>OZ004704.1:133571546-134316546 GCA_963924515.1 Vespertilio murinus | reverse complement strand
TTTATTTGTATATTTCTGTATTCATTTTCAGTTTTTGTAGTTTTATTTGTTAAATCTCACAACCCAAGCCCCAACACGGTTTTGAATTCAGTAGGTTGGGAGGGCGCCACCTGCCTCTTAACAAGCTCTGTGGAGATTCTTATGAATGTAGTTTATAGCTCAGCTTTGAGAAACTGGCCCTGTCATTGCAAAACCCACAACTGGAATCTGGTATCAGTGTGCATTCACTTCTCCATGGCAACTAGAATGAATTGGTTTAATTCTTTCCAATGGAAGTGTTTGGGCACTTTTCATGCTTAATAAAATGTTTATTCTGGTTACTAAAGTTTACATCTTAAAAAATTAAGGGCTCAGTAGAACATGAGAATCTAGATTATCTGAACAAAATTCCAAAAAAGAATTGAGAAACTGTGTTCAAAAACAGAAAAAAATCCATATTTTCAGGTATATGCAATCAGCATATTATTCTCAAAAATTACTTTATGCATCAGAGATAGAATGAGTAGTATACTTTTATTTTTATTAGTGGATTAATGTACTAGTATTTGCTAGTTCTGTGTTACACTAATACTGTTTGTTGTATGTGATATAGTAAACAAAATATAGTCCTGAAATAGCCTAATAGCAACTACTAGTAAAAATGTTGGAAATATACAAGCATTTTACTGTGGAATGTTGTGAATAATTATAACAGAAATATTGAATGTATCTAGTACCTTTTTATCAGTTGTTTAAAGGCTTTCATGAGTAATGGCTCATTAAATCTCACATCCTCTCTGTATTTTAGGCGGGAGAGAGAATTTTTCCCCAGTGGAGAAATTAAGGGATAGACTTTTCAATACAAGGTTAGATATAAAGGGTAGAACCAAAGACAAAAATAGAACTAAAGACTAGTTCTATTAATTTATTACCAGAAAACATCTTGGTTTACCAAGTATGTGCCACCTTGAACCACACAGATGAGATGCTTAGATTTATCTGGGCATACTTAAACAGGAACACTAGTCTGCATTTGAAGAATTTCGACAGGCAGAATTCCTCTCTTGAATTATCTAGTTTGAGTTTCTGTTTTGTTTAAATAGCTCTCACTAAAGAGTAAAGGGTACTATTTAAAGAGAGTAAAGCAAAAGCAATCTCATTTCAGTTCTCAGAGCTTTACAGATAAATACCTTATTAAACACACAGCTCAAACTACCCATTTCTACCTTGAGTGATTCCCCACCACAATCCTTGCAATGAAATGTGTGTGTGTCTCTTTAAGGATTTGTTTGGCCTGGTGGGTAACCCGGCCAGTGAAAGCTGCATGTCATCCCAGCTGCCTTTGCTGAGCACTCAGCCTGCTTCTTGGAGCCTCTTCAGCTCTCAGATATCTGCAGCTGTGGGCCGGTTATAACTAGACATTCCACTGAAGAATTATCCCGAGATCTCTGAAAAAGAAACCCCTTCAGGTGTTTGGTTTGGACAAGACGTCATTTTTCAGATCCGCTGTGTCTGCAGGCATCTTTAGGAATGTTTGCCATGATCTAGCAGATTTCACCTGGCAGGCGGGGAAGTGTGTGCGGGTTAAAGATGTACGTGTTCTCTCCCGTTTGGAATCCTTGAAAGCTCCTCTTCTTCCAGCAGGAATCTCTCTCTTTCTTCTTATATCACCTCCATAAATTTTGCTACCTTGACTACTCTTTCCTTTTCTTATATCAAATTTATACCTCCAAATTCTTTTAGTTTGGCCAAGTTTAGGAAATACCATGTTAGCTCTGGGTCATGCTATTTCCTTTCTTAAGTAGAAGTAGGAACATTGGATCCTCATCTTCATTATAAAGCTTTTTGGGGCCCTTCCCCCCTGTATCCTTTAATTATCTTTGTTGCTCAATATGGAACCTTTCCTCGTTCCCTACCACCCCCGTAAGCTAGAAACTAGAAAGAGATTATACCTCCCTTATCAGGTTATGTTTTCCAACATCACATATTAGCGTTGATTTTGGTCCAGAGGTCATCTTACTAGTCACAAGTCATTTACTCGCATCCCAAATGGAAAACATTTTTTAAGGTACAGCCCAGTGTCTCCTCCTTCTTGTCGCCTACTTTAATTTCAACTCGCTCCCTATTGGTCATTAACCCTTTAAAAAAGAAAACCAAGTCATTGCTTTCATGCTCAATTATCTTTGACTTTCAGTATAAAACGAACCATTTACTGAACAAATGGGGAGGGAAACATTAAAAGCAAAAGCTATTAAAGAATTATAGACGTAAGAAGTCTCGCAGTACCTGTGAATTTTGCTCTGTAGTCAAGGAACCTATAAAATTGTACACACATTAGGAGAAAAGTTTCTACTCAGCATGCATTGACTTAACAACATAACTCCCAGTAATGTAAAGTGTGGACCTTGATTCCTAAGGTACAATTTGTTGTTATCCTCTCTTTTGTAATAGGATAGGGTTTAAAAATATGCTACTGTGCATACACAATAGCTGCTTTCACTTATGCTTTTATCTGTGCAGAAATTATTCTCTCAGGCAAGAGATTAAAATAAATGCATTACAACTTTTAAAGAATTGCTAATCCAAGCAAACTTTTCTGAGAAAAATCCAGCCTTTAAAAAAATCATCTTGACTTAGACAATAAACACTAATAAAATTTACTTCTTTCTACAATGGACAATGATGGGAATGAGATAGCCATGACTTTTTTTCCCCTTAGGAAGCCCGTGTGATGCTAGCAGTGTATGCATTACGGCTGTCCATAGTACCAATAAGGTTGAATTTATGTGTGTGCATTTTGCTTCTAAACTTCAACATGGATCAGAGAAGATGGATGTTTTGAGTAAAGTGGATAATAGGAAGGAATTTATAATGGACATGGGCTGTTGCTGTTGGAAATGAATTCTGAGACCTGAGGCTGGCTCTGCCTGTGACCTCACTTTTGTGTGGGGTTGGATGGGAGGCTGAGAAAGACTCATGCTAGAAACTCACTTGTGTTATCTTCTTTGGATCTTCCATTTTTTGACAGGAAGAAACAGGCTGAGGGAATGGGTGAATTGTATAGAGTTCCTTGGCAAAAAGCCATTTGATTTGATAGGACTGAAATAGTCAATGCTTGGCTTTTTGTTTTGTTTTGTTTTGTTCTTGTTTTCATTTAATTATGTTGCTCCTGTCTGCTCCCTCCATTTTCTGTTGGTGTCTCGTGTCTTTGTCCACGGGAATCTTTAGTCAGGCTTATTTGTGTAAGTTGAAGCTCTACCTGTAAAACCTAGGCTGGGATTCTTTTTTCTGAAATTTCCATTTTCTCTGAGCCCTTCTCAGACATTCCTAACAACTCAGATTAGCCTCATTTCCCCTGACACCATGTTGCCTTGCTTCCTTAAAAAAGCTCCTTACTGATACCGGTAGTTTTGACTTAACACAAAAGTAACACTTTATAATTCATTCCTTGATGTCCATTTGGAGGGCTCCATTCCCTATTTAAAAGCACAAATTCTTAAGGGTGGAGCAAACCAGCAGAGTAGTTTTAGGTCCATTTCAAAGGATCTCATAGGATTGAATGTGACCTTAGAGAAATGCAGTTATCACTCATTTTATAGACAAATAAACTGATGTCCTGACTTTCCCAAAATCATAAAATAACTAAACAGAAAAGCTGAGACTAGAACCTAGGTCCTCTGACTCCCGGTCTGGGGCCCTTTATCACATCAAATAGTAGTAGTTGAACCATTAAAGATAGCTGCTGTCTTCCCTTGAAAAATTTCAATACCATCTCCTTTTATAAATTTCAAACATGAAACTGCACATTACCATTTTATTCTGAACTATTTTCCTTTTTGCACTGCTACTGGCATTTGGCTCTTGCATGTCAAATCTTTATTTTATTTTATTTTATTTTATTTTATTTTATTTTATTTTATTTTATTTTATTTTATTTTATTTTTGGTGAGAAGAATGTGTTGACCAGAAGTACATGAAGTTATATAGTTGCATGTTGGTCTTTTCTTATAAAATGGTGTTGCCTGGGTTCTCTCCTTTGATCATATAATCTATTTGGGGGCTGAGAATGTGCTTTTTGAACAAGTTTCCCAATGCTGCTGCTACTGCTGGTCAGACTTTGAGAACCACTGTTCTACCTAAACAGCATCCCCTGTAGGCCCTCCATCCAGAAGCAGTGGTAGACATTTCTTTGGGAATGAGTGGCCTCTGACTATCCAGAAGTGGACATCTGATTGAGGGGATTAGCCAATGATTAAAAAGAGATGAATAGAGAATAGAACCAAGAGAAAGATTAAAGGAGGGAGGAATGGAGGGGGAGAGAGAGAGAGATAGAGAGAGAGAGAGAGAGAGAGAGAGAGAGAGAGAGAGAGAGAGAGGCCTTTCTTACTAATACAAGAATAACCAGATTGTTATGATTTCCACCATTGATGATATTAAAAAGAAATTCAATAGTCAATACTGGTAATGGTATAGTGAGATGGAATATTTCACATCTTGTTTATACTAGTACTAGTGACCCAGTGCATGAAATTCATGCACATTAAAAGGGAATTGATTAGAGGAAATATTTTAATATTGCTATTTGCCCTTTCTCTATAATAAAAGTGTCAGAGATGAAAGAAAATTAGTAAAATGTGTATGAAAATCTTCTTCCTGTCAGAGTCTAGGGTGCCCCATGGGAACCAGAGTCATGTCTTCGCCTACCCACATGTGCCTCGAAATCACATGAGACCCAGACTCGGCCATCCCCACCCACATTGGGCTAGACTTGACTCTGGTTCCCATGGCACACCTTAGACTCTGACAGGAAGAAGGTCATCTTGTGGTGGCCACAAGATGGCCAACATGAGAGGGCAGTTGGGAGGGACCAGGCCTGTAAGGGAGGGCAGTTGTGGGTGACCAGGCAAGTAGGGGAGGGCAGTTGGAAGGCACCAGGCTTGCAAGGGAGGGAAGTTTAAAGTGATCAACCCTGCAGGGGAGGGCAGTTAGGGGTGACCAGGCCAGTAGAGGAGGAAAGGTGGGGGCAAACGGGCTGGCAGAAGAGTATTAGACATCAATCAGGCTGGCAGGGGATTGGTGAGGGGGTGATCAGGCTAGGCAGGCAGAAGAGGTTAGGGGCAATCAGGAAGGCAGGCAGGCGAGCAGTTGGGAGCCAGCTGTTATGGATTGTGAGAGGGATGTCCGACTGCCCATTTAGGGATCAAGCCGAAAAGGGCAGTTGGGCATCCCTTGAGGAGTCCCAGATTGGAGAGGGTGCAGTCTGGGCTGTGGGACAACCCCCGCCCCCTGCAGGAATTTTGTGCACTGGGCTTCTAGTCTTATGTAATAAAAGCATAGTATGCAAATTATCCCCTTGACCAGGAGTTGTCTGGGAGTTTGACCAGGGGGTGGGGCCAGCCAGGGGAAGGGAGGGAGGCCCCGGCCACATCCAGCAGCTGTGAGGGACCCTACCAGTGCACTGGACCTCTAGTCATTCAGAATTGAAGATCAGATAAAGAGCTTCACAGAGAAGAAAAAACTAAAGAAGTTCCTCACCACAAAACCAGTATTCTATGAAACTAGAGGCCTGGTGTATGAATTCATGCCTGGGTGGCATTCACCTGTTCTGCCCCATGGAGGCTTATTGGGCTGGGCCAGCCAGGGAGAGGGGATATGGGAGGTTGGTTGACTGGCTGTCCCTGCCCCTGATCAAGATGGAGCAACTAATTTTTTTTTGGGGGGGGGGCCTAGGAAGAGGGGCTACTGATAGTTGACTGGCCTTGCACATGATCAGGGTGGGTAGGGCAATCAGGGGAAGTGCTGGCTTGGGGGCGGGGCTGTGAGTGGTTGGCTAGCTAGCCCCATCCCCTGTTCGATCACCCAGGATAACTTCCAGTCGAGGGGAGAATTTGCATATTAGTCTTTTATTATATAGGATGTTGAAGGGTATATTTTAAGAAGAGAAAGAAAAAGATAAAGATAAGAAATATGAACAACAAAATAGCAAAAAATACATACCTATCAATAATTAAATCTAAAAATCAAAATAAGTTGAATAAGAAATCAAATGAACAGAATAAACAGGTGAATAAAATAGAATCAGAGTCATGGAAATGGAATAGACTGCTGATTCTCACAGGGAAGCAGGGCAGGAAGAGATTAAACAAAGATCTTATACACATATATGCAATTACCTATGGACATAGATAATAGGGTGGTGAAGGTCTGGGGCGGGGCAGGAACCAATGGGGGTGAAAAAGAGGGACATCTGTAATAATCTCAACAATAAAGATTTTTAAAAATGTTTTGGAAGGAAGTGTAATGCTATTGATGTTTATTTCACATGGTGAGATAAAGAGAGGAGAGAGATTTTAAAAGGAACACACACACACACACACACACACATACACACACACACACACACACACACACACACACACACACACACACTGTTAATAAAACATGATCTGAAAGACTGAGAACAAATTTACTCCAAAATGTTAGTAGTAGTTACTCTGGGTATGAGGAATATGAGTGATTTAAATTTTTCTTCTATTCTTCACATTTATTTTTCTTGTAACCTATGTAACCAGAAATAAATGAAATAATAAATGCCAGTGACAATTTAGACAAACTATTTGCTAACTCACAGTGATGTACATTTAAAAAATATATTTTTATTGATTTCAGAGAGGAAGGAAGGGGAAGAGAGAAACAGAAACATCGGTGATGAGAGGGAATCATTGATTAACTGCCTCCTGCACACCGCCACCGCCACCCCCGCCCTGCCAATTGGGGATCAAGCCCAAACTGGGGCATGTGCCTTTAACCAGAAATGAACCTGGAACCCTTCAGTCTGAAGGCTGACACTCTAACCATTGAGCCAAACCAGCTAGGGCATGATGTAAAATTTTTGAATGTTGAATACAATGTTGGCCAAGCTTATTAAAAAGCCATTAAGTGGTACTTTTTTGTATATTAGTCTTATAGCACTGTGATTTTTTTCTATATTGATTTACTCCTTGTATTTTGCAAAATATGCTTCCTAAGATCATGCTACAATACATTTCATTGTTATATGAAATGGTTATTTGGTTGATGTCAAAAAGAATTTCACAACAATATATTTAAAAGCATTTTCCTTTGCTTTCTATTTTGTAGAAAAAAATTAAAAACAGATTTACTAGGTAACAGATAACAGAAAGTACTAGTATTCAACTTGATAAAGATAGAAACAGATGATTTCCCAGTTACTCAAAGCCATAGCCTTGATATTCAGAATAACTCCATTTGAGAGGGAAGTAATTATATTTTTATTCCTAATTTCAACTTTAGGATTAATGTTGTGATCATGATATGTTGAATTAAATATTAAAGTTCCGATCACATGACATCAGAAAATCATAGATTTTAATCTTAAAAGATTGTCTTATCTATTACTCTGCACTAGTTAGTAGTTTCTAACAGATGAAGACTCACTCTGTTGAACACCAACAATGAAGAATGTCAATATCTTTTTGAATAATTTATTGCTATTCTTGTTATAAAAATTACTTTTTAACCTAATTTTTACTTCTTCTCCCACAGTTTCAGCTTATTTTTTTGTCTAGCTTCAATATTGATGAAGAATAATGTAATGAATGTACTTTTTAATATTTAAAATTTATTATTAAATTGCTCTTTGATTTCCCATGCCACAGGGTATAAAATCTCAGTTTCTATTATTGAACATTTTACAATTTTCCCCATTGCTTTCACAGTCCATGGTCATACCTCTGTGATATCCGGTCCATGCATTTTAGAAAATACATTGGAGAGAACCCTTATTATACTCCTAGCTCAATTTTTGACTCTTCTGACAAGTGTTTTCTGGAATGTTGAGAAATACACGGAGATATGAAGGATCAGGTTCCTTCCATCAATCAATGCTCTGCAAGGACATGACAAAATAATCTGGAACTTTCTATATAGATTAAGAAAGGAAGAATAGGTGATGGTAGCCCCTTCTTTGTTTTCCTTCTTGGAGATGAAAGTGGAGGAAGGAATAATAAAGAAGAAAGTAAGACTTTCAGATAGAGCAGTAAAGGAGCTACCTTTGGCAGGATAGAGGAGAGGGAAAAACAACAACACGTAAGCTATATAGACTCATAGCTAAGCTATGATTAGCTTAGGCTCAGAAATCTGTGCCTTATAAACATGTCCATTACCATAGCTCTCTGGTCTCCGTGGTGGAGGGCTGCCTCCTAGCACTGAACATGATGGTATATTTTGAGGTGGTTTTGGTGAGAGTGGGGACCTCTGTGTGGCTGTCCTTCTTCCTGGCAAGATGCCTTACTAAGTCTTTGATGTTGGTCTCCTCCAGGCCTCCTAAGCACATATGATCCCTTTACAGATAGGTGCTGATATAAAATTTGAAGGAGGGAAAAAGCATGTTGTTAAAAGGTTTCACAGAAAAGGGGGGATTTGAGTTGGGCTCTAAGCAAATGAGTACAATTTGACTGGTGAACACTGGGGAAGATGGTGACCTAAATGAGCAAGTCAATTATATTCCCCACACTGGCAATGAGTAGCCAATGGCCAGTCTCCAGCTCACAGTTACATATGTGAAGGTTCCAGCAGAGTTTGTTGGTGAGGGGTCTCGATCCTATCTTTTATAGGTTAATTATATTGTCGACTTCTTTCATTTTTCAAATATAATTTTTAATTAATATGAAGAGAAAAGCACCTTATTAAGGAAATATAATTCTATAATTTTTTGGCTTGTCTAAAAATTCTTTTTTTCTTCATACACTCTTCTCATAAAACCAGATAGTCTGCTTTGTATGAATGAAAATCCCACTAAACACTTTAGAGTGGTTAATAAAGAAATGAGCATGTCAACAGGTTTGAGATAATTTTCTGCCAAAGAGATAAATAAATTGATAGCCACTGAAAAGAACAAAAAAGAAATGAGCAAACTGAAATTGAATAAAGGCAAAATATATCTTCTAAAGAAAAATAATGAAACAAAGTGAACAAATACAGCTGAAGCTGCCCTATGTTGAGAATGATTCTGTGAACACCCAGTGGTGATGAAAGCTGACTGCCAACTTTTAGAGGAAAGTGTGAAACTGATGTCAGATAGAGACCGATCCGTGAATTTGGGGAAGATAAACACAACCTATGGGCTTAAGTCAGAGCACAAGGGTGCCATGCATTATGAATACCACCTTGCAGAATTATTTGATAGCTAAATACTGATACTGGCTTCTCTTATTATAATCTCTAAACCTTTTATTTTCAAGAAGAGTTAGTACAGCGTGCCCTTTGGAACTTTGCTATTAATTACAGAACAAATTTGTCAGAAGAGCTCAGAAATTGAGCTGTGAGGGAAATGGGGCCTCTCGTATGTGTTTTCTGAAATTTGTGGAACCTTAATTTACCTGGACTCTGGCTTCTGTCTTTTATTGCAAGGCATAGTCAGCCTATCTGGCCATACTGGTGATAAAAATACAACAAAAGGAGATTAAAAATGGCAGCAGAGTAAGTGGATGCTTCCTGGACGTGCCCCCAGAAAATACAGAAAAAACGTCCTGAATAATCAGTGGAAAATTTGGCAGGAAAGAACCTGGATACCCGAGAACTGAAAGTGGAGACCGCATAGAGACTGATTTATATTGTAAAAAAAAAATTAATTAAAAAATACAGCTTTAAAAAGTAAAGAAGAAAAGTACTTAATGTTTGCGGCAAATGGAATCTAAATTGTCCTTTCAATGGGACCCCCATAATTTCATGTGTTTGAAGGAACAAACACAATGCACTTGAAGTTCAGACAAATGAGTTTACCTAGGGAAATCACAAGCAAAGAGCAAAAGCCTGACACTGCTGATTTCTTGTAGGCTGAGCAAACTGTTCTCTAAAGAGAAGTTAAACTTGCCCTTACCAAGAATTTAGTTGGAGCACTTGGGGTCTGTCCCTTACCTTTAAGGCCAACATCAGGTGTCCTTGCAAACATCCCGTGGTGCCACTGACAGAGTCAGAGTTTAGAGCTGGATAGACAATTGTTTCTGGCTAACAAGACAGTCTCATGAATTCTTGTTTTTCTAGATGAATAAAATCCAGCAGGAGCATACTGTCAAAATTTGGGAAGGACACAGACACGGGAATGGCATTTGCCCACTAAGTTATCTCCTCTTCTTTTGCAACCCTGGCATGTGATCTTGCCCGGAATCTAACCCGGACCCTTCAGCCTGCAGGCCAAAGGTGTAGCCACTGAGCCACACCAGCTAGGGCTCATTTTATGTTCTTATCATTATGCATTGTGAGTTGCGAGGTAGTAAATTTACCGTATTTGCCGGTGTATAAGACGATTTTTTGGCCCTGAAAAATACCGTATTTGCCGGTGTATAAGAGACTGGGCGTATAAGACGACCCCCTAACATTTCCACTCAAAATACAGAGTTTGTTATATACTCGCCGTATAAGACTACCCCCCACTTGGAGGCATATTTTTCAGGGCCAAAAAATCATCTTATACGCCGGCAAATACGGTAAGTTAGAAATGAGCAAAATGAGTGGTTGTATATTAGAATAACATTCTGGTTCTCAAACTGCTGAGTAAAATGTCACTGCAGTGCCCGGGGCCCTATTCCTCCTGCCTCCCCCCCTCCTTATTCATTAGGGGGTTAAGGCCCAGGAATCTGCATTTTAGCAAATACAAGCACCTGATGCAGAAGGCACATGAATCTTTCTTTATGAAGATTTAGCATGCATGAAAGGGTCTTGTAAAACACGTGCAAAACAAATTTTTAAATTGTTAGTAAACTTTGCCTAGTAATAGCTGACAGTCATTCATCAGCTTCTGTGCCTGAGACTCATGATCCAGGTCACCTTTTACCCCATTTTCCAGGTGAGGAAACTGAGATGTAAAAAGAATAGTATATAGCAGAGCCAGGACTCAACACAGATGATTTGCCCCACTGTCCACTCTCTGGACCATAAGTTATCCTTCTTTTTTTTAAAAAAATATATTTTTTATTGATTTTACACAGAGAGGAATAGAGAGTTAGAAATGTTGATGACAGAGAAACATCGACCAGCTGCCTCTTGCACACCCCCCACTGGGGATGTGCCCACAATCAAGGTACATGCCCTTGACTGGAATTGAACCCGGGACCTTTCAATCCGCAGGCTGACGCTCTATCTCCATTGAGCCAAACCGGTTTCGGCAAGTTATCCTTCTTACTTCTCCCTATCAATGGACACTGCAGAAGTGAAAACTTGATGCTTTTGGGAATTCTACCTAGCACTGTCACCTCTGTTATTATTCAGGTGTAAATACAGCCATGAGCGGACAGTCCTGAGTAAATGTGGAACAACGTTGGATGGGGTCCCGAGGGCACTGACAGGCACTTGCACAACACATTGCATGTTCTTGGCTGTACGCTGACCCCTGGCTGGTTGAAGCGTGAGTCTGATGCAGTCTAGCACTTTCACATTCTTTGATATATATGTTGATAAAGTTTTACCAATTAATGGGGGAAGTGCCTTTGGGTGAGTGATTATCATTTTAATTGTTTAGTATTAGTTGTCTTTGCACTTTAGTGTTGCTGAAAGAAATATATTATATGAACTTTTGGTTGATTGACAGAATTTTGACCAAATTAATCAGACAGTTGAGCATTATGAAGAGTCATTTTCCTTTACCACTCAATTATTGCCTTCTAAATGGATAAACTAATATGAAAGTAATAAGTGCGACCTCACTAAAGAGCTGTGATAGGTAACAAATACATATATTATGGCATAGATTGAAAGAATGGCTGATTTACACATAAAAGTATTTCATTTATTTTTTTTATAATTCACTGTTTAATCAGTGAGTTTTTTTTTAAATTAAAGGATGTGTATACTTAGAGAGGTTCTTTTTCCCCTTATTTCTTTATGTTTTTTCCTCTCTCTCTTCCCTCTTCCTTTTCTTTCTCTGTAACTGCTGGCACTTGAATGTAGAAAATAGGCTCATTCGTTTTATCTTCTCACGAGCTTTGATTGCACAGTGTAAGGAAAACTATAGTCTGGAGAGGGGTGTTAATGTTGGATTCTGATTCTATCACCTTTTTTCATGTAACAAAAGACATAAAAACCAACAAAATGTGCTATTTATAGAAAATACCTATAACTGTTTTTGTTACCTAAGATTTGACCCCTTTACATGTAATTTCGGGTTTAAAATAAGATCCAAGGCCCAAGTTCAGGTTCTGTATGCACATGGCCTTCCCACAGTCTGTGAGTCCCCTAAGGAAAACACCAGGTTTTTGCATTGTCACCTTCTCAGGCTCAGCAAACTGCTGGCAGCGTGTGCTGGTATTTGAGGACGAACTGTTTGAAGGATGATGAACTGACAGCAATGTCTTAGCTCGTTGAAATGGCAGCTTGGCCACCTGTGATGTATCATCTTTTCATAGTCAGTGTGTTTTGCTGGAAAAGATACAGGATGGGGGATCTGGAGATGTGAGTTCTTTCATTAGTTCTGCAACCTTAAGGAGTTCTAAGGACTTCAGGCTACAATGTTTTCATAGATAAAGTGAAATACTTGGACTAAATGGTTTTCTTTAGTCTCTTCCTGATTTAAAATTTATGCTTTAAGCTCTAGCCAGTTTGGCTCAGTGGAAAGAGAATCAGTCTGTAGATTGAAGAGACCCAGGTTCGATTCCAGTTAAGGGCATGTACCTTGGTTGCAGCTGATTGATGTTTCTCTCTCATTGATGTTTCTAACTCTCTATTCCTCTCTCTTTCTCTCTCTAAAAAAAATCAATAAAAGTTTATTTTAAAAGATTTATGTTTTAAAATTGAAGAAAATATATTTACCTTTTTAACCATTTTATTTTGAAATGATTTTAAAATTACAGAAAAGTTGGAACAGCAGTTCAAAGTCCTGTCTACACTTCACTCAGCTCCACCAGTTAACATTTTGCCTCGTTTGCTTTACTATTCTTTGTTCTGAAACATTTGAGGGGGCAGATATTGTGCCCCCTTTACCCCATGTATTCTGGAGTGTACTTCCTAAGGACAATGACATATTTACCAAAACAATCATGTATTTATCAAATTCAAGAAAGTTAACATTGATTCCATACTCTTATCTAATAAATAGCCCATATTTAAATTTTGCCAGTTGTCATATTTTTTTTGTCAAGTTTTCCTCTGCTCCAGGACCCATTCCAGCACCACACACTGCACTTAGCAGTCTCTTTAGTCTTCTCAGATCTGGAACAGTACTCAGTGTTTCTTTTGTTCGCATGACTTTGACATTTACGAAAATTACAGGCCAATTTCTTTTTTTGTAGAAGGTCTCTTAATTTGGGGGGTTGTTTGATGTTTCTTCATAATTAGATTCAGGCTGTGTATTTTTGGCAGGAATCCTACACTGCTTCTTCTTAGTGCATCACATCAGCGGATACATGACACCATGATGTTAAAAAAAAACACTTTTTTTTTTTTAAGATGGGAGTTTTATGTGGGAGGGGAGGTTTTCCATTCTCAATGGATTTAGGCTTTTTAAGACCATAAACAAAGAGAAATAATTACAAAATTACCTAGATACTGGAATTCCTTATATTAAAAAGTTGATTGCCTGTGTATTGTAGTTTTCATCTAAATAATTTTATTTGCATGATAAAAAAACCTTAAAATAACTATTTCTACTCCCAACTATCAAGTTTGAAAACTTTTTCTAAAGACAGTGCAGATGTCTTCACTCTGGAGCCCACATGATATTGTTGTTGTTTTTCTTAAAATAAAAAATAAAAACTCATAAAAATCAGCTTGTCAGTATTATGCCAGGCAGAATGGTAAAGGCTAACAAGAAAGCCAGATCAAACAATGGTAGAAGAAGAAGAAGAACCAGGACGCTACTCTCCTGACCTTGACTCCAGTACGTTCTCACCACATTGTGGTTCTCATGAGTCACTATTTGGAAGCAAATCTGGCTTTTTTTTTTTAAAGTAAAGAAAGCCATTAGTCAATGACTATATACATTTATATTTCACAGAGCCCCCAGAAGAGCACCATGGAGATGTTTCAATGACAATGCCCTTAAAAGTAACCACCTAGGGCTCATTGGGGCCACTCTGGGGCACTGTAGTGTTACTGCTAAGCAGCAGATGGCACTGTTAATATACGTTGATTTTATTATAAAATCTGGAAAAGGGAAGTAGTATTCCAGAGATTTACGATGTGGTTGTTCCAACTAAAGTTACTGACACTTCACTTATTTGGTAAAGTCCTATCAATGGTATGATCTCTATGATGTTTATTTAATTTATCTTAAAAATACTTTTATTGATTTCAGAGAGGAAGTGGGAGAGATAGAAACATCAACGATGAGGAAAAATTATTGATCAGCTGCCTCCTGAATGCCCCACACTAGGGATCGAGCCTACCACCTGGGCATGTGCCCTGACTGGAAATTGAACTGTGACCTCCTGGTTCATAGGTCGATGCTCATCCACTAAGCCAATCCGTCTTCGGGCTATGGTGTTTATTTTCATCTCCCCTAATATTATCTCTCTGTGGACGTTTTATTTTTGTTTTATTTGTTTTGTTTTGTTGCACATACAAACAACGCAACTTGTAAACTTCATTCCAAGAGTTTGGTACTTCAATGGGGGCATTGGGAAGGCATTTATTATTCATCTCGGATACTGCAGACTTAGGATGATAGATTATAGTCTCTAATAACCTTTATACATTCCTTAGCTAAAAAAAAATACTTTAGAGCATTTCATACTTTTGACCTATTTGTATGATGCTTACATAGAGTTTTTTAATATGTATTCCAGTTTTCTAATGTTTTATTTAGTTGTTTAAAATAACTAGATTGTTGATTATTTTTCTTTAGATAAAAATATCATGAATATACAAGTGTTTAATATTTCATGACATTTTTAATTTTTTTAATGAGTGGGTGAGATATTTTATAAATCACAAGAAACCTAAAAAAAATCTGGAAATAGAAGCATCCCCGTCATCCTTAATGAACCCAGGCCTTGATTATTTGCATTGAATGAAAACTTTACTGGCTCATCATATCACTTAAACACCGCACTTAAACTATGCAGACAAAAATTACATTGTTTCTTTATTAAAAAAAAAAAACTTGAAGAAATAATTAAAACTATGTTTAACCAAATGCTTCAGAGGTGAAAAATAATGAATAGGGAAATGGCATTTATTTTTGCTTCTTTTAAAAAAGAAAATATTTTAGTTTTTCATCTCAGGGTGGGGGGAGTTTACACCTCCTACAACCATGACATCATATGAAATATTGACATCTACTATCAACCTAATTAACTATTTGCTGTTCACATTGCAGTGAAAGTACATTGAGACTTCTTTTGTACTCTTATCACTTGTTTAATAGCAAATTGCCCGGCATCTGTGTATTGAGGCTTTGATCTAATACTCTATCAATTGTTGGCTCAGGCACAGGAGACTGCAGAGTACACAAAGCTGTCGCTGCAGACTCCAGGGAAAAAAGAGGCTGTGGATATAGCCTCCGAGTCAGTCAATATTTGCATGATGCAATGATAATGCCTTCTTTATGTTAGGTTGTTATTTCACTGAAGCAAGTAGGAAACTTCCTTTTTAAGAACGTGGTGTATTTTCTTAGAAATTCTTTCCCCCTCTTCCCTTTACCTGGTACATATATGGCCTATTTTCTTTCATCTCCCTTCATTTTCCTTCCTGCCTTCAACATTTGACTATACACAAATGCAACATGATAAGTGTTCTTGAGGTGTCCACATTGTTTTTCAAAGTTTATATGTAAAGAAATTTTGATTAAAAATGATCTTCCTTATAATATGTCAAAATCTTAAATCAAAATTGACTGCTTTATTTTCATACCATAGATATAAAAGCTGCTTGTTTTATTCCTATTTTCTAATATCATCATCAATTAGTTGGTTTGTAAACTCAAAACACCAAAGTCTTAATTCTGCTTTCTAGTACACAGTTCAGGCTAGTACATTTTTAACATTAACGCACAGGTTATGAAAAATAAATCTTATAAAATTAATATTTGAATGAAGGCAATTAAAAGCTATGTTTATCTCCCAGCAAAAGTTAAAAAATTCTCTATCATATCTTTTTGTTTCACATTATTTTAGAATTCATGACTTTTGTAATGATGATTTGATATTCATAAGATTCTGTTTATACCTAGCAAATATTTCCAATCACATTCTATTATGAGATTCTTTTTCTCTTTCCATCCCCCTCCACTTCTTTTGTTTTTAACATATGAAGGGGAGTTGGTGGTAATAAAACAAACCATATTGGTATCCCCTTTAAGTCATTCAATCAACATTTATGAAGTGGCCTGATGGGCCAAACACAGTGTTATTTGCTGGAGGGGACATACATGGCACACCGTCCCTTCCTTTAGAGTGTGTACAGTTCAGTTGACCTGTAACATCAAGTAAATAACACGAAGAAATACAGGAGTTATGATAAAGCTCTGTATAAGGTATACTTTGGGCCCAGAGGAAGAAATGGCCAATTCTACTTGGGTTGAATGGTCTGATGGGCTTTAAGGCAAAGGGCGCACAGTAAAGGTGTTGTGGGAAAAAACACCCAGGCAAAGAAAGCAATAGGAGCAAAGGTAATATACAGAGTAACCAGGACATTAGGGACAATTTAATGATTAAAAAGCTATCGTGGGCTGGAGTTGGGATGTAAGGAGGACTAAATATTTGATTATTTTGTAATCTTTAAATAGATATAAATAGAAATTAAACCCAAGGGTTGAATTCACACAAGAAGAACATACATGCTAAGAAAGATAATGCTAAGCAACAATCCTTGGGGAACACCAACTTTGAAGGATCAATCAAAGAAGGAGGAATTAGCCAAGGAGATTGGGAAGTTGAAGGAAAAACAAGAGTGAAGAATCTTAAAAGCCAAAGGAAGAAGTAATATCAAGGAAAGACTGTTCCACAGCTTCAAATATTTGAAGAACAAATAAGACAAATACTTAAAATATCTTGTTGTCAATGACTATTAGGTAGTTATTTATGACTCTGACCAGAAGAGTTCCAATGGACTTGGGAGTGAATGAAGGCAATAAGCCACACTACTGCAAGTCAGAGTGAATGGAGATGACAAGCTGGCTATAGAATATTCCTTCGAGGACGTTGACTGTTATGGTAAAATGAGTGACAGAGCTAAAAGAGAATTTATGGTATTTCTGTGTCAATACCCATGTGCATTTTTAATACAGAGAGATACTAGTAAGAGCTGGTTACCTCATTCCAAAAAGTTTCTATCCATTCATTTCTACCATTGTGTATGAAATATACAATTTTCTACCCCCTTTCAACTATATATTAACATACCTTCTAACATTTGCTCATCTGATAGCAAGAATTCTTTTAATTTGCAATTTCCTACTTATTGATGAGGTTAAATATACCTTTTAGCTATTTGTATTTCTTCATTTTTGTATTGCTTATTTATAAGCTTTGTCCATTCTCTTATTACATTTGGGTTTTTGTTTTGTTTTGTTTTTTTGTTGTTTTGTTTTTTGCTGTATATATCTAAAATGTTTTTCTTCTGGGCTATAGTTTGTGTTTTAGCTTTGTTTATGGTGTGTTAATAACAAACATATATGTCAGTCTTTACCTTTATAAAATTTTAAAAATATTCTTGTTTTATTATAATACCAGTGCATGAAATTTATGCACGAGGAGGGGGGAGGGGTTGGGTTGTCCATCAGCCTGGCCTGCACCCTCTCCAATCTGGGACCCCTCGAGGGATGTCCAACTACTGTTTTAAGTGCAATCCCTCTCACAATCCAGGACCACTGGCTCCTAACCACTCACCTACCTGCCTGCCTGATTGTCCCCAACTGCCCCCCCTGCTGGCCTGCTTGCCCCTAACTTCCCCCCACTGCTGGCCTGCTCACCCCCAACTGCCCCCTCCACTAGTCTGATCACCTCTCAACTGCCCTCCCCTCCTGGCCTGATCACCTCTAACTGCCTCAGCCTTGGCCCCACCATCATGGCTTTGTCTGGAAGGTCACCTGGTCTAATTAGCATATTATCCTTTTATTAGTATAAATTTTAAAGATTGTGTTTAAGTTTTTTATAGGTGTGACATTATATAGTGCAAAAACTTTATTCTTATAAAAAGGATACTTTACTATTCTAACACCATTTATTAAAAATCTATTCTTTTCATAATGGCTTGAAATGTCACCTTTATTATATACCAAATTTCATGTATATAAGAGTGTGCTTTCAGGTTTTCTATTTTTTCCTATTAGTATATTTGCCTATTCCTGTACTGTTTTACATAATGCAACTTCAGATAATATAAAATACTATGTTTAATGCTAGATAGGACAAGTATACTTCATTTTTCCTCCTTTTTTTTTTTTTAAAAAAAAATTGAAGTTATGTTCTTGCTCACTTTCTTCTTCAGATGAATTTTAGGATAAGCTGGTCAAGTTGTATTAAAGATCCTATTAGAATTTCAGTTGATAGTACATTGGCTCACAGATAAAAAAAAATCTTTATCCTAGGAAGTCTTCTCAATCAGAAACTTGTCCATTAATCTTGAAGCCTGTTTAAAAATAGTTTTCTTCACGTAACTTTCATTTTTCTTATTTTACTTATTTCTGTTATAGTTTTTGCTTCTTTTTTATAGTGTAATTCAACCTTTACTGTGAAAAGAAAACAGAAAAATAAATACAGTGGAAATGACATACAAGATGGTCACTGAGCACATCAGTGAGCCACAGGCACCGGAGGGAAGGGCATTCTGTGTCCTGGCTGCCCGGGCACCACGTCCCACCGCGGTGGGGAACGGGAAGGAATGCTCAGGCTGAAGTCGTCCTGGGAGACAAAACAACCACCTACATTTCCTTTTATTTAAGAGACACACGAAGCAGGCTCCCTGATTCTCTTCGCTGTCCAACCCTAGAGGGGGGGATTGATGCCCAATCCTGGTCAGGGTCCGGAGTGGACTGACCCCCATGTGTCAGGGTGCTTGCTGGTGCTGCCCCATCCCCGTCCTTCCGCACAGGGGTGGCAGGAGAGCGTTGGGCGGGGAAGGCCATGATTTCTCAGTTCAGAGCCAGAGCTGTGAGGGGAGAAGCACCCTCGGGCTCGGGAGGGAGGTAGGCTCTTGGTGCTGCCACGCTGCTCTTGGTCTGGCAGGGTCTCCCCCTTCTGTCCCAAATCAGAGTTCGCAGGCTCCTGCAGAACCTCATCCATGAAGTCCCGGGAACTCTGCTGGTAGGACACAGCTAATGGAATCGCGTCATTGAAGAGCTTCACCACGTGGGTGCCATCCGCAGCTGAGACAGCGTACAGGGGTAGGAAGAACTTCCTGGAAAAATTGAAGCTTTTTGGGGGTCACCTTTATGTCAGCATTGATTTTATTGGCCACTTCGGCACCCAGGCTCTCTGGCCTGAACTCCCAAAGCCCTGTGTACCAGGTGCCAGGCTCGTGGAGGTTACTTTCCTCTGCACATCCAACACCTTGGTGCAGGCGTGAGCTTGTGGTAGCAGGAGCCGTGCATACTCTGGAACCGCTCCTGGCCTGCCGTGTCCCAAAGGTCCACAAGCACGGTCCTGCCATGCACAGTGGCGGTGCTTATCCAGGGCCAGGGCGTACGTGGACAGCTGCTGGGGAGACACTAGTAAGAGCCGGTTACCTCATGAGAAATCTCTCCATGAGTTTGGACTTCCCCACAGCACTGTGCCCCAGGCAGATGATCTTCACATTCATAATGTTCGTATTTGTCATCAGCATCGTATTTCTCTGGGTCCAGCTCTCAGGGGTTGGCTTTGCCCCTGGCCATTGGCCCCTGGCTCAGCTCAGGGGAGGGGCTCCTATCACAGACACACATGCTCCGGGCTATACCGCTTACTCCCACCCACGGGTTTTGCTTCTTTTGTGCATATAAACATTTCCCTCCATTGCACTGGTTGTTGTGAATGGACCTGTTAGGAACATGGTTTACCACAAACAACAGAAATCACAACTGTGGCTTAAAGAAACAGGAGTTTATTTTCTTCCTGTAACAGAAAGGCCAAAGGTAAGCAGCTGCCAGTGTTGGCTTAGCAGCTGGATGAGAGCAGGGGATGTGTCTTTTGCCCCTTGTGGCCTTATTTTCAAAAGGCACCCCGTCAGCTCTCGCCCCATGTCAGCATCTGACAGGGAAAGGAAGGGGAAGTTGTGAGGCCGTACCAGGAAGGCAAAAGCTCCTCAGAAGACCTGGCCCACTTCTCTTAGCCAGGACTGGGTCACACCACCACCGCCAAGTGCAAGGGATGTGCAAAGGCAAAGGGGATAAGATGAGGGTTAGGTCAGCCCAACAACAGTGTCTGCCTCCCTGGATGTAGGAAAGCTGTGGGTTTGTGTTTATTGATCCTATATCAGCTGCCTCGTTAAACACTCGTTAATTTTAGTAATGTTTTAGTTGGCTCCCTCACATTGTCTAGCCCAGTGGTCGGCAAACTCATTAGTCAACAGAGCCAAATATCAACAGTACAACGACTGAAATTTCTTTTGAGAGCCAAAAACCAACTTCTGCGCGTGGGCCATGAAATTTCAATTGCACTGTACGTGCGCATCCGCACGTGGTATTTTGTGGAAGAGCCTCAAGAAGCCAAAGAGCCACACGTGGCTCGCGAGCCGCAGTTTGCCAACCACTGGTCTAGGTAGAAGATTGTATGTGTACAATAATGACCATCTCTTCCTTGCAACTATATGTACCTTGTTTTTAAAAACCATTTTTCTGTTTAGATCTTATTGTACTAGATAGCATCCCATTTTTTTTGTCTTATGGATGCAATAGTCTTTAAGTCTTTTTAAATATATTGATAAGAATTTATTTTTTTCCATTATCTTCCTTCTTTTAATTACTTTAATCTTCATGGAATCTTTTTGCTTTTGTCCCTGTTGTTAAACGCTGTTTGTTTTCCTTCAATATCTGGCAAACCTCAGTTGCTTATTTAACATAAATAATGACAGAAAGACCAGTTACATTAATACTGGCAGCTAACAGGTCTCCTTTGAAGCAGTCTTCACCCGCTTCCCCTGACGAGGAGGGCTGACTGAGCCGGGCAGGCTTCATTTGAAGTGCCTGGGCTTGGAGCAGCCACTACAGCTATGGATTGACCCCTTCAACCACTCCCCACTGCCAAAACGGGGAAGGCTTAATTCTGATGCCGAGGCAGGCAGCGCGTTTGCCTCCTGGCAGAGGACTTCCCATCACTCCTTCCCCTTCCCTGTATGCTCTGTGGTCTACCTTCCTTCTCTTTCAGGGCCTTATGTCCACACAGGAAGCCCACTCTCAGGATGTTTCTTGAGAGAGAGGGAGGTTCTGAGGGTTTAGCCAGGGGTTAAAGACAGCTCCTGCCAGCAGCTTTTCGTTAACAAGGGAAAGGGGGTGCCTGCCAGTGTTTGATGTCCTGAGGGCAGTTCTTGAATGAATCTCAGGTTCCCGTCAGGGCTACTCCAAGCAAGAATAAGACTTCTCTGAATATGTCCGTCCCTTCTGCTCTTGGTTTGGGGTGTGTTCGTTCCCTCTGATCTGTCCTCAGTCAGAACTATCTCCCTTTGCTTTCCTATCTTCTAGGCTTCTTTAGAATTTCTTGTCTGCTGATGAAAATCTCCTTTATTTTGTAGTATCCTTATGAATATATTCTGTTAAAAACACCTGTCTTTTCAGATATTTCCTATTTCTGGGGTTGTGGCCAGGAGTGGATGCATTTGATTGGCCTGCTATCTGACCTGCACTCCTCTTGGAGGGATGCTTATAAAACCATTTAGTAGTACATGTGGCCAGTTGGTTGTCCTTCACAAATCAAACAAGACACACCTGTGTGGTGAGTAATTGTTAAGTAACCATTCTGTACTTGGGAAATATTTCAGTCATAAATACGCTGTATAGCTTGATGTGCAATGATGTATTCTTGGGCTTAAGTACAACGAAATAAATGCTGGTACCTAAAGGTATTGATTCAGTGTCTCTCAAGGTGTACCCCATGGGTGTTTGTCTGCTTTCTGTGTGCTTGTCTCACCTTAGAGACAATTTCTTTAAGATTTTTTTTTAAACTAAACATTTTCTGACAATACAAAATTTCCTAAAAGTGATGTTTAAATAACATTGATGCCTGGAAATCATAAGCAAAAGTTCAATTTACTGTATTTTATTGTTGTTCTCCCCGCCCCCCTTTCTTTTGGATAGGAAAGAGGATAGAAGAATCTTTTCTGTTTTCTTCAGATATTAAATTGTTTGTTACAGGAAACTATTATAATATCATAACAATAGATTTCATTTTCTATTTAACTCACCTCCAGGGGTGACTGTCTATCCAGCAGGAAAGTCCTGGAAGCTTCTCAAATTACTAGATTGATGAGTTTACTGAAAAATGAAGACTAACCTTGCTGACTATGGACTGTCTCTAAGACCAATTCCTCCTCCTCATGAACTCATGGCACAATCTGTAGAGCTAGATTTGAAAATGAAAAATATTTACTTAGAAGGTACAATAATATTATAACCATTGGTGCAGGTGAGACTGAATAAATAATCATGCTAGAAATTGAATAGCTCAATATACTTGAAAATAACAGCAAGTTTTCGTTATCTTAACATTCCAGGAATTGCTAGTTTACTATTACTGACTTAGATATATATATTTCTAACACTTTCTTCAGAAGTAGGGAATTTAAGAACATACATGGATATAACTCAGTCCAGTTTGACCTAGTTTGTAAGTTAATTGAGTTTGGAGGAGGAATAAATTAGACTATTTGCTAAAAATGGAGGTTTAGGATTATTTAAGAGGAAACAATAATTTCATATATATGGCTTTTCACTCTGTTTATTCTTTGAGTATGGATTTCACATTTGTTATTGAGTAGCCAATATACCTAGAACTGGGCATTCTAATGGCCAGGAGGTAGTTTAAGAGTCTCTGGACAAACACTTCTGCAGGGCCAGAAATGCTGTCAGGATTTCCTCAGAAAATATCTGAATGTTTGCTTTATTCTAATTTTAATCACACTGTGATTTGCTAAGGTTTTAAAAATGCAATTTAATCCTGTTCAGTTTCCAAAGAGGGGTGAACATACAATGAAATGAATTAACTAGGCCAATCATAATCAAACACAGCAGAAAGTCAGGCAGACCTACCATATGCCAAGCGTTTTGCAAACAGATCTCATCCTGCCTGGGAAAATGTGACACTGTGTGTGAGTGTGTGTGTGTGTGTGTGTGTGTGTGTGTGTGTGGTAACGGGGAGAGGTAAGATATCCTTTTAAAAGAAGCTTTTCTCCTTTTATGAAATTTGTTCACATGATTTTCAATAAAACACCAACAACATTGTCATTATATTTTGTGAGTAGCTAAATTATTCTGGTAGCTGACTACAAAATTTAAAGCCACTATGAAGGCAACCTCTTCTCATCACATACCCTGGCTAAAGGTGACACTCTTATTCTCTCTGAATATAATTTGCTCATTCAATAAAATGGCATTGGATCTGGGATAATCACTGAGTATTTTAAAACTCAAGCTAAGAAATGTTGCTTTGAAGGGGAAGCAGTGTAACATTAGGAACAGAGGGGCCAGAGCAAGACAAATAGCCCTGCAAGTGGACTTGGTTATTGATTTTTTATGTGACCTCGGGCTCAAGTGAAGTTATGAGTGACCCAGCTTCAATGAACTCTGCTTTTCCTTATCTGTAAAATAGGGTTAATAACCACATGATGTTAATTTTAGGATTAAATTAGATAATATAAGCAAAGTGTTTAGCATATTACAAGGCACTTTGTAAATGCTCAAGAAAGATGAACAATTATTATCATTAAAACAGTCAAAATACTAAACCTTTGCTCCATGCGACAAATACTAATTGTACATTTACTGTGTGTCCAACCTTGCTAACTACTAGGAATTAGGAATCTGCATCTCTGTTGGCTACAGATGGCAATTTCTGCTTCTTAACCTTTAAAGACAAAACCTTACAGTGCATCATTCCCTTCAAAAGATCTAACCATTGCCACTTTATAAATAGTTTAAGACTAATATCTTTTAGCGATGCTTAATGGACAACTACAGCAGCAACTCTTAAATTTAAGTACGCTTCAGGTGGCTTCTGTCTCAAAATGTGGGCAGTAGGGTTTTGATCAGGATTGTAGAAGGAAGACAGGGGCCAGTATTACATGGTTCTGTGATGCTTTTGCATGGATTTTTATTTTTGCTTCCCCTCCCCTCTTAAATCTGATACATGTTAAGATTGTCATGGACATAGCTTCCACCTAAGACCAAGGTTTGCTTCTGTAGGAACATGGATTGCCTGTGACAGTTATGTTTGCCTGTGTGTCTCTAGCAGTTGGAGGAATAATCACGTCAGGCGGGAGGGGTGGGGGTGAGCCGCATCCTACTACATGTCCCCCGAGTGCACTCTGAGCTCCGCCTTCCTGGAGAATGTGCTTTGGAGCAGGGTGGACTGTGGGCAAGGGGCTTGTCTGGGCTTCCATTAATCTCCAAAGATGGGAGGGTAATCCCTTCACAAATATGGGATGGGGGCTGCTCGGAGGCTGGCAAGTAATAAACAGTAGGGGTTTTTTTAATTTTATCCTGGATTCCTCCAGCCCTTCTCTGTGTAGTCTTCAGCAATAACTTAGCCCTGAAGGATTTAAATGGAATGACCTTAATTCTTGCTTTGTTTGCACTCTATCTTTTAAGGAGCTGCAATGAAGACCTAGGCAAACAGTAGATTAACAGTGGTACCTTTTATAAAGCTGATTAGTTCCTAAAATATGCTGAAGGGAAACAAACAAAAAAAAATATAGTGGAATGGAGGCTGAGACAGAAGCCTTTGTCGGAGACTTTGAAACAGCTCCGTTCCTTTCAGTGGCTGCAGATACTGACCTTCCAGTGAAATGTTTCCTTTGTGTGCAAGGGCTTTGCCAGGAGAGCATTTACAGTGTTAAGCAGGCGCCTGGTAAGTGTTTTTAAACAAATATTACTCACTGCCTAATTTTGGTTTAAGGGGAGAATTGTACTGGGGATGAATTCAGAAAACATTTGATTATGGCTCATCTGCGGCTCCTTGTAGCAATGGCCATCGAGTGGCTGACAGTGTCAGAATCCGCATTCCCAAGATGCTGTTCCCTGTGGGGTCATTAAGAGGAGCACGGCCTCTTACAATCTCCTTCAGCTCCTCCGGATTTGCAGGAATTTACAGAGAAACTTCCACGACGCCTCAGCAGTATCCAAATGAAAGCCAAAGCATTACAGTGTGACAGAGCCGAAAGTGTGCCTCTGGAAAGAAAAAAAAATATATGTATATAAAGCTACACGGAAAATAGTCTGGGCTTCAGCTTCTGTTTCCTTTGAGGGATGGGAGCATGTTACTGAAATTGTCCA
Source organism: Vespertilio murinus (assembly GCA_963924515.1). Classification (NCBI taxonomy): domain Eukaryota; kingdom Metazoa; phylum Chordata; class Mammalia; order Chiroptera; family Vespertilionidae; genus Vespertilio; species Vespertilio murinus. Next base: position 134,291,156 of record OZ004704.1, on the reverse strand, counting down.
ATTTAATTTAGCACTAAATAAAACTGTGGAAGGCTAGGGTGCATTAATAAGATGATCCATCCGCTTATCATAATAGGATAATTCACATCTTCATTGTCAGAGCAGAAAGCCTCCGATAAGGTCAATCATTAAACTCGATACGTTTCATTCTTTGGTGCCGTCTTCTTAGATGCTCACTGCCACTCGTCTGCTCTCCTTTCCCACTGTGCACCTATATTGCAAATTTAGTTCCATTAGGTAGATGCTCACACCATTATGAAGCCTCATTCCATCATTTTCAAAGTGCTAAGCCATTTAAATACAGTGCAGTCTTTGGCCATATTTCATCCAAACATTTACACACACATCCAGCTCCCTCATCTTTTTTAAATAGGAAGCAGGGCTTATGTTTAAATTACATCCTCATTCATGCTCTGTAAAAGCATCAAAAAAAAAAAAACTGTCCATGGAATTCAAATTCTGCTCCACAGGCGCTGCTTCCAATTCCTGGCCTGGCCATTACATACTGGCCCCACCGAATTCTCCGCGTGGCACGCTTGTGTGGAGGCAGGAAAGATAAAACAGTAACAGCCATTTCCCCGTCTCCCAGAAATCACACTACCCTGTAGCTTCTGCCTTCTTCTCTATTTACACAGAAAGGACATTTTAAAATAAGGGAGCCAGAAAAGAGACATCAGTTGGAAGTTGGGATGCTTAAAATGAGGCAAGTGCTTACCCAAAACCTTGTGCATGATTTCTGTCACCACATGGGGGTCAGTTAACTATGTATCTGGGAGAAATGGGTTTCTGTTGACAGGAGTCTTATCATGACTTGGGAGCTATGACCGACACTAACATATCCCAACAGTCCCGAGGCAGCATGGTTCCCTCAAACCTTTGGTACTCTCTTTTCCACAGAGTCCCTGTCCTATTGGTTTCCAGTGTCAGCTTTCAACTCAGCCGGATGACAAATGCACAGACGCCCTGAAGATACCGATGTGCTGGCTTTCTTCCTTGCTCTGCAGGTGTTGGCACAGTAAGAACTCTCTCTTGTCAATTTGAAAAGGCAGTCAGCCCAAACTACTTTTTTGATTAAACAAATAAACAAACAACTTGGTCCCAACCTACCTTATCTTGTTCTGTACGGAAAAAAAAAAAAAAATCCTGCCTGGCTGGGGAGGCTCTGTGGATAGAGCATCCTCCCAGTTCCATTCCCGGCCAGGGCACATGCCCAGGCTGCAGGCTCCGTCCCCAGGAGGGGGCATGCAGGAGGCAGCCTATCAATGTCTCTCTCTCATCATTGATCTCTCTCTCTCCCTAGAAAATCAATAAAAACATATTTTTGAAAAATTCTTACCGTGAAGTGGGGGCTGCCGAGGAGCCGGTGTGAGATCCCCAAATGATCAAAACTGTGCGATTGTCCTGGGCGCTCTTCTCTGACGGGCTGCCATTTGTTCCCACTCACCTAGAGAGCTTGTGGACGGCCTGAGAGGCTTGTGTGCGTGTGTGCGTTTTAACAAATTTTCAAAAGTTGCCATGGGGAGAGAATAGAAAGAAAGCCCTTCAAAAAGAAAATTATTTTCACAGCATCATCACCAGCAAAACACCCCTGCCATGGATATCTTTGAAGGTCGGCTGCAATCTGAACTAATTGGGGAGGGGAGGGGAGCGCTCTCAGATTTGCTCACCTTTTACAATGGGTCTCAAAGAAATGATCTGTGGCCAAACGCTTCCTGCAATGAGTGGTTTGGGCACTTTCTAAGCAAAAGGAAAGGCTCCTCCAGTTTCTTCTTGTTCGTGCCACTGAGAGAGGTCACCACCTTCCCTCTTTTGCTTGCCACTTCTGATTACTGGGTAGGTTCGCTCCAAAAATCATCTTTTGTTGTGAGGACGTTAATCTTCTCCCTGGTGTTGAGGTGCTTGGTAAGGAGGAGGGGTGGAAGTGGGAAGGAGGCCTGATTTCAAAAGCCTCGAGTTCACAGCCAAAGAGCAATATGTATAGGCCGTTACCGAAAACCAACTTCAGTCTGTGTTGAATGTACTGCAGCACACCGGTAACAAGACAACACGCTTGTGAATAGTTGACATGATGATGACCTCGGCCACAGCCCTGGGGCTGAGGGGAGGGAAGCACAATCTCGGAAGTGCTGGTACTTCTCCTTGGAATCTGTGGTGGTCGCTCGCTGGTTTCTACAGATGCTTGTTGAATATTATGCCATTAAACAGTATGAAAGAAAATCAAAATATACGTTTACCGGGGTACTAAGCAGTAAGTGCCCTTTCAAGTGCTGTTCCATGGCTGGGCTTTAAAGTCACCCTGGAATACACTTCGGAAGCTGGAACAGCGTGTTTTGCAGATTTCTGTGGCTGTAAAGCACCATGAGATGCCGAATGAAAGTGCAGAGATTTATGAACACCCCACAGTCTGTACGCTTAAAGGCATATTCAGAAAGGGAAAACAGCCCTCTGCCACATATGTTCTTGAATTTGTAGTTTGAATTGAAAAATTGGTGATGTCTCAGCTGTGTTTTCCCCAAACTTGAGTGACAATCAATGTCTGGTTCAACATAAAAATGAATATACTTCCTGGGGCATTCAAGGAAGGAATATATGTTTGGATGGTGAATTAGAATGAGCAGTGGCTAAATATGTCAAAATACTTGCGGTGTGAAAATAGACATAATTAAGGGCATTTAAAGAATAAGTACAGTTCTTGTAGTATACTATCGATTGTTTGTATTTGTATACATTAAATCTACTAGCCTTCCATGTATGAACAGACACGTAGGCCAAGTGAACAGCATAGAAAGTCCAGAAGTAAACCGAAAACATAATAGAGTTTAACATCTCTTAAAGGGAGCATTTCAAATCAGTAGGAGAAAAGATGGATTATTCCATAATTGATATTGGGATACCTGGAGAGCCATCTGGAAAAATCTAAAGTTGAATCTGTATCTTATGCCCTTCTCAAAGATAAATGTCAAACACTGATATAAAATGTAAAAAGGAGAAAAGAAAAGAAAAAGAAGTCATGAAAGTACTATAAAAATATGTGGAAGAATTTCTTTATGAAAGAAAAAAGGATGAAGAAAAAAGACAAAAGGCATAAAATACTTGTGTGGCTACATAAAAACAAGAACTTTTACATGGAAAATTTCCATATGTAAAGGCAAAAGACAAATTACAAGTTGGGAAAACTATTTGCAACTCTTTCTATTTGAAAACTACGGTATTTTTTAAATACATAAAAAAAACTTATAGGAATCATTTTTTAAAACTTCACACCCTAAGAAAAATATGGGCAAAATATCTAAAGAGATGATAAATAGGAAAAGAAATACAAATGGCTCTAAAATGTTTGAAAAGATACTTAACTCCAATAATAACAGAATTTAAGTTAAAGCTATAGAGTGGTACTATTTTTTACCTATCATATTGGCAGAATTTCAAAAGTTTAATATTACCTTTTGTTGGCAAGGAATGGGAAAACAGGCACTTTTTGCACACTGTTGATGAAAGCGCATAAATTGGAATAACTCCTACAGAGGGCATTTTAATTTTTTTAAATTTTATTTTTAAATATATTTCTGTTGATTTTAGAGAGGAGATAGAAAGATAGAAACATCAATCGATTGACTGCCTCCTGCACTCTCCCTAATCGGTATCAAGCCCCCAAACAGGGCATGTGCCTTGAATATGAATCAATCTTTGACATCTTAGTACATGAGTCAGTGCTCAACCACTGAGCCACACCGGTAGTCTATAGAAGCCAATTTGACAATTATTATCAAATTCACTTCCTAGATTCTATCTTTCACATATATTTGCATATATAAAATGACACCTACACAAGGTCATCCATTATAAAAGCAAAATATTGCCGAAACCGGTTTGGCTCAGTGGATAGAGCGTCGGCCTGAGGACTGAAAGGTTCCGGGTTCGATTCCGGTCAAGGGCATGTACCTTGGTTGTGGGCACATCCGCGGTGGGGGGTGTGCAAGAGGCAGCTGGTTGATGATTATCTCTCATCGATGTCCCAATGTTTCTGGCTCTCTCTCCCTCTCTCTTCCTCTCTGTAGAAAATCAATAATATATATATATATATATATATATATATATATATATATATATATTTTAAATAAAAGCAAAATATTGAGCACAACCTAAATGTCCACCAACAGAAATTAATGAAATAAAATATAGTACATTTATACCATGGAATACTATGTTATTGAAAAAGAAGGGGGACGATCTCTGTTCTGATTTGGAAAAAGAAGGAAATATAGTGCTAAGTGAAAAGTGCAGAACACTGTGAGGAGGATGCTGCCATTTGTGTATCCAAGAGGTAAAATTAGAACCTCTATGAGTATTTTCTCATATTCGAATTAAGGGAGTTTGGAAAACTACAAACAAGTCTAATAACAATTGTTATATGTGGAGGGGTGAGAAAGAACTAGATAGAATTCAGGGCCAGGAGGGAAACTTTTCATAGTAAACTTTTTCATCTTTTTATATGTTTAATGTTAATTTACCAAATGCTACCAACTTAAAACTTTGAATGATTAAAATAATTAAATGAAACATTAAAATAAACATTAAATTATTCCAAAATCAAATATAACAAATTAAAAAAGTGTCTAGTGAAAAAAATTTACACCAATACTAATGCAAGTAATTACTGGTAAGGTATGTGTCTACCAACACAATGATTATAAAGACTAAGAGCACTTTTTTATAGGAACTATTATTTTTTGGTCCTTGTCTATTATATATCCCTTAATTTACCATTTATCTATGCTATCTATCTCCATTTACTATTTTAAAAATCTAGAAAATTGAAAGTTAAATTGAAAAATAATTATATTTATTTTGGTTAGCTTCAAAAACATTTTTTTTTACCATTTGAATAAAAAATTCTTTATTTTAATCAGTTCTAATCTTAAAAAATTATTTTCACATTTCCAAAGTAGAAATTGACCTGCACTATCTTACCACCAAAAGAAAAATTTGCCCAACTCTTGATTCTGCTTCAGTCCTAACTTTCAACATGCTGTCTTTGCCTTAAACAGAACATAAGGTTAAAGTAGCAGAGCCTAGAGAATCAAAGAGTTGATGCTACCGTTATATAGTAAAAAAAACTATATTTACTCTAAATTGCAAAATGGTAGGTATTGTATGTGATGTTTAAGTTGCAGCAATTGTTCTATTAATAAATGTAATATTCAGCAGCATTTTTCATAGATTACTCCGTTCATCATTATTGCCATTTTGCCTCTTTATAATAATGTGCACTTTCCTTTCGAAAGAGCTTGGTTATTTCTTTGGTTGAGCCTATTTGCTCCTTTTTTATGTGAGATTTTTCAATGCTATGAAAAGATGCAGAGCAAAAAAGGTCCATCCACTTCACTTGTGTTGCCTCCTGCGTTACCTAAACCACAACAGAACAATGACAGACAACAGAGCCTTTCTCCTTTCTAACAATTCAGTCACCATGACAACCAGCAGAAGAATGTTGGGCCAGAAAAAAGCATTGAGCTTGAGGGACTAGACTAATCAAAAAATGGAATAACATGGCAACAATTACACTGATGAGCGAGAGGGAAGCTACAGATGCATTCAGGCACCTATGGCACCGCAGACGCAATGCATTCAGCATGTTGTGTTTAGTGTCTTGTGTTTTTGAGAGCAGGTAAATAGACAAGATCGAATTGTGTAACAGAATGTCAGTGCTCTAGTTAAATAGAAAATTCCTTCCCTTTGGCTGTGCTACTTCAAGCACGTTGAAGAGGGTTTAGGGAAGATGAGGTTTTGAAGTGAAATGTGTAATAGATACAATATGAGTGCCACAAGGCAGCGTTATTTAGTTTTAAGAAGGTAAACTTAGGAATGCTCCCCCACCCCCCGATTTTTTTTTTAATATATAGGCACACATAAAGGGAGAATGGTGCTGGGTGGGTAAGTAAGGCCAACACTGTCTTAAATCCAGCTTCTGTGTTTCTGGAGTATATTGACTCCTATTGACAAAATCAAGTGCCATGATTTTAGCAACGTCAGTTCTAATGCCCAGATAATTTAAGCTGAAAGGGACAAGACAGTTCTGTGGGTCATATAACCAGAGTAAAGGAGTTTAGGTGCTTAAGTGCTTAATCTCCTTATCTCTTGCCTCCACAACTGCCTCAGTTTATCTCCTTAAGAAGTCTCTCCTTCCTGAGGAGGTTAGTATAATGTCTATGTGCAATTTTTTAAATGGCATGTATATTGGCACTAGAGGCCAGGTGCACAAAATTTGTGCATGGGAGCAGATTGAAGAAGGTGTCCCTCAGCCCAGGCTTCAGCCTCTTCATCTGGGACCCCTTGGGGGGTATTCTACTGCTGGTTTAGGCCCCATCCCTCTCACAATACAGGACTGCTGGCTCCCAACTGCTCACCTGCCTGGCTACCTGATTGCCCCTAATTGCTTCTGTCTGACAGCCTGATTACCCCCTAACAACACCTCTTCCAGCCTGATCAATGCTTAACTGCTCCCCTGCTGGCCCAATTGCCCCCAACTGCCCTCCCACCCCTGCAGGCCTGGTCGCCCCCATCTGCCTTCCCCTGCCAACCTGGTCACCCCCAACTGCTTTCCCCTGCTGGCCTGGTTGCCCTTAAATGCCCTTTCCTGCCTGCCATCTTGTGCAAGGGCATGACAGTAAATTTGAATATTATCTTTTATATATAGGATTACTTTTTGATTGTAGATATAGTTGTTGAGTTGTAAATAGATTTCTCCTTAAATTCAGAAAGAGAGATTTTTAAAAATCTCATTAAAATTGCGCCCCCAAAATTAAAATACCTAGGAATAAACTTAACTAAGGACGTAAAAGACCTGTACTCTGAAAACTATAGGACATTGAAAAAAGAGATAGAGGAAGACATAAACAGATGGAAGAATGTACGTGATCATGGATTCGTAGAAATAACATCATTAAAATGTCCATATTACCCAAAGCAATCTATAGATTCAATGCACTCACCATTAAAATACCAATGGCATATTTCACAGGCCTCGAATGAACTCTCCAAAAATTCATCTGTAATTAAAAAACACCCTGAATAGACACTGCAATCCTAAGAAAGAACAAAGTTGGAGGGATCTCAATACTAGATATCAAGCTGTATTACAAAGCCACTGTTCCCAAATAGTCTGGTACTGGCACAAGAGCAGATATATAGACCAATGGAACAGAACAGAGAACCCAGAAATCGACCAAAGTCATTATGCTCAATTAATATTTGACAAAGGAGGCAAGAGCATACAATGGAATCAAGACAGTCTCTTCAATAAATGGTGTTGGGAAAATTGGACAGATACATGCAAAGAAATGAAACTACACTACCAACTTGCACCATGCACAAAAATAAACAGAAAATAGATAATGACTTAAAAATAATTTGGTGGATTTTTAAAATTTATCTTTATTGTTGAAAGTATTACATATGTCCTCTTTTTTAACCCATTGACTTCCTTCTAGAATGCACTTCAGGCCTTCAGCACAATATTGTCTGTGTCTATTGGTAACGCATGTATGCATGTAAATTCTTTGATCTCCTCCCATCCATTCCCACCTCTCTCTGAGCTTTGGTGGATATTTTTAGTCAATCATATGATCCAGTTTTGATTGATTAAAGGCTATTTTAAGTGAGGTAAACTTGGCATATAACATTAATTTCATGTCTATATAAAAAGTGATTACCACAAAAAATCTAATTACCATCTATCACCATATGATGACCCCCTTCACCAATTGTCCTCACCCCTAACCCCCTTTCTTCTCATAATCATTAATTGTTCTCTGTACCTATACGTGTTTTTTACTTTTTTATTTTGTGGTTGTTGTTGTTTTTTTTTGCCAACAAACTTAGTTGTAGATTTATTTGGGAGTAAATGGTACATTATTTCTTTTTTAAAATTTCTTTATTGATTGTGGCATTACATATGTGTCCTTATTCCCCTATTACCCCCCAACCCCTCCATTCATGCCCTTACCCTCTGTGGTCTGCGTCCATTGAGTAAGCTTATATACATGCATATAAGTCCTTTGAAAAATGCCAGTGGGATTTTGATAGAGATTTCATTGAATCTGTAATTAGGATTATTTTATTAAAGTATAAACAAAAAATAATAATTCCATCTCAAAAAAGAAAAGCTTTGAAATATTGTCATTTTTATAGAGAAAAGTGTCATTATTTAAGAGAAATTCCTCAATGAGGAGGAATGAGACCTAATTTTTTAAGTTTCCCAGTTTAAATTGTTAGTTTTGGGGTTGGATTGCAAGGCTTCCCCATGTACAGATTTTGAACTCCAGGTGGGATTTGCCCTGGGAAATGGTGCATTCATGGCAAGCAGCCAATGAATTGCCATAAGAAGCTGGCTACCACCAGAGGAGGATTTGTTCTTCTGACTTTGGCTGATACCCATTCTGAGCCAGGAGCAAAGGAGAGTCGTTCTTTTCCTCTTTGTGATCAGGGAGGGATAAGGAAAGAGAAAAGGCATAAGAACAAATCTTTTTGACATAAAGAAGAGATCCACATTTTCTGAGAGCAAGTTACAACAGCTTGTTTGGAAACTGCCATGTAGAGGAAGAGGACTTGATTTGGTCAAAGTAGTTGTTTTTATTTAAAACCTTCTTGCTGCAAGGGTAAGCCACTAATGGCTGGATGCTCAGAAGGGGCTCATCAGCTGCAGTGGCTTCCTCCCTCAGGAAGGCCTCTTGATCTGCTGCCAGATGTCGTGCCAAATCTGAATGAAAAATGAGGATTTTCAATGAGATTATTGTGAAAAGGCGAAAAAGCAACTAAATCAGCTCTGTAAGAGATAAACATTGATATCTTGAGTAGATCACGCTTTACAAAAGCCAGATCTCATTTTAGACAACATAAGTATGATCATTCTTTTTATACAGTCTCTGATATTTTACAGTACTGCAAAAAAAAAAAATCTACTTATCGGTCTTAACACCCTTCTCTGAGTTGCCAGATAAAAGCCTACAGCAATTAGAAGGAACTTATCTTTAAAATGTTTCTATTATGCTGGGTGACAATGCCTTTTCCACTGAGAACTTCTCTAGTGTGTATTTTTTTTCTCCTATGGATGAAGCAGAAATCAAAAAGGACTTTCATCTGCCTTAGAGAACGACACAGGCATGCAAACACGGAGCCCGGCATTGCATTAAGCTCGAAAAATGCTTTAGGGAACTGTTGGTGCCATGCACAGGCATCAAGGCAAGAGTCTTTGTATTCTAGGAAACTCATCACAGAATGACAATTTGTGTGGCGCTCCCCAATGGAGCTCGTTCTTGTCTAGTTCTCCTTCTTTTATTTCCCTTCAGTGGCTTCATGCCTTCTGGAATATGTCTTAGGGAGACAGAGAAAGGGGGGAGAATTCACTGAGGTTTCAGACTAAGGGAAGAGGCAGCCCATTGGGTTAATTCACCTCCCCCCCCATGCCATGTCTTTATTGTAGCATTCTGAGGCTAACCCACACTTATTGGGGGGGGGGGGTGGGTGTCTACATTATACAGGCACCACGTGAATCACTTCACTCATATTATTGCCAACCCTAACTGCAGCACTATAAAAATAAGTAGCATTCTGGTCCTGCCTGAATTCATGTATTAATCTGGCATTAATTCAACACAGTTTTGGAGGATCTATGTTACAGGCTTGCAGACATAGTTGTAGATATTGAGGACTCAGTGAGAAGTAGCGTTTGACTCCCTACACATAAATGGGAAAACTAACTAGAAAAAAAAAGTAAGGGACTTCACCAAGGAAGAAGGGAAGAACCAGAATGAAGCCATTTGTGTAATTCTGAAACACTTGCCATATAATCCATGCCATGCTGGGTGTTTTTTGTTTGTTTGTTTGTTTTATTTTGTTTTTAACTCCTATATTCTGATTTGTTAAGAACACTGATTTGGGGCTGAAGGCAAAGGATGCCCCATTTTAGCTGACATTGGGAAAATGATTTAACCTCTCTGACTTAAATGATTTTATCTGTAAAACAGGAATTCTGATACCAAGCCCCTAATTCTATTCTGAGGCAAACATGATATTGTGTGTATAAAGCCTTTAGCACTGGTCCAGCATATAGCAAATGCTCAGGAATGTAAATATGACTATTATCTTCTTCACTACGGTTTTCTCTTACACTGAAAAATCTCTGGGGCTGTTTGTTTTCACCTGGAATTGAAGTCTTGTCCCTTCCTTTCCTGGTTGGCTTTGCCCCATAGCTTGTCAGAGACTGTATTCTGAACTAATGTGTCATGATTTTGTTGTTCACACTAGAAGTCTACAGGATGAAGATAGAAAAGTGCCCTCATGCTCAGGAGTATTTATGTGGCCTCATATGATTTTATCAGTAAGAGAGGCCCCAGGAGAAGGATGCTGAAGAGTTGAGTTCTAGCATCTCTGATTCCTGAGGCTCACATGGGAGTGGATGACCATCCTCTGTTCAAATGTCTGTCTTTCTCTGTAGACTGGGGAATACATCAGGGAAATGACAAGGTCTTGTTCCTCTTTGTTATCCTGGGGCCTGTCATGGTGCTTACCATATAGTAAGTGCTCATTAAATATTGTGGAATGAATAAAAGAATTAAAAGTGAGCATAAAAGTCCCATTGAATTGCTTGTTGCTTTAAAATGGTTGCATTCCTGTGTTTCAAAAGGACCAGAAAAACATATGTCAAAATGTAATGTGGAACAATAGTTTTCTGTGAGTGCTGGGATTTGGAGGTGATATTTTTACTCTGTGCTTTTAGAATTTTGTGGGTTGATAACATGAACAGCAATTGCTGTTATTAAGGAAAGTTCTTTGGGCTTTACTTGTGGGGTGGAAGAGCTTTGTATTCTACACCACAGAGTACCATGATGAGAGCTAGAGCCTCTGGAAATTCAGTGTGATTGTGGAGTTCAGCATTGTTCTTGCCCTACTCTCACCGGGCACTGAGCACAGACCATGGTTAACATGCTTCTGTAGTTCAAACTAGGTCATTCTTTTATAGAGCGCTCAGATCTTTGAAGCCATTATTGAATTTAGCCTGCCAATTAGGGTGCCAACAGGACCAATCCCATTGGATAGGGATCAGATAGATTATGCTTTTTGGAAAAAAAAATATATATTTTATTGATTTTACACATAGATGAATTGAGAGGGATAGAGAGTTAGAAATGTCGATTAGAGAGATACATCAACCAGATGCCTCTTGCACAATCCCCACCGGGGATGTGCCCGCAACCAAGGTACGTGCCCTTGACCGGAATCGAACCCTGGACCTTTCAGTCTGCAGGCCAACGCTCTATCCACTGAGCCAAACTGCAAATCTATATTAATAAAAGCCTAGGTGGCCTTTGCGTCCTCACGTCATAACAAGATGGTCATCCCCATCTTGTCAGAAGATGGCTGGCAGGGGAAGGCAGTTAGGGGGAAACAGGCCTGCAAAAGGGGGGGGGGGGGGAGGGAAGGGCAATTGAGGGCAATTGGGCCAGCAGGGAAGGCAGTTGGGGGCAACCAGGCCTGCAGGTAAGGGTAGTTGGGGGCAAGTAAATCAGAAGGGGAGGGCAGTTGGGGGCAACCAGGCCAAGAGGGGAGGTCAGTTGGGGCAATTGGGCCAGCAGGGGAGCAGTTAGGTGTCAATCAGGCTGGCAGGGGAGCTGGTTAGGAGCCAGTAGTCCTGGATTGTGAGATGGATGTCCCCTGTGGGATTGGGCCTAAAATGCAATTGGACATCCCCTAAGGGGTCCCAGATTGAAGAGAGTGTATGCCAGGCTGAGCCTCCTTCTCCCCCCATCCCTCCGTGCATAAATTTTGTGCACGGGGCCTCTAGTGCTTATATAAGCAATCAGCAAAAGCCAGGACACCTGGTTAGATTTAGTTTACAAGCAATGCCATTCTTTTTTTTTTTTAATTGAATGTATCGGGGTGACAATGGTTCATATAACCATACAGGTTTTAAGTATACTAATACAACTCAACAAAACGTTATCTGCATACTGCATCATGTGCCCTAAGCAAAGTTTCTCTTCATCCCCATTTCACCTCCCTTTGTCCACCTTCACCCAGTCCCCAATCCCCTTCCCTCTGGCTATTACCACCATGTTAGCTGAGTCTTTCATCCAGTCCCACAACCCTCTCCAACATCTGTCAGCCTATTCCACATATCCATGCCTCTCTTTCTGTTTTATTCGTCAGTTTATTTTGTTTATTAGGTTCTAAGCAATGCCATTCTTAATGGCTTGAGGAAGTTTCATTCTTTTTTATTTCTTTGGCTATAAATGACACTTTCAAAACTGGTTGTTTTCAGCAGTAATCTATATAACTTATTTCTTCCTCACTATTAGATGGGACATGAAAATGTGTCCTGTAGACTCTGAGCAATGTGATTTCCCAACTGGTCAGTGATTTGCTATAAGGGTTATGAGTCATGGAAGAACAAGTTCAATACAATCCGTCTCCCTTTGACCACTCAGGTGTTATTTTGAGAAATGCATACTGAATCATCATGCTGTCATTTGGGTCTACACAGGATGACCTCTGTGTGGTCAAATATTTGAGCTTCCTTACTTCATGGGCTCTTCAGAAATCTTAGTGTTATAAATTAATTGAATGAATTCCTCATACAACAGTTATGTCCAACCAGAATCTTAGAATGTGACCTTACTTCAAATAAAAATCTTTGCATATGCAACTAAGGTAGGGATCTTAAGATGAGATCATTCTAGACTAGTGTTTCCCAAACTTCTCTCATGATGAGAATCATCTGGTGGAGTTGTTAAAATACAGATTCCTGAATCCCAACTAAGAAGTGCTAAACTAGAATTTTTGGGAACATATAGGTAAAATTGTATACTTAACTAGTCTCTAAGCTTAACATATAGATAAAATTGTATACTTAACTATTGCTCTAAGCTTAACATATATGCTCCCATATGTTCCCAAAAATTCTAGTTTAGCACTTCTTAGTTGGGATTCAGGAAACTGTATTTTAACAACTCCACCAGATGATTCTCATCATGAGAGAAGTTTGGGAAACACTGTTCTAGGCTATCTAGGTGGGTCCTTATTTCAATTACAAAAGTCCTTATAAAAGAAAAGAAGATGACATAGAGATACCAAAAGGGATGCCATGTGAAGACAGAGACAGAGATGGAGTTTTGCTGCCAGAAGCCAAGGATCACCTGGAGACATAGAAGCTGGAAGAGTCCAGAAGGATTCTCCCCTAGTTCCTTCAGGGGAAACTTGGTCCTTCTCATACCTAGATATCAGACTTATGGCCTCTAGAGTTGTTGAGTAAATAAATTTCTGTTGTTTTAAGCCATACAGTTTGAGGTAATTTGTTATTGCAGCCCTTGGAAACTAATACAAGCACATTCTTTGAGATCCATGATTACAAGTGCTCTCAATGTTGGCAGAATTATTTGGGAGTGTATATTACCTAGAGTCATTTTCTGAGGGGGTCTGGATTTAGTTAGTTTGTTAGGATTATATCATATTATTTGGTAGCTGGTTAGGCATCAGTATGTTTTAACTCACTTTCAGAAAGACCCACAATCTAGTACACATTTCACAGTTTGGGGTAAAGGATTGATTATGAATGCAGTAAGTTCCTTATTCATTTTTTTATTATGTAAAAAAAATAGTCATAAACTCATTTTCCACTGGGAGTTCACCTTCTTGAAGAACCTGAGACAAGGAATACCAAAGGCATGAATAATAATTAACTCCTGGTTGCAGTGTACAGCCAACAGTCCTGTTTTGTTATCAGTTCTCTGATTCTCTAAGAGATTAAACATTTGATTAAACATATTTCAGCAACAGAAACTACTGAAATGGCTTTTGAACTATTTTAGTCACTTAGCTGTATATTTACCTTATATGCAATGAAACTATATCCTGTACTCTGCTTATTTGTTTATGTGCTTGAAGGCGCTGAGCTTCTACACCTATTTATCCCACCCATTATTAAACAACAAGGAAATGATTCAATTCAAGAAATATTTGGTCAGTGTCTACCATGTGCCCTAGACACTATTAGAACTGAGTGGGTTACTACAAAAGCAAAAGACCTACACTTCAAGTGCTTCCAAGTTAATCAACGAGGGAGAATGTATAAGTAATCTTTGTTCAAAGAAACCTATAGTAAGAGAGACATCTAAGCAAGTGTCACTGGGCACTATTGATTGTCCTTTTTTTCCCCCCTGGCAATTCCTTCATAGTTTATTTATAAGGCCTCTACCTTTTCTACCAGCCATTAATTGGAGAAGTTCCACAAGGTTTGATTAGAGGCCTATTTTATTCCCCCTGTATCTCTCTCCCTAGGCAAGAAAGTCTATAGTCACTAATGCTTTAGTTACTAACAAAATCTGAGGTCTGGACTGCTTTTTACAACTACCTGGTATTTCTTGAATGTCTCAAATGATCCTCACACTCAACATGCCCAAACAAAACTCATGATTCTTGATCTCTTACCTCAGATCCGATCCTCTTTCAATGTTCCCTGTGCCCAAGGATGACCAAGACAGACAACAAGGAGTTATCTTTGGTACTTTCCTCTCCTATACGCTGATCTCTAAACCATCACAGAGTCCTATAAATTTTACCATCTAAATTTTTTTCAAATTTACCTGTTTCTCTTCGTTTCTACTGCCATCTCTCTAATATATGCTACAACATAATTAGAGGAGTGACTTTCAATCACCTTTGCCATATTCTGTTGGTTAGAAGCAAGTCAAAGGTCCTGCCCACATTAAGGGAAGAGAGTATGGTATAAAGAAACAACACCAGGGAGACAAGGTTATGGGCCCATTTTAGAATTCTGCTTAACATAGATGTCAACTCTAACTCACTTCATCAGAAAAACCTCCCCCAACCCACACTGGTAGGCTATATTGCCAATTCACTTGTAGTTAGGCAGAGTCATGGGACTACCCTTGACACTGAAATATAAATAGAAGCAATATTTGTTACTTCCAGGCCAACACATTTCAGAGTCAGTATGTCCATTTGGAGAAATAGAAAACACAAATTAAATGTCTGAGAAATGCCTACACAAATAAATTTTAACACATATAAATTAATTTAGTACCAACTTGACCCAGAAAAGTCAATGAGCAATATCAAAGTTAGATGAAGTTACTCATGAAATATTGCCCGGGGGAATGGGATTTTGAGTTGGGTTTGAAGAGAGGGAATTATAGTAATTGGTGAGCTGAAAGGATAGAAGGAAGCAAAAATAAAATATTTAAAGCCTTTTGAAGGGCAGATCTGCTTACTAAAACAAATTACATTAAGGAATAATGAAGAAAAATGGCTAGTTTTATATGTATACTAGAGACCCAGTGCATGAAATTCAGCCTGTACCCTCTTGAATCCTGGACCTTTTAGGGAATGTCCTACTGCCGATTTAGGCCCGGCAGTCGGACATCCCTCTTGAAATCCGGGACTACTGGCTCCTAACTGCTCACCTGACTGCCAGCCTGATCACCCCTAACCCCTCTGCCTGCCTGCCTGATCACCCCTAACCACTTCTGTCTGCCAGCCTGATTGCCCCTAACCACCTCTGCCTCCCAGCCTGATCACCCCTAACCACTCTCCCCTGCTAGCCTGATCACCCCTAATCACTATGTCTGCTTTCCTAATTGCCCCTAACCGTGTCTGCCTCAGCTCCTGCCACGTGGCTTTGTCTGGAAGGACATCTGGAAGATGTCCCGTCTATCTGGTCTAATTAGCATATTACCCTTTTAGTAGAGATTCCCCATAGATGCTAGATGAATGTTTAGTCCAAGTTGCAAAAGTCAAAGGTCAATTTCCTAAACAAATTGGAAATGAGCCTATCTGATTAGAAATAAATTGTCATTTTACTTGATGGTCAAATTTCATTGTAAGGAATTCTGAGACAATGAGAAAACTTGTAAATTTTCTAAGATGTATGACCCTCCTTGAAAAAATGAAACCCTCCACCAAAAAACAAATATTGTGATTTGCTTGATTTTCTTAAAATGAATATTCCAGACTTAACCCAAATTAATTAAAGTGATATCCCTGGGAGACCTGGGTGCTGCAGTTTCAGCAAACTTTTGTAACTGTTTTTGGAATGCTATTCAAAGTCTTCGGCTTTTTCTTTTGAATATCTTCAGAGAAAATAGGTTTGATTTCTGAAATGATAAATTCATAGAGAAGCCAATCTAGGTGAGTAAGACTAGTTTTAGGAAAGGTGCACCTGTAACCTGATTCTGATTTTGCTAGTCTAAATTTGATCTCCTAAATACCAAAGAATTTCAAAAATATGGTTGGCACATAACAACTACATAACCTCCGATGGTGACCACTTTGAAGAGCAGAGCCTAGATGAAAATATACTGTCACACTCAGCTGCATAAGAAGCATCAGTGCACCTTCCCACTGGCCATCCTGGGCTCAGGAACAAACAGTGGTAACCACACCTACAACCCCTTGTCCTCTCTCTGCACAGCACTGGCTTCTGTGGCAGTCCGCAGCGGGTTTCGTGTCTTCCTCTGTGCTCTTTTCTACAAAAGCGGCTCCTGAAATATGGCTGCTTAACATTTTACGTTGTAGGAAAGCACTGAGGGGAGGCAAGCTGAGCCCTTGGGAAATCAGAAGTGCCCTGGAATTTAACAGGAAAGAAAAAAGCAATCATCACCCTGTGGGCCTGGTATTCACCCAGATCCAGCTGCTGCAGGGGAGCAGGCCGGCGACGGTCCTCAGGTGGCGAAAGATAACGTGGAAAATGAAAGCAGCCTGATTCCTGTGTGCCAAACCGAACCCTGAAGTAGTGGCGAGAGTGTATTGTGTAGGGAGGCTCGAGAGCAAAATGGGGTGTAGGATGAGTCACGGCCAGCACGGTGAAAATACAAGAGGGTGTGAGGGATGGTGTGGCGGGGAGAGGTGGAACCTCCGTTCTGTGGGTAATAAGGTGGGTAACAAAAGAATAGGGGAAAATCAGGAGCCTTGTGAATTCTTCTCTGCTCTCTAAGACACTCCATTGTTGTGAAATACTGAAACATTGTTCAGAGTCTAATTGCCTTGTGTTTGGGCACTTATATTTATTTTGACTTTTGGTTTATTCTCTTTTACTGACTGTTTCCCACCTGACTCCTCAGACATAGCCATCACTTAGTGCCTCATGTTTAAGTGACATCTAATCATCTGTTTTCCAGACAAATATCATGGCGTCCTATGTACCTTGAAACAGCACTTCCACCTCCGGTTTATCGCCACATCCTCTTGTAGCTGATTTTCAAAAGGCATTCTCAGGCTCATTTTTTTTTCTTTGCAGAGTCAGTATTTAAAGTCATTATATGACTTTAAAACACCAGAATTTTAATTGATGAACTACAAAATAATTTGCCTTATTTCCATCACCCTTTCCTAGAGAATTCTCCTCTTCTTCACCCTTTCCCCCTTTTTAAGGATATTGTTTCTTACACAGATGCTAGCAGATAGTAAGTGCTCGATAGATATGTTATGAATGAATAAATGAATGAAGTTCATTTGACAACACAAATATTTCCAAGGTGGTTTTACCAACATGATTTCTAAGGCATGGAAATAAATGACTTTCTAAAGTCCCTTTAGTTGCTAGTCCTTGAATATTTAAAGACATGTATTCAGAGAGCTTTCAAAAAGTGATACTGTAATCCACTGTCAGCATTGTGGGAAGTGAGCTGGAGCAAAGAATGGTGGGTGTAGTGTGTGTGTATGTGTGTGTGTGTGTGTGTGTGTGTGTGTGTCCCACCATATATACACTCTGAATTTAACCATTCCACACATTACTATAATACTGGACATAAATTTTTTCATAAATAATAATTGACACATGGTTCACATTTCATGAAGGATTGAATGTCTTTTTACTCATAAGTGTCATTGCAAGTCATGGACAAAATGAAGTCATGGGTTGTTCAGTGCTAGAAATAGGGCAATCTGTAATATGGCCTAAATTTATCATAATAAAAGCATAAGCTAATTAGACCCAATAGCTGAACGACCTTCTGGATGACCTTCCGGCAAAGCTGGGGCTGCAAGGGCTGAGTCCCTTGCATGAATTTTGTGCATCGGGTCTCTAGTATATCTGTATATATAAAAGACTAAGCAACCATTACAACTGGTTGACCAGTCGCTATGATGTGCACTGACCACCAGGAAGCAGATGGGTGGTAAGGAGCAAGGGTCCCTAACTGTGAGAGCCCCAGACATCCCCCAAGGAGTCCCAGACTGTGAGAGGGCTCAGGCAGGGCTGAGTGAAATTTGTGCACTGGGCCTCTAGTTTATAGATAAGAAAACTCAGGCCCAGAAAAGTTCCATCACAGTGGCTGATGGCAAAGAAACCAGACTCCCAGGTTCCTATCTTCCAGTCCAGCTGTGTCTGAGCAGCTCATCCATTATGCAGGATTGTCATAGTGCTGAGAGCAGTCATTTTGGGATAATCCAAGAAACAAAAACATTATGGATTTTTTTTCATGCAAGAAGACTTAGTGATTTAAAGTGTTTGGGAGCCGAAACCGGTTTGGCTCAGTGGTAGAGCGTCGGTCTGCGGACTGAAGGGTCCCAGGTTTGATTCCGGTCAAGGGCATGTACCTTGGTTGAGGGCACATCCCCGGTAGGGGGTGTGCAAGAGGCAGCTGGTCGATGTTCCTCTCTCATCGATGTTTCTAGCTCTCTATCTCTCTCCCTTCCTCTCTGTAAAGAAATCAATAAAATATATATATATAAAAAAATAAATAAAGTGTTTGGGAAATAAAACAATAATAGATAAAAAGACAATTAGCAGAAATATTTCTTTTTCGTTACAAATCAAGGACATTTGTTGTGAAGAATATCTGTGAAGACTTCACAGATGGTGTTTTGTTTTGCTTTTTAGATTAATTAATTAATTTGTGTGATATGGAGATAATTAAGGGTTTCCTTATAACATTAAATACTCTTGGGGAATGTCCCACCTTAAATTTACCTCAGTCACTAGTCACACAAGAAATGAGGACATGGATTTAATAAACATATTGGAGTTTGGAATATAACTTGGAAAGGAAAACAAGTTTTAAAATATATTCATCAGCATTAAGAAAAAAAGCAATTGATTTCACAAGTACAGGTTTCAACGAATAACCTGTAAAAAATCTGCTCTAATTTTTATGTGTAATTACTTTTTTTATAATTCTCCCATAGGTAAACAATATTGTTTTCGCTCCCATTGCTGTAATAAAATATTATAGCTGACCAGTTGGTGGAGCAATTACATTTCCATAGCACTTACTGGCTATTTTGCTTAGGTACCAGTAACTTAATTATAATCAAGAGACTATTAAGATTCTAAGGACTACCTGAATGGATCACAAACTTTCAGGTGAAATGACAGATAAAAATCACTTTAACAACATCCAGCCCATTGAAGACAACCTGTAATTAAATTAAAGTGGTAATTCCACTCGAGAGTCTCCTCTTAAAGCACCTCCAAGAGGTAGGCCCCATTCATGCAGTCTCAGTTATGGGTAGGTATGAGTAAGGAATGGAGAAAGGTCAGCCTTAGTGCTCCAGTTCTCAGAAGCATGAGGTTAATTACAATTTTCAATGGTAAACCAGATACCTTTTTATAAGGCTGTCCAATGCAGGCTTCAATGTAATTATTAGCTTCTTTGGCTTCGGCGGCTGTCCTAGAGAGACAGCATCTGGGAAAGCAATTTGCTCAATCCAGATTTCCTCCAAAAGAGCATTAGCTGAATGTTTGCTGACATTTTAGTCACCCCAAATCATTGTAGCTAATGGTACTTAAAAAACATAACCTTCATCTGTCATATATTCAAATAAAAATGTAGGAATCAGCTCTGGCCGGTGTTCCTTAATGGTCAGATTATTAGCCTGAGCACCTGAAGGGTCTCGGGTTCAATTCCTGATCAAGGGCATGTACCTCAGTTGCAGGTTCAATCCTTGCCCAGTCGGGATGTGTGCGGGAGGTAACCAATTGATATGTCTCTTTCACATTGATATCTCTATCTCCTTCCCTCTTTATCCCTCCTTTGTACTCTCTCTAAAAGGACAGCAATGAAAAAAATACTGTTAGGTGATTATAAATGAAAATAATTTTTAAAATGTAAGAATCAGTATAGTTATGAATATGCAAAAAATAAATCCTTGAATAGTTCAAATACTCTAAGGAACTATAAAATGATTATTTACACTTGTATAGTGAAGCTCGGTGATTTTTATTTTTTCTTATGCTTTCTTTGGTTTTCAAAATATTCTAAAATCAATATTTATTAGTTTACAACTTTAAAAAAACAACTATTTTATGGAATTCCAATTTGATCCAGTAATCCCACTTCTAGGAATATATCCCAAGAACTTAGAAACACCAATCAGAAAGGATATATGCACCCCTATGTTCATAGCAGCACAGTTTACAATAGCTAAGATTTGGAAACAGCCTAAGTGCCCATCAACAGAGTGGATTAAAGAGGATGGTACATCTACATAATGGAATACTATGCTGCTGTAAAAAAAAAAGAAAAAGAAAAAGAAAAAAGGAATTTTTACCGTTAGCAACAGCATGGATGGACCTGGAGAGCATTATGCTAAGCGAAATAAGCCAGTCAGAGAAAGATAAATATCACATGATTTCACTCATTTGTGGAATCTAATGAACAGCATAAACTGATAAACAAAAATAGACCCAGAGTCAGAAAAGCATCGATCAGACCATCAAATCACAGAGGGAAGGCAGGGGAGGACGGAAATGGGGATGTAAGAGATCCACCAAAGGCCGAAACTTGTTAGGCTCAGTGGATAGAGCATAGGTCTGTGGACTGAAGGGTCCCAGGTTCGATTCCAGTCAAGGGCATGTACTTTGGTTGTGGGCACATCCCCAGTAGGGGATGTGCAAGAGGCAGCTGATTGATGATTCACTTTCATCGATGTTTCTAACTCTCTGTCCCTCTCTCTTCCTCTCTGTGAAAACTCAATAAAAATATTTTTTTAAAAAAAGGAGATCCACCAAAGGACTTGTATGCATACATATAAGCATGACCCATGGATACAGACAGCAGTGAGGTGAGGGCATGTGCTGGGAGGCTGGGGGTGGCCAGGGAGAGGTAATGGGGGAAAGAAGACATATGTAATACTTTAATTAATAAAAATTTTAAAAAACTATTTAATGTGTTACTCAAAAAGTAGGAAATTAGTGCTAGCTAACTTAAAGAAATGATTATATGCATAGATGTATAAAAATATAAACCAAATAGTACTATCTTAAAGCTACCTAAGTACATCTTCTTAAAATTTGTTCCCTTTAATCCTTACTCAAGAATATATTTTTATTGATTTTTAGAGAGAGAAAAAGGGAGAGAGAGAAACATCAATTAATTGCCTCCCACACATGCCCCCACTAGGGATATAACTAGAAACCTATTTGTCCTGAATGGGAATCAAACCCGAAACCAGATGAGCCACCCAGCCAGGGCTCTACATACATTCTAGTCACAGAGACCATGCAGTGCAGAGGAGGGCACCTGCTCTTAGCGAACTCAAGGACTAACCTGCACATGTTGATAAAGTTTTGTTGCCCAGCAAGCTGTAGAGAAAAGGGGATTGACTGACACAGGTTAGGGTTAGGTTGGAGGTTTTATTTCATGAAGTTCAAACATCTTCCAGGTGTGTTTTAAAGCCAGCTTTAAAACAAACATTAAGTGCCTATGATGTGATAAGCACTGTTCTATACAGTAAAGTTAAAGCAGTAAATAAAATAGAGAGCCTTGCTCTCTAAAGCTTACATTTTAGATTGGGAACACTGAGAACAAATATATAAACAAAATTGTGATACCTTAGAAAAAAAATAGAGAAGAAGGATAAAGAATGCTCAGAAAAGGAAGAGGAAAGATGGCTAAGGAAAGCCTCACTGATAAGTTGATATTAAGCTAAAACCTGAAATAGCTATGATGATATCTAGGGCAAGTGTTCCAAGTGGAAAAGATGGCAAATTCAAACATGCCTGGTGTGTCCCAGAACCAGCCCGGAGACAGTTATGTCCGGAGCAGAGTGTGGGGAGAGGAATTGAGAAGTAAGGTAGTGCCGGAATGAGAACTAGGCCACGTGGACATGGTGGACCATTCGAAGAACTTTGGCTTTTACTGAGAGGGAAGGTAAGACATTTAAAGGTTTGAGACAGAGGTGGGACTTGATCTGATTTTTAAAGGATCTCTCTGGCTGTTTTACTGAGAATAGACTATGAACAGAGGCAGAGAATAGTTAGGAGATTATAGAAATAGTGAAGACAAAAGATAGTGGTGGCTTGAACCAAGGAAGTAGCAATGGAGGTAGTGAAAAGTGACAAGATTTTGAGTAAATCCTGAAGGCAGAGTCACATGATTGCTAACTGATTGAACAGAATACGAAAGAGCGAAGTCAAAGCCGACTTCTAATTTTTGGTTAGAGTAACAGGAAGAATAGAGTTAACATTCACTATAGTGCGGGAAGACTGTGTGAGGAACACTTACATATGGGTGAAGTGAGAGTTTGGTTTTGAACATATGTGTTAAATGTGAGTGGCTTATTAGATGTGTGAAGTAGGCAATTGGATATACAAATGTCAAATTGAGGGAAGAAGTCTAGGCTGGAGATGGACATTGGGAAGTTGTGTGGTATTTGAAGCCATAGAACTGGATATCATTAACCAGGGGTGGATGGAGAAGTCCAAGGAGAGAGCCCTGCTTCCTGGGGTATTTAGAGGTTGAGGAGATGAAAAACAATTACCACAAGAGACATAGGGGTGGACAGTTAAGTAGAAAAAAAATATGAAAATGAATAACAGCAACAACAAAGGGAGACTGTGAATAAAGAAAAAGCTGGAGCAGTGTTGGTTTTGGACAGTGAAGGAAATCTCTGTCCAGTCATTAGCTGACCACTAAGCAGCTGAGCAGAGAGTCCGTGGCCACACATGACAAAGAATACAGACGACACAAAACTAGTTCAGGAAAATCACCAAAAAAATGTTAGATAAACAAGCCAAAGATGGCCTCTGTATATTGGCCCTTAGGTTATTTCTTCACTGCAGGCTGAGATCTGGTAGTTCAAATTTTTACACATCCAATTATTTTTAAGATAGTCCACACAAGCAAAATGTTAAACATTTAGAACCTGCCTGCTTTGTATGCCCTGCAAAACCTCGCTTGACAGTTGTTACCCATTGATGAGGTAGAGGCGTGTGGTTATAAGACCCCATGCTGCTATGGCCCTTTGGAGCTCTGTGACCCAGAGACACCTCACTGTGCTGCTGAGCAACATCACCTGGCCATGTACCATCCTTTTTACTTAAAAATGAACTCCAACTAACAAAATGTGAATAAAAGATAGCTCAAAAGTAGGAGAAATTATGCCATGAAAGAACAGAAAACATCTGAAATAATGCTGACTGTGTGTCAGATATCAAATTTGAAGTACATGCTGCTTAAGACATATAAAAGATAGAATAGATGACACATAGAAGATGGGTTCACATATAAATATCAAAATAGAAATCATGACTAAAATATCAACAAATCAAAGTCAGCAGTACATTTAAGAATTGCTTCATCAGGTACTGTTATTTTGAGACTATAAGGATGGTCTAATATGAGGAAATTGACCAGTGTTATTTGTCATACCAATAGGTTAAAGGAAGAAAATAATATAAAGGAACCTGACAATGGTGACTATTCAAAAGAGAAAATTTTTAGAAATTAAAATCTTAAACTTGACATGATAAAGAATGTCCCTAATGGTTAAATGAATTATACAAATTCATGGAACTGAATTTTGCAATTATTAAATAGTTATGTTTCAATTCCATTAAGAAAATAAAACCACAAATCTGGAGAAAATATTCACAAAACATATATCTGACAAAGAATATATAAAGAATTCCTAAACCCAACAACCCAATTAAAAAAGGGGAACTTCACAAAAAGAAATATGTAAATAGCCAGTAAGCATATGAAAAGATGTTCCATCATCATTACTGATCAGAGCAATGCAAATTACAACCAGGAGGAAACACCACCAGATAGTCATTGGTATGTTTGTAATAAAACAGCCTGCAACCTTCAATGCTGGCAAGGATGTACAACAATTGAAACTCTCACACATTGCTACTGGAAATGGGAAGTGATACAACCAGTTTGGGAAAATTTTGGCAGTTTCTTAAAAACTAAACATATGCCTACCCGAGATCCAGAAATTTCACTCTAAGGCATTTACTCATGAGAAATAAAAACTTATATTCACAAAGGGACTTCTATGAGAATGTTTATTACAGCTTTGTTATAATGGTCAAAAACTGGACTCAGCCCAGCTGCCCATCAATAGGAAAATGAATAAATTGGTTTGTTTGTGCAATGAAACGAACTGCTTGTTTGTTCATGTGTGTATTCACACAGCAAAATGGATAAATCTAAAATACATTATGCTGAAATAAATAAGCCTTATACAGAAGAGCACACACTGTATAATCCCAAAAACATAAAATTCAAGACTAGGAGCAGGCAGGGATTGATTGCAAAAGAATATCAGGGAACGTTTGGGGGCTTAAAGTCAACATTTTACCAGGTGTGCCCGTTAATAATGCGGATTTTGTAATCAAAGAAAACACGATAATTTCAAGAGACATCAAAAGTGCTTTATTCAAAGAAATGTCCATCGCTAGCTACACAGTTCCCCTATCTTTCAGATAATTTGTGGATACCATCCCAATGGAACTTTTCTTGTTTTGAGGAAAACCATTCAGAGACCCAATTTTCCACTTCTTGGTATGTTTTAAAGCGCTGCTCAGAAAGTGCATGTGCCATTGATCGGAACAAGTGGTAATTTGAAGGAGTGTTAGCTAACATTATACTGTAGTTAAAAATATGAATGTTGAAGTGTTTAGAAGAAAGTGTGATGTCTGCGAAGTTCAGAATGCATCAAAAGGCTAAGATGAATTAATCAATGGAGTAATGAACAGATAACTAGATATGTGATAAAGCAGACAGCGAAGTGTTCATGGTAGGTTCTCAGTGCTGGGTATGTGATTTTAAACCATAATATTATTTCAACTTTTCTACAGAGTATGCAGTTTCCTCAAAATATCAAAAATGGAACTGCCTTTTAATCCAGCAATCCCACTTCCGGGAATATATCCTAAGAATCCTGAAACACCAATTCAAAAGATATTCATACCCTTATGTTCATAGCAGCATTATTTACAATTGCAAGATCTGAAAACAGCCCAAATGTCCATCAATAGATGAGTGGATAAAAAAAAGAGCTGTCGTACATTTACACAATGGAATACTATTCAGCTTAAAAAGAATAAAATTTTACCTTTTTTGATAGCATGGATGGACATGGAGACCATTATGCTAAGGAAAATAAGCCAGTCAGAGAAAGACAAATACCATATGATCTCAGTTATATGTGGAATCCAATGAGCAAAATAAACTGGTGAACAGAATAGAAATAAAGGCATGGAAATATGGAATAGATTGACAGCTGTCAGGGGCACTAGATAAAAGAAGGTGAAGGGATTATCCAAAGAGCATATATACATAGCCCATAGACACAGATAACAGTGTGGTATGGCCAGAGGGAACGGAGGTGGGGAGATGTGGGGGATAGGGGCTGGGTAGAGGTGGGCAAAAGGGGAGAAAACACGGACATCTATAATGCTGCCAACAATAAAAATAAAGAATTTTCTAAATTTTTACCATAATATGTTGGGAAAAATCATGTTTTCAAAGAAATTACTTCAGATACCATGTCAAATTTATCAAAAGCAGGATAGCCTATTTGTTGGGTAATATGATGTAGTGTAGAGAGAATGTGGAAAGGAGCACTAATATAGAGAATAGTGAAGTGGATATCTTGGGGGGTGTTGTGAAAATGAGTAATTTTTATATTTTCTTTACATTTTCTGAACTTCCTATAATAAGTATGAATGACTATGACTGTTATCAGAAAAACATTTCATCTCAACATTCTTTATTTTTTAAAATATATTTTATTGATATTTCACAGAGAGGAAGGGAGAGAGATAGAGAGCCAGAAACGTCAATGAGAGAGAAACATCGGCCAGCCGCCTCCTGCACTTCCTCCACTGGGGATGTGCCCGCAACCAACGTACATGCCCTTGACCGGAATCGAACCCGGGACCTTTCAGTCCGCAGACCGACGCTCTACCACTGAGCCAAACTGGTTTCGGCTCATCTCAACATTCTTAAAAATAGTTTGAAAAAGGCAGATTTTAACTTTGAGCAACACTTCCTAACAGAACTATATATAGATGGAATGGGCCTCTGAAATGGCAAGATTCCCATTCCCCAAGGACCACAGCCCAGACTAGAAGACCACAGTTAGGAATATCTTGGAGAGGATTTACTAGGTATGGAAGATTTCCATGTATCCTCAAATTTTGAGATTTATGTGTAAAAAAGAAAGTACAGAAATGAAAAGATGTCTTGAGTTTTCCTAATCTATTCCAAACTCAATACCAACCCCATGGAAATAATGCAAATCCAAGACTTCTGGGCCCAGCATTCACACACTGGTTCATTATATAACAGGAGAGTCATGCTGTTCACCAAATCAGAGTTGTGTTAACCTCTTTGCTGTGCTATAGATACGGGGAGAAATAACAACACTTCACATATGCAAAGAGTTTGCTAGTGAGCAGAGCACTTCTGCATTCACTAGAGGCCTGATGCACGAAATTTGTGCAAGAGTAGGCCTTCCTTACCCCGGCCGCCAGCACTGGCTTCCCTCTGGCACCCGGGGCCCAGGCTGGCTTCCCTCCGGATGACCCCAAGCACTGGGACCCGGCTTCGCTCCAGCCCCAGCTTCATCTGAAAGGATGTCTGGAATAATGTCCTAAAAGATGTCTGGTCTAATTAGCATATTACCCTTTCATTATCATAGATTATCTCTTCTAAGTCTGTGACAACCCTGAGACATCTTAGGGAAGATGGGCTTTCCAAAGCTGAAGGCCACAAGTTTGTTCAGGGACATCACTTTCTTCTGTTACATGTGGATGGTCCTTGTTGGTGACATATTTTATTCAACAACTAAAAGATCTCAGTATTGTAAACATGTTCTTAAAGAGATGCACAAAGTTAGTTCAAGTACACTTTTCTGGCTTAGTAATATAATGAAAATCTGATTTCCCCCTCAATATCTTTAGCACTCAACTGGGAGAAGCACCAATGTCAGCTGAATGCTCCATGAGCAGCCAGGGATGGAGGAAAGGCTGAACAGAGGTCCGATGCCTTCACTCCTGCTCTGTGAGTCTCTCAGCCATGCCTAAAGACAGCAGGTGTGTGTGTTTGTGAGTAGGGTCTTTTGCTAATAGATTAGAAATTTATCTGCAATGATGCACATTGACACTATTGTCCTTATTTTTTAATCAGTTTTGTGTAGACTAGGACACCGAAGTTCAGTAGAAGAACCAGGATTAGAATGTGTGACAGCAGTGCTGTTGGTGGAGCAGAGATGAGAGCAAATTTTTTTGAGCATTAGTCAAACGAGTGTCTGGTCAACCTATCAAATCCTTTAGGTTTGCAGTCGATATAAGAAACAAATCAGAAGATTATAAATTAGCACCTTGAACTTACTCAAATTTTAAACTTGTTCTGAATACTATACATGCTGCTGTGAGCATTCTAAAAGCTTCTTCCTGTGTGAGAAAGACCATATGCATCCAAGTTGACACACTGGGTGTCCTCTTTCTCCCGAATGACGATGGAGAACTTGAAGAAAGAGCTTTGGCTTTTGCACGTTCGGTTGATGCTCCATTTAAACTGGGGCTTTTTTTGTGTGTGTCTTAGACACTAGCTATCTGCTCTGTTTATCAGAGGGGGCAATTGCATCTCAGCTAGGCCAGGCAAGAGAGTTTCGAGTAAATGTGCAAATGCTTTCCCACAATCATAATACAATAAAGAACATAATTGTTTTTGGAAAGCTCTTAATGGAAAAGCAGAATGGGATGAAGGCAATAACATACTTCATTAGTCCAAAATCCTTAC
Source organism: Vespertilio murinus (assembly GCA_963924515.1). NCBI lineage: Eukaryota > Metazoa > Chordata > Mammalia > Chiroptera > Vespertilionidae > Vespertilio > Vespertilio murinus. The sequence goes on along the minus strand of OZ004704.1, from coordinate 134,263,104 downwards.
TTTGAAAAAGATTTTATACCAAAGCTTGAAGAACCTTCAACAAAATCTTTTAAATCCAGGACTAGCATAGATTACCTATTCCAATTCATGCCTTCAATGTTGGAAAAAAAACACAGCCCGATATAGAATACTTCTGTGTTTGACAAAGTCCTATGAAGTGGAGTCCATCCTGTCTTCACTGAGCCAGTTCCTGTTGCAGCTCTGGAACTAAGAGACCAAGCCCACGGCCTGTTTTTCAGTCAATAGCAATTTGAGAATCAGCTTCTTCTTCCACCCTTCAGGACCCACAGCCTTATCTAATACTGTCAATATTTTTTAAAAATGCGGAGGAGCAATGTCACCCCCATTTTCCCCAATATTAAAGCCCATTAGGCCACCTAAAAACCTGCATTTCCAGACTATTTCCAAAACTCCACAAGCAACCCTTAGCTGACTCCAGGCAAAGCCTGACTGAGGAGGTCAGAGTTGACCGGGAAGAGGACTGCCCAGTCCAGAATATCACAGCCTGGGAAACCTCCCTGCTTCTATGCGTTCACTTCCTTAAATACTTCTCCAACTCTAGGGTTGCCTAAAAGCTTGCGGTTAATGCTTTATTTCTCAAACTTGGCTTTTGAGAAAAATGCAATGCCACTGGGGGAGTTAATAGTAACTTTCATCTCAGTGTGAAGATGTTTATCAGATTTCCTTAGGAAGAAGGTTGTGATTGAGCAGAACAACCCTTGTGCCCCTCCAGGAGATCAGGCAAGCAACAAGGAGGAGAGACGTTTCCCAAAGGGGAGGCTGGGAAGACAGACACCTTTGGGTTTCACCATTTTCTTCGGCGGCCCCTTGGTCTTAAGTGTTAAAAAGCTCTTCATCCTATCCTGAAATCTTAACTGCTTATCTGATAAACTATTCCGATCTAAAGCCACATCAAATTTGTGTGTGCCCAATTTTTCTCTATCTTGATCAAATACAGGAAATAAATAACCTTGCAAAGCACATGGAGATCAGCCAAAGCAATCTTTAAATTGTGTAACTCTGTCCCAGCTCTCAGCACTATGTATTCAGCAAGGACTTCAAGAGAAACCTCATTCTTGTTCTCTCTCTGAAATGCACACACCCAGATTTTTTTGGTGGACTTGTGGGCTTTGATTTTGCAACTTCTTGTTTGGGGAACAAGTAGAAAACAGTAACTCTTCATTATTTTTGGGGGGTGTTTTCCTACTATTTTGTCATCATATTAAGATACTTTGGAATAGACTTTGACCTAGAAAAATATAGAGGGTATCTCCTTTCCTTGTAAACACACACACACACACACACACACACACACACACACTTATAAAAACCACGAGACTGAATTGTTGGCCTACATAATTCTATTTTTAGTATAAAATGAAAAGAAACCTGAAGACCAGGAAAGAAAATTGATTTTCCTGAATCATTTAGCCAAGCTTAGAACTAGACTCCTGTGAGAGATATTCTGTGATTTTTTTTTGGTGTGTATATGTGTATGTGTTGTTGTTTACTAAATTGTACTTACTGTGGAAACTCACTATACTTTCTATTTCTGAAACTGTTTTAAAAGCAACCAATGTAAGCAGGTATATTATCTTGGCTACAAGATGGTATGGTCTTCTCTCTAACTACACTTACCACTGAATTCAAGTACAGAATCTTTATAAAGACTTTATTAAACTTTAAACTTCAAAAGCGAATGGGGTAGACATGATAGTAAACTGTAAATGGAGTTTGAAGGCAAATTCAATTTTCTTCTTAGGGCTGTCCTGAACTTCAACTCTGCGGGCCATATCCCATTTGTCACAGGATCTGAAATGAGTACACAGTGTGTGCAGTTGTGTAATGTAGTGGTCCTAAACTTTAATACATTCACTCTTGAGTACCATTTAAAGACTGTTTCTCTAACACGCACAACCTGAGTTATTAAAGTTTAAAAGTGGAGACCCTGCGTGTAGCTCAAGTACAGAGCACTGGCATTCTGACTAAATGGCCTCTTCTAGCCGCCAGCCCGTTCTCCTTCATTTCACACAGCCTGTAAGATCAAGACAACTGTATGTTTCTTCTCCATGAAAAGGAGAAGTTCTTAAACTCTGGTATTCAGTGAATAACTGGTGCTAATGGCATGGCTTTGTTTTCAAAGTGCCTTCCTGCTCAGAATGCACAGATAACGTCAGGCTTTAACGTAGGACGACTAGTTCTTGACAAACAGCACTGAGGGAGAGTAAGAGCAATAAATCAAATAATTAGAAGATAGGCCATCCCATAGGTATATGCCATTCAGCGGCAACCGACTTGGATTCTACTATTCCTTCAAGGTTCATGCAAGTGCCTGTCATTTTCCTGAACACTCTGAGATCTCTCATTCCTAAAGCATCTTTAAACTGAGACCTCAGATTATCTGGCAAGTTCATGGAAGAGTTGCACCTGGAACCCAGGACTTTTCTCTTCCTGCCAGACCCCTCTCTGCCTTAGTCCTGGGTTAGGAGTGGTACAATTGGTAGCTTGAGGGGAAACCAGACCTGGGGTCTAAAAAAGGAAGATTCAAAGATGTCTAAGGGTTTGAATGTGGGTGGCTTAGAAAATATGGGGAGTAATGGTTGAAGAAAAGTAGTGGGTTTCCTTTTAAGCATGTTGAGTTTGAAATGATGGCAGAACATTAAATCTATTTAGCCTGGTTGAGGCGGGATTCTTAAAATGATAAAGGCTAGGAGCTTTGTGAAAAGGATGGAATCTCTGTAGCATGACAGACAAAACAAGCTTTAACCTTGGCAATGGGGAGAGTTTACTGTAAAGCTTGATTCAGTGGCTCAGGCAGTGTGCAGGCTTGGAAGACCAAAGCCCAGTTAGAGTGGTGGGCAGTGCCGCTTCAATGACTGTTTCCTCGGTAGCATCTATGGCCTTTTGATTTGGAGCAAATCTTTCGCGGTCAGTCCCATTTTATAGATCTGGTCAAAGGTCCGCAGATTGCAGCCCTTGGGCCAATACTGGACCACTGACTGTTTCTATATACTGTAGCCTGTCAGCTACAGATGTTTCTTCCATTTCTAAATAATTTTTAAAAATTTAAAGAATACTAATATTTCATGATACATGAACATTTCATGAAATTCAAATTTTAGTGTCCATAGAGTTTCATTAGACCCATCCATTCATTTGCATATTGTCTGTAGTTGCAACAGAGACCATATGGCCCACAAAACCTAAAATATTTACTCTGTGACTCAGAAAGATTTTGCTGGCCATTGTCTTGGGTCTTTAAGAGTTCAGGTTATCTTCAGATGTTCATCAGTCCATAAGTATATTTATCCACCCATTCATTCATCTACCCATGTATCCAACCAGCCAGCCACCCAGCCATATAATATTTATTATGTATAGACTATGTGAGATCCTAAATATTCTCAAGACCTACTATCTGCACCCACTACCAGTGTTCTATAGCAGTGCTGCCTCCGTATGAAAGAATCTGGCATTCATTTAGTGGATTAAAGCACTTCACTGGGCAGTTGAGGGCTGAGTTTTCAGTTTCCTTAGGTTCCTCCTTATTAGAGGGAAGAGGGATTGACTGAAATAGAGGCAGGGCTGAAACTGCAGCTGTAAACCCAGGAGCTCCTGTTAAATGGAGGAGGATTGCTAAGTTTGGGAGCCAGGCTGAAACTGAGGAGCTGAAGCTTTTGTCTGTTTCTGCAGCCTGGGGCAAGGCCGTATTGTGACTGTCAAAGTGGGAGTGTTAGAAAGGACGAATGGTGGCAGACAGGGTCCTGGTGGGCACACTTCTTACCAATAAGCGGTCTAGGCTGGGGCAGAGCAGGGCAAGTGGGCTGGCTGACCTTGCTGCAGCATAGATGTCTGTGGGTCAGCAAATCAGGCCGAGTGGTAGGAGATCCCTCCTAAATGTACTATCGCTACATCAGGGGCCACTACTTTGAGTGAAGGATGGCATCATTTAAAAGTGACGAAATACATTTTGGTGAATCATACAACGAAACTCTACACAGTCAAATGTATACTCATGCAACCAGATGTTTATTAGTATGGAAATATATTCAACATATAGTAAAAGAACATATACAGTTGCATGGGTTGTATTACAATGATTCCACTTTGTGAAATGATGTGTATATATTTGTGCATAGTTTATATCTGGCATAACTGTAGTTTCATAGAGACAAGCTACAGATATTTGCTTCTAACTTTTAACAATAAAAAAGTATTTACAGTAAAAATAGAAATGGTTTTATCTCTAGGTGATAAGATCATGAGTGATTTCATCTTTCCTTTGTATATTTCTGGACTTTATATATTTTCTACAACACACACAGTAATTATTTTGCAATAAAAAATAAAAGTTATTAATTTTTAAATGCAGCATCTGCACAGCAGTGGAAAGCTACCCAGTTACATCTTTGTCCCAAGCCAGAGAAGAGATAACCATGATGAAAGCACATACCTTCCCATCACTTTCTGTGTGGTATTTCAAGTAGGAATGCTTTGAGCTACAAGTAGTAATAAAAAATCTAACTAACAGTTGAATAGGCTGTAACAACATTTAAGTGTTATCAACTTTGTCTTTCTGCTCTGCCACCTCAGAATGCTGGCTCTTTATTCACATGCATGTCTCCATGCGGTCTTACTCTCACTTTCACATTCAAGACAGGAGGAAGGAGGGGGCCACAGTGGCATGTCTGAAAGGCAAGTCTTTCTGGGGTGAGGGAGAAGAAACTAAAGAATGGTTGTTGTATAAACCAACCAGAAGTGTTGGTTATAGGTGAGAAGGTGCTGTTCTTTTTGCTGAGACATGTCATAGGCTATTATTTTTCTCATTACAGCTTCTTTTTAAAATATATATATATTTTATTGATTTTTTACAGAGAGGAAGAGAGAGGGATAGAGAGTTAGAAACATTGAAGAGAGAGAATCATCAATCAGCTGCCTCTTGCACACCCCCTACTGGGGATGTGCCCGCAACCAAGGTACATGTCCTTGATGGGAATCGAACCGGGACCTTTCAGTCTGCAGTTTGACGCTCTATCCACTGAGCCAAACCGGTTTCAGCTCATTACAGCTTCTTCAATATAATAGTAAAAACATCCCTCCAAGATGCTGGCAGAGAGATGTTAACTTTTCAGTCAGTGTGAGTTTTCCTTTCTCGGTCTTTCAGGGAGCTGAGGGTAAATGGAGCTGCCTGAGCTTTCACATACTCACATCCTTTATCCCATATAAGAATGTGAGGTAAATTGAGTATGTGTGGTTAACAAATAAATAATTCTGCACATTTTACATGTGATGACATAGAGTGCTGGAGACTAAATAACAAAGAAGACAGAGGGTCATGAGTCAGGACATATTTCTGTGCTGAAGGATAACTAACAAAGACCGAGACACAGCACAGCGGATCCTTAGTCCAGGTCACACACAACTCATTTCTATTGAGTTTGATTCCACAATTCAGTCCAAAAGTAAAAGAGCATTTAAAAAATAAAAGGCAGTGTACAGAACACTTTTTAGGAATCCAAGAATTTCCTTTTTCTTTTGGCTTTTCTGACTTGTGTATTTACTTGGCTCTTTTGAAAACAATGGAAACATTGCACAAAACTAACTCCGCTGTTTTTATTTCCCTTATTGATACATGCACATTCTAGCAATTCCCCACTGAAGGTCCCACTGATGAGACAGGGAGGACTCTAAGGGAGACAAATGTTAGGTTTCCAGATCCTTCTTTTTCCTTTTGTATTATCATTTTCAGTGTAAGTAGTTGGCTAACACAGAGAAACACAAATGAAAAAGGACATGATAGTTCTTCGGTGTTTTGTTTCTTAAAATGCTATTTCTAACTTTTGTCATTCAAAGCAAGTTGTGGTTCAAATGGAAAAGCATGGCCTCTTGAGTAGGGTTGCCAGAGTTATCAAGTACCAGACAAACAATTAAATCTGGATCTCAGATAAACAACAAATCATTTTTTTGTTAGTATAAGTATGTCCCAAATTTTGTCTGGCAACCCTATATAAGAATTTTTTTCATTTCACTGTGGCTATAACCACCTCAACGCCCACCTTTCTCTGGTGCAATATTGCCTTTAGTTAAGCAAGTTTAGTTTATTCTGCTATTTGTACAATGGGAATGATTTTATATAGTACCTGCCTTGCTCGAATCAATCTTTTAATGTGCATTAAAGGTTTTATAAGATAAAAAGTGTGAGGCATTCATGTTAGTTCTTCTAATGTTGTATTTAGTGCACAATGGATCTTAAAAAAAGAAAAATACATAACAAATAAAAACCCCTTGATAAAAGATTGAAATTTTTTATAATATGTAGCACTTAGCTGGTGATGCTGCAACCTAAATCATTATGAGTCTATTTTAGTATTCTCCCAAATGAAATAAACCCACGAAATAAAAATTAAAAGTAAACTGAATTTAGTGATAAAGCTTATTTGGCCTACATGCTTTGAATGTTTAAACAGTAAGATTTTGTGTCATGTTAATATCACTTTTGCTGTATTATACAATTCATTCTAACTTAATACTTCCTACTGTTTTCCTATTATTTCCTACAGACAATCATTGCTGAATGAATGAATTATATTCTATAATATGTATTGCTTGATTTTCAACTAAAATGCTTCCCCAGCATGTATGAGCTGCCTTTCTATACAATAGTAACCCCTTTATCATGCTAATGCTTATATTCTGCTTTGAAAATTTCCCCAGTGGTTTCATATGTGTGTATGTTTCCTCCCATTTTACAAGAACAGAAGCTACCTCCTTTACTTTCTTTGGGAATCCTAATGAAAATGTCATTAATATAATGAACACAATGCAAGCCTTTGTGTTTATCCTATATAATAAAACCCTAATATGGAAATTAACGGCAGAAAGACTGGTTGCTATGACACACATGGACCACCTTGGGCAGACGCTCAACACAGCGTCTGCCCATGGTGGTCAGTGTGTGTCACCACTGGTAGCCTGTGCGCTCCCACAGGGGAGCAGCACTCAGCCAGAAGCCGGGCTCACAGCTGGCGAGCACAGCAGTAGTGGCGGGAGCCTCTGCTCCAGGCAGGCGGTAAGGAGTGAGGAGTCCTGAACTGTGAGAGGGCACAGGCCAGGCTGAGGGACGTCCCCCCACCCCCAGTGCACAAAATTTCCTGAACTGGGCCTCTAGTGTTTATATAATACTTAATAGCCCTGGCTGAGAGGTTCAGCTGGTTGGAGTGTAATCCCATACACCGAAAGGTCCCAGGTTTGGTTCCCAGTCAGGGCACCTACCTGGTACCTAAGTTGTGGGTTTAGTTCCTCAGTCAGGATATGTGAAGGATGCAACCAATCATGTTTCTCACATTGATGATTCTCCCTCTCTATTCCCCTTCCTTTCTCTCTAAAAATCAATAGAAACATAACCTCAGGTGAAACTTAAAAACTCACACCTTAATAATGTTTCCAAAGCATTTTCGTATCTACCCTGTTTCCCTGAAAATAAGACAGTGTCTTATATTAATTTTTGCTCCCAAAGATGCGCTAGGTCTTATTTTCAGGGGATGTCTTATTTTTCCATGAAGAAGAATATGGTACTCATTTATTGTTAAATGAAAATAAAGGAAATTTATTACCTGTATACGGTACGGTAGTATGGTAGTTGTCAACACAAACCAGACAAACTGTGAATCCTACAGTATCAAGAATTTACTCATTTATTCAATGACAGTCATGTCATCATCTTCTGGAACATCATCATAACAATCTAATTCCTGAATTTCCTGGTGAATTTCTTGTGACTCCATTTCTTTCAGAATCAATGGACCAAATCTCTCATGCTTAGCAATAGCACTGTCTTTAAATGAGTACTTCTTGTCAAGGTAGCCTGCTCGCAGTGCATTTGCAATGCAACTGTCAGTGATTTTCTCCCATCAGTTCTTTACCCAAGTCACAACTTCTTGCAGTTTAGGTTTCACAAAGTTTCCACGCTGATTTCTCTCCATTCACACAGCAGTGACGTCAGGATGCGCGTAACGTCACTGGTTGCTAGACGCCAGTCGGGGCGGCCCTAGCCACCAGTTTATGATAAATTACCGGTAATTTTCATTCTGAGACAGAGCCTGGGGGCCTTATTTTCGGGGGATGCCTTATATTTCACTCAGAAGGAAACCTGTAAGTAGGTCTTATTTTCAGAGGATGTCTTATTTTCGGGGAAACATGGTATTAGTTTATTTGATCTTCATAGAGATATGTATGTGTTATTTTTCTTATTAAAATATCATATATATAATTTTCCTTGCCAAATGAAAAAGAAATCCTAAAGTCTTTAAAAAAACATAAAATTAATTTTTCATAATATTAACCTTTCATTCATAATATCACTTTCATTTTTGTTGAGGCTCAAAACTTTCAGATAGGTATATTAGGAGAATGCAGGGCAGAGGGGTTAAAGGATATGCCTGAATTTAGATGCTATTTGGCCAAGGATGTGAGATGAGGATTTTGGGAAACCATTCCACATTGGTAGCAATGATCTGGAGTGGACATTCTTCCTCAGTGCCTGGAGAGTCTGGAGGCCTTTAAAAAACACTTTTGCAAGCACAGAAAATCATCCTGTCAGCAACTATTGAGTACCTCCAAGCTAAGCACACTCTCTTTGTAAAGATAATCGAGGCTTCCTCCCTACGCTCCAGTTGCTTTGTGACGTGTAGGTGAGACATACACTTACATAAGCCCCTGCAAATCAGTGGTGCTGTGCTTTTGGAAATCAATTAAAGGCACATTTCACCAAGTGTGGTTCAGCCTGGAGGATGGCAGAGGCTGGGGGAGAGCAAGCAGTGGAAAGGAGTAAGAAAAAACTTTACAAAGGAATATATCATATCCATAAATAGAAATAAAAAATACAACTTTGCATAAAACTAATTAGCACTCTTTTCATTATATTATAATTAATTAATTAATTAATTGCATGTTTATCATTGCCACTGAACTCTGAGTTCCTCATTGCCATAACCCTTATTTTATTTTTTTTTGGTCAGAGAATACTAGTTGAGCACTAAAAGTCACTTTCCCCTTGTTTCTTAGCATTAGAATCCTGTCTTTTAAAAAAAGAATATTCAACTGAATACATTTTAAAGTTCTTATTGGCTTTATTCAGCCATCCATAGGTTAGGCAGCATCCAATCTAGCCGAGAGCTCTGAGGAACAGCACAAAACGAAGGCTTCTAAAGGCAGGAGGGACAGGAACAGGGAAGTCACACAAGATGAATAGACTGGTTATTTGTAAGGTTACTTTCCTTACAAGGAACAAAGGGAAGAATTTAGTTCTGTTTTGGTGTGCTGACATAGGGCTTAGCATGAGTAACTCCATCTTGTGCCTAACCCGATCACTTTAACGTGACTTTTTGGCTGATCAAGTGACACCAGAATAAAATCTAGATCTCCCAGCCTCCCGTGCTGTTAAGTATATGACTAAATTCTGGCAAGTAATATGTAAGTCAAATGGTTAAGTGGGGATTATGGGTAGACTCCTTAAGGGGAAGAGGTATATACCTTCTCTGCCTTTGCTCCTATCTTTCATCCTGCTCCCTGGGATACAGATGTAGTAGCTGATGTTCCAGCAACTGCCGTGAACCATGAGATGACTTGAGGCTGAAAACCAAAATAGGAGAGAAAGAAGGACTCCGGATCCTTGGTCATCATCTCAGCTGCTTAACTCCCACGATACTTTCCACAAGAGAATAGATTTGTTAATATATCTGTTAGGTTTCTGTTAATAAAAATTAAATCTTCTAATTTCTGAAGCAATTCCTAAGCAATAGTCATTATATATATATATATATATATATATATATATATATATATATATATAGCATTCACAGCTGAGAGCATTGTGCCTAAATTGGTAGTTGAACAAGATATATGTACTTTAAGTTTTATTTAATTACTTATACCTACTTGCTTTATTCCAGAAAGAGTTAAAGATGGGATGCTAAATAAATGGCTGAAAAACTGAAATTATACCAGTTTATCAAGGAAGAGCATAAAAACCAATTCAAGAAAACAAACGGGAGAATGAAGAGTCAGCCCTTAAAATATAAAATCATAGCAGTTATTCAAAGGAATGTAAAGGCAAAATGTTATTCCTTAGCTGGGAAGAAAACCTGGCAACATAACTTTAAATTATTTAAATATGGATAATAAAATATAAAAAATAGTAAATAATTTGGCTCTAAGTATAATCTGCTAATACATTAAAGGAAAAAAATCAAATTCAAAGTATTAGTGGAGAATTGATCCATATCAAAAAGCAGAGAAAGGTTGAATGGCATAATTGGTGAGTGGTATTTGAAGCAATAAAATAAACAAGCAAAATTATGACAAAACATAAGCTTGGTCAGAGAATCGCCTGATAAATAAATACTGATTTATTTAACCATCATTGATCTAACAATTCTGTGTCAGGCATTCTAAACACTTGACAAATATTTATTCATTAAACCCACATAAGAACCATATGAAGTAGTTATTGTTATATGTTCATTTTTCAGATGAGGAAACTGAAGCCCAGAAAGTTTGTTTCTTCGCCTACATAACACAATAAGGGGAGGAGCAGGACTTCACCCAGAGACCAATATTTTTAAGATGAAAAGTAGGAGGCAGCGTTATTCATTCTTCTAAGGCACACAGTGCACCTTTGGGCAGACCAGCTTCTTGGCACCTTTAAATCTAGCTCACATTTTGAAATTGTGAAGAAAAGACGGGAATCTGAAAAAGGTCCAGAGAAAGGTAAAAAATAAAAGTCAAGTGATGAAAAAATGACCCGTGAGGAAAAGCCACAGCTGTTGAATGCTTTTAGTTTAGAGAAGAGACCATAGCCATGAATTTTCCAACCTTCAAGAGTGTGGTCAGATGAAAGAAAGAACTAGTTGATTGTGGTAGCTATAAAGGAAGCATTGGAATCTCTGATCCAATAATTCTTGAAATGAGGATAGCCAAGGTAAAATATAAAGATTTTTAAAAACGTGTATCACTTCTTCCATATATATTCTTCTGAATAAGCCTTATAATTCACACAGGTAATATGTAAGTTCTGAATGCTTTCTCTGCCTTCTCCCTTGCCTGCTTGGAAACTTCATTCTCCAAGAGTCTGCTTCAGTGTCACTCCCCCTTGGAGCTCAGAATGCTAACTCTGACCTTTCTGAGTACTGTTGCCTGGAGGGAGTTTTGGAATTTGTAGCTCTTGTAGACACTTCTACTCAAGGTAGAAGCCAAAGCAAGGTGCTAAGAAAATAGTCAGATGGGATATTACCAATTGTTGGCTTTTTTAGAGAACTTTGCCATCTATGGCCAGGAGACATCATTCTTTAACCTTTGTCCTTAAAGAGGTAAAGAAAACATCTCTAACACGGTTCTCAAAACAATAGGAAGACAAAAAGCAGGGGGAAATTTGACCTTGCTCTTCCCGGTTTCCTTGGGAATTTTTAGTGGTTTTGTTGTGCTGGCTTAGTGCTTTGGCTATTACCACTGTGTACCCCAAGGTCAGGTCCGCTTTACTCATAGCTTATGGGTTAAACCCTTTGGACCATGCTAGGGCCTGGGCGTCAACTGGTCTCAAGGCCATGCACCCACACCTGCATATTCTTTCCTTTTGCTTTACAGGGCATGGGGGCTCCTTTGGAAGCCTGAGTTTCAAAGGACAGTAGCTAGAATTTATGCTGAAGTGGAGTAACAGGCTTTGGAGCTGAGCAGTGTCCTAATACAGGTGAAAAGCACGTATTGATTACTTAAAGAAAGTTAAAATAAAAGCAATTTTGCTCCCCATTTCGGCACACTGCAGCTTTTGGCCTATCCACTTATAGCTAAAAAAGCATTCTTTCCTGATAATCAAGCTTCAGCTGTCTGAATTTCAGGCCGAGCCTCTCCTCCTGAGCTCTGCTGAAGAGCTGCTTTAATTAACCATTATACCGCAGATGTTATTGATTTTTTTTCAGATCTGGTTGAAACATCATTGTGCTGGATCATGGCCAAAACTAAGGCCCGAATTTGTGTGTGCGCGCGCCGCTTTTACTCCTTCTGCATACCTTATTAGTCTCCATGTCGGTTCAGTGCAATCCTTCGTATTAACTCAGAAAATATAGAATTGATTTTTAGCCCAGCCGCCGTGATCTGAGGGCTCCTAATTTGAAATCTGAAAACCTCAGTGGCTGAGGAAGTCTTTCCGCTGTTCCTTGAAGTAAGCTTTTTATTCTTTAATTTAAAAGAGAAATCTCCCTCTGCCTTTTACTTCTCTTTCTCTTTCACACACACACTTTGAGGTTTCACAGGAACATGACCCACTCTTTGCATTTTGAACGTGCTTGCCATGAAAGGTGCCCAGAGCTTTATTCCCGTTTGTCCAGAATCGGGGGGCCTCCGACGTGGACCGCATGAAATTTTGAAATGGAAGCGTCTCAACACTTTCCATATTTTCAAGACAATTTAGAGGAACTTGAGCAACATTCACTTTGAGCAAATTGCGGGATATCAGAAACCACGGGACATCAGCATCCCTTTTACAATCCATCTTCCAGTGATGATAAACTCAAGATCCAAAACAATCACAGTAGGTTCCTAAATTCTGATAGGGTTTCTGTGAGTTTAGTGATATGTTCTTTAAACATAATTTGAAGCTTTTGAAATACTGTAATGCAGCTCTTGACCTTTCAAAAAAAATCACATGGAGCAAGAGGTGGTGAAAAATGTTTATTTACTCTGCATTAGTGGCTAACCCCCAGTTCCTTCCTAGAACCGGTAGTTCTTTTATACTGGGGAACTCACGCATGTCACCCCCATTCTTCCAACTCGAACCAGACAAGCCCACTTGAGCTGGAGAAACAATGGCCTGCAGTCGGCCCCACGCCTCAGTGAGAATCAACAATGCGGGCTCTTGACAAATTCTGGCGTCGCGAGTGGAAGCTTGCGGTTCAACATGTCTGCTGAACAGAAGTTGGAAAAAGAAAAGATCATCTTGTAAACAATTAATTAATGTTTGTCATGAATTATCATTTTTACTTCCTTCTCAAGAGGCTCAAAGGGAATAAAAAGGCATTTTTGCAGGTGGTGGCATTCAAAGTAAGGGCAATCAAAGGTTTGAGAGCTGAGGCACAGCACTCCGAGTCTCTGAGGGTGAATGGTGCTAGGATTAGAGCACAGCGGGGGGTTGAGGGCTTCAGGTGTGAAGCTTAATGTTTGTGATCAGCAAAAAAAGTCTTGAATTTATCTAAACTGCTCTTCTGCTAACAGTACTTCTAGCACATAAATGTTCTGAAACTGACAAGTGTTCTCATTGCTCTTCTAATGCAAACATGATCTGCATTTGAAAGATGCATCCCTCTTGCCTAATTTAGAATGTGCATCACAAAGGGCGTAAGATGATGACCCCACAAAGACCTCTCTCTCCCTCCCTCTCTTCCTCTCTCTCTCTCTCTCTCTCTCTCTCTCTCTCTCTCTCTCTCTCACACACACACACACACACACACACACACACACACACTCACACTCCAGATGTGCATGCTGCATGTGCATACACACATGCAAACTGCCTCTAAGAAAGAGGATCTTCTCAGAACCTTCCAGCAAGGATCCTGCAAAATTGTTTTTCTCCAGATTCCTCACCCAGAGGTTGAAAACTAGGAGACTTAATAGCCATCTGACCAGTGATTTCCCCTGAACCTCTACATGAATAATTCCTTGTCATCTGGTTTGGATAATTGCCTAGAATTTATTATGCTGCATTTTAATTTGCAGTCCTTCTCCTGCCTCCCCCACCCCTTCCATCAGTAGCAAGGCATAGAAAGGTATTCAAGATACAAAAATTTAGAACACACACATACAACCAATGATTTTAAAATTTCCTAAAGAATGGTAAGTAATGTTTGCAACCCTTACACCCAATAACTAAGGCAGGCATTGTTGATGGTTAGAAGGTTGCTAACGTCCATACAAACACATCTGATTGCTTAATGAATCCTTCCAATAATTTCTACTGCTGAACTCCAAGTACTAACTTTCTCTCTTTTTATCATGGATAGATGTCATCTACCAGAAGACCTCTACAAAGAAATACTAAATGAAAGGTTGATAAGACATGACTTAGTGAAAATCGGTCACAGGCAAAATTTGGAAAGACTAAGATGAATCTGAGTTAATTATTAATCTAACCTTCCAAAATCCTGCACTATCCCATGGTCCCCAGCCATTTTTTTCTGCATTTATAGTTTGCATTTCCTTTAGTATTCACTTATCATAATATAATAAACACATTCCTGGGGCATCAAGCTTCCTCTTTCCTACTGGGTGCTGAGGGGACGAAGGTGATAAAAGGGAAATGTAAGCTCATATTTGCCTTGGCTCCTGTGGAGCTAAGAAAGCCAAGCACTGCTCTGAGCCTTTGTGCTCACCATCCTGAGGTTTTCCCTTGTACTCAAGTATCCTATATAATAAAGAGATAATATGCAAATGGTTGTCATGCCCTCACGCCCTCATGCCGGGGCCAGAGGACCTGAGACTTCACCCCCTACCTTGCAGGGCTTGACGGGGGGTGGGGCTGGCCTAGTCTTGGTCTTGCATGAATTTGAGGCAAACATGGGTTGGCGGGAACTTGACTCTGGGTCCTGTGGTGCAACCCAGACTCTGACAGAAGGGAGATTTTCATATACATTTTATTAATTTTCTTTAATCTCTGACAGTTCTATTATGGAGAAAGGGCAAATAGCAATATTAATATATTTCCTCTAGTTTATTCACTTTTAATGTGCACAAATTTTGTGCACCAGGCCACTAGTCTATATAATAAAAGCCTAAGCAACCCTTACAGTGGACCGATCAGAATGACCCGTTGCTATGATGCGCACTGACCACCAGAGGCAGATGGTCAATGCAAGAGCTGCCCCCTGGTGGTCAGAGCGCTCCCACAGGGGGAGCACTGCTCAGCCAGAAGCTGGGCTTACACTGGTGAGCACAGCAGTGGTAACAGGAGCCTCTCCTGCCACTGCAACAGTGCTAAGAAACAGCAAGCTGAGCAGTGAGTAGCAAGCAGACAGGCAGTAAGGAGTGACCAGTCCAGAACTGTGAGAGAGATGTCCAACTGCTGGCTTAGGCCTGCTCCCAGCAGGCAGACATCCCTCTCGCAGTCC
This sequence comes from Vespertilio murinus, assembly GCA_963924515.1. Classification (NCBI taxonomy): domain Eukaryota; kingdom Metazoa; phylum Chordata; class Mammalia; order Chiroptera; family Vespertilionidae; genus Vespertilio; species Vespertilio murinus. The sequence continues at coordinate 134,247,949 of OZ004704.1, read as the reverse complement.
AGGACCCCTTGGGGGATGGGGAGCGGCCTAAGCCAGCAGGTGGATATTCCCCAAGGAGTCCTGGACTGTGAGAGGGCACAGACCGGGCTGAGGGAACCCACTAAATTTGTGCACTGGGCCTCTAGTGTAATATAAACCTGTAGGCTTAAATTTAGGAAAGACCACCAGAAACTAAAGAAGAGTTGGGGGGGGGAGGGACAAACTGGAATATCAGATAAGGGACATGAAAAGGAGTTTTAGAAGGTTTATAGGGAAATAGGGCCTAGAAGGAACGAAAACCAGCACAACCTCTGAGACAGAATGGAGATCAAGGGGTCCCTTTCCTAAAATTTCTGGAAACTCTTAAATTAACATCAAAGACTGGGTAAAATGACCTACCAAAAATGTAATTAATTTTTCATAATTATTAACATTCTTCAAACTCAAAAGTTTATCAAAGTGTTTAGTTTGGTTCCCCATTTTTTATAAAGATGTTAAAATCTCACTAAGAGCCTAAGGCCAGTTGCTTTAGAATCACATATAAAAACAATGACAATAAAGTAGCAGTGGTGGAGACTAAACTGAAAAGGAAGAGGCTTCCTGACACCCAGCGCCCACACCCACCATGAAAGGAGCATGTTAGGCCTGTGCCAGGCACCTTGGGTTTGTTTCCAAGACCCGGGATCCTGGACCTTTGTCAGCATCTGTGGCTCCGGTGGCCTTTTCTCTGAACCTAATGGCCATCAAGCCCCTTGTTAAATAATGTTCGGATCGTGGCGCCGCCTCCAGGACAGATCATTTGTTTGGGGGTGAGGAAGCTCACATTTACTCCATGCTTGCCTCCTGCTAGGCTCAGTGCCATGTGCTACCATCCATTCTCACTTTGGTACTTTGGATAGTGGAGCTGGAACTCAAAAGCGGGGGGTGTGGCCCTGGTGGGTGTGGCTTAGTTGATTGGAGCTTCTTTCTGTAAGCCAAAAGTTTGTGGGTTCAATTCCCAGTCAGGGTACATAGCTAGTTTGCAGGTTTGGTCCCCAGTTGGGGTGCCTACAAGAGTCAATCAATTTATCTCCCTCCCTCTCCCTCTCCCTCTCCCTCTCCCTCTCTCTCTCTTTCTCATTTCCTCTCTCTAAAAATAAAATAAAAAACATATTGTTGGCTGAGGTTTTTTTTTTTTTTTTAAGTGGGGATGTGGGAGAGAACTGAAAAGTCTCCAAAAGATTGAATAATTGAAAGTCTGTGTGGCTTTTATTGGTATTAGTTCAATTCGTCTATGTCTACACAGTAGGGTGAGTTTTTACAAAATTAAGAGCACTTAGATTTAAAATAAATGGCACTGATTAATCCAACCATAAAAAATGTGCAAAAAAATATATAAGCCTGATGTCCTCTCCCTACCAGGAATGCTACAGATTAAAAAATAGATGGTGACAGTGGATTTTCTTACTTCTTTTCAATGTAAACACATAGATCCCCCGAGTAGTTAGCTGCAAGTTGCATTAACCCAACGCAACAAAGAACGGTTTTAAGTAGTAAAAGCAAAGGATAGTGTCAGGAATGTTGCTACGAATATATATATCTACTTCCTTCTAGAGCGGAAAAACAGTTTTTGAAATAGAGGCCTCCTATAAATTGCTAATACATGCCAACCCCCCAAGAATGAGTTGATGATGGAAGAATTAAAAATGACCACTTGAATGGCCTTCCTGGTCGGATCTGTCTTTTCCAAAGGGATTGACCTTTCCAGGGCTTCAGCCTGCGTGAGAGGTCCCACCCGCCCGCCCCGGGGCTGTTTTAAGGAGAGCTGTGAAAGCCTGCCTCCCATCCCCACCCACCCCCAGGCCTCCACCCCACCCCACCCCACCCCACGCCACCACTGTGTGCTGGTGCTTGAAATTAATCAAGGGCCCCTTCTGGGGAAGGGATTCCTCTTTGAGAGACACGGAACTGGACACTTCCCTGCCTGCCCGCGTCCCCTTGCCCCGCCGGCCGCCGCCTCCCCGGCTCCGCAGACAAAGCCCGGCTCCGGGCTCGGGGGGAAGCTGCCCGGCGCCGCCGACCTGTCCTTGGCAGGCAGCTGCTGTTTGAGCCCGGCTCCGGCCGTAAAATCAAAAGCGGGTCCGAGGGAGGCGGTAAACACGGTGCAATGAGCCTTTTGAAGGCAGCTGATGCCTCATTTGGGGCGGCGTGCTGCGGCTGATGAGTGTGGATGATGTGGGGTTTCCGATAAGTGCCTCATCAGTATCCTCATCATGCCCGTGTTGCTCCGCCGCGGCGTGTGCCCTGACTTGATTGTAATTGCCCGAATCTGCTCCCGCTGCTCAGGCGCGCACGGTAATATGCAATAAAACAGCAAGAAGCGAATGTTAACCATCTGAGTTCTGACACAGCGGCTCTGCAGTTCAAGATCTCCATTAAGGGCACCCACCCCCCCCCAAAAAAAAAAAAAAAAAAAGGAAAAGGGAAAGCCTGTAAGAGAAGAAGGAATAGAAAAAATTCCCAGGGTCGGTTTCTGTGAGCAAAGGGGGCAAGTCCAGAAACCCAGGCACCGGCCTCGGTCCTCACAGGTAGAGACTAACAGGTAGTTTCCCGGCATTCATTTATTTATTTATAATTTAATGTTTTTCATCCCAGGTGTCCCTGCTTTTGCTCATTAGCTCTAATAGCGCGCTGCCGTCGCCGTCCCCAGGTGTGGCCGGGGGGCTGCTTTCCCCGGGGGACTGGGGAGGCAGCCCGGACCCCGGTCAGGGCCCTGGGCAGGCAGGCGGCTGTTTCCCAACCTGAACTTCTAAGACCCCGTTTTCAGCAATTCCAAGGGGCAGGCACCGGAAGCAGTTCTTGATCGAACCACCCAGGACTGACTGGCTTGGTTGTCAACGTCACTGACATAAGTGAAGGGCGACGCAAGTTGTCTCTTCTGTGCTGCCTGCAGTCTTCACACACCTATGGAGGCCTCATCCAGCTCTTTGAAATAAAACTCACACTGTGGTGGGCCACCGGCAAACCAAGGAGGGGGGGGGGGAATGATCCCCAGGTCTGTGCATTTGGTCTTCAATTGTAAGAAGACCTCTGGCTGAGAAAGGAGACCTTGGTCAGGTGGGCCTGCAGTGAGTGGAATAGTGCAGACCTGGTAGAGAAGGGGTTGTAGTTTATTCTTTAAAGAAATAACACGGTTTTCTTGGTTAAGTAAAGTTAGACTTTGAACACAGGTATCATATTCTGTCTAAATTTCAGTATCGATTCTAATGATAAATATGCACACTTGAAAAATCTAATTTCAATATTACAAACCCAGTTTTCTTATCCTTAGCTCCCTTTCTTCCACCCTGCAATGAACCATAATTGCTTATCATTTGGAGCTAAAAGCTACTATCCAACCTATTGTCTACTTAGGAGCACTTCTTAAAGCATCTCAAAGAAAATACCATATTCTTTACAGTTTCCTGTTAATTGAGTCCTTTGGAAGCCAGCAGCAATGGTAACTTCAGAATGAGATTTTAATTACATATAGAAACCTTTTCCATTGTTTTTCCTTTTAAAGAAAATAGGGTTTGCTCCAAAGCATTTATTCTCCCCCGCCCCGCCCCATTTCCAATAGCAATGTCTTTTCAGAACGTTACAAATCCTGTTTGTTTGGACAGTGGGTTTTCTCCTTGCTTTAGAGAAAAGAAACGAAAAGAAAGGAAAAGGGAAGAAAAGCCTCCCATCTGAAACTAATGAATTCAGCCAGCATCCCACTTGGAAGGGCCCTGTACAGATGGAGTTTCATTAACTGCTTGAATATCTGTATCAGTAACTGCCCAAGAGAAACCATTCCTGCCCACATGGATAATTAACGGAGCACTTCACCGGGAGAGGCCGTCTCCGGCTGCCACTACCTGGCCCGGGCTCAGCAGACCTGTCAAGTCTCACGTCTTTCTGGAGCCAGAAAGCATCTCTGCCCAGGGGGTGGCTGGCTAGCCGCTTCCCTGTACCTGCTGCAGCCCTACTCCCTCCCTCTGGCCGGTTCAGTGCGGGTCAGCGCGGAAGAGAATTAAAGGACCCTGTGGCTGGTACCCTTAAGACGGCTGGCTACCGGAGGCAACCTTCCTCTCGGGCCCAGGACGTGCCCCAGCTTGGTGCTCGGCAGACCCTCTCTTAGATAACGGCGCTGCCCATCTTTAATGATAAGGCAAGATGTAGCCCCAAGTTTTGGGTTCAGATTCCCACATGGGATCTGTACTTTCCAGTTTTTAAACACACCTCTCCCACACCCAATTCTTGTAGAGAAAGTATTCCCATTTATTTCCTGCCTGACCTCAGTGTGTGATGCTTACTTAGTGGTGCTATGCTTACTCACAAGTATTGTTTTCTTTTTACCTAACAAGTGGCTGAATTTCATCAGTGGGCGACTCCAGGATCAAGTTCATGCTCTCCTAATTAATTTGGCAATCTTTTGCCATTTATAAAAGAAGCTCCCAAATGAAGCAGCATTCGGATTTTTGATCTCTTAAAGACAGGCATTTTTAAGTGAATGCAATTTTCAAACAGGGTTTTTACTTATTTTTTTATTTTTTATTAAATGTATTGGGTTAACACTGGTTAATAGCATTACATAAATTCCAGGTGCATACAACATTATAATTAGGCATCTGTATACACTCTTATGTGCTCTTCACTCAAAGTCTAGTTTCCTTTTGTTACCATATATTTGACCCCAAAATAGGGTTTTTAAAAAGACAAAAGAGTAATAGTTGTATTTGAGAAGCAAGATCGAATAAACTGTGTACATACACAATTTCTGGTGAAAGTGAAAGACCCCTAAATCAGGGCACCACTGGGAGGGAAGAAGTTAAGCCAGAAATGTTTTCAAATATTCAAATGTTACCTGAAGACTAGCAAATTTCTTTGCTAAAACTGTTATTTGTGTCTCCCCCCCCCCCTTGAAACTGATTATAAAGTATTTTCAAATAAACAAATACTAAGTGATTTATAAAACATTTTGATGCAAGGATGGTTTTTAAGATTCTATCCTTAAACTAATGTCATTTTGATACATATGATAGCCAGAGAAATAGTAAATTGGGAAGAAACTAGTAGAACTTTCTAGATATAGAATATGTATAAACTTTTAAACACATAGTCCTTCAAGTATTACATATACAGACACACGCACACACATACACACATATGATTTCATGTAAATCTAAAGTACGGATTTAAAAGAGAGTTTGCTTCCAAAGAAGTTTTCACATCAGCGATTAAGAGAAAATAGTGAAGGGAGAAAAATGAATTCTGAAATGCAAGAAGCTTCTGTTAAATGGCAGGTTTAATCAGTAAGAATGCGTAAGTCAGCTTTTAGATGGTGTGTCTTCCTGAACCTGGCTGGATTAGGCTGGAAAGTTCTGGCTGTGAATTCTGCACAAGTTCATGTCAAAAAGGTTCCAGGAAAAACAAAACAAAAAAACGCTGCGGTAACATTTCAGCGCTAATAGATGGGGTTGCCATGGGCACCAGAGAAAGCCCAGGATAAGAACTGCTGCCTGAGGCTACTTGTGGGGGATGGGCATTAAGCCCGAGGCACAATATGTGGGGCTGATGTCATCAGCTGAAAGGTGGTGACTTCATTCCATGGCAACTCCACGAATGCTGTGTAGTGTTGGTCAGTGAACAGAATGGGTCTACACACTTGTGATATGCTTGTGAAGTGAGAAATAACGGATACCCTTGCCTTTATAGGGAGATACCGTATTTGCCGGCGTATAAGACGATTTTTTGGCCCTGAAAAATATGCCTCCAAGTGGGGGGTAGTCTTATACGGCGAGTATATAACAAACTCTGTATTTTGAGTGGAAATGTTAGGGGGTCGTCTTATACGCCCAGTCTCTTATACGCCGGCAAATATGGTAATTGAAGTTCCTTGTCCAGGTCATGTGAGAAGCAGTTGCCCCTGTCCAGGTCCTGCTCCCATGTGCTGTAGTTTAGAGAAGCGAAGGTCAGGCCTCCTTCCTGACTGCAGGTTAGTTCAAGTCAGAGGTAAGCCCAAACTGCAAATATGGACAGAATTTGACAAGCTCATGGGACCCTGAGCCAAAACCAGCCAGAGAGGCAGGGAAGGACTTAGTTCTTTCAGAGTCAAATCTGCAATCTGAGTTTATTCAAGAAGAGGTTTGGAATAGCTCAAATAAATCATCCCTCCTGATGCTTGGGACCTCCCACTGCAGCCCGGACAGACCCAGAGGATCAGAAATAAAATGTGCCCTCAGGTTAGAACCACACCCCTGTTGTTGAAAAGAGGAATTTACTAACTTATATTCCATTTCATGAACATATAGAAGGAGCTTTATCGAACACTGGTTAAGTTCACAGCATAGAGTCTATTTGTATTATCATCATAAGGAGAGGGTCTTAAAGACAATGAAAATGGTGGCTGTGAGAGGTACAGAGAAAATGAGCAAATACCCAAATATTGTTGAATAAGACATTCCTGTCTTTCCTAAACTTAGGACAAAAGAGAGGAGGCAAGGATCTGATCTTGATGTGTTTCTTTTAGCCCATAAGAACTTTTAAAGAAAAAAAATCCATGGAATAAACTAGAAATGAGCCTCAAGACAGACAAAGGGAATGCAAAATTGCATTCTTGATGTGAAAGAAAAGACACAATGAAACCCTCTAGATGAGATACCTTTGGAGAAAATTTCAATTTCACTGTTTCTTTCTTGCTTGCTTTATTTTTTCCCCCACAGATATTCTCTGTGGAATGCCTGAAAGCCCTTTTTATTATTTTTTCTTTTCTTTTTCTTTTTGCTATGTGAGATATATCTTTTTTGCTATGTGATATATATATATATATATATATATATATATATATATATATATATATATATATATATTTTTTTTTTACCCCCCTTCCATGTTGAAGCAGTTCCCATTTTTCTAGTTTTGTTTCGGACACCTGGCTGTGACCAACAATACCTTCCATCCAGTCCTTTCTTTCATCTGCTCAGTCTCTCTTATTTCCTTCTCTCTTTTCCCTTCACCTCCTCCTCACGTCTTATTAACCCTCTCAATGCCAGGTACATTATGATTCCCTTTATGATTCCCATAAAGATACACTTTTATCTTTTTTTTCAAGCCTAACCTATTTTTCAACATAAACTCAAGTTTATATCCATGATTCTATTTAACTGGATTCATGGACTCTCTCTTTTTAGCAAACAGGTATCTCTTAAACAGGTATCTCTTATATTAATTTATTATACATTATATATTTATTGCCTTTATTTTGTGGGTGCTTGTTAAATCCTATTTTTCTTAGGAGACTAGAGTATATTTTAGCCTGGGTAGGGAACATCACAACCAGCTTTAGATTGTATTAACCTGCTAAGTCACAGACTTCCAATGGTCTCTAACATTAAATTATGACATGATTTGACATGCTATGATGTCATTTGTCAATTTCTCATATAGTTTTTCCTATGGAAGGATGATGAGTGTTCTCTTGAGTGGCATTTATGTCAAGAAAACATCTTTAAAAAGCTAAATTTATGTGAGATTTAAGTTTTTAATTTCAGTATCTTAAGCTCTTTTTCCAGATTCATACATGACCATGATATTTGGGTACATACACAATTATTCACCATGAAGACCCACTGTATGAGGAAGAGTTATCTCATTGACAGTACTCTCCCTATTCATGAATATTTGCTTTTTTACTGTATTCTTCCACAAATTTATATTTTGATGTCATATTTATCTCTACAATACTTTGAAACAAGGAAAAAATAATAGTTTTGAAAACCAGGGATTGTCTTTGCTTTTGGATATGGAAGATATAAACTTTTCTGATTATTTTAAAATAGTATAAAATAAAGTCAGAGAATCAGTTTAAAAAAATCTTCCTTTAAATCTAACCAGAGAGGGGTTTTTAATAAAATTGGCACTTTGACTTAATATTCAGAGCTTTTATCACACAAGAGTCTCTCTAAATTAAGGAACTTATTGGAAAATTGATAAGTGTGGCATTGTATGTGGCACAAATCAACAATGAAATTTTTACATACTTAATCAACTTGAAATTTTATTTTTTACTGGTCTTTCTACTTTGAAAATAAGGCTTACAAAAGCACTTATATTTTTCTCTGTCAAGGAAAAATTTGCTTTTAATATAACAGAAATAAATATATTTACTTTTAAAAACATTTATAGAGGTAAAGTCTTGAGTGAATGAAAACTGAAAAACTTAGGGATAAACTTTTTTGGATGTATCTCAGTGACAAAGGAGTGTTTTTTTGTGTGTTACTATATCAATTAATAAGTAGATAAAATTAAAAATAAATGAAATAAATCATCTTGAAAACGATAGGAAACTATAAGAACAATAAGAATTATTAAGAATTAACTTAAAATATTTAGAAAATCTTAGAAATATATAATGTAATATTTAAAAATATTTTAAAAGTTGTATTTTTCATATTCTGAAAATGTATTAACTCTACAGGCTCATGTGCCCGTAAAAATCATGGAATACAAAAGTGATCTTAACCATACTGTTCTAACGTAGTCACAGAGCTGAAATAGAGGCATGCATCCAAAATATCTGTTCATATACCACAGATGAGTTTTTATGTGTGACATCTAATGTCAAAATGCATATTAAAAATATTGGAAATATAGTTACGGCAAATTACCTTTTTGTCTAATGAACAGTTTCTCTTTTTTATTTTAGTATTCTCTTTCTTCTTTTCTTAGGTATCACTTATAAGCATACACTTTCATTTTCATCAATTGGCCTTAAAACAATAATATTTTAATTTTCACTGTGGTCTAGGAGGGATTTTTAGCATTTCTCTTATTCATGAATTCAGAGGCATTGTTCTAGTATAATGTGCTTTCAGGATTGCTGAACATATCATATTCTTTTAATAGGCAACGGTAATTTTCTCCAACTACATTAGGTCTCTCTGAGTCAGTCTAATAATTATGTGCTATGGGTTTGTGTCATTTCCTTGGGGATTCCCTGGCTACTATGCACCACTTTTGACCATTTCACTTCATTCAACATACTCTCTAATTGCCATATCAAAGGTTTACTTGAACTCATTTTTAAATATAATGCATTTGACCATAAAATCATGCATTTGCAGTTGAGTATGCATTTACATCAAACGTATAGCTTTAATTTCCACTTAGGAGAAAGGCTTCGTATTTTAATGCAGGTCTTGAATGCAGATTTACTATAAAATAAGTGAATAATAATGCAAGGTTATTTTGGAAAGTGTTCTTTTATGCAATCCCTGCATTTAATACACTCACAAAATGGTTGCCTAACAGGTGGTCTTTTCAGAGTGTTAAGCCACAACAATCAGAACAAAAAGGACACCAGAATCTAATGTTCTTCAGAATTTAAAAAGCTGTTCACTTTCTTTTGTTAATTTTCAGATTTAGCCATGTTCATTATTGCCGAGCCCAATGCAGGACATTCTTTTTTTAACATTTTGCCCTAAATAGACACTGACCGAAGCTGACTCTCCAACTGGCTGTTTTGTCACATGCAAGCGGAAACTAGTCGTGAACAATGAGTGTGCATTCTTGGTTCTTAAATGGCAAAGGAAAAGGCCCGTTTTGACATGCTTCAAATCTGGCAAAGTCTGGGTTAACAAAAGTGTGTTCGACAAAAGATGAAGTTTCTTTTCCTATATTTTCCCCAAAAGTAAGTATTTAATTATGTCTTAACATATTTTTTTTTCTTTGCCTGGAGGATTACATGTCCTAGTGACAAGCTCATTCACTCTCTGAGGTTATCGGATGGCATTATGGACCATGGCATTCAAAAGCCTTCTTAGGAAGAAACTATTCTTTAACCAATAATTATTCCCTTACGGGAAAAGAGTACAAAAATACATAACTTCATTGTAAAGTTACCATTACATTGTGGTGCTGAGCAGTTTATATGGTAAAGTTGTTTAAGGAACTTCTCAGAAAATTGATAAGTATGGCAATATATTTTCCTAAGCAAAAGATCAAGATACATTAAATACAAGAAAGAAAACATTTCAAAGGATTTGAAGTTATAAGTAGCCAAGTGAATAAGAGATGAATAGAAGAAAATATCCTTTATGCTTTAATGCAACACTTAAAGTTCACCTTGGAGTAAGTTGTTTTTTTTAAATTTTTTAATATCTCAGCCTTCATTATAAAACCTGTAGACTTTTAGGTTGAGGTTTTAAATATTAACATGCACAAAGCAAGGTATTGTTTATATTTCTGTAAATCTAAATAATCTTCTACTTACAGAAAAGCTAGTGGTAGGTAGGTCATTGTGCGAACATATATGTAGATCTTATGATATGAATAAATGGACTTAATGTATATATAATAAATTCTCATTCATCTACAACAAATACAAAGTTAAAAGTGTTTTTGTCTAAGTAGTATCACAGAAAGAAAAAAAGCAATAAAAATCTTACATTTTAGGGTTTTATTTAAAAATACAGACCTAGAACAAACTCTCCAAAAATTTATATGGAATTAAAAAAAAAGACTCAAAATAGTCGTAGCAATCCTAAGAAAGAAAAACAAAGTTGGAATGATTACAATACCAGATGTCAAGCTATATTACAAAAACACTGTTCTCAAAACTGCCTGGCACTGGCACAAAAACAGACATATAGACCAATGGAACAGAACAGAGAACCCAGAAATCGATCCAAACCATTATGCTCAATTAATATTTGACAAAGGAGGCAAGAGCATACAATGGAATCAAGATAGTCTCTTCAATAAATGGTGTTGAGAAAATTGGACAAATACATGCAAAAAACTGAAACTAGACCACCAACTTACACCATACACAAAAATAAACTCAAAATGGATAAAAGACTCAAACATAAGATGGGAAACTATAAAAATCTTAAAAGAATCCATAGGCAACAAAATATCAGACATATCATGTAGCAATATCTTTACCAATACATCTCCTAGGATCATGGTTGGCAAACTGTGGCTCGCGAGCCACATACAGCTCTTTGGCCCCTTGAGTGTGGCTCTTCCACAAAATACCACGGCCTGGGTGAGTCTATTTTGAAAAAGTGGCATTAGAAGTTTAAGTTTTTAAAAAAATGGCTTTTAAAAGAAATTTCAATTGTTGTACTGTTGATATTTGGCTCTGTTGACTAATGAGTTTGCTGACCTAGGAAAGGGAGAAATAAACAAATGGGACTTCATCAAAATAAAAAGCTTCTGCACAGCAAAAGAAACCACCAAAAAAACAACAAGAGAGTCCACTGCATGGGGGAACATATTTGCCAATGTTACATCTGATAAGGGTTTAATATTCAAAATTTATAGGTAACTCATACAATTTAACAAAAGGAAGACAAACAATCCAATCAAAAAATGGTCAAAGGACCTAAATGGACACGTTTCAAAAGTGGACATATTGAAGTCCAAGAGACATATGAAAAATACTCAAAGTCACTAATCATCAGAGAGATGCAAATCAAAACAACAATGAGGTACCTTCTCACATCTGTCAGAATAGCTATCATCAACAAATCAACAAAGACAAGTGCTGGAGAGGATGTACCCTGCTGGTGGGAATGCAGACTGGTGGAAAACAGTATGGAATTTCCTCAAGAAACTAAAAGTGGAACTCCCATTTGACCTAGTAATTTGACCTCTAGGAATATATCCCAAGAAATCAGAAACAATCAGAAAGGATTTATGCACCCCGATCTTCATATCAGCACAATTTACAATAGCTGAGATTTGGAAGTCTAAGTGCCCATCAGCAGATGAGTGGATTAAAAAACTTTGGTACATCTACACAATGGGATACTAAGCTTCTATAAAAAAAGAAGGAACTCTTACTATTTGCAACAGCATGGGTGGACCTGGAGAGCATTATGCTGAGCAGAATAAACTAGTCAGAGAAGGATAAAAATCACATGATCTCACTCATTTGTGGAATATAATGAACAACATAAACTGATGAACAAAAAAATAGATCCAGAGACAGAAAAGTATCGAACAGTCTGTCAAGCCTTGAAGGGAAAGCAGGAGAGGGGGAAGAATGGGTAGATCCACCCAAGGACTTGTATGCATGCATCTGAGCATAATCAATTGATATAAATAGTAGGGAGGCAGGGACCTGTGCCGGAGCAGGAGCTGCCAGGGAGAGGTCAGGCGGGGGGTGGGGGTGGGGGGGGGAGACATATATAATATTTTCAACAGTAAAAATTTAAATTAAAAAAATAAGGAATTCATTAGGAAGACAATCAAATAAGCAAATCAAAACTGTAAAAGGGGCATTATCATTTAAAAAATCCCATTAGTGTTATTTTTTTGATATTTAAAAAATAAATCCTATGCCTCTGCTAATTATCTCAAATAAAATCCTCTTATTCCCCCACCCTCCATAAACACACACACACACACACACACACACACACACACACACACACACACACACTACAACCTAGGGAATGTCCTGGGCTGTTCGAAATTCAACCAAGTCAACCTTGCATTCTGCATCAACTATACTGTTAAAGGAACACTCCTGTTCAGAATGGTGAACACGAAGCTTCTGGAATTCTGACTTGTCTGCACAGTCATCAAAAAAGATTACATAATGTCTGGTTGAGTTTTTTAAAAACTATTTTATTGTATCTTAATCCTTGACATTCGGTAATGTGTGTACACGTAATCTTTAAAAAATGAAGCTATTGTGAGTATCATAACTTTTAGTAGAATGGTTTAAACAACTTTCATTCTTGAAGCATGCCAAAGCTTTCTGGTTTAGAGAGTTTTGCCCTAATCACTTAAATTTCTATCTAAATGTTAAAGTAGAACTAAGTTTCCCCATGCATACTTAAACTTACTGCAAAGAAAATCTGGTAAGAAGAGACTAGAGATATCATGGCCAAATCAGAAAATGGCTTGCATCATGCCCATGGCTTATATCCCTCCCACTCAGGTTCCATTGGCCAGGACTCAGTTGCAAGGTCCCTATCCAGCAGCAAAGGGTCTGAGAAATGCAGACTTTCCTCATGCCCGGAGAAAGAAAATGGTATCAGTGAATACAGTGTTTCCCAAAGTGTGGTACTCGTATGCTCAGGGGTACAGGAAGAGTTTGGGGGAGGGTACGCGTTGCACCGGGGTTTGGTGGGAATATGCACTGCACTGTGCTTAGCTGTACCTAATTCTACGTTCTCATGAGTCAAGTCAAGACAGTCTTGTCTGGTGTGCAAATAAATGTTACTTATAATATAACTTTTATTTATATTTTATTATGAATAATTTTATTTTTAGTTTATTATTATTTTGTGTGTGTACCAAAAAAGAAAAAAGAAATATATTTTGATCACTATTAAAATGTATCCATTTTTTTGACGAGGGGTACTCAGCATTACGAAAATTATAGAAGGAGTACACATATTTCAAAAGTTGAGAAAACACTGCACAGATCGCAGCCACACTGATCTCCAGCAAACAATTATAGATCATTAGCTTTTCCCTCCAATCACTTAGGGATACACCTTTCTGAGCTTGGCCTTCTTCTGCACACATCTTCAGTATCTTCTTGGCATCTCTGTTCTGCATTGTAGACTAAGTTTATCATCAATTATCACTTGAAGAGAAAAATTAAAACACCCCTCCAGTCCTTCCAAAGCATTTTTAACTGGTCTGGAATTTAGGGAAATTGCTTTAATTAGCTTCTGGTGGCATAAAGAGAAGAATGTCCTGCTATTTTCATAATAAACACTGGCCCTTAAACTTGTTTAGATTTATGAAAGTATTATATCTAAACATAGAAAAATTATATAAATCTGTATAGTAACTTTTCAGAAAAGAAAACTGAAAAGTCCTATATAGATATTGTATTACTTCAGTGGTACTAATTGTAATTCAAAGCAAGACTATATGAGGTTTAACATAGTATATTATATATTACTAAAATAGAAACATTTATTCATTGAAGAAAATTAGGATCAGTGTTATCTGTGAACTATTTGAATAGACTTTGGCTCTCTGGATTATCAAACATATTTCTCTATACTTATTTTAAACAGATGATTATAATTTTTTTATCCTCTGGTAAAAGTGTGAGAAGTATGTCTTCAGTGTGAAATTTGACATCAGGTATCACTGGAGATGTCTGTTCTATCATGCTTTTAGAGAGCTTGCAGTGTACTGTGGAACTAGAACACTGTGCCATAATTAATGTCGGTAGCGAATCTAGCCACATGGGCAGAAGCAATTCACTTGCACTTATGAAGCTGATTGGTAGAGAGAATCTATTTTACTGCTGAGACCAAATAGATTTTTCATGATATTATTATGCTAAGTTGAACATCACACCTTTTATGTTCTCTCCATTTGTCCTTGAATAAACATCAGTGGAATAATAATCTAAATGGTTTGCAAGTGGTCATGAGCAGTTGCCCATCTGCTTTGGACAAAATTATACAAACCAATTACATGAACATAAAAGCCAAACAAATGTGGGTGAATCAACAACAGAAATGAAATGGATGAACTCTTAAGTTTTGTTCATCATATATAACCCCTTTAGTAACCAAAGATGGGTAAATTACACTCATTAACCTTGAAAAATTAGATGATTTGTACATAATAGGTTTGAAACAATGCCTTTCTATTCCCAGGTATGATGTGTATTTTGTCCACAACACAGCATAGTTTAATTGAAGATCTACAAAGAGAATTGTATTCACATGGGTTGTTTCCTCCTAGAGATTATTCCATAAAATTAGCTTGCATTTGTTTTTCACTAAAAAATCCAATTGCTCAGATATGTTTGGGTAGAAGCAAACATTGACTATCCTAGGAATAAAGTAAGTATGTATTTAGTTTAATTAAAACAGCCTGAACTCGTGGTCAGGGACTTACCTTGAGAGAGGCCAAAGGAAACACTGCTTAAGCTTTCTGTTGGGCATTTGTCAAGAAATTTAAATTATTTTTCTTTCTACAAACAAAGGAAACTTGCATGTTGGGATAAAGTTAAGCAAAATCTGAAAATTCAGCTTTTCTGAAGCTATTCTTCTCTGACAAAAGTCAGAATTGCTGAGAGGACTTTTCTAACCCTGAGACCGTGGGGGGAGGTCATGACTAGGCAGCCCGAGGCAGGGGTTTCGGGTCCTGGTTCTCTGTTTCTGATAAAACAAGACATTTCAATGTCGCTAAATGTTGGTTGTTTTCTCCCCTGTCCGGGAAGCCTCCAATTTATAGAGCCTGGGCTGGGAATTCCAGTGGCCTCCTCTCAGCATGGCTTTGGAGGTTCTCCAAAATGGCCCCAGCTACTCCAAAATGAGAAAGACCTGTGCAGGAAGAAACAAACAGGCTTGTATTACAGAAAGAGAGTATTATGCTGGCATAGAGAGAATGATTTGACTGATTGAACTGAAATAGGCTTTGTAAGTTGATAGTTATATTCTGATCGTTAATTTTACCAGTATGTGTCAACTTGACTAGGCTAAGGGATGTCCAAATAGCTGGTAAAACATTATTTTGGGGTGTGTCTGTGAGGGTATTTCTAGACAGATTAACGTTTGAATCAGTACATTAGCATTTACTCATAAAGAAGATCACCTTCACCATCAAGGGTTGATGTCATCCTATCTGTTGAAGGTCTGAATAGAACAAAAAAGTCAAATGTGTTCTCTGTTGAGCTGGGACATCGTCTTCTCCTGCCCTGGGACATTGGTGCTCCTGTTCTCAGGCCTTTGGGTTTGGACTAGAACTACACCGCCGGCTTTCTTAGGTCTCTCGCTTGCAATCACTGAACTTCAGTCTCCATAATTATGTGAGCCAAACTCTCATAATAAGTCTCTATCTATCTATTCATCATCCTAATGGCTGTTTCTCTGGATATCCCTGAGTAATTCATAACTAGGACATCTCATCAGATGCTACTGGCCTAGACAAAAGATGCCTTAGTCTCCTTTCTATGCTGCAAATCTTCTTAAGATTACCACAGAAAAATTTTCTTTCCACCCCTGTCTTTTGTTACTACTTTTCATTTGTTTCACACTGTGTGTGTGTGTGTGTGTGTGTGTGTGTGTGTGTGTGTGTGTGTGTGTTTGTGAGTACTTACTCTGTGCCAGGCCCTCTGCTAAAAGTTTTGCATATTTCATATTCTTCATATTCTTTTCATATTTCATATTTCATATTCTTTTCATACCCTCCTCTTCCCACAGTTTCTCCTAAAGCAAGATGTGATATAAATCCAGCATATTCGAAGCCTTAAATTTTTAGCTTGTTCTGACAGGATGTCTGAGCAATCTTTCTAATTTCCATTTGTCATCTTCCTGCATTTTTTTTTTTACTAGCACCTGCACTCATCTTGATTTCTTAAACACTCTGAGTTGTTGCTTACCATTGTTATGTTTTTAAAGCTCTTTGTGCATCAGAATTAATCCAGAGGACTTAAGCTTGGCACTGGGGGAGTTAAAACACTTGAGGAGTAGTGTATGCTCTTAATTAATACAGATAGAAGAATCACTTATAATTTATTTAAAAATACCCATTGCTGATCCAAATAATATTTTGGAGTAAATGGGTATGTAGTGAATAGTCTTCCACGGTTCCTCATTCACCAATTCCTCCTGCTGGTGTGAGGGCTGTTCAAAATAGCACTTCACTTTTGGGTTTATTTATTAAGATCCTGCACTCAACTATAAGAAATTAGCCTCCTAGAGCTGAATCACTTCCTGCTCTGCAAAGAAGAAATCTGTTCCTATAGCAAAAGAGAAAATTCTGTATACATTCTTGAGGCACACAATAAAATAAGATCAAGTAGGTTTATTGCACAGCCTGTTCCAAGTGTGAAACAGGGTGTCTGCATATTTAAGTAATGTGGGCTGTAGTGTCTGAAAGAGTGACCTCGCTACTACCCATTAGACCAGGGGTGTGTTCGAGATGGGAGCATGATGGGTTTCTTGGTGAACTTTTAAACCCAAAGATCTTTAATAATTGAAAAATGGAACAGCTTGGAGAAAAGTGTTTCCCCCATGATATTTCAGTATGATATTCTGAAAGCTAATAGCATAACTGCTCCAGAAGAGACATTGAGAGAGCTCTAGTCGAGGCCTGTGTCAGGTACGTTAAAAATCGTCCTTCTGCAAATTAAAGTCTTTGCTTTGATTACCTGCAAAATGCTCTGGCAGCAGGAATGTTTCTCTTGTCTCCCGTTCCCATCTACTGTACTGGCTGCTGGTTTATTGCACTGGAGTTTTCAAATACGCCCCACACTTCCATTTCCACTAGCTAATGCCAGTGAGATGGTAAATCTCTCAGCAAATATATTCCTCAGCAAAGGCTTCCTTGGAGTACTGACTTACAGTTGGCCGGCCGGCCGGCCTGCCTCAATGATACTCCCGACAAGCCCAGGGAGGCCAGATGGGGCTGAGGGAATTACTAAATTTGGTTTTGGCGCTCTCCCCTTTCTTCTATCTTTTTTTCTGTGCTGCTTTGTTAATAAGTAAAAAGGGCGCAAAAACGTTGACCCACATTTAGGAGAGAAAAGATCACACATGGCTCACGCCATGTCCCATGGAGAGGATATATATACTTTCACTTTACCATCACTTTGCTCAAGTAAGCAGTTTTTTTTTGCTTATTCAGATACAGCCAGTGGAAACCTGTTAAATAAACATTTGTTTAAAGGCTGACTCCTAATCCCTACTTCTTATAACACCTCAACAATTATCCACGAAACACTGAGCACTGACAATGTACATACACAATACTATATGGATGTTGGATATACAGCCTTCGTTCTTATTATTTAATAGATTCACCTTCTGCTTGGCTGAATGGCCTTCTCTGAGGGCCAGCATTCTCCCTTTCACCCTTCACCAACTCTGTGTTCCGTTCCCTGAAGTTCTTGGTCGCAGATGAGCCCTTTAACGAGATGTGTCAGGTAATGATGCAACCAGGCATATTCCTCTGAGCTCTCTACCAGGTAGTAGGGAGGCCTCTTTCAAGAAGAAGCTATTTCCTGTGCCCTTCAAATCACAGTGTGTGGGTGACCATTGGCTGCCCACTGGCCCTTGGTTAGACTGTATCTTTGATATGAAGTGGCCCTTCAGGATAACTGGATCTCCCTCCAAAGAGAGCCTGTATTCTAGAATAATAAACATTTCTTTTGGGGAGGGAGGACCACTGATCACCTTTCCAGACAGCCACGTTTACTAAAAGCAGCTGGCATTCAGAGGATTTGAATGCTGATCAAGCCTCCTTGCCCAATGACAAGTACCAGGCTATATGAGAGGAGCTATAAAAAGTAAATAGGTAGACTTCTTTTCTAAAACATTTTATCTTTAACATTAGTACCTCATCCAGAAGGCCATCCATTGAATTTTACAGTTCAACTAGAGGCCTGGTGCACGAATTTGTGCATGGGTGGGTTCCTTGGCCTGGCTGGCAAATGGGGCCCATGGGGACCATGGGAGTTGGTGGACAGGGGGAGGGGCTGCAGGAGGTTGGCTGGCTGGCCCAATTGGGGCCATTGGGGCTGACCAGCTGGGGGGAGGGCCTCAGGAGGTTGACTGGCCAGAGGGAGGGACCTTGAAAGGTTCTGATCTGGGCTGGGAAGAGGGAACCACAGGAGGTTGGTCAGCTGAGGGAGGTTGGCTGTGGGAGCTCACTGACCATCAGGGGGCATCTCCTTAATTGAGTGTCTGCCCCCCAGTGGCCATTGTGCATCATAGCAACCGGTTGATCAGTCGTTTGGTTGTTTGGTTGATTAGGCTTTTAGATAGATTAGATAGATAGATAGATAGATAGATAGATAGATAAGAAAGCATGTTTGTTTGCATTTGTGGTATTACAAAAAAATTCAAAGTTGATCATCTCCAAGCTCCATATCTCTTCATTTAAGAAGTGACTCACCTTTTTTGCACCTATGAGAAGGGTAATTCCTCATAATTTTGTTTTTTAAATTAATTTTTCCTTTTCCTCTAGCTGAACATTTCTCTCCTTTGTTCTGTTTTTATTCAATGTTACCTTGGCCTTTCCCCTCCCCATCTGCTGCCTAAATAAGCTGTACTATAAGTGTATTTGCAGCTTTTTGTAGAGGCAAGAACATGAGCTCCTTAAGAAGGTGGGTAAAGGCAGGCTAACCAACACTGCCCCTTATAGAGGGCAGTCTCAGCTTTCTGAATCTCAAACTCCTTATCTGCAAATAGGGATAATAGTTCAATAACCTCCTTGCTTATTGTAAGGATTAAATGAATTAATGAATGAGAAGGCTTCATCATTCCTCTAGTTTGAGTGAGAGTATTTTTAATTGTTAGTTACTGCCAGGTTTTTCTTCCTTTTTCTCCATTTTAAACTCTTTCCTCCACCTTAAAGTTGAGGTATTACTGTAGTCTTTGGGTTAGTATTAGAGTTTTAGTGTGTGTTTTAAGTTCAAGATAGATTTAGGGTTATGGTTAGTGATAGGGTTAGAAGATAGATTAGTGTTAGGGATAGGGTTAGGGTTAGGATTAGAGTTCAGGTTATGGTTAGAAAGTTAAGATTAGGTTTAGAATTAGAGCGAGTAGAAATTCATAGAATTGAATAAAATTGCAGATGTTTGCTATACAGATAATGACTTTTAAAACTACATTGAAATATACCATAATAAGGTATTTAAAAGAGATCCATTGTGGTTTCTTCAAAATAGCCCCTTTTTGAAATTTTTACTTTGAGGACTAGAATTTAAGATTAAGAATCTGTTTATAATAATTTTTTAATCAAGTATAATGTACCTAAGCATGGTAATCTTTTCCCACTGTAGCCAGAAGCCAGAGTAATTTTCCTGCCTCTTGAGTAATTTTCCTGCCTTCTCCTGCTCCTCCCACTGCCCCTTAAAAATGATTTCCAAGCCGAAACCGGTTTGGCTCAGTGGTAAAGCGTTGGTCTGCGGACTGAAAGGTCCTGGGTTCGATTCTGGTCAAGAGCATGTACATTGGTTGCGGGCACATCCCTGGTAGGTTTCTCTCTCATCGACGTTTCTAGCTCTCTATCTCTCTCTCTTCCTCTCTGTAAAATACCAATAAAATATTTTTTTTAAATGATTTCCAAGGCCCTTTGGACCTGAGCCCACTTCCTTCTCAGGGGTACCTCTCCCACACTCCCCACCCCAACACCTAACATAGTGTTGGGCATTCAACAGCTAGACAATGTATTGAATGAATCTATATTATTAAGAGGTTAATATGCTAATTAGACCAGTGACAGGACATCATCTGGACATCTGACTTCCTTCTGGAAAGTTAGGGGGTGACCAGGCTAGCCAGCAGGGATGTGGCCAGGCCAACAGAGGGGCATTTGGGGGCCACCAGGTCAGCAGAGGGGGCAGTTGAGGGGTGAACAGGCCAGCAGGGTAGAAGTTAGAGTAGGATCAGGCAGGCACGCAGGTGAGCAGTTAGGAGTCAGCAGTCCCAGATTGCGAGAGGGATGTCTGACTGCTGGTTTAGGCCCAACCCCGCAGGGGCATCCCCTGAGAGGTTCCTGATTGGAGAAGGTCCAGGCCGGGCTGAGGGATACCCCCCCACCACCAACCCTGTGCACAATTTTTGTACACCAGGCCTCTAGTAAATACATAAATGAATAAAAACAGAATAAGGTGGCTACATATTCCATACCTTGTATTGAACTCCAGAACTCCGCAGATGGCCTCCCTGCTATGCAGAAAAAAAGTTCACTTATTAATTTAAATATATGGTGGGGCAAAAGTAGGTTTACAGTTGTTTATATGGAAAGTAATACAGTTATTAATAAATAATAATACAAGAATAAACTTGTGTTTCACATACTCACAACTGTAACCCTACTTTTTGTCCCACCCTGTATATATCTGCATTTGGCTGCTATCAAAGAAAAGTCATAATTGGAAAATTCAATCAGCGTTAGGATTTTTTTTAGGTAATTCTCTCCCCCACCCCCCACCCCCTGATAATGTTCTATTTTGTGAATTATGTGTCTGGTGTATTTTTTGGAAGGCAAACTTCTTTTTTATAGTTTACAGCAAATGGTTAGTTTTGGAGGGAAAGCAATTATATTAATACTAGAGGCCCAGTGCATGAAATTTGTGAATGGGTAGGATCCCTAGGCCTGGCCAGCTATCACAGCCAATCAGGGCCTTCCAGCTGCCAGCTGGGACCTTCCATCCGCTCCACCCCCTGGTGGTCAGCACATGTCATAGCGAATGATTGGTTTCCCAGTTGAACTCTGGTGGGGATAATTTTCCTATTAGGCATATAGAGTATATATATATATATATATATATATATATATATATATATATATATTGTATGGATGTGTAAGAAAAGTAAGAGTGGAGAGATAGAAGTGCCTCTGTTTCCCCAAGTGTTTTTCTGAAAAACTTCCAGCAAACAGTGGGAAAGGAATATGCTGAAAAATAAAATTCTTTAAGCATCAAATACTAGTAAGTCATGCTGGAATTGTTCACCTGAAGATAATTTTACAGAGGAGGAGGAGAGATAATAAATGTCATGGTTAAGCAAACTATATAGTGTGTTAGAAGAAACCGAGTGTTACGAGGAAAGGGAAAAATAGAGCTGGGGAGAGGAAGCTGGAGCCTGGGGTGAAGGGAAAGCCAGAGGTACTTGTTGGGTTGAGCCCATTGTGGGGTTGCCAAATTTAGATAAAAATCAAACCAAAACAGCAGGATGCATAGTTAAATGTGAATTTCAGATAAACAATGATTAAGTATTTAGTATACGTATGTCCCACACAGTATTTGTGACATACTTACACTATGATGCTGTAATCCAAATTTAACTGGTGTCTTGAATTTTTTTCTGGCACCTCTGATGGCATTGAGAGAGCTCTGAGCACAGACATGAAGGGGAGTGTGACAGAAAGCTAGGGGAGGATCGAGCCAGGCGGAGAGCTGGAGCACAGCAGGTGCATTCCAGGTGACAAGGACGCCAGTGAAATCTGTGGAGTTCTGGAGTTCAATACAGGATGGCGGGGGCTGAGGAGTAAAGAAGAGATTGTCCGAGAAGGAAGGGGACCGGCAGTTCATGTAGGGCGGGCTGGCCTTCGGAAGGATGTGTTTTCTCTCTTGAGTGAACTAAGAATCCATTGCAGGGTTTTCAGCAGAGGTGATGTGAACTGACCTCTGGTTTTAAGGGCTCACTCTGGCGGCGGTGTTTAAAGTGGAGAACAGAGGGGCAAGGGCAGAGGCAGGGGAACCCCAGGGGCTCAGTGCGATGGTGACTCAAATTGGGGTGGTGGTCGTGAAGCCAAGAGCGATGGTTGGGTTTTGAATCTCTTTTGAAGAGACGACATAATTTTCTGACAAATTGAATGTGGGGTCAGAAAGGAAGGTAGGAGTTTAAGATGGGAATCGAAGGTGGATTTTTGGTCTGAGGGCCTGGAAAGAAGAGAATTGCCATCCACTGAGATGATAAAGATGTGACGAGAGCAACAGAGAAAAAGATCCCAAGTGCTGAGTTTGCTATGACTCGAGATGCCTAAGCAGTGACTTTAAGAGGGGCACTTGGTCCAGGAGTCTGGTGCTGGCAGAAGATGGAGATTTTGCACTCTCTATAATCTCCATTTAGATCAGCATTCCCCAAGAGAAATGGCTTGCCACAATCCCCTTAAAGAAATTTTTATTCCATCTTTTTTAAAAAATATATTTTATAGATTTTTTACAGAGAGGAAGAGAGAGGGATGGAGAGTTAGAAACATCGATGAGAGAGAATCATCGATCAGCTGCTTCTTGCACACCCTCCACTGGGGATGTGCCCGCAACCAAGGTACATGCCCTTGACCGAAATCGAACCCGGGACCTTTCATTCCGCAGGCCGACGCTCTATCCACTGAGCCAAACCAGTTTCGGCTATTCCATCTTTTTAATTTTACTTAGAAATTATCTTTCTTCCAGTCTGTTGCTTTGTCTAATTTCCTATCACTAAACACCACTTTTGGAAAATAGGGATGAGGGGTGACATTTAAAGCATATCTTCACTTTTCACCCTCCTGAAATTCAGAAAAGTGGGAAGATCTTTCTCAACTTTGTCCTTGAGAGTCCCATTTTAGGTAGTATTGTTTTTTTAAATGTGACTTTTGGCTCTTTCACAAGAAGGACATAAATAGGATTTTAAAGGCAGCTGAGTTCTGAGTTTATATGGAATATGTAGGGAAGGTGATAGGAACATTTGGGAAACAAACATTTTGAACCTCATTTACATCTAAGGGGCTTAGATTTTAGGGCCCTAAAAGCTAGGGCTAGCTTGGAAAAGGGAAGATCTAAAAGAAGACATCATATTTTAATTTATTCACAAGAGAGATTCTGATATTTTTTGTGAGGCTCAACCATTGAGCCACACCAGCTGGGCAATATTTTAAATTCTGAATAATGCCTAATTTCTATTTTATTTCCCACTTGAAGTTTCAGATTTGTGATTATTTTGCTGAGAGCCAGAAATTATCAGGAAGACTTTATGGGGGAATAGGCACTTCCCAATGTTGATCTTATCTCCCTATTGCAGATAGATAGCTAGTATAACTTCCCATCTATACCCTGAGCTTTGCATTAAAATTGGAGTTTGTTTGTATTTGTTGTTTTCAGTTAATAGTAGAGAACATTTGGTGTGTGGTTGCTTAGTATTTTAAACTGAGCTAAAGTAGCCTAAGTCAATCATGAAAATGTAAATCCCTTGCCAGTGATTGTTTTAAGAAAGTGCATGTGATATAACTGTAGTTCTGGCCAATGAGATGTAAGAGTATGTCTCATAAACAAAAAGACACATGAGAGGAAATACTTTACAGACTGTGCTAGATTGTTTCATCTGGATGTGACACCTGGAAGGTGTCAGGCCTGAGGTGATAAAGCAGAAAGCTGGGAGAACCGGGTCTTCAGTAATGATGAACTAATTAATTAACCAAACGTGGGCTTATCCTATTGCTACAGTTATAATTAGCTAGTTATTAAAAATAGGAAAGGAGGAAGAGGGGATAGATGCACATGCAGAGTTGGGGTGACTAGGGAAGGGACTTTCCTGTCCGTCAAGGATTGGCCAGAATGGGCAGAGCCGATGCAAGCTTGGCAAATGTGGGGGTTCATAACAAAGGAGTTGGCTCTCGTTGCCCTTGTGACTCTTCGCTTCCATGCATTTGCCCACCTGCCCATGGCCAGGGCAGCCCCACACACAATAGACTGATGGACTGAATTATATCTCACTCTTACTCTGGTGCTGAATTGAACTGAGAAGACATGGGAAGGAAACTGTTTTGACAACAGTTCTGATCCCAGCCCTGCTAACGCCACAGCTACAATTCTTCTATGGCAGGACTGAGGGGAAGAGGACCTTGGAAACCAGGAGTGTGACTCCATGGAAGTAAAAGCTCAGAAAATCCAAGTCTCAGAAAATTCCCTTTCTCAGGCTATCACAAGAAGCCCACTCACACGAGCAGCCAGTGGGGAGGAGGCCTCCCACGCTCACCAGTCACACTTTGTATAATAATAAACCCTCTCATATTTAAGCCAGCTGAGTGGGATTTTTCTGTAATTTGTAGACAATGTGATTTAAAAGCCCTAATAAAGTTCAGCTTTTCTGGTTATTTTCATTCATGTATTCATTTGGTCATGTTAGCTATGTTTCTTAGGCATTTTCAGGTCCCACTAGTTTTCTTGAAAAGAAGCAACTGGGTTGCTGTCAGTGCTGTGGGTAAGGACGCACAGGGATTAAGCATTCTGAGTGCAGAGATTCCATATATGTGTCACTATGTACCCAGCCCTATTAGAGTGCTTGGTATTCGATAAATGTCAAATGAATAAATTAATTTTCCATAATTCCCTCTTTTTTTTATCATAATGGCACCTTTTCAGGCAGTAGACTAAGGTTGACAGTATGCCCTTTCAATTTCCTTTTTCTGGTTTTACACTATAAAGGCAAATAAGATTCAGAGGCCATGACTTTTTAGGCATCAGGCATATTTTTTCCTCTAGATTTGTTAATTGGCATAAGAGTTCATCTATGCTTGTCTTTCTATTGAGACAGGAAAATGAGATCAGGACTCCATTTTCTTCAGCATGAAGAAAAAAAAAAAAAAGCAGTGAATAGCACCCGTTTAATAGGCTGCCACGTGAAGGCTGGAGTTCTTTAGCAAAAGTGAATTTCAAAGCATACTGTCTATGCTTTTAAACTGCAAATGTTTAAATCAACTGAGATGATGCAGGAAAGAAACATAATTGTCACAGTTAAAAAATGAACATACAGCCAAGTCTGGTTTGGCTCAGTGGATAGAGCCTTGGCCTGCAGACTGAAAGGTCCTGGGTTCGATTCCGGTCCAGGGCATATACCTCGGTTGCGGGCACATCCCCAGTAGAGGGTGTGCAAGAGGCAGCTGATGATTCTCTCTCATCGATGTTTCTAACTCTCTATCTCTCTTTCTTCCTCTCTTTAAAAAAATTAATAAAATATATTTTTAAAAATGAACATACATTTATGTAGTTATACTTTTCTATCTACCATTAATATATCTGGTTCTATCCATAATAAATAAATAAATAAATAAATAAATAAATAAATAAATAAATAACTTGATAATGTGCATCCCTGTTTTAAAATTTACATCTTAGGAAATCTCTGGAATAGCTTGCTTGCCATTATTGGAAGCTATGTGCTTGCAAGCTACCTATTCCAGAGGCTAGCACACATAGTTCAGGGTACATTTGAAGTACTAAATAGCAGTTAAAATAGGTAAAGTAGACCTACAAAAATCAATATGCTTAAAATTCAAAACAATCAGTGAAAAGTAGCATGTTTTAAATATGATATAATTTATATAACACATTGAAAGCAAAATAATACTTTAACAATGCATGAGAATGATGCATACTGACCTCATAATTGTTGTTCCCTTGGGGGGAAGAGGAAGGATTGATTTTTGCTATGTCTGTGCTTGGTCTATTTCTTTTGAAATAAAAATGTAAAGTAAATATAGCAAATGTTAACATTTGTTAAAGCTGGGTGGTGAGACATGATTGTGTGATATGCATATTGTCAATACTTTCCTGTGTTTAAAATAGTTCATACTTCTTTTTTTAAAGAACTAATTTCACAAGTCTATAATGGCAAAAATCTATTATTAACTCCTTCTGTTTGACAGTTTAAACTTATATCAATATATTTAAACTTTTAAATTTAAGATAACTTGGGGAAAATTTTATTCCCTAGTGACTTATAGTAGTGTAAATAAAGGTCATCCTAGAAAGGCCATATAAAGTCAAGAAAATCTATAATAAGCCAAAACTGGTTTGGCTCAGTGGTAGAGCGTCGGTCTGTGGACTGAAAGGTCCTGGGTTCGATTACGGTCAAGGGCATGTACATTGGTTGCGGGCACATCCCCAGTGGGGTGTGTGCAAGAGGCAGCTGGTCGATGTTTCTCTCTCATCTATGTTTCTAGCTCTCTATCTCTCTCCCTTCCTCTCTATAAAATATCAATAAAATATATATTTTTTTAAAAGAAAATCTATAATAATAAAATATTATAATATAATATGCTAATTAGACTGGACAGCCAAACAACCTTCTGGACAAAGCCACTGTGGCAGGGGTGGAGGCAGAGGTGGTTAGGGGCGATCAGGCAGGCAAGCAGAGTGGTTAGGGGCAATCAGACAGGCAGGCGAGCAGTTAGGGCAATCAGGCAGGCAGGCAGAAATGCTTAGAGCTAATCAGGCAGTCAGGTGAGTGGTTAGGGGTGATCAGGCAGGCAGGCAGGTGAGTGGTTAGAAGTCAGGGCTCCCAGATTGTGAGAGGGATGTGTGACTGCTGTTTTAGGTGCAATCCTGCAGGGATTCCTGTGGGATTGGGCCTAAACCAGCAGTTAGACATCTCTAAAAGGGTCCCAGATTGTGAGAGGATACATGAGGGACCCCCCTCCCCCAATGTGCTGGGCCTCTAGTAGTATTTAAAATAAATCAAATTTCTCAGACAGTTCTGTGCTTACCAATAGTTACAAGTTATAAGAAGTAAGAAAGGGAATGCTCAGGGCTTACTCAAGAAGGCAAATAATTCTTTCCACTAATACACACAGGGTAAAATAAGATTATTGATAGAGTGTCGAGTTTGACAGTTGAATAGTAATCAATTTCTCAGAGATAATTAAATTGGCTAATTGAAATAAGGAATATTCTAGAAAAATTGATTGCACTGTACAAAAAGCTGTTCCTAAAATGTTAACAAAATGCTAATTGGCAGTTCATCTCATGGTAAAATTTCACAACATGTAATGAACCTAAAGCAGTCATATTTTAGAGCAAATAATTAAAATGTAAAAGCTATCAAGACTATATTATAAAATTTCCAAAAGCCTCCTAATATTTAAATTTAAAAAGGGGGTGATAGTGGAAAAATATCATGTAAGGAAAAATATCCTGCGAGTAAATTACATCTAGAAAATTTGTACTTTAGAAAATTAACTTTAAAAAAAAAGAAATTAAAAAAAAGAAATAAGTAAGATCACTTGCAGTATTTTGTCTTATAAAGATGGATCATTTCTGAAAGTATCCCAACTTTTTACATAGAGAAAGCACTCTGCCAGCTACTTAAACATTTAGGGTTTTTAAAAAGCAGAAATGTGAATATTTTGTAATCCAAGGTTGTTCTCAGTTTTATTCATTCCTCTTGACTAAAGTTTCCTGGGAAAGGAATCTAACATGTCTTTAAATTCTTGAAACCATTTTAAAAAAATAAACCTTTGAAAATGATTTTATCTATGTTTAAGATATTAAAATATATCAATGCTTAATATATCAGAAAAAAGTCATCATTTACCATCTGAGTCCAAAAAGTTTAACAAATTTAAAAATATATATATTTAAGGAATTTTATGAAAAATTTACAGAAGTATGAGGAGATAGTTTAATCAGAAACTGTAATTAGAATTTAAGCATAGTAAACAATTTTTATTTTATACTAGAGGCCTGGTGCATGAAATTCATGCACAAGGGGGTCCCCTCAGCCCAGCCTGCACCCTCTCTAATCCGGGACCCCTCAGGGGATGTCCAACTGCCCCTCCCCCTTCCACCCACCAGTCTGGACATCGTCCTCACAATCTGGGACCACTGGCTCCTAACTGCTCACTTGCCTGCCTGTCTGATCACACCTAACTGTCCCCTCTGCTGACCTGGTCACCCCCAACTGCCCCCCATGCCGGCATAGTTACCCCCAACTGTCCCCCGCCACCAGCCTGCTCACTCCTTACTGAACCCCCTGACAGTGTGGTTGCCCCTAACTGCCCCCTGACAACCTGGTCATCCCTCAATGTCCCCCTCTGCTGGTCTGGTTGCCCCTCACAGCTCCCCTGCAGGCCTGGTAGCCCCATGCAGCCTGATGCTGTCATTTGGTTGCCCCTCACTAACCCCCCTGCTGGCCTGGTTGCCCCACACCACCTGTTCAGTCGTTCATTTGGTTGTTTCCGATGCAATGGCTGCTTAGCCTTTTATATATATAGACTAGAGGCCCAGTGGACAAAATTCATGCATAGGGGGATGTCCCTCAGCCTAGCCTGCACCCTCTACAATCTGGGACTCCTTGGGGGATTTCAGACTGCCAGTATAGGCTCAATCCCTCTTACAATCCATGACGCTGGCTCTTAACTGCTTGCCTGCCTGCCAGATTGCCTTTAACCACTTCTGCTTGCCAGCCTGATTGCCCCCTAACTGCTCCCCTGCTTGTCTGATTGACGCCTAACTGCTCCCTGATGACCAGTTCACCCCCAACTGCCCTCCCCTGCCATCCTGATTGCCCTCAACTGCCCTCTCCTGCTGGCCCGATTACCCCCAACTGCCCTCCCATAACAGCCTGATCACTCCCAACTGCCCTGCCCTGCAGACCTGGTCATACCAAACTGTCCTCTGCTGGCCCAATGGCCATCCCCAACTGCCCTTGCCTGCAGGCCTGGTCGCCCCAATATCCCTCCCCTGCCTGCCTGATCACCCATCTTGTGGTAGCCATCTTGTGATGATATTGCTTGACACTACCTAGGCTTTTTTATATAGGATATTTTTAGACAATATTGGTTGAATGTAACATCTTCTGTTATGCATGAATTTGGAACATACTCATCTTGTAAATAGTGACTCCAGATTTCAAATATATTTCTATTAGATTCTAGCTTATTATTACTTGTTTTTTCTTGCACTTGCATCACCAAAATGCAATGCTTTTTAAAAACTTTGATGACATGATTTGTTGAAGAAGTGTAGTGATTAAAAAAAAACATTTTAATTTTTGGATTTGTAAATGTCAATTAGAATGACCAGTCCATTTTGTTTTTCATTTCTTTATCACTTGTTTCCTTTTAATCACCTTTGTATAGAAAACTGTCTTCAGAATGTTTCAACTTGGAAATTATGTATATCAAGTAGATTTTGGTGGATAAACATCAATAAAGGTGAAAAAAATACTGCCATGTAATCCATTTAGTAAAATTAGATGGTCTGGCTTCTCTTAACTTTTGCATGATAAAGCCCTTCCTGTTTAATAAGTGGATGAGAATATGGTACTTCCTTGTTGTCCTTAGAAATATATGGTTCATTCATCTTTTCTTCAGTTTGAGAAAACTCATTTAAAATATGCATCTAAAGAGTCATGGTCTGAGATTTTGCTTAACTGATCAATTTCAGCAGTATCATTAATTCCAAAGTACACTTGTCTCTTTGCATTACCTTGTGATTCCTTTAATAAGTGTGAAAATTATTTTCTTCTTTTTGCCATTATGACTAAAATGAAAAATTATAAACTCTCAACTGTATTCATTGAAAGCCTTTACAGGTGCTGTCTCTCCAGACTTCATGAAAGATGATGCAATACTTTGGGCAATGCTATATGAAAACTAAAGGATTATGCAATAGTGACAATTTATTTTACTATTATGTTCCTCTTCTAGGTGATTCTATCATTGTTCCACTTGGGAATAACTAATTAGTGATAATTAAATTATTCCTGGGATAATCAAAATAGCAAAATATTTTTTAAAGTATAAAAAATTATATTAAGATCCCATAATGTATTTTAGAATTATATAAGGATCCAATGGACCTAGATAATTGAGAAATATGAGTTTTATTCTATTTTTAAAAAGTAAACTTTCTCTTTATCTTTTGGGCAATATTAGGAATGATTAAAAATCATTAAGTATCAATTCTTATAGGTAGAACTGCTCAAAAAACTAAAATTTTGTCCAATGGACCTGGATGGTATGTCTATGGTTAAAGAATCATAAATTTATAAAGACCAACTGTTCATCAGTCTAGGTCACAGGGTCAGCGTTCCCAGCCCATGCTTTCTCTGTTGGAATTGCCCCTCATTCCACAAAGGGCTGACAAGTGTTCTTAGAAATCCTAACACTCAACCACAGATAATTAATTGGTCCAGGGGTGGATAGCTGATCCAAGTTGAGAATACAAATTCCTCATTTTCCGGATTTTGAATCATAAGAAACAAACACGAGACACTGGAGCCAGAGCGAGGTCAGAACTAGCAGCACTACAGAGCCCAAAGAGCAAAGCTAAATGGCAAAGAAGCAGGAAAGTAGACATCTTCAAAGAAGCCAAGCTAAAATGGAGCTTAAACAATTGGGACAACATAATCTAGTGATGGGCAGGAAGTGACAAGACTTGACTGAAACTCCTGCAATTTGAATTATCCACATTTAACAAAACCCATTCACTAAAGTCAGAATTGGGTTTCTGTTTCTTGAAAATAAGAAATCCCTAAAACAGGAATAACTTATTTTTCCCATGGCTTTAACTGAAAAATCAGTAACCATTGAGATACCATCCAGGTCCATTGGACAAAATTTTAGTGTTTTTGAGCTAGGAATGAACTAGTAACTGCCTCTGAGTGAAAATGTACAACCACGTAGCTGTGGACCTTATTTCCCCATTCCGTGGAAAACTGGTAGTATGGAGGTAAGAAAAGGCAAAAACAAAACAAAACAAAACACAAAAAACTAATTAAACAATTGTCTAAAATCTCTTAGGATAGAAACTACATGTCACTAAAAGTAAAGCTTCTGTCAAATGTTGAAATTTAAGAATGCATTAGAGATTATTAAAATTCAGTGGCAAAGAGGGTTTTCTGTACCAGGCTGTCTGGTTAAAAGCAGATAGGGAAAAACAGAAATCACATAATTATGTTTCATCAAGAGAAACCCTTTTCTGCTCAGATTGTTGAAAACAAGTCTAGGTAACACTTGTGAATTTGGAAAAGCTCAGGGCTCAGAAGCCTAGCAATTGAAAAGAAGGTATCCAGCAGTAGCTAGAGGTGTAGGGAGCCCAGCTCTTTCCCACAGGATAAACATGCTAATGCCTACTAACTACCCACCAAGCTACCCACCCCCAACTCCTGGTAAAACACTTCCCTAGATTGGAATGTAGCCTGTGGAGGGTAGGACTTCTTAGGGAGAGACCACAGGGAAGTGCTTCCTGTCCAGCAAACCTCTTTCCAGTTTCCAGTCCCTTTTTCTCCTTCATTCTCTGGAGGACGGGACCATTAAGAACAATGGGTCTAAGAAGAGCCGAGCAACAAAAATCCTGAAAGGGAGGTCATTAGGTAGCCTGGTGATTAAGGGAGTAAGCTTACTCCCACAGAAATTCCTGGTATGCCTTTCAGTCAATGACGCACTCAAGAAAGACAATGACTGAAAGCCACTAACTGAAGTAGCCATCACCAGAACCTTACTCTTGAACGGTCACCTGTACCAACTCTTCCGGCGGCTCTGACTCAAGTGGGGAAAGGATGCTGGCACCAGACAGAATTCACTGAAGTGTAGAGAAGAGGACTCTAATGTCCTTTTGAGGAGCAGGCCTGCAGGACAATGGCAAAAAGGAAAATCCTCTGATGGCCAGATCCTAGGACTGTCAGACATGATTTAGGAACTTGTCTACTGCCAAGGGAGTCAATAAACAGACTCATGGCATTCATGTAGGAGCAGACTATGACCTGTATGTCATCCTGGTTTCTGGGTTTCTTGCCCACCTCTAAGTCAGCCTGTTTTCCTAAGTGGTTGTTTTTATTGATGGTTTCCCTACTTCATTGGTGATGTGATGGTAATAAGGAGTGCCAGAAAACTCAGAGGGGGACATTTTGGCAGGATGGTGATCACAAGGACCAGATGGAGACTGAGGGGCAGGCATTTGTAGCTGTGCCTGAAATACTGGCGCACTTTAAGCAAACTCTTGGTAGAATGAGTTTCCTCTACAGAGAAGTATAGTGGTAAGAGTCAGTGGTGTTGACCTAGAGCACATTCACTTCATGAGAAAGATTCCAAAACCCCTTGTTTACGAGGTGACTCCATTTTCAAGGCTTCCACATGGTTGTGCGAGATGGTATGCACACCGCAGTCTTAGAGGTTCCTGCCTCACCGTCCTGTCCACAACTGAGAGCCCCAAGAGATTCAAAGACAGGTAATCAGCAGAGGTCAGCTGTGAGATTCTACAGTGCTGGGTCCAGTGTCTGCACCATGGCAGGGGCAAGGCATGAGCAAGCCACGGCTATGGAGACAGGACTCACACACCACCTGAGCAGACAGGCAGAGGCCTTCAGAGAAACCAGTTCATAGAAAATAAAGCAGATGCATAGATGATTATTATATAAGAGAAAAAGAATGAGGAAGAGGGAGACAAAGGGAGAGCAGAAAACGAAGAGGAAAGAGGACAGAGATAGAACCTGACAAAGAAACAGAGCCAGAGGCAGCTAGAGACACAGAGATAAACTGCTAATGACTTGCCAGACACCACAACACTCACCTGTACTTCCGGCAATTAAGTTCCAGATTTCTGTGTGTATTTTTTAACAACTCCCCTTTTACAAACTACTTTAGGTAGACTTCTGATTCTTACAGCCAAACAATTCTTGATTTAAACATCTCCTCCTTGATTGTAGCTGCATCTTTTGTTTACTTTGCCACTATGGAAATATGTGTATCACCTAACATTAACTGGGGTGCTGTAAAAAAAGTGAGGCGCTCAAGGAAGAAGGACTACAATTTGTAATATTTTACAACATATCAAAGACAGACTTGGTTTTTAAGTAGTTTTTAACCAATAACAGTTAACATTTATTGAGTACTTTCTTTGGGCGAGTTTCAAAAGTTGTACATGCATGATTTCACCTATTCTTCATGACAAACAGGCTCTATTATTACCACTCCCATTTTACAGGTAAGGAAGTTAAGGCACAAAAAGAGATAACTTACTCAAGGTCATACAATCAATCAATAAGGGAAAAAAAGGTGGAATCTACTGTTTATTTACATTAAAATTAACATTTAAAAAAGTATACATTCATTTAAGATTAATTTTGGTCAATTACCTCTGATTGAATGCCTATTATGTACAAAGTACTGATTTAAACTAATAACCTGGTTAACATCAGTGTTACAAATATAAATATGGCTTTTAAATATCACTATTCAAAACAAATCTTTCTGTGGGACACACACACACAAAGATGTATTTTCAAATTAAGTTTCTTATTTTCCAAAATACCTCCTTTAAAACAGAAGGAAATAAATTCTGACAATGCTATGTTCAATGCATTAACTATTTCATAATTGATTGGGATATTGGAAGATTACTTGCTGCAAGCTGGACTCGTGTGAAAATAAACCTAGACTTCAGAGGGATGTCTACATTGATAAATATGTATCCATTTAATTACAGTGTAAGTAATACACAAGTATATAAAAAAGTAAAATGACAAAGCTGAGACGAGGTTTTCATGGGAGGTGGTGAGTTGCCATGGAGTCTGCTTCTCTTGATTTTCGGAGCAGGGCTTGTTTGAGAGCACTAATTTTCTCATCAAGCTCAGCCAGCGAATAGTTCTGCTGTAAACAATAAGAACACAAATTGCTGAATAAGACTCTGAAGTATCTCAATGCAGATAAAGTGATAAATGAACTATAAATATTTAAAATATCCAAAAGCATGGTAAATGTCTCTTTTTCTCTTATAAGAATAATTTTAAAATTGAATCATATATGTTGACTCTATCATAAATTTTAAGGTATATAATAACAAGGCTTAAAATTCTTTCTATTTTTTTTCCTCTTTCCTAATGAAAGCTTTCCTGGACCTTTTATACTTTGAAAGGATTATAAAAACTTTTTTAAAAACTACTGATTATATTAATAATCAGTAGGGAAAAAATTAAAGTTTAGGATTAGCTTAAGTGCTTAAAATACCTAGAAATTCTCTTTTTTTATGGATCAACTGCAATCAACTACCTCTCCTGGAAAAAATGGATGCTCTCAAAAATTACTCAAAATTTTACAATAAAAAAAATAAGTAACATGCTACTCTTGAAAAATAAACCAACCTAACAAATATTTATAGTTTTCCCCAACTTTAAATTTATATCACCACCATTGAAGGGTAGCAAAACCTTACAAATTATGATTAAACTAATACATAATAATAAAAGCATAATATGCAAATTGACCGAACAACAAAGAACAGCAGAATGACTGTCTGGATGACCTTTCACACGACCATGCCATGACACACACTGGCACCAGGCCAGCCAAGGTGGGTGCGATGCGATTGGTTAGGGGAACCCCTGCCATCTCCCCATGATCACCCTAAAGAGGGCGGCCCAGGCCACTCTCTGCAGGGTGATTGATGAAGGGAAGGGATCTTCGATCTACTGCCCCAAAGAGGAAAGCCCAGGTGCCAGCCAGCGATACTGTGGCCGTGTGTGGGGCTGGCCGGTGATCGCCCCACAGAGAGAGGCCCAGGCCAGCCAAGCAATCACACCCCACACCTGTTGCCCGCAGAGGGAGGTGACCAGTGGCGGGGGAGGGAGGGCCAGCTTCACACAGATGGCAAGCATGGCAGCGGCAGGGAAAGGACAGCTGCCAGCAGCAGGGGAAGGAAAGCCCCAGTAGGCCCTGACCTCCAGCCAGGCCCAGGGACCCTACCCAAAGGGTCCTAGATTGCGAGAGGGTGCAGGCTGGACTGAGGGACACACACCTCCCCTCCCATGCATGAATTCTGTGCTTCTGGCCTTTAGTTCATATATAAGTACTATGGACAAGGCTGGGCTGAAGGCAGCCTCTGGCAAACATTCTTCTTTGATTTAAATGCTGCTAATGAGTGGCATCTTCAAAAGGGGGAGGGGTGAGATTTAAATCATAGTACTTAAGCATTTACCATTTTTCAGCATTTTGTAGCTGATATATCCTTCTACCATTAACAGATGAATACAGACTTTTATGTTTAGTAAGCCCATCTGACTTATCCTACGCCCTTGAAATAAAATTACTTCTCTAATTCAAATATATTAATTTATGCTGCCTTTTTTTAGTTCTAAGTTCCAAGGTATTACCTAAAAAGCAACCATAGTAGAAACTTTTAAGAAAGGTATAAAACTAATCAAACTATGTTAGAAGCTAAAATGAAAATGAAATAACTTACCTGAGGTGGTTGAACTTTTCTTCTTTTGCCAGAAAAGTTCTAGATTAAAGGTAAAAAAAAATTACACAACCAATATTTAAGAAATCTAAACAATTTCCCTTTATAGATCACTGAAGAAACAATTTTCCATTATAGAGTACTGAAGAAACAAAGCCCACAACTTACCAAGCACTATCTGCAACCCACATACACCTTCTTGTGCTTTGGAAGTTACCCTCCAAAGATATTGAAAGTATACAGTAGTAACATCACGGCAACAAGCTTGTCCCTGGCTATTCACACTTTCCTTTTAATTCTCAGCTTCTAATGAGGCTTAGTGTTTGTAGAAAGAGATGCTCTGAGGATGTTCTTAGTTTCCTTTTTTATAACATTTCCACCCCAGGATACAGGACAAGGGGATGTGGAATACCAGGCCAAGGGGTGAAGCACACACACATACACTGGCTACAAGGGGTCACTGGCTGTGTGAGCACCAATCCACTACTCCTCTGTGTGACTCTGGGGAATGCAGATCCCACCCCCTGGGCTAGCCTGTGACAGACATGGGCATGGGCCCAATTCTGGTCAATGAGAAAGGAGTCTGCTGGGGATTAGGGGGAGAACTTCTGAAAAAAATTTCCTCACTTCTGGATACCACTGCACCTGGAAGGAGAAAGTGCTGTAGTCATCTTGCCATCTGCCTGAGGAAAAAGCCATCGCTAAGCTGAGTTCACGAGCCCAATTCTCTCTCTTAAAATTAAAAAAAAAAAAAAAAAAAAAAAATATATATATATATATATATATATATATATATAGAGAGAGAGAGAGAGAGAGAGAGAGAGAGAGAGAGAGGAAGGGAAAGGGGAAAAGAGAGAAACATCAATGATGAGAGGGAGTCATTGATTGGCTGCCTCCTGCACATTACCCCACTGGGGATCGAGTCTGCAAGCCAGGCATGTGTCCTTGACTAGATCCACGAAGTCTGCATCCACTAAGCCATACTGGCCAGGGCGAACCCAATTCTTTGACAATCATGATTTACCTAATAGCACAGCTTTCAAAAGGTTAAATCAGTATATTAATTAGAACATTTGAGAAAGAAACTGTCAATGTAGGAGATAAATTTTACTCATGAACATTTCTGACCACTGAGATCAGAGGGAAGGTAAGTCACACTTTGTGTCAAAAGCTGTTTCAAAGAACACTGACGTGTGCCTCTTAGCAATGCTGTAAGTGGGAAACCATTCAAGTGTTAGGATTATTAAATATGGGGAAAACTGCTTCTATAAACATGCTCCTTCCTTTGCCAAAATGAGCCGAATACTTCTGTGGGGCCTGCAGGCAAGGGCTTAATGTTTAACTTGGCCATTGCTCAGTCTCTTACCCTCCCAAGAGGTGGCTTTTCACCCGTCAGATGAAAATAAACTCCCCCTTGTTTTCCGAACAGCTTAATCTATAAAGTATTGCTAATTTCCATGTCACTGAGCAATCAGATTATCATGACACTGAAGTGAAAAGTATCAGAATGAGGAAAATGAGGACATCAGTGGTTCAATCACTTAAAAACAGTAAAATGTAGTCTTTAGGGACCTATCTTAGATCTGAGAAGAATATTTTGACAAGTAGAACATTTAGAAACATACACATTGTGAATGAATTGGACTAACTTTAAAATGTATTGTTTTTAGGCATAAGGTGGAAATTTTTAACAAGTTTTGGTACCTGAAAGAAGTATTTGAGAGCACACTAAATAGCTAGACAGACATAATTTTTTTTTAAATGTCACTTTCTCCTATTATTTTACCTCACCAGGTAATTTATAACTACATTTACAATGCTCATGTCCTGGTGAAGAGGTGATTACACTTATACATATACACACACACAGGTCTGGGGAACCCAGGCTCTAAGGAAACTCAGTGGTCAGTCAGTCTCCTCTCTGACCCTTCCTTACGAGTAATCAGTTGTTAAGGACTGCCGATTTTACTGGACAGTGTCTTAAATGTTTCTTCCCTTCTACTCCCACTGCCCTAATTCAGACCTTCTTTTCTCCCTTGTGTGGACAATGATGTTTCCTAAACTACTTTCTTTGACTCCAATCTTTCTCTCACACTTCATAATGCCACCAGATAGGAACCTAAATGACAGGTGTGTTTTTTCCTCAGTGACACTGGAATTGCAAACCAATTCCTGGGACCTTTAAGGCTCTCCAAAATGCTTGCAATTTAATTTTCTAGCTGGATCCAGTTGTTCACTTCATGCTTCAGGCCCACCATGCATGGCCTTGTGCAAGAAGTTGGCTTGGCCTTTAGCACTCCCCTATCCCGACACTTCCCGGAGACACTTCCCTGAGAACCGGAAGTTCCTATTACAAAATGGAATTAAGATTCCACCTGGTCAGTGCTGTGGAAGAAAGTTTACACACCTTCAAAAGTTCAATAATTAAATATCAGCCAAGGCCTATCCATTCATTCACACGTTTATTCAATGCATACTACATTGTGTGTTAAAGATGAACAAGACAATTCCCTTCCTCCAGAGATTCAAAACAGTGTGAAAAACAGATGTGTAAACATGTAATTATAAGTGATAAGTGCTATCAAATGAACAAAGTGCCATAGAAATATACTTGTGAAGCATGTTATACTTACTGTTTTCAGGGGTCATAATTTAAAATCAGTAAGCAATACTTTGGAAATAATCGCAAGCATTATTTCCTTTAAATGGTCTATTAAGCGATGCCCTTAAATTTTTAAAAACATTACCACATTCATATCTTTCCAGGGTAAAGATCTTTAGAATGATTGCATTAAAGGGGCAACAAATATTAATATTTGTGGTAGTTCTTGCATATATGTTAACTTTTTAAAAGAGTTTTATGTCTATTTCATAAATGAACAGAACTTTACCTGGTCTAGTTTTGTTTTATAACCCAATGCAATTTATATCTTTTTTTCCTGGTAATGTTTCCCATTTCATATGCTGTGCATCAATGTTACCATGACAGCAAATCTCTGTTCAACAGTGAGAGGCTTCCCTGCGTTTAGAATTCATTACATGTGAATCTGGATTAAACACATTTCAATGAAAATCTTTTCAGAGTTTAGAACTTCAATTTCTATCAAAAGTTTAATCCTTAAGAAATTTAATGAGCTCAATTTCCCATACTTTCTAACTTTAGAAGCTAGAAAACTGAGCTACCTTTGTAGCTCACTTTCTGTACACTTTTGAGGGACATGTAAAATGATGCATTGCCATGTGTGTAATCCCAGCATGAGGATGGTAAGAGTGGCAAATTATGTGCTATTCTCTCTGTAGGGTGTGTTCAACTCTCATGTGTGAGGACTATCCAGAGCAGGTTCTATTCCAACAGAGTAGTGTGGACCCCAGAGATGGCATATTCATTCTGTCTGGTAAGGAAGGGTGAGCATTAAATCTTTTTTTCCCTTCGGGCTTGGGGCCTATGCCATCTACATACATAGGCCTTGGGGGAAAAGCCAATCTGAATGTTTAAACCTTTCAGTGTTTTGTGCTTCCTTGTAGGTCACTATTAATTTGGATATGTCATCTATAATAATAAAAGTGTAATATGCTAATTAGGCCGGACTGCCTTGCAGATGAAGCTTGGAGGGAAGCCCGGGTCCCAGGTACCTGCGGGCGGCCAAGGGAAGCCCAGGTCCCAGGTGCCAGAGGGAAGCCGGTGCTGGCAGCCGGGAAAGGGAAGGCCTACTCTAGCACAAACTTCGTGCATCAGGCCTCTAGTTTCCAATAATAATCTAGAAGTGATCCTTCTAATAAAATATGTATTGCCTAGTTACTAGATTGGGGGATCTTCTTTAAAAGCACTAGTTTTAATCACATTACTTTTATAATGCTTCCTGCATTATATACCCTTTAGTTAGGTAGTCACCAAGTTTCAGACCTCAGGCCTCTGACATTCTCAGTGTTCTTACCCATTCTGTGTTTTAACTACCTCCTCCACACAGGCTTTTCCAGTTGTGGCAAGTCTAAGACCTACACGTTGGAAGGCTTATCTGTATTTCTAGATGTATATCCTGTTATGACTTTAAATTAAATTTCCCCCCAAAATATGCTCCCCTTCAGATTTTCTTATTTCTATCAATGGTAGTATCATTTTTCCAACCAGAAACTGGACTCACTTTTAGCCTCTCGATATATTAATTATCAATATTTGTCAACCTCTCTTTTATATTGTCTCCTGCATAAACTTTCCTATTCTCATTCACATGTCCATAGTGCAGGATCTCACTTCACACCTAATATTGTCTTATTCTTAGTCTCCTTTTTCATTTACCTCCCAGGACAATATTAGAAAAATCTTCTAAATAGCACTTGCACAGTCATTTTCATGTTCAACAGCATTTAAACTTTAGATACTTTAAACTTCTGGGTATATCATTTAAGGTCCTCTATAATCCAACTATTTTCACCTCTTTAACCAAATACCCTGAACATTCTACCCTGTGTATATTAGATCCCCAAAACAAGATTACTATTTGAAGGACTTGTTCTTTTGTTAACCAAGTTATATACAGAATCAGAATCAAAGAGAAGAGCAAATGATGGGGCAAGGTCTCACCCAAGGCATCTAACACTGTAACTCTCTTCTAAGATCAGGTCTATTAACAACAAGAATTATATTAACAAGAAACTGAACTGGGAGAATAACCTGCCTAGAGATTACATAATGAAGGCAATTAGAATGGGAAAACTTATGGCAGATTGTTATAGAAAAAGGTATAAAGTCTCTATGACATTTCCTAGAAAGATACATTAAAAAAATTCTAAAAGTGTAAAGACCTTTGCAATTATGTAATACAACCAACAAATCTTAAATTGCACAAGTAAGGCTAAAGGAATTGTGTGAGTTATCCACATTTATACAGCTACTTCATAGATAGTTTCTGAGACAAAATAACTGCTAGTATTTACTGAGGTTTTACCATGTGCTAGGTAGGTGACAAGTACTTGATTGGTGTTGTATAATTTAATCATTGCTTTAGCCCTTAGTACTTAAACCTCATTTTACAGTGAAGGAAGTAAATTGCTAAAACTCTATATATTTTTAATCTTAGGATTCACTGCTCACTTTTGTTGTGTAGCTTGCTTTTTTCTTCATCTGGAAAAATTTCTTTTCTGTTCCTCACTCTAATGACCAATTTAAGACTTTGGAAAGTTTGATGCTATACCTAAAACAATTTTAATATAATTTTACCAGTGACTTATGCTCTATGATAATATGAATTATATTATATAAATTTTCAGTAAGTTTTAGAAAAATATTAGTAAAAATTTAGTAACCTTAGCAATTTTGTTCACTTTTACATTTTAGTTTTACCTAATACTTTAAAAAGCCATACACAAACCATTCAGCCTTCAAAAAAGGCAAGTGTTATGGATAATCACCCCTGAAGATGAAGGGAAATACAATGAGCTCAGGATCATTTGTCTGAAACAGGATGATGTGACAAATAAGATATTTATCAACACAACATTATTTCATATTTTCCTTGGAAAAGAGATAAGAATGAGTGGGTGAGTGAATAAATGCTAGAATTGAAGAATTAGACAATATAGACTAGTTTTTTAAAAATTCCAGTGCTGATGTAAAGAAAAAGGCAGGGTGGCAGATCAAGGTGCCTGTTTGCTTAGTAGGGGGGAGAAATGTAAACACATATGAGCTGAGGGAAGGAGTATGTAAAGAATGAAGGATTAAAGGGACAGAGGGGTAACTGACAGAGCAAGGTGCCAAAAGAAGCTTTTGTTTTATAAGACAGCAAATTCAGAGTGACAGGATAGACTATTATCGAGGCTCACTTATCACGCCATGAAAATGGCTTAAATTTGGGAAACTGGGTAATGCACAACAAAAGCACCCCTTTAAAAAATTATGAGTCTATAGTACAGTAATTGGAATAACAATTTTTAAAGATGTAGGTAATCTCTTACATAGAACTATGTTCTATTCATCTCTGAATTATCAAGTATCTCATATTTAGGAGATCAGTGAGTAAACTGTTATATAATAAAGAATCCTAGAATAAAATAACATTTAGTTATTTTTAAAAGATACTTATACTTACTACAGATTGAAAATACTCAGGAGAGATGCCTTCCAATTCAAGGATTTTATCCTCAAGTTTTTTAATTCTCTGATAAATGTCTCTTGGCACAGGACCACCTAAACACATTTAAAAACATTCTGAGATACTATTGAACAATTCTTCTTACAAGTTTTATTCTTAAAATACCATGCAAAGACACGTATGCATAGGAATGGGAATTATTTAAACTTAAGAAAATAAATGAACAAGAGTACATTAGAATGAAATTCTTAGCTCACATTTTCCTATTATACACTATGGAATAAATTATCATACTATATCTCTCCTCAAATCCCAATTATGCTTCCTATATTGCTAGGAGTTTTGTTTTATGTTAAATTCATTTTACAAGATATTGAATAGTTCCTATATAGAACAATTTGTATGTCTGAAATGCAGTTATAACTGACAATTCAATTTAGTGCTTGCAATATCCCATATCACTTTCTTCCATTTTTAATAAAATTTTTTATTGATTATGGTATCACATAATTGTCCTCTTCTCCCATTCCCATCCCAAACCCTCCCCACTTATGCCCCCCCCCCCCCCCCCTGTTGTCCATGACTACTGGCTAGGCTTATATGCATGCACACAAGTCCTTTGGTTGATCTCTCCTCCTTACCCCCACCCTGCCCTACCTTCCCTCTGAGGTCTGACAGTCTGATTGCTGCTTCTCTGTCTCTGGGTCTGTTTCTGTTCATCAATTTATGTTGTTCATATGTTGTTCATTATTTCCTCTAGATGTGTTAGATCATGTGATACAAGAAATACCCTTATAAGAACCGAAACTGAGACGAGCCATAATGGTTATGCTGAGAGGCAAATGAATCAGTCTGTAGTGAGTTCCTTTCTGGGCCAACAGTTCTTTTGAGTCCCAATTTCAATGTCAAACAGTTCCTTATGTGTACATGTCAGCCATGGAATTTCAGATCGGGTTGGTCACTTTCTTCCATTTATATTTTTCTCTATATGCCATATTTTCTTCTTTAACCTAGAACTGCCCTAAGAAGGAACTTTATAGTATTTCTTTACTAATGAATTTTCTAGGTTGGGGGGTGGTAATGTTACTCAAATTTCAAGGCTATGATTTTATCCCAAATCCTTTCACTTCTCACCACCTCCACTGCAACCATTCTGGTCCAGACCACCACGATTTCTCCCTGTGCATTACCACATCCAAACTGATCTACTAGCTTCTGCCTCGCTCCCATACAGTCTATTCTCAACACAGTCTATTCTCACAGACCTTCCTTCACAGCCAGTAATCCTTTAAAAATGTATGTCAGATAGTGTCACTTCTCTGCTCAAAACCTTTCATACCTTCACATCTTACTCAGATTAAAAGACAAAGCCTTTACAATAGTCTAAAGGTCCTACACAGTTTGGCCATTCTTGCTAAACTCCTATCATTCCAGTCACTTGATTCTTTTTTTTCTGTTACTCAACTAGGCCAAGTACTCTCTGTTTCAGCACTTGTGGTTCCCTCTACCTCCATATTCACAAAGCCTGTTCTCGCCACCTTCAGGTCTTGGCTCAAGTTACCTTATTCCTAAGGCCTTCTTTGTCCCTGGAAGATTCTCTTTCTCTCTTAACTCCATCAGGAAATACTCCAACTAGATTGAAATCAGAAAGTCCCCATATTTTGTGCCTCAGTGTATTTTGCAGATGCTGTTCCTTTTTGAAATCCTTTGCTCCTGAGTGCTGAAAAAACCCTACTAACCCTTCAAGAGTTCAAATGTCTCTTTATCAGGGATACCATCCCTCAACCTCCCCTGAGAGAGCTGAACACTAACTTTGTGTCCCTACTGTACATTGCATATATCTGAAAAGATAAATTATTCCTTCAACAAACACCT
Organism: Vespertilio murinus; assembly: GCA_963924515.1. Taxonomy (NCBI): domain Eukaryota; kingdom Metazoa; phylum Chordata; class Mammalia; order Chiroptera; family Vespertilionidae; genus Vespertilio; species Vespertilio murinus. The sequence goes on along the minus strand of OZ004704.1, from coordinate 134,204,563 downwards.
GGATGCTTGCTTTGTGTCAGACACTGAAGGTAAACAATGAACCTAATTAAGTTTGTTCTCAAGGACCTTACTATCCAGCAGAGGAGACAGGGAGTACCAGGTGCTATGAGGTCATACAATAAAGCAGTGGTTGCCAACTTGTGGTCCGTGAGGTTGGTGTCTGCTGCAATAAAGGGTAACCCACACCAGAGTGGGATCAGGAGGGAAAAGCAGGGGCAGAAGAAAAAGCCTGGGTAAGAACCCTAGCACAGCAAAATAACTGGAAAGCATGAGAAGCCCAAAGTGTGGCTGAAACTATAAATGTAGTTCATGCTATTTAAAATTACTACCCCACCCATCTAAATTTCCCTTCCCTTCTCTTATTAAGCTGCTTTTATCCATAGCACTTCTCTCCTAGTACAGCATATAATCTATATACTAGAACTTTTGTTCACATGTATTCTCAGTGCCCAGAGCAGTACCTGACTTATAGTGGGAACCTAATAGCTATTTGTGGAATGAATGAATAAGTACTAAGTTTTATACACACACACACACGTGCGCGCGCGCGTGTATTTGTGTGTGTAACAGAAAACCATTAAAGAATTTTTAGCGGGGGAGTTGCAAGATCAGATCTGAGCTTTAGAAGAAACAATTGGGCCATAAGGGAGAAAATCTGTCTCAAGGAGAAAGTCCAAGGGCAAAACGACCAGTTAACATGCTTCCATTTTAGTCTAAGACAAAGAATACTGACTTCCTAGAGTAGTAGCTGGGGAGACAGACAGAAGTGGTAGATTTGAGAGATATTCTGAGGACAGAATCAACAAAATCTGGTGACTAAATGAGGAGGGAGGCTCAGACTTTGCAACCAATCTAGGTTTGATTTCCAGCTGTCACTTACTATCTTGGGCGTGCTGCTTGAATTCACTGAACTTCAGTTTATTTATCTAACAACAATAACAGCACCAACACCTCACAAGAATACTGTTAAATATTGAGTTAACATATGCATAATTTTAGAGTGACTAGCACTTAGTATTAGTCATTAAATGTTAGTTCACTTTCTCTATGGCATTTATTTATTTACTAGTGGCTTGGTACACGCATTCATGCACATTGAAAAGAAATTAATTAGAAGATTTTAATATCGCTATTCGACCTTTTTAATAATAGAAGTGTCAACCAAATTCATGATCGACAATGACAGATCGAAACACACGCGTGTGATTAGCGCCAGCGAGAGCTTTAAATGTATTGTGCATGTGAGTGAACTTAGCCTTTTATAGATACAGAATAAACTTGCTTAATTAGAACTGCTTTCTGATTTAGCTAAACTTTTTCCAGCCCAGTGAAGCACCCCAACTTCTCTTTCAGGTAACTGTCAGCAATACAGCAGTCAACATCAACATGAAGCACATTATTATAGTAGATCATGCAGGGAGAACAAAGGGCAAAAATGTTTAACTGCAGCAGTGTTTGACTATATTCTGTGCAGTTGAGAAAATCTTAAGTCATTTTCAAAGTCCACCATTTCTTCTTTTCAGTCAAGTCAAGTTTCTAAACTTTCTAAATCTCCATTATCCAGCTAATGAAAAGAAAATAGGATTCTACCAAATCTCCTATCTACCTATTTCAGGACTTCAGTGAGAATCAAGTAAGATGAGGCATGGGAAAATGCTTCACAGACATTTGGTTACAGTGTAAAATGTTTTTAACTGGCTATAAAGCAAACTGTGTTCTTAGGCTGAAGAAACTCCAAGGAGGCTGGTTGCTAGGGAGAGGAAACCTGGTGTTGCTATGTGATGTCATTACCTGGTGCCCATAGCAACCATTTCTGAGCTGGGTTGGGCTATGGGCTGCATTTTGTGCCATCGGGTCTCAGCAGCGTTGGCTGTAATTTGTGGGCTATCACTCCAGGGTGGTGGGACCTGTGACCTACTTGGGGGAGCTGAGCATTGCTTTGTTGGTGCCAGGTCCATGGTGCCTTTTCTTTGTAAATGAACAGTGCGTCATGGCAGCTCCTGCATTGAGTGTCTGCCCCCAGGTGGTCAGTGAGCATCAAAGTGACTGGCTGGATGGTTGGAGGGACACTTAGCATATTAGCCTTTTATAGCTATCTATCTTTCTATCTATCTATCTATCTATCTATCTATCAATCTATCGGTATGCTTATCCTCACTGGAAGTTCCTTGAGGACTAGAATTATACTTATCAATACTGTACCTAGCACAGTGGGTGATAAGAATGAGTAGTGGTCATGGTTAAGTTATGAATTTGGCAGCAGGAAAAAAAGACAACATTAGTTTTCATCTCTGATTTTATCAAACTGAGAATGTCAGAATGTATCTGGAGCCTATTCCCATTCTACACACACTCTCAAATTGGTGAGAAGTGGAAGGAGGAGAAGAGCAAAAGCACACGAACTCTATAAATTCCTTGAAACCAGGCACTATGTTTTGTTTTTGTTTTTTCATTTTTGCACCAACCAGAAGAATGATTTGGTGGTGTTAATGTTTTTACTGGTTTCAGATAAAGAGGAAAACCATCAATATCAATCACTTGCTTCCTGCACGCACCCCAATTGGGAATCAAACTGGAAACCTGGGCGTGTGTTTTGACCAGGAATCGAGCAGGATGACACTCATCCAAATGAGCCACGCCAGCAAGGTCCAGAACGTCTTGTACAGACGGGTGCTCGCTCAGTGAAAATCGGCGACTAAATGAACTGGAATTCCGTTAGCCACTTACAAAGGTACGTTATGGGGCACTGCCCAGAACTCTGCTTACCTGCCTGCAATCGCAAATGAGCCTCAATATTTTGTAGCCGTTCTTCTACAGCCTGATTACCACAATCTCGGAGCATGCTGCTTGGTTTATGACCTGACCCTTGAATTCCTTCAGGTCGAGTCTGTGGTCCATATGTATTCACAACTCTAGAAACTAAGTTAAGAAACTTTTGAGCTTATTACAATTCCATTTCAAAAACCAGAAATTCTTTCTTCCTGACTACTTTATAAATATATTTTTTCATAAAGACCATCTAATCACAAACCCAAGTATGAAAAAAGTCGGGATTTTTTGTGTTGTTTTAAAAATAAAATTTAGATAGGAAAGTGATTTTTATTCCATAAGCCTCTTTCAGTGATAAAGATATATAGTGGATACTTACCTTTTACATGACTTTTAAATCCAGGGTAAGGGGTAAAAACGGCATCAGTTCTTGCACAACTATTTTCTAAGGAGAATGTAAATGAGTATAAGTATACTCTTAACTTCAAATGTAGGAGATTTTGACAAACTTCAATGTTTCATATTAATTAACATATTATTCATAAGAAATATAATTTTAAGTAATAGCAATTTACTATAAAATACAGTATAACATTTAGTGATCTTTGCCCTCTAAAATTTATAATATCTAATCTTATCCAATTTTCAGATTTATATACATAGAAAAGTCCTCAACATTCAATAGCGTAATATTTTTAATGAATGCCAATATCCCTAAAAACCATCTGAGCCCCTGAAGGAAAAAATTTACATAGTCTAGAGAATATTTTAATTCTAAGTCAAAAAGGCATTATCCACTTTATTTCAACATAAAAATAAATAAAACTCATTATTTTTACTGAAATGTTTTTTAAAGATACAGTATTTTTTATGTTGCTTACAGATTAAATCAGTGAACACCTAACAAAAAGGATTAATTATACATTTAATATTTTTATTTCATAATCCCACACAAAAAAGACCTTGAAATCTTAATGCATACTTTTCTACTTTACCTAGATTTCCAATGTTCATTTAAAAAACCCTATCACAAAAGCCATCTATCTACCTCTTTCCAGACTGCCCCTTTCAAAAATGTACAATTTTAGGAAATATAACTTGTCAAAATTTATTCTCATTTTTTTCTAAGGTGAAGAGTATAGTTTCTTTCAAATTAGATATCAAGAAATAAATTTAAAAAGGGAAACTACTGGAAAGATGTTAGCATAATATGTAAACATTTCAAAAATAGTAAAATGTTTTAAATTACATAAAGTAAATCCATCCACTGCAGTACATTCCCTGAAAAAAATTTGCCTTATTTTATAATTAAATGAATGGTCAATGAGATAAAGAAAATTCTTTTTCACCATGGAATTTGATTTTTCTAAAAATAGTCACTATTTATATAACTAAGTCAAATTGAGAAGTATAAAAAGGAACACACTAACACACTATAATAATATATTTGTATTTTTTCAGTCTAAGTTTCCTTAATAGTTCTGCTGATAAATCAAACTCTTCGAATAAAATGCCAAATTCACTTACCTTTTATATAGAGGTACTAATAGTTTATCTTTCTTTTTTGTTTTTATTTTGAGACACCTTAATATATGTTTAAAGGGCTATCACTTCTCCATTCTCTTTCTACCATTTCATGGGGCTAAGGGTTAAAAAAAAAAAAGCTATCATCCATTTGGGAGCTATATTCTAAATATAAAGATTAAATGACCCATCAGACAGAAATTCAGCATGGTGTGAAGATAGTGCTAGTCACTCTCCACAGCAATTCTTGCTAGCACTATTTTGAGCCAGCAAGGAATTGAATGGGCCAAGGAATCCTGCTGAGCATTTCAATTCTTGTCAATTTCTATCCCCTGGTGGTTTATAATAATAGAGTTAGCAGGGAGAAGAGAGGAATAACATTAGTGACACATGTGCTTGCTCCCTCAACAAACCCTTTCTTATGGGTTGCTTGCAGTTGAATTGCAGTACCTGAGATTTTGCAACTGTTGCACCTGTTTTGAGAAACTGTACGAAAATATACCAAACCTAGAGATATGAACATAGTGTTAATAGAAAATGCTGAACTTAGGACCCAATTTGAGACTGCATTATCTCATTAAGAGAATCAGTATACCAACGTGATAAAAGTCAATTCTAGGTTCATCTGACAATTCTATATTCACAATAATTAGTCACGATATTAGAGGCAACAAGAAAAATGCTCATTCCAATTAGGAACTCTTCTCCATAATTTTTATACGACTACTTGTCTGATTATCACTGTGATGCCTGAGTGATCTATGCCAGAGCTTTACAGTATTTTGTATTCTGCAGCATATCTACAGACCCGTAAATACATTATAGCATCAAATGGGGGTGAAAAGGAGAATCTGATGAAAATAGCAAATTTACGTATGCATTATGAAAGAAAAGGACAACTTGGTTTTATCATGATACAAAACATTTCTAACAGCTCAGAAACAGTGAGAAAACTGCTCCCTCTTGAGGACTATTAACTTTACTAAGTTCACTTAATATAAGTTCACATCATAATTTCATAAGCACATTTACATGCATGAAATTTATACAGCTCAGTTCCTTCTTACTAGTGAGAGGAGCAACCCTGTTACCCACGCTTCATCTCCATTTCCTAAAACATTTCACCTGTGGTAAACATTAGCCTTTTATTACGTTAGCATTTATTCGACTTTTGTGTAAATGAAACCATTTTGCAATATAGTCTATTATTATAGAGAAGGACATTCTGCTGCCTTAGTTTCTAAATAAACTGCTGAAATAAACTGTATTTGAAATGTTATTCATTTTTAAAAACAAATGAAAGATCAGAGCAACTGTAAAAACTGTTCTTAAATTCCTATGAAAATTATTCCTCTAGGTGGTTACCTTGATTACAATCAATAACATTGCAAAATTCCCTGACGTTGTTTTCATTGATTTCAGCTTGCTTTCTTTCAATAAATGCAGATATTCGTCTGTCAATCTACAAACAATAAGTATGCATGTTTAAACAATTCAAATATAACAATGTTTTAAAAATAATACCCTCCCCCCCCAAAAAAAACACACAAAAACTTCTTACTTCTGCTTTTCCAGCCTTTATTTGAACTACTTCTGGATCAAAATGGATCTGTGTCTTTTTCACATCTCCTAAATCACAATCTTTGTGCTTTTCTTCCTCCGGTAGGTCTCCAATGGGAAATTTGCCATCTACTTCATTCTTGTTCCTTGTTTCTGCCTTTCCTATCTCTTCAACAACAGTTGTATTCTCCTCTTTAATCAGAGGCTGAAGTTTTGCTAAAAAAGGCTGAGAAGAACACAATGCCATCTGCTGGGATTCAAACTGATCAAAACTAATTATACCTTTAATATATTTATATAGATTTCTGCTACATAAATGGAATATTTAATATCAATTAGCTAAGTATAAAAAGTTGGCGTATCAGAATACATAGATCTGACCATATTTGCTGTTCTCCACTATTATGACCATAATCATTTATTATAAATCTGTTTTTTTAAAAAGAGAAAGAGAAAGAAAACCTGAGGAAATTTAAATTTTTCTTTGAGGGAATCACTCTGTCACTCATCTTTTATTTTGTGCCAAATCAAAGCCTCAGCCTTTGGCACCAATGCCACTTAATTAACATGTCATTCAAATGCCTCCTCAGAACACTAGGCTTAGTATTTTTCCCTCCTTAACACGAGAGCCAGTGCTCTCACTCAGCAAAGCCCTGCATTATCACTATATCACTGGAGATTCTCCACTTGAAACTGCAGTTGGCCAAAGTGAATGAGAGCGCACAGACATGAAATACATAGGTGTTATGCTGAGTGAACACCCAGGCTTTTCCTGACAGAGCAAGATATCTTCTTGGGTCATGAAATCAAATTTTTACAAAGAAAATGAACAAAGAAAAAAAAACCTACCAAGATTCATAGCTGAAAAGAGATAGATGCCTATCTCTATACTAGAGGGGGAAGGTGTTATACCCTTGTATAACACCGCTCACATTCCCACCACAATTAGGCCTCCACTGAGTTCTATAGCTCATTGCTGCTGCCCTTTAAAACTAGGGTTAACTATTACTTTTAACATAAAATAGTCAAAATTTTCCATGAAGTCATTGAACAGAGGGCTGAAAATTAACGTCTATTCCATTAATCAAAACACTCCAACACTTGCCAATATTTCAATTATTTTTTCGTACCTACAATTTTGATTCCATTGATATACCAAATACTCTTCTGAAAATCTTACATTTCAATAGCAGCAAATTGACCAATCCAAACAGTTCTTCTAGTTACCTTTTTAACACTTCATATTTTATATTTTGATTAGAGATAAACTGCAAACTTACATCAATTATAATAGCAGACATGTTCAATTGAAAACCAGCAAGATCATAATACTGTTCAGTTATTGAACTGATATACTATATAACATAGCAATACTATTATAAACAACAATTCAATGTTGACTTCTAATACAAAGTATGAATTATTTCAAACTGTTAAGAAAAAGAAAAGAGAAAAGAGTGGCTGGATATTCACTAAGATGAGACATTAATGCCACAGAAATTACTTTCTTTTTAAAAACTATGCTGAAACTGTTTAATTGCAATAGACACTCCAGGATGTGTCATGCTGGGATAATGCCACTTCTTGAACCACTGAAAGCACTCCATGAGCCTCCAAACTCACCCAAGGCATGGAATCATTATCATAGCATGACACACACCTGCCGTGTCTTATTGCTTAATTATAACCCACCATAGATGCAACTGCATTGAATTTTCAGTGCAAGTCTAGAGTTGAATAGAATTGCATTCATTCAATCTTCATACCCACATTGGCCTATTGGGCTATATTCCCATAACTGTCCTTATCACTATGTAAATTGACAGACTGGGATCCAGTCTGGATGAAGTAATCTTTTATTAATACAGTGTTAAGATAGAACCGACAAATACTCCAACCTATAGTTTAACTACAACTATACCTATATCGAGTTAACATTTTAAACAAGAATTTACCTGTAAATACAAAACGTGTTGCTCAAGAGCACTAAACAGCAAAGCTGGCTGGAATGCCGAGAGGCTCTGGAGCTTGTTCCAATCGATTGCAATTTTCACCACATCGTCTCGGAGGTTAAGCTTCAAGAGGGCACACCAGCAACATCACAAAAATTACACAATTAAACTGTACATATATGGGGGTGCCACACATAAAAAAGATTTCTACAGAGTAACATGCCTATTTAGCTCAAAGTTATCAAGTTTCTAATGATACATTAAAATGCTCTATCTAGTTATCATTTTTAAAAGGCCACGATGCAATTTTCATTAAAAAGTGGAATGACATTTCATTCTAATTCTAATCTTGGGTCTGTGTAATGGGACCATCTTGGGGGTGAAACCATCCAAGAAAGATAAAAAGAAGAGGCTTTTCTGATACTTCGGTATCTAAAAATCTATTGGTGAGAAGCCAAGACAGGCTTGCCCTATTCAGAATCCTACTACCCCTGGCTCAAAGCATTAACCAGAGGGGGCAGGCACATTAATAAAAGTTCTCATATACACATTTCCTTGGAAATATATGCACAAGTACATGACTGAAATATATCATTACTCTGATGTCTTCTGAAACACATTTTTATTGTTTTCAACTTTAACTAATTTCTTAAAATTTTAAATAGAAGTTATTCACATAATATTAAGAAGTCTGGGAATAAATGGCAACATGTTTATCTACTTCAAATAAAATTAAACTATTATTCAGCTGTAGGAATTTGAAATTGAAAAACAAATGCCTTTCTACAACAGTGAAATAAATGGTCAGAATGGATGGAATGACGGAGATCTTCTGCTAAATAGTATTTTCTAGTAAACTGTGAGGGTTCATTATATGACAATTTCTTATAAGTTAGCTAACTGTGACCCATTTGAATAAAATTGTATATGGAAAGCTACCAAGAATCTAAATATAAAATTAATATTAAAATCAGCAAAAGTTTTCGAGGGAAAGCCTACATCCCTAGTCTTTCGAATGAATAAAAGTGAACTACCATAGTTTATATTAATTAACTAAGGTTTTACATTAAGATTACCACATTCATCGTGTTACTTAATGCATACAAAGACTTTGTTAGACCACACTTATGTATGGAAATAAACTATTACTATAGTTTTACATACAGTCAACCATACAAATTTCTGAATACTAGTTTGGAGATAAAGCAAGCAATCCTTAACCAAAGCAAAGCATCAACTTTTCTAGAGAAAATAATAACTTATAGAAATCATAATTTTGGGATCATATTCTCTTTTCAATTCAGCAAAATTATCTAAACCTTCAAGTGCACTTACAAAAGTATAATTTAAAAAGACTATATAAAAATATCACAAATTAACGTTAAAAATATCCCAATACATCCAATTATTTATTCAACAAATTCCCTATTAGTAATATAAATTTCTTGCACTTCTACCCTATAAATTTTGTCAAAAAAGTATTAGTCTATTAATATGAACTATTTAAATATGTATTTTCAGTAAAAACTTTGTCAAATTAACATGAAAATCCAAGTTAAAAATAAATAATTCTTCGGCTTGGTAAAATGGGCTATCCTGAAGCAATCAATAAATTATAATTTGAAATCAGAAATAGAAAATACTTTTTAACATTCAACTTTGTTTCCTTTTGAATGTTAATAATACAATGATGCTATACAGAATGAACTTAGATATATTATAAATATATTTAAAAACAACTTTAAAGTTGTTGCAAAAAGAAATAGTGATTTTCTTCAGGGACAATTTTATAAGTACAGTACACTGGCTTCCATTTTTATCTTTAAGCAATCCATGTCAAAATATAAAGAGTATTATCAAAACGGTTTGCATTTAATTGATGATACTATCATATTTTTAACACTTGTATATACACTGTGTCAAGTAAATTTGCCAAATATTTACTCTAAACATTTCTGAAAAGTGACATAAGAAAATTGTAATCACATCTCTACTTGTATTTACAGAATACCTGGATGGTTAAAATTTTAAATGAGTTTTAAAAATTTAGTATACCAAATATTTCAAAAGACGTTAAAATTATTTACGTCATTAAAAAAAATCTCTTCATTAAAACAAACAAAACCCCCACAAAACTTAAAAGTTCCATGTCCACGCCAGAAAAAGTTCTCCAACTTTTAAAACCATTTACGGGCTTTAGGTCTTAAGACTAAAATATTAATGTCCCCAAGTATTTGAAATATTTTTTATAAATCCATAGCCAACAACTGAGTTTAAAAGTTAGAGCTTTTAGCACATTTTATTAATAACTGTTCCATTACACCATACTGAATGTTTAACTTAGAGCAATGCTCTCTGTAAATCACGATAAATGTATTAGACCTTTTAAAATACTTATAATTTTCTAAAAAATTGATCCTCCATCCACCCAAGGCTTTAAAAAATAATTTTCACAAATCAGACAACCGCCCTATCTGTAACACAAACGCCTGCTGTGCCTTCTGCAGGCTCTGGTACCAACCCCATAACAAACTTTTATAGCTAGAAGATACTTCTTTTTTTAAAAACGGCCAAACTTACTTCCAAGTTAGTTCTCATTTAAAATTTGCTTTGCACTTTGCATCATGAAACGAAATAGTGACTTGCTGAAAGAGCGTAAGGAGTGCTTTTATTTAAACACAACTTGATTAAGGCGTTCCTGCAAAAACTATGTAACAGCCAACTAACTAAACTACTAGTTATTAACCGGTCCTGTTGCAAACAGTACCCACCATAAATAACCAATACAACTTTTTGTTAGAAGTATTTCTTATGAATTCCTTTTATTTTTCCTCCCCCTTTGAAAGGGACATTGATGCACACAGAGTGGACACAAGAAAAAAGAAACAAAGTTAGCGGCTCGTAGCAAATGATATATAAAAAAAAAAAAAAAAAAAAAAGGCGGAGAGCTCTTGCAGAAACCTCAGTCCGTTCTAAAATATAAGTCCGCCGGAGGAGGAGGAGAAAAGGGCTCCTGAGCGGAGGAGTCCGGCAAACCCTCGGGGCGTTCGGCTTTCCAGCCGGTTTCGCCCAGAGCCGGGTGACAGCCTCTCTCCCTCCGGGGAGAAGAAGGGCTGCGGGGAGGCGAAGCCGGCCCCGGGCCCGGCGCTCCATCCCGCGGCCGCTCGCTCCGACCGCGGGCGGCGGGGCGCGGCCGCCTCCCCCGCCTCCCCCACTCCGGCCGGGCCCCCGCCGGCCGCCGCGGCCCCCCAACTTCGCCGCCCCCGCGCCCCTCCCCGCCGCCGCCGCCAGAAGCGAAAGGCGGGGCCGACGGAGCCCGAGCCCCGGCCCGCCCGGGCCGCCACTCACTTGCCCAGCCAGGGTGTGCAGGGAGCGGACGACTTCGAAGAGCACCTCCTGGGAGAGGCTGGCGCTGCGCCCCGGCTCCAGGCTCCGGTCACCCGCGCACGGGCGTCCGTGCTCAGCGGCAGCAGCCATGACACCTCAGCGCAGGCCCCCCAAACCACCGAAGAGCGCTCGCGACCCCACCCCTCCTCTCCGCGGCCTTCGTCGCCCGGCGATGACGTAAAGACGCCGCGCCTTGGGAAGAGCGGGACGGCGGAGGCCCGGGCTTTGTCTGTGACTGACAAGCACGTGCGCCAATCAGGTGCAGAGTCACCCCCCCCCCCCCCCCGCCGACGGCGGGGAGTGGGCGGCGGCCCACCTGCGCGAGGCTGGCGGCTGCGGCGGCGGTGGCCGCAGGTGTGGTCCGCTTAGGGTTAGCGTGGGGAAGTCTCCCGACCGCCTAGCGGGCCCCGATGTTGCTTAGGAGTGCTGATAAGAGGAAACTTATGATTAAATGCTAGATGTTTAGTCCCAGCTTAAAAGTCGAAATTTTAAGCTGTCAGTGCGGGGTGGTCTGGGGGAAAGATCGCCGCTCAGGTATGCAGGTGCCTAAACCTTGGAGAGTAGAATTGCCCTCCTCGGATAGAACGTTTTCATCTCCTTGTGGTTGTTTAAAATGTACGCAAATTAACGTCAGTAATTTTTTCATTCGGGGGGAAAGGAGGCTAGAAACAACAAAATGCTCTGTTGTGCCTCATTTACAATCAAGGGGACGGTGTGCGAAATGATTACTAAGTCAAGTTTTAAAACGTGGATCAGTTGCTATTCCCTGAGGATGCAGTAGGGACGTTCACCCTAAAACTGTGTAAAAGAAATGAAACACTGTCCGTATAATTCGAGCAGGGATTCAACGCAAGTATTGCATTGCGGCACGATCTTGGGAATTAAAAAGGAAGATACGAATCCGAATTGGAATTTGACTAAGTGTTATTTATCAGATAGCTTTATTAAAAGATGTTTGAAGGATTTTGTAATCTCATCGTCAAAGTCTAATATTTTTAAATGGTGTCCCATTGAAAAAACACACAAGTTTTAGAAGAATTTTTTAGTGTTAAGCTCTATTCTAAAACACTTGAAAAAATAGCAGTTTAGAGAAAAGGGAGGAAGAATTTTAAATTCTTAATTCTAATAGTCTATGAATTACAGTAGAGGAAGCAAAGGTGAAACTTGCACAATGCGCATTCTTATTTTAAAGTAGGCTGAATGGAAGGGGAAGAATAAGGCCTCGAGGAACTGGGATAAGGGCAGTGGGGAATGAAAAAAATTCCTCTGACCTGCCCTAGGGAGCCTCTTAATTAGCCTTTCCTTTCTAAAGATTGCCAGGCCTGACAGGGTCTTGAGAAATCTTTTCTGTTCCCTTGTTCACAGCAAGCTATACAATTTACAATCCAGCCTCCATCTAGAGATATCCAGAAAAAGATTTCACAGTATATAATCCCATATTGAGCAACCTTCTCATTTAAGCCACTCGTCCCCCTGTCTAACGGAAAGGCATGATTCTTTGGGATGTTAGCATATTTTCTTTGCCTGTGGCTCTCTTGTTAAGAAGAGAATAATTGTAATGGTTAATTAGAAGTTTTTATTTTTATAACAAATGAACAACCAGTTCAAGTCGTTCATTTTAATCTAGATATGAAGACGGTTTGTGGGGGCTTTGTGTGTGTGTGCTTTCCCAAAAATATTTAGAATACTGGTATGAAACACATTTGGAACATGTTTTGTATAATACAAGAATACAATCTTTAATAAGTCAGGTACTGCTTATTTCTTTATGTGCCATCACTCTTTTTGACATTTCAAATTTTACTAGTTTCCTTGAACTCCTAATATAGAATTAATTGACAGACATTTGATTTATATACAGGTTTCCCCAATATCCAACAGTAGAGCTTTCTTGCCAAACCTTTCATAAGCCGAAATAGCGCAAAGCCAAGATACAATTACCATTAATTTATATGGAAATATTTTTGAGCATTCCCAGATCCCCAAAATAATCTATCAAATCATACCACACATGCTTAATTACCTCCAGTTTTATGCTAAGCATAACACCCTTACTAGCTCTCTTAGGCTTTCTGATACCTTAGGACACATCTTGCTAACAGATGCACAAAGTAATTCTGTGTTTCCACTTATATCTTAGCATTAATAATACTTAACATAGATAATACTTGGAATTTAACTCTTTTATGCAACAGTTCTTGATAGGGACCACTGACTCCTTCCTGATGCCTGTTATCTCCACTTTGGAAAAAAACAAATTTCCTTCTATTTATTTTAAACAAGAGTTTGTAGACTGAAAAGATGTGGATTTCACTGAATATAGTAATATAGATAGTAATATATAGCAAAAGTATAATGAAAGCTGTAAAATTTGGAAAGGAATTAATTTGCCTTTTGTAGAAGACTACAGTTTATAAAGTGAGTTGCTGAAAATCTCCTGCTCGGCTGAAGTGATTCAAAGTGTTTGTTGATCTTGGCATTTGCAAGAGTTAGAAACACTATCCTGCAAATTTTTGCTATTGAGAGGATAGAAACAATAGTTGAAATGTAGGCTATCTACCTTATCAATAAAAATGTCCTTTGTGAAGAGATTTAAAAGCACACTTATAGCTCTAGCCAATGTGGCTAAGCTGGTTGGAGTGTTGCCAGGTACACTGAAAGTTGTGGGTTTGATTCCTGGTCAGGACACATACCCAGGTTGCCCTGGTTGGGGCATGTGCAAGAGGCAACCAATCAGTGTTTCTCTCTCACATCAATGTTTCTCTCTCTTACTCTCCCTCTCCTTCTCTCTCTAAAATCAATAAAAATGTATCTTTGGGTGAAGATTTTTTTGAAAAAGTACAACTCTATTAGACACTCCAGTGTCCAGCAAAATGTCTGAGATATTAAATGTGTTCAAAGATTTTTGTTCAATTTATAGTAGTACAAATTTTCCTAATGCAGAAAACAAAAAGTAAATGTTATTTGCCTTCTCTGGCTCCCTATCACCTATTCGGTAAGTCCAAGTTTCTTAGAATGACAACGAAGGCTCTTCTTATGATTTAGCCTTTGCCTAATTTCCAACCTCATTTTCTACCACAAACCATCTGGTGCTTAATACTCCTGAAACTGTTTTTACTTCAAAGCTTTACTATTTTTTGCCTGTTTTTAAATTTATATCCTTGCCTTTTGTCTGCTTGGAAAACTCCTATTCCTCCTTCAAACTCCACCTCAGAAGTCTCTGGGAAGTCTTTATTAATATTCCTTCTTGCCAAAACCGGTTTAGCTCAGTGGATAGAACGTCAGCCTGCGGACTGAAGGGTCCCAGGTTCGATTTCGGTCAAGGGCATGTACCTTGGTTGTGGGCACATCCCCAGTAGGGGGTGTGCAAGAGGCAGCTGATCAATGATTCTCTCTCGTTGATGTTTCTAACTCTCTATCCCTCTCTCTTCCTCTCTGTAAAAAAATCAATAAAATATATTTAAAAAAAATATTCCTTCTCATAAAGATTTGATCTTTTCTGCTAAACTACTCCTACAACTCGTATATACTTTCATTATTGTACTTCTCACATTGATACTGAAATTTATTTTATTATAAATCTGTCTTCTCATTAACTATGGACATTTATATGTATCATGTTTGTGTACTTAAGGCTTAGCAATTTCTGGCAGAGTAATTTCTCAGTACATGCTTGTTGCGCTAAACTTATTTGCCTATCTAAGGTGAATAGATTTGTAGAACAGAAAAAACAACATGTTTCTACTCTTGAGGGGGAATTGTAATACATAGTAAGGATGCTATAAATAATAAAACATGTCTATTTTTCCTCTTCTGGAATACCAAATTCAAAGTGGTCACATTTTTCTTAGTGAATAAATATAGCTGGCTTCCATCTATACTGATAAAAGGGTAATATGTTAATTAGACCGAGTCAACAGACCATTTTCTGGATATCCGACCCCCTTTTAGGCTAAGCCATGGTGGTGGGGGCTGAGGCAGAGGCAGTTAGGGGTGATCAGGCAGGCAGGCAGGAAGGTGAATGGTTAGGAGTCAGTGGTCCCAGATTGCAATAGGCATGTCCAACTGCTGGTTTGGACCCGATTCCTGTGGACTTCTATGCAGCCAATCTAAATATCTCACTACTCATTAGCTATTTGTGTTAATGCTTCCTCTGGGATCAGACCTAAACTGGCAGTAGGACATCACCCAAGGGGTCCCTGATTGGAGAGGGTGCAGGCTAGGCTGATTAAACCTCCCCCCCATCCTCGCCCCGCACACAAGTTTCATGCATGGGGCCACTAGAAACCATTATAATGAATGATATGCATACAAATTAATTATACTTACTCTATGCCAGACTGTCTGATCAGCATTGAAGGTTCAATGATGAATTGGACAAAGAATCTCAGAGAGCACCAATTTTAGTGAGCTAGGCATATATGTAAACAAACAATTTATATATATATAAAAGGCTAAGTGACTATCTGTCCATCCAACTGACAGACCAGCTGGTACTGACTCTCTGACATCAACCGAGGGGTCCCGGATTGCAAGAGGGCATAGGCCTGGCTGAGGGACCCCCACCAGTGCACAATCAGGGCCAGAGAGAGATTTGGGAGGTTGGCCAGCCAGGGAAGGATCATGGGAGGGCTCCAGGAGGGCCCAGGGGAGGGCTCCTGGGCATATCTGGCCCTTATTACTCAGTCCAGATCTGCCGGACCCCAGCAGCAAGCTAACCTACTGTTGGAGCATCTGCCCCCTGGTGGTCAGTGCATGTCATAGGGAGCAGTTGAACAGCCTTAGCATATCATTAGCATATTACACTTTGGTTGGTTGAACAGCCGATAGGCTGACTGGACACTTAGCATATTAGGCTTTTGTTATATAGGATAGTTATTATTTGTAAGATGTGTAATTAGTTATTTTCCTTAATTACTAAGTTAATGTGTAGGTTTCACTACCTATTTTTATTTGCTGTTGTTATCCTCCTTTATCTCTTTGAAATATTAAATGTATTTATTTAATATTTCTAACCCAGGCTTTTATAATTTGTCAAGCATTTGCTGGTCAGTTTTTTCTTAGATTAGTAGGAGTTTTTGTTTTTGTTTTGTTTTTTACTTTAAATATATATTTTTTATTTTTTCAGTTATAGTGACATAAAATATTATATTAGTTTCAGGGGTACAACCTAGTGATTAGACAACTTACTAAGTGGTCATCCAATAAATCTTGTACTATTTGATTCTGTACATAGTTACTACAATTTTACTGACTATATTCCCTATGCTATACTTTATATCCTCATGACTATCTTGTAACTACCAATTTGCACTTCCTTTTTTTATTGTTTAAAGTATTACCAATAGTAGAACATATGTCTCCTTTTCCCCTATTGACCTCTTCCAGCCCCCCCCTTCATATGCTCTCACCACCCCCCACTAGTGTCTGTGTCCATTGGTTATGCTTACATGCATGCATACAACTAATTTTCTTGATCTCTTATCTGCCCCACAACCCTCCCTTACCTTCCTGCTGAAGTTTGACAGTCTGTTCAATGCTTGTTTGTCTCTGTATCTATTTTTCTTCTTTAGAGATAATTTTACCTACTTTATAGAGTTGTGAGTATGAAATTACATACTATAAAAAATTCTCAGAAGAGTTGTTAGCCATATAATAAGCATAATATTTGTACGACTTTTCTCAAGTAATCTATATTTCTTTCTTTAATTCTCATTGATATTTACATCATTACCCCTTCACTTTTCAGCCATTTATTACTTTAAAAAGAAATTAATGAAAAAGTGCACCGTATCACTCCCTCTTTCTTCCATTTGTTTTCCCTCTCACATTTTAATAGTATCTAACTAGAGGTTCCCCAATATCACACAAGATTAGAAACTATCTCTTGATATATATTCTGGTTGACTAGCAATAATTTTTATTATAGTCTACATTTACTTAAGAGAAGCCTATACTTATCTCCTGTGTTGATAAATTTGGCTTGCTACATCCAGTTGTTGAGGTGATTACTCTTTATCTCTTATTTCTTTTCTCATTCATGCAATTATCTTTACTGAGGGAACATGTGTAAATTGCTGGCATATTGTACCCATGCATATAGTAATTTCTCAAAGTAAAGTCAACTGCTACTATTATTATTAAAATTTTCATATTTTTAAAAAATGGTAATTAAAATTGATGTTCTTTAAATATCATGTTATGTTAAAACTAGAGGCCCGATGCACAAAGATTCATGCAAGAATGGGCCTGCCTTCCCCTGGCTGCTGGCACCGCCTTTGCTCCGGCCTGGAGCCACCTTTCTGCCTTCCCACACTGCCCAGAGGCCTGGAGCGACAAGGGTCCCCGGATGCTCAGCACCTGTGTATGCAAATTAACACACCAAATTTTTGTTGGGTTAATTTGCATACTCACTCCTAATTGGCTGGTGGGCATTATGAAGTCACAGTCAATTTGCATCTTACTCTTTTATTAGTTTATATAGAAACTACATGCTTTATTTTTTTTCTTCACCAGAGAACATAATGAGAAGAGAGAATACAAACTATGATTAAGAGCTTCTGTCTTTAACATTTAAGAGAGATGCAAGGAAAACTTTCTATAGATTTTTAGGAATGTAAAAGTAAGATTGTTCTCAAATGCAATAAGGGTGATTTCCATGAAATCAAATCTCTTCTGATCCTGTGTCACCTTCTTATAATCTATCCTAAAAATATTCTGAAATACACACAAAAAAGTTTTGATCATATAGATGTCCAAAATATCTTTCTGTTTATATATCTTTAAAAACCATAAGTATCTTATTCAGTTATTAAAATAATATTTAAGATCTCAAACAAAGTGAGAAAATGCTTGTTATAATGTCAAAAGAAAAATGTGAGATAAACTGTATAGAGTGTTAAGTCAAATACTGGAATAGTTTTATAGAAAAAAGACTGAAAGGAAATTTACCAAAATATTATCTATGATTGGTTTAGAGAGGCCGTGGGAAAACTATGGCCCCTTCGGCTGTTCTATCCGGCCGCGGAGCCCAAAGAGCGGAGGGTTCTCTTGCTCTCCCCTCCACTCCTTCACCAGCAGCCCAAGATGAGAGTGCCAGCATGGTCAGGTTGCTTTTGTTCTGGCCCTCCGGTCCAGTTTAAGAACCCATTGTGGCCCTCGAGTCAAAAAGTTTGCCCACCCCTGGGCTAGCGTGATCTTTTTCTGCATATTTTCCTTTATTTTAATTTTTCTACAGGGACTATGATCAAGGAAATAGAAGAAAATCAATGAGTTAGTATTAACTGCATGATTTAACTTACAAATTGTTCAAATTAATTGATAGAGTATATGAAAGCATGTTGTAAACTATAAACCAAAGTAGTTAGGTAAATTATTGTTATTATCAATCACTGAAGGGTAATATAGTTCATCTTTTGAACTCTCCTATGGAGAGTTCCTTTTCTTTCTTTCTTTCTTTCTTTCTTTCTTTCTTTCTTTCTTTCTTTCTTTTCTTCCTTTCTTTCTTTCTTTCTTTCTAGGCCAATTTAATCTAATTTATTTTTGTCAATGCAAATTGGGTCCCCAAATACTTGGAAAGTGTTTTGAAGGTAATAAACTATACTATCTGTTTTATTATTGCTTTGAACTATTACAATAAACAAGATCCTTTATTATGTTTTTACCTCCTATCTTTATACCCAGGCAGCGGCAGCATCTACCTAAAAAAAAGAGAGAGAATTATTGAAATTTAATGTACAGTTTTACAGCAACTTTCTCTAAAAGGTGAGTTAGTTAAATCAAAGCCAGAGAAAATACCAAAATTTACCTGAACAAATGTATGCCTATTAAAGCAACACATTAACTGCAAGTGATTTCATATGTAGATTACCTATAATTTGAATGCAATTTTGTAAATTTTTTTAATGTGAGTCGTTCCAAAAGTTCTTTGGTGTTTAATAACATGTGCTATTATTAAGACAGTTGTTAAAGTGCAGATGTTTTTTTGTTTTTTTTCTTTCCAGGGCCTGTCCCTTTCAAGACACTGCCTAAGAGAATGCTACAATAGTTCCTTACAGTAGAAGGTAACTGCTTGTGGACATCCTGGCTGCCTTCCTCCTCAGCACCAATCTGTGTTATACTGACCACCTACATGGCTTCCTAAAGAGGAACCGAGAATAACCGGAGCAGTCAGCTTCTTACCATTTAAGACTCGGAACCTATCTAAACTGAGGAAAATCCAGGTGTTAGGAAATTGATTTAAGATTAATGCTACTAACTCTGTCATAGAGTTTAAGCATTGGGATGTATTCAGCCATATCATTCTTGATAAACTAATGTCATTTTGCCATATTTTCTTATAGTCATTTTAAATATGCAAAAACACGTGATAAGTCAATTCTGAACAAACAGCATAAATGAGCATGATAATGGCAAAATCAGAAGAGGCTGTTCTTTAATTTGAATATATATAATGTCATCCTCTGAAAGGGTCTCCCATTTATTTAAAAATAGAATTTATAGAGTTTATAGTATAGGACTTCCAGAATTGCACAATAGAGAAGTAACTATTATTTATTTAATGTTAACTCATAACCATCTTCCATTTTACCTTTATGTAGTTTTATCAAAGTTTAGGATAGGAGGTTATCAGAAGTGGACCTTTCTGTGGACATTCTAATACAAATAATTCTAAAACAGGTTTACTACCCATAGAACTATTTCAGTGGTCATGTTGAAATGCAGTGTTAGAATAGGACAGCAATTTAGTAATCCATTTTTTACAGGTTAAGAATATGGGGGGGATGTCATGCAACGCCAAGTTATTTGGGGGAGAAGGGTTTTGCCGTTAGCAAAATGAGAAACTCCACTTTGCATTTATTAAATCCCATCTTTCTGCCATGCCGGTTCTCACCATCAATCACCAGTCTACCCTTGTGTGTTTCCCTGATCCTTTTCTTGTACTCTTGAGAGTTTTGTTAAAACTGTTCTTGGAGAAAGTCATTCCACTGTGTGTATACTATGGCCTACTGCAAGATCAATCTACCCTGCTCCAGGGTTGCCATTGCTGCTTTGCAATCTTGATATTGATCTCCCATTTATTCCTTAGCACATTTTCCTTAGCAGGTACTCAGGTCTCTCTGCTCACACATCTGATTCACTACTTACCCTTTCCATTCTCACCAGATAATAACCATCCCACTTTACCAAGAATATCACAGGTAGCTAAAAATGCTTTCTCGTTTTTTTCCTCATCTCTACCTTAAAGCAGCAAACTTTTATTGAGTATCAATCATGTTCCAGGCACTATGCTTAGGCAGTGGTATATCAAAAGTGATATAGCTGATTGATCTTTGTATACACCACATCTGGCACATCTAGTTCCTGGCACATAGTAGGTGCTCAATAAATGCTGAAATGAATGTATGTATTCATGAAAAGAAAGGTCTAGACTCAAAAGGCTGTGATACTTTAGGTTGAGGAGCGGGAAAGTAAGGACGCACACAATAGCTATTGTAATCTTAGATGTTTTTTCTTAGTGAGGAAGGAATGGTTCCTAACCCTAAGAAGGATTTTTTATTTTTATTACCAAGGCTAAATTCCTCATACCATTCCTTTCTGCTTTCCTCTGTGAACTTGATTTGTCTGTCAAAGGAGAACAACTTCACTGTGCTTAAATCCATCCTCCCCCATCAAAAAAAAAAAAAAAAACTATCACATTATCAACAACTAAATGTCTGACTGCTGACTCAAAACATCTATTTTATAAAATATATATTTTATTGATTTTTTTTACAGAGAAGAAAAGAGAGGGATAGAAAGTTATGAAACATTGATGAAAGAGAAACATCGATCAGCTGCCTCCTTGCACACCCCCCACTGGGGATGTGCCCACAACCAAGGTACATGCCCTTGACTGGAATCCAACCTGGGACCTTTCAGTCCGCAGGCCGACACTCTATCCACCGAGCCAAACCGGTTTTGGCAAAACATCTATTTTTATACTTCCCTTTTGCATAAATGATCTGAAGTTGCTACAATATATTCATTTTCTCACCCCCAAACTGCCCCCTTGCATTCATTTTGTCTATTACCCTTATCTATACCAACTGAAATCTCACCGATTTGTGAAGAGTCAGCGTAAGACTCACCTCTGCCACCAAGCCTTCTCTGGCCCTGGCAACTGAAAGCTTCCATGGGAGAGCCAGCGTGTTGTGTGCTGCTCCTATGAGATACAGCCTAACCTGCCTTCTCCTGCCAGGCAGTGCCTTGGGTTTCATTCTCATAACACAGTCCAGATTCAGTAAATATTGGTCAAGTTAACACTACTGATAAATTGAATACCTTAAGTGAGGGTGGCAGAAAAGGTTAAAGTTATCTTTTTAAAAAAAATTTTTTTTCTATAATCACGCTAATGAATAATTCATTGGAAATGCTATTTTTGGTATATCTTACCACTAGAATGAATGAAGTTATCAGCAATTTGGCTAGCTTCCATCTTTAGCTAGCGTCGTGTTATTAGAACTATAACCTTAGTTCCTCCCTCAGTTGTGGGAGGATACTAATGCCTTAATATCATGGGAGCTACGAAAGTCTCAATTTCTCCAGTGAAACTTCAAGGGAATTGCAGGTCACCTGTGAAAGACTGGTTCCTGAATCAATTCTAAGGTGGATTACTTAAGATTACAAATGGGGATTTCTGGTTTACTTTCAAATGGTTCTGATATTCTTCCTCTTGTCATGTTTTTCAGATGGTGCAGGTTATCGTTGTACTTATCAAACGGCATCTCCATTTCAATTGAGAATGAAGAGGTTCTTGGATAAAGAACTTGTAAAGATCAGGTACAATAATAAAGTCATGAATGGTTCTTGGAATTTGCTAAAATGAAATACTACATCTAAGTGCAATGTAAGTGCAAATCTTACCATATAAGCTCATTATTGTAAAATATTCATCCTGATTACAAAACTCTAATTGAATCATTATTCTTTCCAAAAGATTGGGATTCTAAGAATACTTCTCAGAAGCCCTCAAACTTAATTTGAGGCAGGAAATATTGCAATGAGTCCTCAAGAGTGAGAAATAAAAAAACAGTTGCTCTGTTCTCTCATTAAAAATGCTTTTTAATCATTTCATAATTGATAACTATATACTACTAATATGTGGTGAAGAATATAGTCATAGGGGAATGTCTCTATCAGCACATCTATATATATAAAAGCCTAAGTGACCAAATGACTTGGGGGACAACCAGAATGATCTGAACGACTAGTCATTATGACACGCACTGACCACCAGGGGGCAGATGTTCAACACAGGAGCTGCCCCTGGTGGACAGTGGGCTTCCACAGCAGAAGCACTGCTCAACTGAGATCCGTCCTGGCGGCTCACCAGCCCTCTGGCAGCCACTCCCTCCCTCAGTAGTCCTGCAGGTCCAATCTCCAGAGAATGGGCCAGGCACCAATAGACCAGTGTCACTGGCACGATCCCAACAGCCGCTGGCACGATCCCTCCTGGAAGTTGGCCTCGGGCATGGCAGTTGCTTCCCCCCAAAAAACAATTCCACAAGGAAGAAACAATATAAAAGCAGCTGCCAGGTGGCTCCCGACAATGGGCATGAATGCCAAGAGACAGATCTAGATCCCGGGTAGGCAAGGGCATCCAACTGCCTGCCCAGAAGTCTGATTGCACCTCAGTGACCCCTCCCAGAGGTTCCCCCAACACCCCTTTGGGGCCCATCCATGCACGAATTTGTGCACTGGGCCTCTAGTTGAATTATAAAAAAGGATAAAAATAAAATTAAGCATATTCTGTGGGTTCACATTTGAAACTATAGATATATATTCTTTTTGAACAAATATAAGGAAACAAATAAAATTATAAGATGCATATTTACACAACTAAATAAAGCAATAAATACAATTTAAAATAATGTGTATTTATGACATAACTAGGTAAAAGCAACTCTTAAGTAGATTAGTAAAGCCAGATCTGTGATTTCTTATTTTGATACCTTGACAGTAGCAACAACAAAATGATGCCAAATGTGCAGCTGTATCTACAAGAACACAAATGATACTATATAATAAAGAGGGAATATGCAAATTGGCCATCATGCTGTGACAAAGATGGCGGCGATGGAGTCCCCCAGTATTTTCAGCCCGGCCAGAGGGGTGGAAGGCACACAGTGCAGCTAGACCTGTCCTCAGCCCCCTAGCTGCCCAGTGCCAGCCTGAGGCACAGGCAATCCTAAGATTTTGGCTGTCGAGTCGATGCCCAGGACTGCCCGAGGCGCAGGTAACCAGGACCGGCTGAGGCTTGGGTTGCTGGCAGTGGCAGCAGCAGAGGTGAGATGGGGGCGTCACCTTCCCCTGATTGCTGGGTCACTTCCCACCCCTGAGAGGTCCTGGACTACGAGGGGGGGGCAGGCCAGGCTGTGGGACACCCCCTTCGGTGGCATGAATTTTCATGTACCAGGTGTCTAGTATTTTAATATATAATTAAAAATAATACATATAAAAGTTATTAAAATCTACCACTGAACTTTGTATGGTTAAGATTTTAGTGGAATCTGTGGTCAGTGTAAAATTTAAATATTTTAAAATAATATGCAAAGTTTGAAGGTATGGTGGATACCAAAGTGAAGAGAGAAAAGAAATTATAAACAACTCAACAAAATATTTAAAGAATCTATTAAGCTTGATTCTTTTTCACCCACCAGTTTAAGAAACTTAATGCCTAATCTTATATACTTCTGGATCATGTTTGAAGATGTTTTAATTTATCCAGTCATTCTGTTTTGCAGGCTTCTCATATATTAACATTCTAAGTCTCATCTTGACCTTAATAAGCTATTTTATTAGGCAGCATTGGATAGACTGTACTTCAGTAATAAACCTTAGTAGCTTAAAACAAGGCGAGTGTTTATTCTTTAACTCTTGTTTAAAGTATTACATGTGTCTCCCTTTTCTGTCATTGACCCCACCACCACCACTCCCACCCCCAAGAGCAAGCCCCCACTGCCCCAGTGTCTGTGTCCATTGGTTATGCTAATATGCATGCATACAAGTCCTTTGGTTGATCTCTAAACTCCCTCACACCTTCCGCCCCCTATCTCTGGATCTATTTTTGTTCATCAGTTTATGTTGATCATTATAACCCACATATGAGTGAGATCATGTGATATTTATCTTTCTCTGACTGGCTTATTTTACTTAGCATAATGCTCTTCAGTTTCATCCATGCTGTTGCAAATGGTAAAAGTTCCTTCTTTTTTTTTTTTTTTTTTTTTTTATAGCAGGCTAGTATATTGTATAGATGTACCACAGTTTTTTAATCCACTCATCTGCTGATGGGGACTTAGGCTATTTCCAAATCTTAGCTATGGTAAATTGTGCTGCTATGAATATAGGGGTGCGTATATCCTTTATGATCAGTGTTTTTGGTTTTTGTGAATATATTCCTACAGGTGGCATTACTGGGTCAAATGGGAGTTTCATTTTTAACTTTTTGAGGAAAAGGAAACTCCATACTGTTTTTCACAGTGGCTATACCAGTCTGCATTCCCACCAGCAGTGAAGGAGGGTTCCTTTTTCTCCGCATGCTCTCCAGCACTTGTCATTTGTTAATTTATTGATGTTAGCCATTCTGACAGGTGTGAGATGGTACCTCATTGTTGTTTTGATTTACATCTCTCAGATGATTAGTGATTTTGAGCATGTTTTTATATGTCCCTTGGCCTTCTAGTTCACTGATGTAGTCCTCAGCTTCTTCTAGTCTACTGTTAATGCTTTTTATTGTGCTCTTTATTGCAGCTATGCCATTCTTTATTTCTCCTTGGTTCTTCTTCATTTCCTCTTGATTCTTACACATGTTGTTGAATTTGTCTTCCATTCTTTTCAGAATCCTTATTTCAGAATTAATTTCTCTGAATTCTTTCTCTGACAGTTTGCATGTCTCATTTCATTTACTTCCTTTTCCAGTGATTCCTCCTTTTCTTACTTATGGGGGCCATTTCTTTGTCTTCCCATTTTTGCTCCTCTCAGGATATCTGGTTATGTGGCTCACTCTCTACCATGTTGACCAAGAGGCACAAAATACAACTCAGCAAGACATGACACAGAGGAAACCAAACACAAATGTATCCATGACACCAATAAACCCAAATAAAGGTGACCACCAGAGAAAAGAGAATTAGGGAAGAGAAAAGATTGTAAAAATGATATTGAGAAAAGAAAATGAGGGGAAAAGAAGGGGAAAACATACATATAAGGGGAGAAAACTCCACAAAACCAACAGCTAATCCAAAAAAATGCAAACAATAAACACCCAGAAAGAAAAAAAGGAAGGGAGCTGAATCCATAGGTAAGGTAAAGGAGTTGAATGAATTGGGGAATGGGCCACAATTCAATATAGAAGAGGTAGAAAGACAATGAGTGCATAAGAAAAAAAGTAAAAATCAAAATACTAAATTAAAAAATAATAATAGAAACTAAAGAAAAGATGATGGCTGGCAGGACAGAGGTGAAAGAGAGGAAATGAGTGAGTGAAGGTATGAAAGGAGAGAGTGTGGATGTGTGTGGTGTGTGTGTGAGTGAGTAAGAGACAGTTCATTCTTGCAGGAGCAGCAGGGGTTGGCAGGCCAGGCTCTCTTGGACAAGGAGAGTCTACTACCACTGTGGGCACGCCTGGACTGCAGGTCTCAGGCACAGAGCCCACGCCATCTTGAAGAAGACAATGGCATTATTTAGGAACTCATCAGCACCACCACCCAGTCAGGACTTTGACACGGCCCACGACCTAGCAGCCACTCCAGTCAAAATCCTGCTACCCGGGCCACAGACCCATGGACTCTGGGACCTCCACCTCCAAAGGTGCACCATCCCCATAGCAGTAAGTGCATCTTTCCCCACTCCCCAGCAGCAGAACTCCAGACACCACATTCGCCTGTCTGCGCAGACATCCAGGACACACCACCCTGTAGGCAGTGCCTGGGAGCCACTGGAAGCCCCCACTGGGTGTGATTCTGTACAGACAAATTCTGGATTTCCTCTGCCTGAATAACTGCCTGTAGACACCCCAGCTGTGTTATGTAAGTTCCAGGGCCCCTCAAAGTGTGTCAGAGCTCTGCATAAGCAAAGGCACTGCCACCCACAGTCTGCATGCATTTCCAAAGGACAGGCATTCTGAGCCCACAGCTGGGGAGGCTGGAGTCTCAGAGTTTGTGGATTCATAGCAGAGGCAGCTGGTCCCTGGCCTATGTGGCTGTAGGGTCCTGGGTGTTGTCCAAGGTCTCCCCAGGTGGAGGTGAGGCTGGGCTCCCAGTCACACCCTCTCTCTCCTTCAAGGTGGCGTGGTTCCTGTGGCAGAGCCGGCAGCCCCAGGGAAGATTTTAGTGGTAGTAGAGGCTTCCCGGCTAGGGGAGCCTGTTCCACCAACCCCCAAAAGTCCTGTGGAACATAATTGTTCCTCATTCACACATACATACATGCCCCACATGTCCACGTACCCCCCTTAGCAAATCATATGGGCATGCTCATTTCAAATGGTGTGTCAAGAACAGTAATTTCCTCATTTGCTCAGAAAGAGAAGAGCCAGAAAATTTAGTGCTCTAATGAGTCCCGGGGCCACCTAGAAAAGAATGGAATGGCAACTCTTAATTCATTCTCAGTTCAAGCCAAATTTGAGTGTGGATTCCTTTTCTAGTTGTAGTACTAGAAGGACATCAATAGAAAACTTTATTCAAAGACTGAAAGTGAGAGGATATTAAATGGAACATTTAGGATAAGCTGTATTATTGTTCACTCATTTGCTTATGGATTTATGGTCTTCTTTTGCCCCAATGGAAACTATAGTTTTGTAGAAAACATAGCTCTGGGCTCCATGAAACAACTGGCAGGTGATGCAGATTATCATATCATTCAAGTGAATGGTGATAGACCACATAATAAAGTAATAAGGACAGATAGAATTAAGTAAGGTAAAAGTGTTGAGTGGAGTGAGTTGAAAGAATTTCCTTGAAGAAGGAATTCCATTAGAAATACTAGAGGCCTGGTGCAAGAAATCGTGTATGGGTAGGGTCCCTTAGGTTGATCAGGGCTGAACTGATCCGGCCTGTCAGTCGCGGGGAGGAATGGGGGGAGAGAGTGCAGGCTGATTGGGGCCTGCTGGCCATGGGGGAGAGATGGGGCATGAGAGGTTGGCCACTGGCCCTGAGGAGTAAAGAAGGTTAAACTATTCTATCTTCCAGCACCTCAGCTTCTTCATCTGTAGAATGGTGATAATAACTGTATCCATCTCAGAGAGTTCTGAAGATTAAATGATAAAACATATATAGAGTACCCAGCATATAATAGGGATGGTGGCAATAATGGCAATGATTATATATAAGAAATAGCTAAATATTATTGAATGGAACCAAATATAAGGTAATTATTATGTCTTTATATTGATAAGGATTATAAAATTAACAGATTCTAATTTACTAAAGATTTATTAGCTAAAATCAACCTCAAATTTTATTTTTTTCCTCAGGAAATAAACAAAAAGAAGTAATGAAAGAGAAAATAAAATTTAAGTCAGAGAATGCAGTTTAATATTTCTAAAGTGTTCATGATCCTTGATTGGTTTTGGTCCACTTGGCAGATGTTCTCACTTCCCACCCAAGGGTGGAAACTTTCAGCAGCGACTATTCCCCAAAACCATTTGTGGTGAAAATGCAGTCATGTTTTACAGATGAGGAGACTATACAGAGTAAGTAGCCCTCAAGAATTTAGTTGAAAAAGTAGCACTTTAACTCACGGCATTTGGTTTATACACTGTTGATTTTGTTGTTACCCAGTATTTTCACAGTACCCGGTCTTGTAGAGGAAAAGTTATGGTTATTAGTTTGTCAGTCTTCAGATCATATCACAAGGACCATACTTTGCCAATCTAAGTTCCTGGGGGATTTAATTACTTCTCAAGGTTTTTTTTCTTATATCTGCCCCATACTTTGAGTAGAAGAGATCTTAAAATGTGGTAGCAAATAAAATGAAAATGAAAAAATAAAGTAGAAATCTATACTTAACATCCTCAAAGTAGTAATCATGAAATTTTAATTTGAAAATGTCTTAATTTTAATTTTTAATTAGAAAATGTCCTATAGGGCCATTGTATTAATGGAATCTTGAGGACTGATATTTTTTCCAACTGGGTACATCAGCACATTGTGGAACTAATGACCTTAGTCTAAGCAACTGTGAAGAAATGAAGAATGGTAATCATCCTCCTGAAGTATTTATGTTGGTGGCTCCTTAAGAGATAGATGGTCCAGAGCTTATGCTTTACTGGAGCATCATTTACCACTTAAGTGTTTGTGAGTGTGTACATAAAAAATCACTTATGGTGACAACATAAATGTTTTGTGACTTAGTTGGACCAGGTAATTATTTCAGCATCAGCGTGTGAATCGCCTTTGGGGCAAATACATTTGGCAAGCCACTGAGGAAAAAAGACCTTTGTTATTAGACATGAGTGCTGCTATGTCATACAAACAAACAAAAAAACAAACCCCATTCTCCACCACCCCCCCCAAAAAAATAAATAAAGAGAAAGGGAAAGGAAAAAACACCACATATTAAATGGTAGGTCTTGTCAGTGGTCTGCTGTTTTATAATTTTTCAGTTGAAACTAGTTTCCTTTTTCTTCTTTCTACTTTTATACACACAGCCCAGGAGATGGACGTTTGGCAGGCCACAATAGACTGCTCCTTTCCCAGGTATCTCCTGCCTGCTTCCTTTCTCTGTGAATAGGAAATGGCTTACAGGCACCTGTGTGAGGAAGGTCCGGGGCAGCTGCCTGGCCAGTGAATGCCCGATTATGTGTTAACATGCTTTGTCAGATATTGGCAGAATCTGTTCTCTTCTTTTGCCTTTTCAGCGAGGGTACCATTGACAGCCTGGCTACCCATTTATAGAAATGTTGTCCATCAAACTGTGAGGAAGGACAATAGTGTTTTTCTGTGGCCAGTGACTGTGGGAAACTTTTCTTAGGCTATTCAGGCAATTTTTGTAGCTTGCTCTGAAGAGGAGAGACTGATGAGTGCAAAAAGTACAATTAAGCAAAGCCAGACTTCAATTGAAGGCTCTAGTGTAGTCTGCTGTTCTCATTTTTTTTTTTTAATTTAGAGGGGGAAAAACCCTATGGGTTTTCATGTTGCTGTGTGGCATTCAGCAGGGGGCCATTACAATCCTAAATTTTTTTCTAGACCACCTAATTCTAAGTTAAAATTAAATGTAATGAGAGCCACTTGGAATTCTGAATATTTTAAAGCATAATTCCCACAGAAGGGATTCGACCTAAACTGCAGTGAGCATCAGTTGGCTAATTATAGCTGCATTTTATATTACAGCAGGTGTCAGATGCAGTCATCTCAATAAAGTCCACATAATACTCTGGGAAATAACAAAGACTTTCCTTTGAATGTGGGTACTAATTTCTGCTAGGTGTCATATGAGCCTTGGTACTTCTTATTGGCGCTAACAAGAGCACTGCAGCACTCAGAAATGCTTTTTGCTTGGGATGAATTGATACTGTAAAGCACTTCCCAGCCAGACTTGGCAGATGTCAGTGGTTAATACTAATGTTGCAGAGGTCGGAATATAATGCAAAGAGTCTTGTGTGAATACTCCCCGATGACTGGCTGGTCCTGAGGAGGCGCCTGAGCACTGCACCACCTCGCATAGGGCAAGTTAAACGGAGAGTAGTGGGGTATCTGCATTGACTGCGGCTCCTGCTTTATTGCAAGTCCTCCAGAACTGAAAGGCGGATGGTCAGGCAGTAAACTAGGTGAACACAATGCTCTGGACTTGGACAAGGGCTTGTTGTGCTCACCACACTTCCCTTGAACTTGTGTGGGTGATTCGAGTTACTAAGGTGATAGGGCAAAAGCTTGCCTGGCAATAAGGACTCCCGTTGGATAACAAAAGAAAATAACTTGGAGTCAGGAAATATGTCTGCAGTGGAAATACACTTGGACAACAGGCGAGGCAAAAGGCACGCATGCCACTTTAAAATCACCATCGTCATTCCGCGCTGCTCCATTCTTCCAGGAGGTTTGCAGTTTAGCCAACCTATTGGCATCACATTGGGTCATAGCTGATGAGGTCAAAACAGAGGACCTATTAAAATCTCATCACAAAATACCAACCGAGATATGGCAGATGTGACCTGTTTACACACATTCCTCCCTGGGATCAGCACTGCTTATTTTAAGTGTAATCCAGAGCTACCAAGGCAAAGGCGGTGTCCTTGGTTATGATCCCCAAATCAGTCTTGGGGTCTCATTTTGGCAGGTTACAGTTGATGTGTATCTCACAGCAAACCCTGTAGGGCGCTGTCAGCAATTAGGTAGGACTTCAGGGAGGTTAACATTCATTCCACATTGATTTAATCGACATTTGAGCACTGGGAGGAGCAAAGCACTGTTAAGGCAATGAAATCTTAGATCAGAAAGAGGACCACATCTGCCCTCACTGTGCTGGCCATCTACTCACCAAAGCAATGCCCCTCATAGCTCTTTTGAAGGTGTTTGCTAATTTTCATTTAGATCAGACACGTCTATGAATTTTTATAAAGTTTAGGACATGATTGTGAAATACTGTGAAAAGTCAGAGAAATCACTACAAAGTGGCACAGATAATCTGCAAATGGCAATTGAGTCCTCAATAATGTCCAAGTGTTTTTAATACCTAAAACCTCAATTGTGGATAAGTTTTATGCCTTATTTTACTTACATAAATAAAATATTTATTTATTATAAAAACGTTTAGGAAACACATAGAAGATACCAAAAGAAACCCATAATTCTATTACCTAACTTAGACAACATTATTAATATTTTGCTATATATGTTTCTTATTCTCCATCCTTCCTTCATTTATATACATGTAATGTTCTAGAGACCCGATACACGAAATTCGTGCAGGGGCATGGGCCCCCGACACTGCGGCAGCTGCCTCGGCCTTCACCCGCCACGGTGGCCGCCTCTGTCTCAGCCCCTGCTGCCACAGCTTTGTCTGGAAGGATGTCTGGCCTAATTAGCATATTATGCTTTTATATTATAGATATGTACATTTTTTAAAATGGGATTATACTATTTTGTAACTTTTTATCTTTTACAATAAATCTCAATATCTTTTTACATTACTACATATTCTTCCACAACCTAATTTTTACTGACTACATTACTATTCTAGTGCATGAATATGCCATATTTTATTTTTAAATTTACTGTGATTGTGCATTTTGCTTACTTACTTTTTTTTTTGCTGCTATAAACCACACTGTAATGAACAGTCATGTACCTACCCGTGTTTCCCTGAAAATAATACATCCCCTGAAAATAAGACCTAGTGCATCTTTGGGAGCAAAAATTAATATAAGACACTGTCTTATTTTGGGGGAAACAGAGTAGATATTGTTCTAAGTTCATGATAATTTGCATATTCCTGGTAGTGGAAATGTTGGATCTAAGGACACATGCAATTTTTAATTAAAGCTACAGATTTTTAAGACACTTTCATAGAGAATAAAAATATCTTTAGTATAAATTCTTTATGGCTTTTCATCTAAGTGAGATTTTAATTGTAGAAAGACTTTCAAGTAAAAATCAAGAATTTAGTTTAAAACCCTAAATTGTGAATAAAATAAGATCTTTCTGTATAACATGGAATTTGGTCAGCTGTTTTCTGATTAGAAAACATGTGGCTTCTGTGGTCATGAGATTTCAGTAAGACAGGTTTTATGTCCAGCGAACTGTAAATACGCAGCGCCTGAAGCACAGTGGGAGTATCCATGGCGCTGGGGCCATTACTGAAACCGTTGTGTGGGAAGAGCTCTAGTATATATTAAACATTATGTATGTAAAGAATGCTGATATACATTGAAATATTAGGTTTTATGCATTAATTAGTGCCATGCCTTTGACACTGTGACTTTAAATAAAGAGTGAAAGGCCAATAGTCTTGGACTGCCTCTAATGTAAGCCATCTAGTTTCAATTGGTCTTCACTGTGGTTTAGAAATCTTTTGGTACATCAGTTCTTACCATGATGTATGTAATAATTATTTCAAGCCTCTTCATTCTCCCCAAGGCTAATCCACGAAGACTCATAAGAACCAGGGAAAGGGTTGAAGCCACTAATTTCTATGCTTTGCATTGATAGCAAAATAATGCAAAGTTTGATGTAATAGAATATTAGGGATAGTAAGTGAGCTTGGGGATATTATTGGGCTTTAACTGCTTTCCAAGTACAGTGCTGTAGCTATCGTAATTGAGCTTAAAGAATTTAATTAAAGAACTTAAAGATATTAATCCTACATCTAACCCTCACAGAAAGCTGAGACATCCCTACTTTAGAGTACTTTCCGTTAAGTGTCTACATTCTAACTCAGTAATACATTTCAGAATTTAATATAGCCTCTTAAATCCCTTAAGTTATTTCATGTAGCAGACACATGTTGAGATAATTGCTTGATGTAGGGCATTCCTGCAGCAAGCTGTCTGGGCTCCCTGTCTACCTGCCTTTGGGAAACCCCTTCTCCTCTAACTCTCGACGTTAGTGGGCTTTAACAGCCGAGTGTGGTGGTGGAAAGACTGACAGCATATCGTGAGATGTGCTCCCTGGCTTAGCACCATGGGAGAATGCAGAATTCACTGAACTAATCTAGCCAGACCAAATAAATAAGCAGGCAACAACAACAAACCCTGAAGGGGGAGACCAATACTTGTTTTATGTAATCCTCCTCCCCAGACGTGATGATGATCCGGAGATGGGCAAGCAGGGCCCGAGAAAGCCTCCCTTGGCATGTTCCATAATGGGAGGTGTTGGGTGAGATCTCTCTCCTCTCTATTTGAGACGATCTGAGGATGTGAGCTTAGGGCTGCTGGCAGCTGTCTCCTACCCTGTACAGAATCTGCCTGAAATGGGAGAGAACAAAGCTAACATGGAAGAAAGAAAGAACAAGAGGCAAAGTGTGAGTAATTAAGACCAAGAGAGAGAGTGCATGTAAGAAACTGGTGCCAACAGACTGATCCCTCTGATTCTAGGTATCTCAAAGGCCAGTTTCAGTGCCTCTGTCTGTGTTATGGCTATAAGCCACTTACATCTTTTTATTCTTTTACATTAACTAATTAGAAGTGGGGTTCTGTCACCTCCATACAGAGTTCTGGATGATAAACATTCTAAATTTGTTTCTCATTTGTGTATGCTCAGCAAAATCTCCAGAGTTCACAGTGGAAAATTAGAAGTGGGATTTTCCTCCCAGAGCTCTTAGTAGGGAACCAAAGAAAAATATTGACATTTGATAGTTCACATGTGATAGTTCATAAAACTTCTGTTTTTTGTGTTAGTTACTATGTAGTTCTCATTTTAATTTCAGCTTTCAGATTAAATAATTCTATCATTATTTACTCATTTATTGATGTTTTCCTATGTGCAAGGGACAGGAGTAAGTACTGTAGAGGAGGAAAATAAAATAGCTCCTCGTTTCTTTAAGGGAGGCATGCCGCCCGCCGGCCACGAGTTTGACATGCTTATATTATTGTCTCCAGTTTATGGATGAGGAGACTGAACCACAAAGGTTATGAGCAGTTTGTCCACTGTTCCACAGCCAGGTGATGGAGCTGCAGTTTAAACTAATTGTGTGGCTCCAAACAACTACTCTGCTGCTTCCTCTAGAAGTAAAGACTAAAACTATAGTGAGAAGTCTTCACATGAGAAAGTAAAGTGAGATGCAGAAGCATAAAACCCAGTTAAGGCAGGCTTAGACTCCTGGTCCACAAAAAACTTGAAATTCTAAATATGTGTTGCTTATAAAGCTGCTAAGCTGTGGCAACTGTTATTCACTGTAGAAAACTAATCTATATATATAAAAGGCTAACATGCAAAGTGTTCCCTTGGGAGTCTAACCATGACACTGGAAGTTTGATTGCTCACTATGAGATGCACTGACCACCAGGGGGTGGCACAGAACATGGCGGGCGACCTGTGGTGGGGGCAGCAGGCAGCGGCAGGAGGCTGAGGGAAAGAGGAGGTGGGCAGTGGAGAGGCGGGGAATCTGATCACCAGCCAGGCCTAGGGACCTTACACATGCATGAATTTGTGCACCAGCCTCTAGTATAGTTAGAAAAATCAATTAATTTCTGAGAAATTGTTCCAGATTCAAGGAGATTAAAATGCTATACAACTAAATACA
The DNA here is from genome assembly GCA_963924515.1 of Vespertilio murinus. Taxonomy (NCBI): domain Eukaryota; kingdom Metazoa; phylum Chordata; class Mammalia; order Chiroptera; family Vespertilionidae; genus Vespertilio; species Vespertilio murinus. Next base: position 134,170,154 of record OZ004704.1, on the reverse strand, counting down.
TTGAATGATTCTAAACTGGATTGTTTGGACAATTAGGAAAAATTTAGTGGGGCCTGAGAATTAAATATCAGCAGTGTATCAACATTATTTTTCTGTTTTTGATGGTCATTTTGCAGTGAGGTAGGAAGAAAGCAGGAAGTAAATAGATATTAAAGTAGTTAAGAATGAGAAAAATATTCATTAATGAAAACTTTTCTTCACTTTGAAAAATTGATTCCTTTTCTACTTAATTTGAGAAAGGAAGCATTGTTTCCCTCTACCTTTCTCCTAATGATAGGCAAGGGGATAAAATAGAGGTAATTAATATTTGGTGACCAATTACTATGTACCACAAGTATAATTTTCATTTCACATGAATTATCTAATTTGAGCCTTACAATACATTCTAAAGTAAATATTATTATCCCTATTTTATAGATCAAGTAGATTGGATTATCATTCCTAGTTTTTCACGGCCTCCCTCAGCCATATTACTTTTCAACACCTCCCACAGGAGTAAGCAGAGTATATTTCCTCACCCATTGATATGAGGTTAGTCATACAATTTACTTTGACCAAGGGTATGTGGGCAGAAGAGATGTGAACCAAGGATTAAATGTGCTCGTGTGAATTGGGGGTTTTTTTTTGTGCTTCTGCTGTTCCCTGTGAAAATAAACTGCCTGCATAGCTACTGTTTGAGGAGAATCAGGAGAAAAATAAGTAGACCTGAACCTAATTCAAATCCTGGAGCCCAGCCAAGCCAATTCCAGATGAGCCCATCAGATTCAAATCTGCCCAAAAGGCTGGACATCCAATAAATATATGCTTTTTGTCATAAGTCATTGAAATTTTGGAATTATTTGTTACATAACTTTATCTCAGCAATAGCTGACTGATACCCTAGCTCAAATTCATATTCACAGTTAATGAGTTTGTTTGATTCTAAAACCTACACTCTTAATCCCACTTACTAGATTCCTACAACTCAGCTAAGACTATATTCATAGGGGGGGTGGGAATCCTACTAGTGCTAGTTGAAATATTTTTAAGTTTTTTAACTTAGTTTTGCTGTCTACATTACAAATTTATATTATAACCATCATTTTTAATAATGTCCTTAAGTATTTATAATAAAGTCAAATACCGTATTTTTCGGACCATAAGACGCACCTTTTCTTCACCGAATAGTGGGAGGAAAAGTGCCTGCGTCTTATGATCCGAATAGAAGTAGTGCCTGCGTCTTATGGTACGAGTTGCAGAGCGGCAGCGGGTCCCCCGGGACCTTCCGTGTCCCTGGGGACTGCATATTTGGTGAAGAAAAAGTGTGTCTTATGGTCCGAAAAATATGGTAATCTTCATATATTCAAACTAGTAATGTTAGGTCTGAGCTATCTTTGTATAGGATACATTGGTCATTTTTTTAAAATGGGATGTTTTTAAATAATTAGGATGTATATTATTGAAGGCATGCTATTATGATTAGGACATATATTTAGGATTTTTTAAGGATATTGTCATAAAGGATCCAAAGAATTAAAACCCCTAAGAGATTTAAACATTCTTCAGGTGAAATTCAGTTGGTATAAGAGAAGCTCTGCTGCCCAACATTGCATCCCTTCAGCCTGCCTCTTATTACAGTCACAATAGATGCAAGTTCAGACTCAGACTGATATTGTCCATGCATGTGTATGCTTCATTTTTTGCCTTTCTCTCTACTCCAAAGACACAGGAGCTTACCGGTCCTACTTGCAAAGGCAGTCCAGAGTAGATGGAATTAATGCCTCCAGGAACTTGTCAACCAGGAGGAGAAGTGAAGTGGATAAATGTTCTAGCCTTCTGCCTTTGGGATGGATAAATATGCATTCTGCACATTTCTCAAAGATCCAGGTATAAGGGAGCCACCTTTGCCCAACAGCCATCTTTTTTTTTAAATGTATCTTTATTTTTGAAAGTTTTACAGGTGTTACCCTTCCCCGAATTGACCCTCTCCTCACCATGCCAACCCCTGTTGTCTGTGTTGATGGGTTATGTGTATATGCATATAAGTTCTTTGGTTAATCTCTTCCTGCCCACCCCCTTTTCCCTCTGAGAATCCTCAGTCTGTTGCATGCTTCCATATCTCTGGCTCTATTTTGTCAGCTTGTTTTGTTCATTAGATTCCACATATAAGTGGGATTTTGTAATATTTGTCCTTTTCCGACTGACTTATTTTGTTTATCATAATACTCTCCAGGTTCCTTCATGTTGTCTTGAAGGGTAAGAGATCCTTCTTTTTCACAGCTTCATGGTATCTCCTGGTGAAAATGTACCACAGCTTTTGTATCCACTCATCTACTGATGAGCACTTGTGCTTGTTTCTAGATCTTAGTTATTCTAAATTGTGCTGCTATGAACATAGGCGTGCATACATTCTTTCTGATTGGTGTTTCGGGTTTCTTAGTTTCACACTTATTCCAAGAAGTGTGATCACTAGGTCAAATGGCAGTTTCATATTTAATTTTTTGGTAGCCATTCTCAGGCAGGTGTGTGATGGTACCTCATTGTAGTTTTAATTTTGCATCTCTGTGATGATTAGTGATGTTTAGCATTTGTTCATATGTTGGCCATTGGTATGTCCAGTTTGGAGAAGTGTCTATTTAGGTCCTCTGCCAATACTCATCTTGATAACACACCTTTTATAGCTATCTCCTCTTTCCTGTCCCACTCTCATAACTCCTTTACTTCTGCTTCCTACAATCATCTCCCAAATAAACTTCTGCACCCAAATTCTTCTTATTTGGTATGAACACAAACTAAGAAGCATTTCCCAGACACGGAGGAGCAAATAGTCTTCCCCAAAATCAATATGAGTTTGAATATTGTAGGGGAAGTAAGAAAGGCAAGGTTAGCCCTAACTGGTGTGGCTCAGTGGATAGAGGGTCAGCCTGCGGACTGGAGGGTCCCAGGTTCGATTCCAGTCAAGGGCGTGTACCTTGGTTGTGGGCACATACCCACTAGGAGGTGTGCAGGAGGCAGCTAATCGATGTTTCTCATCAATGTTTCTAACTCTCTATCCCTCTCCCTTTCTGTAAAGAAATCAATAAAATATATTAAAAGAAAGGCAAGGTTAGAGCTCAATGAGTTCCAATTTTGTCACTTGGGTTACATTATCAGATGGTCACTTGGCAACAGGAATGCACCTGTTTCACACACTGATCTTGTAAAACTCCTAGACTGCATTTCTAGTGCTGGCACCTGCCCACCTTTGTTTATGTTGTGGGGACATAATGCTATGACTCCTTTGAGCAGTAGGGGGAATGACCTCAGTGTTCAAGTCCTCGCCCTGTGACTCACTAGATAACTTTGAGCCTGCCACTCAGCTTCAGTTTCCACATCTGGAAAGAGAAGGTAATAACTGTAACCTTATTAGTTTGTTGCAATTGCAAAATGAAAGCTTAGTGAAAGTGCTTTATAGACAATAAGGACTATTTAAACAGTGGAGCTGACATAGTGTATTCATTAGAGCATCAGTTTTACCCCTGCACACAAATTCTTCTTACTTGGTGTGAACACAAACTAAGAGGCATTTCCCAGAAATGGAGGAGCAAATAGTCTTCCCCCAAACAATATGAGTTTGAATATGGGGTAAAACTGCCTGATTCCAACTTACTAGTTGTATAACTTTGGGTAAATTGCTTTTTGTGTTCCCATTTCCTCTTTTCTTAATGGGGATAATAAAATACGTATACCAGAGGGCCCTTGAGAAGGTAAAGTGAGGTAATGTATGTAAAGAACTTAAACAGTACCTGAAACAGGGTAGTTAATAAATGCTAAATGGTATTATTATTACTAAATATTTGTATAATAAAACAAGTTTTTCAGTGCCTAAAATTAGCAAGCTCTAAGCAGGAAATAATATTATATTAGTGTATTATATTGTAAGAAGCTGTTATTTATCCTAATGAATATAGCCATGTACTCAAATATGTACAGTACCAAGCATTATGTACAGAATATTGGTGCAGGGTTAGAATCAAGCTGGGTAGGAATTGAGAGATAGTTACTATCCTATATAATAAAGATATAATATGCAAATGGTCATTAACCCATTTGCATAATGACCGACCACATAACAACCGGATCACTGATCAGCAGGAGGGTGAGGCAGCTAGCTACAAGTGGGCAGTGGAGAGCTACAGGAGGGGACAGGGCAGCAAGCTATGGAGGGATAGGGGGAGGGGGACAAGGGGAGCTACTGGAGAGGGGTAGTGAGCTACCGGTGCACAGATTCGTGTGCAGGGCTACTAGTTTTGATATATGAAAGTTGAGTGTTTTAGTCAGTGAGAGGTACATAAGCGAAGCCACAGGCATGGGAGTGTAGAAGGATTTGAGGTTAAACAAGTGTCTTGGGTCTAGCTTGCAGAGAGTCTGGAATGACAGGCCCTAGAGTCTGGGTTCTCTCTGGAAAGAAGGGGAGCCACTGAAGGACTTTTGAGCACAGTGATGTGAATCAAGCACCACATTAGGGAAATTAATGTGATGGTGGTTTGTGTAAAAGGATGAAGCCTAACCAACGGACACAAGCACCAATGGGGTGAGAGCATGAGTGGGGGTAGTGGTGGTGGGAGGGATGGGGGATAAGAACACATATGTAATACCTTAATCAATAAAGAAAAAAATTAAGAAAAGATTTTGAACCCAGATACAAAAAAAAGTAAAAAAAGGATAGCAGATGAAAAGCTTACTAGTAGATACCAAGAGATAATTTGGAAGAAATGTACAGGTTCTAACAGTGAAGTGATAAGGCACTGAAGCAAAGACATTTTTCTAAACAAGTCAAGAGGGGGATGAATTCTTTACATTTTACTCACAAAAATAACTTACATACCTGGTTCGTTTCAACACATAGCAACCAATAACACACACCCCCCCGCCCCAACACACACACACACACACACACACACACACACACACACCCACACAGAATTGTACACAGCTAGATAATACATCCATCCTCTGGTACCCTTTTGTGGGGTGTTCAAAATTAAGTTTCTACTATAAGGCTTATGCTTGATCACTCCAAAGTACTTTGAAAAGTGACCCTAGAAACATTTAAAAATGAGTTAATATTAAGTTGTGGCAAGCATATACATTTTTGAGAAGTAACTGCTTCTTCTGAACTATCCATAAAGTTGGCCTGAACCTGTAATCGTTGCTGCAGAGTAGCCTGTGAGAACTATTATTATCCATATTTTACAGGTGAAAACATAAAGGTACAAGATGAGATTATTTAAGCTCCCTCTACAAATCCTGCTCATCCTTCCCGTCTTAGTTTGAATGCTTTCTCCTCCGTGAGGACTTCTCAGAGCCTAGAAGCAGTCTAAATGCCTTGAACACTTTATAGTCTTTCCGGATGTTTAGAGCTTGTATTAGAGTCATTTGGGTAAATGTTTTATCTCATTTATTCAATCATAAGTTTCCTTACCATAGAGACTATTGTATTCGTTTTTCCATTCCCCTTAGAGCATTGTCCTAGCGCCTAACACATACTAGGTGGCTTGGTAAATGCTTGTCGAACTGATTGAAGTGTGAACACTATTAAGACCTAGTCTGCTATGGGTATGTTTATTTGAATATGTAATTGGTGGTTTCCCCCTGGATCCCTTGAAGAGTGTGTTGATACCTTAGCAGCTCTTTGAAGTTCTGGTGCATTTAATTAAATGTGTAATCTTTTTAGAGTTCTTATATCAAGAAGATAGATTGCATATTTTAATGTATTCATTGTTCATTGCAAAAAAGTCCTATGCATCAATTAAGTATTCAATTAACAAAGACACCAAAGATGAGAAATAACTGGGGTTCAAAGTATTAACGAATGCAGTCTCCCTAAAATTAGGTATTTGAAGATCCTCTTTTCTAGTTAATATTTATTCCCCCTACCCCACCCCTTTTTTTTGTCAGGAAGGGTTCCTTCCTACATAATTCCACTTGGTTCTATTTATCTTACTGTCTTTACTCCATCTAAGAATTCTGGTGTCTGGGTCTCTGAAGTGTAGTTTATCAAGGGGACTTGTTTGAAGCCATGGAGAGTTTGCTTACTTAGGATAGAGCCAGGTGGGTGAGTGTGTCCTGCAGGCAAATAAATGCAGGGCTGCAGCCTCTGATCAACACTGCTATGGAGTCCTGTTCTCCCAGCCCTCTTTAAGGCCCTACCTACCAGCACATGGCCTCCCAGCTGCCAGGATTGTCTAGGCTTCGGGATGCAGTAATGTGGTTTCCTGAGAGGCATTGTGGTATTAGGGCACTGTTTCTCAAACAAGGCTGATCATAAGACCGGCTTAGGGGCCTTGTAAAAATTTTATTCAGGGCCCCATCCTAGAAGCTACTTCCTAGAAGCATTATGGGAGGAGCCTGGAATACCTGTTTTTACCAGGCACCTCTGATTAAATCTTCTGATCAAGTGAATTGGGACACTTTCACATAGTGGCTTAAACTAGCTGGCTCCAGTAGCTTTCACTCACTGGCTATGTGATGCTGAAGCAAGTTATCTTCTCTCTTTAATATAGCTTCATCAACTGTGAAAGGGGGGTGATTACAGTGTCTACCTATTATTAGTATTATTATACAGAATTAGAGCAAAAGAAAATGTATGTTAAGTGATTAGCATAATGTTTGGAATCTAGTAAGTATAGTGAACTCTTCCCCCCTTTTCTGAATTTGGCAATCCTGCCTTCTGGAGGACGTTTTCATCCTGGGTCACTTTACCCAGGAGATCTTTCCTGTCAAATTAGAAGAGATTCTCTGAGATCCCATCTTTACTAAATTTGTAGTGTCTCTCTTGGGAGACCATGGTATTTTAGATTTGGAAAGGATATAGAGGTGTATAATCAAATACCCGAATGTCATTTCCTTATTCATCTTCAGTTAACTCCCTATGCATGGGTGGTTGCAGATGACCCTTTTAGGGCCATTTCCCTCCTACCTTACACTTAGACTGGGCAGCCTGGATGACCCCCAGATACTTCTCTGTGCAATCTCACTCCCAGAAAATGCCCTGCTCTGCTTGCTTCTTTGATGGTTATAGGGTTTGCCCCTCCATGAAACATTTTTTTTCGTGGCACTCTGCTTCCCCCTGACCAAAGAGAAAACTCTATGAATGCTTGTCCTGAATTTTAAAAACCAAAATGTTTTCCTTACTACTAGCAATCTATGAGTTCATCTTATTAAATTTTTTATATGTTTATCTAGTTTTCTGTCTACTTATCTGAAGCAATGCCTCTATCAGGCTGTATGTTCCTAAATGTTGAGGATTTTTTTTCATTGTCTTATGGAAAATTCTACACAACTATGTAATAATTGCACACAAAATATGATGTTAACATTGGTGGTAAACACAATGGAGTGTATCAACTGACTTAGGCTATTATATTACCTTTGTTTCAGTAAAATTCTTTTGCCTGTTTCCTTTTTACTTTAAAAATAATTTCATGCATAACCAATCTTTGTGTCTGCCTTTCGGCAATTTTAAGAATCACTTCTCTGTGTGTGCTAATTTCTCATGAAAAAACTAACCTCTCCCGGAAATGTAGAATACAGAATTTTGAGGCATTAATTTGCTTTTCTTGGCATTTACTTCCTCAAAGAAGTCAAAAAATTATCGAAGCATGACTTTTTCATTCCAGAGGCTGCATTGGCTATCCCTCATCAAGCTGTGCTTTTCTCAGTGTTCCCCATTTAATCTCCTAAAATACTTCCTAAGACTTTGCCCCCCACAATGGAATCAAAACTAAATGGTCTGTAATTTCCTCAAGTGTTCCCAGATCCTGTTGTAAATAATGACATTGTGCTGGCCACTTTCCAGTCTGAATGAAGTGACCTTATAAAAATGTCTGCTCAGTCTTCTATGATGTCCTTTTCTACTTTCTGTAGGGCTCTTGGATACAGCTTGGCAAACAATACCTATTCCAAGAAACACCATTCTTCACCCCAGTCATGTTATTTCCTTCATATAGGCAGGACTGTGTCCAGAGCTAAAGGACTTATGCTTAAGAGTTAATTAATATTTTAAAATAAGGAATTAGATGTGCACTACGGCAGAAGGCAAGACTGGATGATCTATAAATATCTTAATTGACGGAAAAGAAAACCTATTGCGTAAAACTCTTTAAGAAAATGTTAAGCTTCCATTCAATCATTAGATAGCTTTTATAGTAATCACATTCATTACCTTTTTTTAAAAAAATAGAAAATAAACCATTTCCTACTATTTAAAATTAGCTATTTTAGGCTTGCAGTTAGAAAAGAAATATTTCACCTTCTTGGTAAAGATAGTTGTTCTTTCTGAACAAACATGTTACATTCAAATGAGAAATATTTGATGTCTGGTTGTCTTAATGCTCACCACCCTCCACCCCCATTTAAAAAAAAATAAGACTGAAAGAAAAAAAAATAATCAGGACATCTGGCAAGGCCTAAGGAAAAGCAGCTAAACTCACTGAAGGGACAGGGTACTTCTCCCATGAAGACAGACTAAAAACACAAAAACCTATTAGTGTGAAATAACAAAGGCTGAAAGGGGAGAAGTAACTGGAACCTCTGAGTCCCCAGCTACATGAGACCACCAGCTAGACAGGCTAATTAAAATTAGCAGCCCCATTTTTGTTACGGCCTACATGAGCATATACGTTTTATAAATTAGGTACAAGCAGTGCAACAAAGAGTAGTTAAATAAATGGAGATACTGGTAGTTTTCAATCCATTGGCAATGATTTTTACTATTTTCTCTAAGAAAAACTAAATAGCAATAAACTTTGAAGTTCAGAAATCAAATCAATATTTAAAGACATTTTGGGGAGTTGCAAAGCTAGCAAGTAAGCCGGCAAAAATTTTCCCTCATGAAATAGGAGCAAAATAAAAATTATTTAAAATGCGGTTGTTTAGTCCTGATTTTGAGCAGAGCGATTGCTTTCAGTTATGCTTTCGTGACTATAGACATCGCATGCATTAGTGGAGGGTCAGTGTGCACTCATTTACCTTCCCTCGGCATTATTCAGCTCTAGCAGACACCTACAAACACAGTGCGCCCCATTGTAGGAGACTGGCAGCAAGGTCCTGCTTAATTAACTAATTAGATGATTCATCCTACACCTAAATTGGCATTATTAGGTCTTTTATAATGATTGTTGAAGCATTGTAAATTAATTTTCTTACTGGCGATGACCATCATTTGCTGCTAACACAGTATGAAGAGATAATGCCATACACAGTAGGAAATCTCTATCGGCAGAAAATGAACGTGGTCATCCTTAGATCACCAATTAGGAAACCTATTGTGTAGCAAAAACATCATTTCTGAGCTGTAATATGATCAAATAACCATTAATTACCTTCGCTAGTGAGAATTACCTTCTTTGTTGGAGAAGGAGTGCATTCCATATTTATAGTTCAAAGATGTCAGGAGAAACCATCAACAAAAACATCAATTTCTAAAAATGATACATGTAATCCAAATCATATTAACCTAACATGGTACATGTCAGATTAAATTAGCATAAGCTTTGTTATTGAGCCTGAATAATATAGCTTATCTCTTAGCCTTTAGATGTATTGATTAAATAGGTCATCTTCACCTGCCTACATATACAAATATAATCAAACTGCACTGTTCTCTGGGGAACAGAATGGAAACACACACACACACACACACACACACACACACACACACACACGATAAATAGCCAATCCAGATCCATGATAACTTAAAGCCTATTAGCCTGTTTCCTTGCCTAATACAGAGATGACAGAATAAAGCTAAGCAAGTCCCTGAAAACTGTTCTTATAGCTGGTGTGTGTGTGTGTGTGTGTGTGTGTGTGTGTGTGTGTGTGTAAATATGCATGCTTCCTATAACTAGGGTCCAGGAACTTTCATGAGCTTCTCCAGGAGATCTGTGACAGATCCACACCGCCCCAAAGTGCAGCACCTGGGAGGCTCGTGTGCAAGCTGCCACCGAGGAGCAGACCGCTCGTGTGTTCTCTCACCGTTCAGCAGCATGACAGGCCCCGAGTGCCAACGGGAGGTCTCAGCATGGCCGTGAGGGCCTCACTGGGCAGGAGTGGCATGATGGTCAGGAGAGGGAGCCCTGGATTCAGTTGTCCCTTTGGTCCCAACTCCTCCCTTTTATAAGCTGTGTAAAGACAAGGTACCTTGAGTTTTCTGGGGCTCGGTTTTGCTTGTCTTTGAAACATTACTCATCTCAAAAGTCTGTTGTAACTTTTGTTGTATATTCTCAGGGAGTTTCTTGGTCACCAGAAACCACAAAATGAGAGTCTGATGAATTTGACTACACATCAATTAAAGTCATATAGGGATATAATTATTATAGACAAAGATCACTTAAAATGATATATTTATTTAAAAACAATCCCATAGCCAAGGCCGGTTTGGCTCAGTGGATAGAGCATCGGCCTGGGGACTGAAAGGTCCCGGGTTCGATTCCGGTCAAAGGGCATGTACCTTGGTTGCGGGCACGTCCCTGGTGGGGGGTGTGCAGGAGGCAGCTGGTCGATGTTTCTCTGTCATCGATGTTTCTAGCTCTCTATCCCTCTCCCTTCTTCTCTGTGGAAAATCAATAAAATATATTAAAAAAAAATAAATAAATAAAAATAAAAACAATCCCATAGGCAAGAGGAAAAGAGGTATTTCAGGGAGGTGTGGTAATAAATGAATTAATGGTGTCTATGTATTGATAATGTGGGTATTTAGTTAATAAAATTTGTGAATTTATTCTATCTTTGTATATGTATAAACTTTTTTGAGATTAAGTATTTTTTTTAAAAAAACATGAAAATATCATAGACAATTTTAGAAGAATAATGACAAATTCAGGGAAAAGGTATAAGATGTATATTAAGATGTTAACTTCCCTAATATATAAAAAGCCTGTATAAGTAAACTAAAAATCACAGAAAAAATCAACATTTTAAATAAAGAATTAACACAAATACAGAAAAAAAGTGAAAATATATCAAGTAATCCTTATTTTATAAAGTATTTTATATATTACTTATTTTAAATTATACTTAAACTTTAAATTACATTTTAATTAATTTAAATAAATATTTATTATTAGAAAGTTTTATTTATATTTTATGAAATAAAATGAATTTTTAAAAAATATATCAAGTAATGCTCATTTTATTCAAAATAGGAATGAGATATACAAATTAAAACAACAGAGAAAATCCATTTTGATTTATCAGCTTGGTGAAGATCAGGAAGTTTGCTAATGAATCATAGGTAAGAGTATAAAGAAGTATAACTGCTTTGGAGAGCAATTTTACAATATCTGTGATAATTTAACATATATGTTCCTTTTAGCTCATGAATTCCACTTCTAAAAATCAACTCAGACATACTCACATGAATTGAAAGCAAAACACATAAGGATATTTAATATAGTTGATTGTTATAGGAAAAGATTTGCAACACTCTAAATGTCTATTAGGAAGGAACTGGTTTAACAGATTATAGCAAATCCATATAATGGAATACTAAGAGGTATTAAAAAGAATGAGGCAGCTCCTAAATATGAGTTGATCTCCAATATGTAAAAAAATGAGTAGCACAATTAGAACAGTATATTAGTACATGACCATTTGTGTATAAATATGCTTCCAAATACCATAGAATAAAAATCCCTAGAAGGATATACAAAAAATAATAAATAAATAAATAAATAGTAGCAATGACTGCCCCAGGAGAGAGGAAATGAGGTAGAGGAAGATATGGGCATGGGAGGGAATCTTACTCTTTACTGTATGCCCTTCTATTTCTTTAAAGTTTTTTAAATCATGTGCATATATTGCTATTTATAAGTGTATTTTTCACATTTAAGTGTTTAGAATTGTGTTGGTATGTATGAATGCTCAACAAGTGCTATCTATTCTTACTATTAGTTCATTCTTACTCCAACTCCTATTTTCCACTACAGCACTGCATATACCTTTTCACAACACCAAAGTTTTATTTAATTTATATTTTTATGAAATAAAATGTAATTGTTTTAAATATATCAAATAATGGCCGTGACAGCCTCACTGGGCAGGGGTGGCATGATGGTCAGGAGAGGGAGCCCTGGATTTGGTTGTCAGTTTGGTCCCAACTCCTACCTTTTGTAAGCTGTGTAAAGACAAGGTACCCTGAGTTTTCTGGGGCTCAGTTTTGCTTGTCATAAGTATGAGATATTTAATAACCAGTCCCCAAATATGATAATTTTATGTCACTGCTTAGACCTCAGTTTTCACATCTGTTAAGTGGGAGATAATGATATCAATTGTAAAGACTGAATGTGATAAGGCAAGTATCTGCTCATGTATTTATCTAACATACAGTTATTGATCACCTGTTTTGTTCAAACACTGTGATAGGAACCGGGACTAGCCTCATGTAAAACACTGATAATATCTCTCTGCCCCTGTGAAGTTCACAGCATAGAAAGGAAATTTCCGTGCCGTTGATAGTTGATAGATGCTTTGGCAAGTGTGAGCACAGGTATGGAAGGTCAGAGGAGGGGGCGCTGCTGCCAAAAGGCAAACCCTCAGGAGAGAAACAGTTGAGTTGGAAGGAAAGTTGGAAACAAAATCTGATTTTTTAACTTTGAGTTACCCCACAGATGTTATAAGCAGGAGCAACAGAGAATTTTAAAAGGTTAGTCTTGGGGCCTCTCATGCTGTGACCATTGCTCTCTGTGCCTGTGATAAAGGCAATCCACAGAAGGGGGCAGTGCTCGTCCCACCCTGAGTTCTGAAAGCTCTTAAAGAACAAGTCCTCTTGCTGTCCCAAGCCAATCAGTCTCCATGAAACCAAGCCCTTCAAGCCATAACACAGAAAAATTAAGTTCTTTACTGGAGAATCGGGTAATTTTCTAAATGGTGTTGCAGGGAAAAATAAAGTTTAATTTAAATGTTTGTATCATCCATGGGATAGGACCTTCCAGAATTAGGAATACAAAAAGACAGTGCCTGTCCAACCCCCCATCTGCCCTCTTCTACTGCCTTCTTCACCTGGTTCTTATCCTCCTCGGGTCACCCCACCCCAGTCCCCACCTCAAACCCCTCTTCAAGTCTCCCAGTTAGGCTGTTCCTACTGCTCTCTCTCTGGGACCAATCCTTCCTCACATCTCAGGAGGAAGCTTCTTTCTCTGGCTGTTTACAGCACTTGAAAACTCAAGTAAAACTCAAGTATGACTCACATTTGAGTTGAAGTTCTCCACTCAGTCCACAGTATACAGAAGAATACTTTTTCTCCCTGAAGAAAATGCAATGAGAGTATACTGTAGTCTCCCAACTGGTGAGAGACGTGTCACCACTGAAGTAAGTTCAACTTGTAATAACAAGCATTTGCTTTGTTAAACTGATTCTCCATAAAAGAAAGAATATTTCTCCTATTAGCCTGGCTTTGGCTTTGATGGTTAGCGACTACCACTGCTATCAACCTCTGCTATCATTATTCCGAGAAACATTTTCTGCTTATAACTGAGGCCCGGCGGCTTTATGAAAGAAACCATTCGTTGGAAGAGTTGATCCAACAAGATTCTTTTGACTAGATATCCTTCTGATGGAGGTAAAGAGAAATATTTGCTAGGTTATATGCCATGAGTTGAATAATTTCTCACTTAAGCATTTAAGTTTGGTTTATCTTTTTGAGGGAAAAGCCAAACACACACACACACACACACACACACACACACACACACACCCCAAAACAAACACAACACAAAAAAACCACCTCTGAGTCAAAAATAAAACTCTTTAATTCTCCAAAGAATCCTGGAGTGAGTCCAGCTGTCTCCACTAGGTCTCTGCAACAGTAGAGCCAGCTGAAACAGTAGGGAGAGAGTTTTGCATTTGTTTTGATCAAGGAGCTATGAACTGGAGATATGATCTGGTTCAACAGCACTCAAAATCACATAGTGTCCCAGTGGCACCTGTCAGACACACCAGGAGGCTCCTGTCTGTCTCTAGAGAAGGGTGAAACCCAAAGCCTCTCTGAGCATGTGCAAGGTAACAGATTTATGCTGCCCTCTACTGGTGAGCAGCTCTACTGCAATTTTTTTTTTTTTACAAAGGGAGCAGGGCCTGGGCTGATTGATTGCTGCCCCACTCTCAGCCCCATTTCCTGGCAGCCTTAAAGAGAAATAACCAGCTGAACCTAGAAGCTGAAGGGCATGTGGCTGAGGTGAGAGGGAAATGAATGAGAATATAGTCCAGGAGAAGCAGAAGGATCACAAATCAGAGATATGTCACTGAGAATTCAGTATAGCCCGCAGAGTTATCTGTGTATTTGCCCTGTGGAGGGACATTTTCATTGGAACTCTCTTGTAACATTTGAGTTATTTTGTACTGAATGCATTCTGTGATGTATTCAGAAAATGCATTTCACTAATGCTTCCCTAATTCATGGGGGCTGCTGTTTTACCAGTCACCATGATCCTTAATCAGTGGAGTTGTATAGCATGTAGATAGTCTGTAAAAGTGCTTAATAAAAATCATTTAATTCTAAATTACATGAGTGCACTTAACCCTAAAGATATTAAAACTGATTGTTTGATGTATTGCCATGAGTAGGTAGAAATTCAAAAATAAAAGCTTCCTGCACTTAAATCAAAGAGCACCAAGCTCATAGCCACTCAGTACAAGCACATGCATCAGTGTCATGAAGCTGGGCTATGATAAACTAACCCATTTTAGGCTTTTAAACTGTAAATATGAAGTACTTGAATTTGATCAGTGATGAGATACATAAGTGAGTTTTTCCAAGCAAAGTACTGTGTGACCTGATAGCCTGTTAGGAGCCTGTGGAGATCACCTGTCACTTATTTGCAGACTTGGTGAGGGCAGCAGGGGGGCCAGCTGCTGGGATTCGGCGGGGCTAAGATGAGATGGCAGTCTAGATTCTATCCTTAGAGGCAATGCTGGTGTGAGCAAATAGGAAAGATCAGTATTGTCTTTGACCGCATTTTTACCGTTGGATTTTCATGACTACATGATACTATTAATGCAGTGAACCAATATGATGTTATGTGGAGCATTCTTATTTTCTAGGTACCCTCAGATTATAATAAAATAGTGTGGGAGAGTTAACCTAATCTGGGTCAAGAATGTACATATGCACCGCTGTATGTCCCACATGAGTGCATACTACTTTGATCCACTAGCCAGATCACTGGCTGCAGACCATGTACCTAAGGCTGTGCTCATATTCCAGCAAGGATACTACATCTGCAGAAACCGGTTTGGCTCAGTGGATAGAGCGTTGGCCTGCGGACTGGAGGGTCCCAGGTTCGATTCCGGTCAAGGGCATATACCTTGGTTGCAGGCATATCCCTAGTGGGGGGTGTGCAGGAGGCAGCTGATCGATGATTCTCTCTCATCGATGTTTCTAACTCTCTATCCCTCTCTCTTCCTCTCTGTAAAAAATCAATAAAATTTTAAGGAAAAGATATATTTAAAAAAGGATACTACATCTTCTAGCAGCTGCAGTTGAGACTGCCACTTGGCTGAGTCTGCCATAGGTCACTGCAGTCTTCTAGAATTCACCTACTTTTTGTGCACCCATCTTCTCAGGGACTTCTCATTTAATGTGGGCTATTGCTTTTTCTAAGCGTCCTAAAGCACATTTAGCATATGAGCACTGTCTCCTGGGCTGCTTCGTAGGAATTAAATCTTTTGTCCCAAGTGAATGTTCTTACACTGGTAAGCTCTCTTTTATTCAACTTTACATTCAACCCTTTCTATCCAGAATCTTAAACACACACACACACACACACACACACACACACACACACACGTTTATTAATTTCAGAGAGGAAGGGAAAGGGAGAGAGAGAGAGAGAGAGAAACATTGATGATGAGGATCATTGTTGGGTTGCCTCCTGCACGCCAGAAGGAACTGGGGATCAAGCCTGTAACCTGGGTATGTGCCTTGACATGGAATGGAACCATGACCTTCTAGTTCAGGGTCGATGCTCAACAACTGAGCCACACAGGCTGGGCTCCAGAATCTTTAAGATTAAATCCCATAGTACTGCCCTGACTCCTTCAATACATTTTGGCTAGGTCCCAAAGATCCGTTAGCATATAATCTCTTCCCTTCCTTACAGCACTTCCCTGGCTTAGTTATGTTGTGACTTGATCCTAGTTATTGGTCTGGTGTTCATGGGGGGGAAGTTAGGTATAAATCCTGAGCAGAATTTGTGTGCCCTAGCCAACAGTCCTCTCCATCATTTTCAGGTGGGGAATGAGGGACACTGGCCTTAGCAGGGAGGAATGGTTCCCTTCTGCAGCTCCAGAGCAGTGTTTCCCAAACTTCTCTCATGATGAGAATCACCTGGTGGAGTTGTTAAAATAAAGATTCCTGAATCCCAACTAAGAAGTGCTAAACTAAAATTTTTAACTAAGCTTAGAGCACTAGTTAAGAATATAATTTTACCTATATATTCCCCAAAATTCTAGTTTAGCACTTCTTAGTTGGGATTCAGGAATCTGTATTTTAACAACTCCACCAGGTGATTCTCATCATGAGAGAAGTTTGGGAAACACTGCAGAGGATTCAGATTCATCCGTGTTTTTAAAGTTCTTGAGAGCAATGACCCAGGTGTCCCCATTTCAAGTTCCAGGACCCCACTCCTTCTCAATCAGGGCCCTGGTCTTGGTACAGGTGACTTGCTGGGGTTAAGAAGTCAACATTTTTCTTCTATCCTTAAAATTAATTCCTGGCTCTGATCCTCAGCATTTTCTGTCTTCTAGCTATAGGATATCAGAAACTAAATACAGCCAAGGAGGACCTCCAACTTTCAGTTTGCCTTAAATTGGTGATTAATTATTCATCTTCCTATCATTGTCTTTCAATCTCAAATATATTGCTAATTCCCATCAAGAGTCAAACAATTCTGTAGTCCTCACAAAGGGTACTTTTCCTGTTACTCTCAAACAGCTGTGATTTGTACCAGCCAGCATATACCCTTCTACTGATATCTCACCCAATTCACTGCCCATAAAAGCTCTATCAATTGCATTGACAAAGCACTCCAGGGCTTGTCAATACTTCACTGACCACTAGTTATGGACCCTGGTTGCTAGTGCATTAGCCATCCTCAAAATCCTATCTTACATTCAGTTTCCTAGGACTATTCCTGGTGCCAACTGTGTAAGGTCAATTTCCTGAGAAACAAACTCTGAGACAGATATTTGCCGGCAGGGTGTTTATTGGGGGAATTTGTTGAAACACCTGTAAGTAAGTGAGGGAAGCAGGGTTGGGCAGAGGGAGAAACTGAACTGTAATGCAGTTACAATAGAGACTTGAATTAATCCCATGTGAAATATTGGTGCTGGGCTGGCCCTTCTGGGTTATCCCAAGTTGAGGCAAAGGGGCCAGCAGGTTTTTGTACCTGTGCACTGGATGTGGCTTGGCCCCGAGGAAAGGTTGTAACCTTGACCAAGACCACTTCCTTTGGCTAAGTCAGGATTTGTCTACAGTGGCACTATTGACATTTTGCATCGGATAACTCCTTGTTAGAGAGAGCTGCCCAGCACATTATAGGATCTTTAGCAAGACGCCTGACCTCTACCTACTAAATTCCAGTAGCACTCTCTTCCCCACTCAAACCCCAATTAAAATGCCTCCTGATATTTTCAAATCTCTCCTGAGGGTATAATTACCCCCGGATAAGAGCTAGGGACATGTCACACAAGGAATACCCCTGTGAGCCATTAGCAGTCAACACCCCTGGAAACCAGGTGGTGGGGTGGCCTGTGCTGGTGAAGGAATGTGGGCAGTGTACCACAGCATCCACAACATGTGCTATGCTAAGTCAATCTATACTAGTAAAAGGGCGATATGCTAATTAGCCAGATAGGCCTGCTGTGTTCTGGCATCAATCGTGGAGCAGAGGGAGGCCCTTCCCACCTGGCCTGGGCTCCGCCATTGATCCCCGCCTCTGCGATTCTTTGCCCCCAAAATGAGCTTATTCAAAAGTTAAATGCAGAGCCAAAACGGGTTTGGCTCAGTAGATGGAGCATCAGCCTGCGGACTGAAGGGTCTCTGGTTTGATTATGGCCAAGAGCATGCACCTTGGTTGCAGGCACATCCCCTGTGGGGGGTATGCAGGAGGCGGCTGATCAATGTTTTTCTCTCATCGATATTTCTAGCTCTCTATCCCTCTCCCTTCCTCTCTGTAAAAAAAATCAATAAAATATGTTTTTAAAATTAAATGAAGAAATGTTGGATATACTTGATGGAGATTGTCACACATATTTGAGTGATGATTCCATTAATTCAATAGATGATGCTGAAAAGGAAAATTTTCCCATTGAATTTCTTAATAGTATTACTTCTTCAGGAATGCTGTGTCATAAATTAAAATAGAAAGTTGGTGCAATCATCATGCAAAATCTTAATAGTAAATGGGGTCTTTGTAATGGTACTAGATGGTATTATCAAAAGATTGCAACCTAACATAATCGAAGCTGAAGTATTAATAGGATCTGCAGAAGGAGAGGTTGTTCTGATTCCAAGAATTTATTTGTCCCCATCTGACACTGGTTTTCCATTTAAATCAATTTGAAGATAGTTTCCTGTGATGCCAGCATTTACAATGATTATTAATAAATCACAAGGACAAACTCTAGAAAGAATAGGAATATTCCTACCTAAACCTGTTTTCAGAAATGGTCAGTTATATGTTGCTTTCTCTAGAGTTCAAAGAGCGTGTGATGTTAAAGTTATAGTTGTAAATACTTCATCACAAGAAAAATTAGTCAAGCACTCTGAAAGTGTTTTCATTCTTAATTTTGTATACAGGGAGATATTAGAATAAGTTTAATCAATTTATCACTCATTGTTTGTATCAATGTTGTTTTAATATAATGTTTTTGTTGTATTTATATCATGTTCTTGTTTTCATATCATTTTTTGTTTTTTTATATCATGTCTTTGTTGTTGCTATATCATGTTATTGTTTATTTATTAATAAATGTATATATTATTTTCATATACATCTTACTAATTTTTTCATCTCTGACACTTTTATCATAAATAAAGAGCAAATAGCAATATTACAATATTTCTTCTAATTAATTCCTTTTCAATGTGCATAAATTTCATGCACTAGGTCACTAGTTAACAAAGGTGTGAAATAAATTTCAAAGGGTGTGAGGTTTCAATCTTTAATCTTTAAATTTCTAATTATTTTAGAATTTATTTGGAGTGGGATGTGAGGTAGAACACTAATTTCATTTTTCAAAAATTGCAATTATCTAATATTTTAACTGAATAGGCTATTATTTCCTTGCTAAATGGAAATGCCTGTCATCATACCATAAGTTGCAGTACATATATGGATCTGTTTTTGGACTTCCCATTCAGTTCTAAAGATCCACATATCTGTTTTGGAATCAGTATCCTGTAATTTTTAAATTATAAAATTATTTTTCTTTTTTAATGTAAGTATTGTTCTTCCTCAGAATTTCTTGGCAGTTACAACTCATTTATTCTTCCAGATAAAACTTAAAATGACTATAAATCCCTTACCCTCTAAAAATGATGATTTGGGTGTTTATTAGTATTACATTGAATTTATAGGCTAGTTCAGAGAGTGTTGATATCTTTACAAAATAAAGTTTTTTCCTCTAGGAGCCAGATTTTTCTACCCAATTATTCAATTTTTATTTCATGTGCTTCAGTAAAGTTTTATAGGTTTCTTTAATATAGATTGTGATGCACATTTGTACATGGGGTGTATCATGCATGAGTTTTTCTCTATATTTTGCTATTTTATCAGAAAACAATTAATTTTATATTTTAATGTTTACTTGTTCCTCTTACTAAATTTTATTAGACTAAAAGCTTTTGGATGATTCTTTTAGACTAAATAAAAATGACATCCTTCACTTTCCCAAATTTATACATTTTTTCTTGTGCATTACCTAAACCCTCCAGAACAATGATACCTTTGTTTTCTTTCTGACTTTGAAAGGAAGGCTTCCGATGTTTTTACCATTTGATTTAATGTTTGTAGTTCCTTTCTGATATATGTTCTACATTATGACATAAAGACTTTTTCCATTTCTAGTTTATTAGTAGTTTTAATAAGAATTAATATTAAATTTCATCAATTGCCATTGGGATATTAATAAGTTAATTATTGGCCTACACAAGGTGACTGGCAGAGTGCCACTATACTGAACATTACCTTGGGAAAGTAATTACCTTCCTGTCTTTCTCAAGTGCCTACCAAAGGTAAACCCCCCAAAGTGAACGTACATATGCTCCAACCTGAACACTAGCAGGAACACACACTTGGGAGGAACAGAGAAAATCTACTGTGCAACCACCCCCTGTTGGATGGCAAAGGAACTCCAAGAGATGGAGACAGCAATGGCAGCAGCCAAAGATGAAGGAAAAGGGCCAAGTGGCAAGGATATTCTTTTGCCAGTACACTGGGTACCTGGACCAGAGAAAGAACTCTGGTGCCAGTGGCAAAGAGACCTGTGTGCCTTTATCATGGCATTATAGGATGCATCACTATGGCAGCCACATAATTATTTATTTAGATCCCCCTCAAACTTTTAAGCTTCAAAACTCCAATCCCCCCTACCCTTCGTCTTAGAGCCTATTTCTAGGATAAAAAATGAACTATCCTGGAAAATGAGATTAAAAACGGCCATCCCAAGGACACAGTAAATAAAAAGTGGACTTGTAAGTAAACCGAATAAATAAAATATATGTGGGCATCACAAATTGTCTTTATTTGAAATCCAGGTCTTTGTTACCTTGCTAACATTTCCATTTTCTGTTTATATTATGTGTCTCTTTCTATGACTAGGTTAGGCAGTCAGGGGTTCCACACAAAACATTTAAATTTTTTTAAAAAGCTGTTAAGTTGGTAAGGTTAGCAAATATCTTTATCTCCTCTCCTTTTAAAGCTGTAAGCCAGCCAGGGCTTTTCTTCACTTGTGAGAAGTCAAGGCAGCCACGAAGCTCTGGAAGACGAGGCACCTCCGCGCTGGCTCCATCCACTCTATTCAGCTGGGGCAGCTGAGGAAGGGTGTCAGAGGAAGGTTGGCTTTGGAACCCCTAAAAAGGCCTTTGCAATAATAGGAGCACCGTCCGAGCCCTCTATCAACTTGGCTTTGGAAGGCTTCACTAAAAATACCTTTGTTCCAAAGGAATGAAAAATAAACAAAAACAGTGCTCAAACATGTTACTAGAGCAAGAAACAAGGGTACAAACAAGAGCATAGTCAGTCAGCAGGTCTAACAATTTGACTCTCTAAATACCTCTGGCAATCAGCTCCCCTCCCCATTTGACCTTCCATTGCCTTCCGTTTTGAGCCTCATCACTTTCCATCTTGATCACCGAAACAGTCCACACTCTACAGCCTCACTTTCCCCATCCACCAGCCTCATGTTTTCAGTGTATCTTTTTTAAATGCAGGCTCCATCGTGTCACACTGCTGGACTAACCCCCCCTTACCGGCAGTAACATTTTCCAAAGAGAGGTCTTGCACTAGAGTAATCTGAAATGCTGCTGATCCTCAGACCTAATATCAGCATCAAGACTCCGGGTGTGTGGAATTTTCCAAAGCTCCCCAAGGAATTCCTCAGCACATTACAATTAGACAACTTCTGATCCACAGGCGCAAACTCCTCATGGCAGGAGAGACCCTTCAGAACTTGGGACCTTGGACTCTCTTCTCAGCCTCATCGCTGCCACTCGCTCCCCATTTGTACTGGATCCAGGGGAACTGCTGTGTTTTGTTGAAAACATGGCAGGCATGTCCCACCTCTGTGCCCCTTCGCACATCATTGCCTTCTTCCCCTTTGACTGCTACCGCCCTATGTATCCTAAAGCTCAACTCCTCCCTGAGGCCTTCCCTGCTGTTGCTCTTCAGCAGAGTGTCTTTCTTTCCTTGGGGCCCCCTCAGCACTGTGCGCAGTATTCTGTTCCAGCACTCACCCCGGGCTATTGCTCTGTGAGTACCTGCCTCTGCCCTGGACTGGAAGTGTCTGGCAGAAGGGCCTGAGTCTCATTTATTTCAGTACATTAGGTGCTCAATAAACATTGGCTGAGGTAATGAATGAATATAACGTGAACACATATATATAATTTTTCAATGGACATAGTAAGAAGATAAAGAAACAAGTGACTCTGAACCGGTTTGGCTCAGTGGATAGAGCGTCGGCCTGTGGACTGAAGGGTCCCAGGTTTGATTCCGATCAAGGGCACGAACCTTGGTTGTGGGCACATCCCTAGTGGGGAGGTGGGGGAGGTGTGTGTGCAGGAGGCGGCTGGTCGATGTTTCTCTCTCATCGATGTTTCTAACTTTCTATCCCTCTCTCTTCCTCTCTGTAAAAAATCAATAAAAATATATTTTAAAAAAGAAACAAGTGAAATTAATTCTAATAACACACACACACACACACACACACACTAGAGGCCCAGTGCACAAAAATTCATGCAGGTGGGGGGGGATGGTCTCTCAGCCCCGCCTGCACCCTCTCACAGTCCAGGATGTGCAACTGCTACCCACTGGAAACAGGCTTAAGTCTGACCTCCCCCATGCAGGAAGTGACGGGCAGGCTTCCTGATCAGGGGACAGTGCCACCACCCCCCATTGTCCCTCTGCTGCTGCCCCCCGATTGCCATCCCCTCCCTCTGCCCGCTGGCACACGCCTCAGTTGTCCTAACACTGCCTGCTCCCTGGTCCCGCCCCCTGCCAACCAGTGTTCTGCTCTTCAGTGGATTTGCATATTATGCTTTTATTATATAGGATATGTTTATTTCAGAGAGGAAGGAAAAGAGAGAGAGAAATATCAGTGATGAACGAGAATCATCAATTGGCTACCTCCTGAATGCTCTCTACTGAGGATGGAACCCAAAACCTGGGCATGTGTCCTGAGTGGGAATCACACTGTGACCTCCTGGTTCATGTATCAATGCTCAACCACTGAGCCAGGATCTAATGATAAATTTTTATTTCACACTCTGGGATCTAATGATATATTTTTATTTCACTCATTCTATCCAAAATATTATTAGGTCAGTATGTAATCCATATTAAAAAAAAAAAAAAACCCTATTGAGATATTTTGCATTCTTTCCTCAGAATCTTCAAAATTCCAGTGATTTACAATTAATAGCACATCTCAGACCAGCTCGCCACATTTCAGGTACTCCACAGACACATGGGCTAGTGGTTACTGTAGGGGACAGTGCCATTCTAGACCAGGGAGGACACTCTCCAGGTTTCTGTGAGAACCTTTGCACGTGGAGAAAGCTGCAGGCTGGTCCGGAGTTCATCCTTGGTGGTTGCATGGCACTGGCATGGTTTTTACCAAGACCTTGTTAATGTCGGTCTCCTGGTGCACTGCCCAGAGCTGTGAGGGCAGGTCTGCCTGTGCGGGTCCTGCTGGGAGCCCTGCACAGCTAGCTCAGCTTCAGGGCTGTCAGCAGCTAACAGACCTGCCTCTCTCCCGGCCATTTGGAGCTGAAACCCTGCTGCCTCTCTGGGGAGCATTAAAGGCACGAGGGAGAAGGCTGCATTCTTTGGCATGCAAAGCCACACCCTCCAATGCCATCATCGAGAGGCTCTAGTCACCAAAAGAAAAAGCCACAGAAATGTAAATACAGTTCGTTTGTAGATGCCTTGGTAGAGGTAAGCGCCGGGTATCCACACCCTCTAGGGGCATCATTCCATCTGAGGGAGGAGATTACAAATAAAGTCCTAAGCAGGAAACTTAGAACACTTCTAAGACATGAGCTGTTTGTCTTGCTCAGGCCTGTCTGCTGGCTCCCTCTAACTCAGACCGCCGTGAGTGTTTGCCGGTCCCAACCTCTGCTCTCTTGGGGTCAGAACTCAGAAAAGAAAACGAGTCTCCATCTCCCGCCCCGTACTCCGGTGACCTCAGCTGAGAAGCCTGGTGCCAACTGGCACCAAGTGTCGGGTGGAGCCGAGAGTCGGCTTGGCACTCCCAGCCTGGCACCCTCTTGGTGGGCAGTGACCCAAAGCCGTCTTTCCCTCTGCTTTTCCTCCCCTGGGCCCCATTTTCAACTAAAAACAGTCAGGTACACAAATTAGCATCAGAACCAAAATGGTTTCCCAGGAAACTAATGACAAAAAAAAAATCCCAGGTTAAAAACATTTTATTTGCAACCCAGAGAGCAAAGTCGTGCTTTTCGCAGGAACAAAAGCCCTGAGTCGAAGGACTCCGTCTCTTACAGAGACGCCGAGGACCAGAGACGCAGCCGGGGCAGAAAGCAGTGCGGTGCGAGGCTTCGGGAGGGGCGCTCTGTGTTTTTCTACACCGCGCTCCCATCAAACCTTGCCCACCAATCACTCGTGCCTGTTTGTACAGACCTCACACATTTCCTCATTACTTTCTTTTCACTGCGTTCTCCTTCCTGCAGGCTGAACTCTTTAGAATGCAAGCGCACAGAGGATGGGTCAGAAATGTTGCCATTGTCAGGTAGAGGAGTCTCAGTACCATACCTCCACCCATAAAATGCACCCCTTGGAAATTACCTGAGAAAAAATTGTATTCCAATAGTAAAAAAAATAAACAATAATAATAGCTATGCATTTGTATATTAGTAGTGGTTCATAGTTTACAAAATGCCTTCATATATTCTTTTTAATTCAACGTCACAATAGTTGGAGCAAACAATAGGTTCGGTCTTGGTAGGATGCGTTTCATAGCAATTCCTGAACATAGTGAGGGCGTTCTGTGTGCCTGCCTTGTGGAATGCACTGGGAACAGAGTTAGCAAGACGTAGTTCCTTCGGGAGGAGCTGGGTCTTGTGGGGAAAATAGAAAGCAGATAATAAGTCCATGAAACCTTCTGACAGAGGCATACACCATGCTTAGGGACACATTTGTAGAGTCCCTTGGTATAGAATTAAAGTCAGATAATCCCTTAATCTGAAGAAATTACATTCCTTAATGATGGAATTTCTGGTAACCTAAACAAGCTAGTAAGGGCACTGTTGTCAAGGGTCTTTCCCAAGAGCCCTAAAACCACAGAGCACTGGCTGTGCCTTACTTGGAAGGTGTAACTATTACCCTGTTTCCCCGAAAATAAGACAGTGTCTTATATTAATTTTTGCTCCCAAAGATGCGCTAGGTCTTATTTTCAGGGGATGTATTATGTTTCCATGAAGTAGGTCTTATTTTCGGAGGATGTTTTATTTTCGGGGAAACGCGGTATATGCCTATACTATGCATTTACGGTATAGTTACAGTATGAAACTAGAGTATTTGTAGTGTCACAACATTAGATTTGACTCTAAACTGACAGGCCTGATTCTTTCACAATGTACATACTGAGATGCACATGTTCTCCAAATGAGCACTAAACCCCCAATGCAAAGAAACTATTGAATATAGCCATTGCTTAATACATTTATAATTCCTTTTATTGGCATTTCCTTCAGAATCTGGAGGTAATATGTCTCCCTCCCTTTTTCTCTTATTTTCTAATTACAAAAGTAATGCATGAACATACTCATGGTAAACAATTCAAGATTATAGAAATATACTCTCTGTACAATTTGCATAGACTTAGCATTCATTTAAATGACAAGATGCACCATAAGTTATTTAAGCAATGTTCTGACTAGCATTGAACTGTTCTTATAATTTTTCAGTCTTGTGAACAATGCTATAACTAATAATCATTTGCACAGTGGTTTGAGTATTTCTAGAAAATAAATTTATAGATGTTGAACTGATAGCATATTCTTCACAGATCCTCAGTGCACACAAAGCTTTAACATTTAAGAATACTAAGTTGCCTGAAAAAAATTAGGTCCAAATAAAACTTGACAACAAACAGGGAGGAGAGGGAAGATTTGTTAAGCAGCTACTACATATGCCCATCACAATGCTCAAAAATTGCTTTTATTCCGACAAATTCTGACTATTTTGACATTATTATTCCCATTTCAGAGATGAGGAAATTGCAGCACAGAGAGGCTAAACTTCCCCATGGTAATACGGCTAGCAAATGGCAGGGCCAGGATTGGAACTTAAGTCTTCTGATTCTTTTTACTATGCCACTTCCACTTAATCATGTAAAATCACATTGCATGTATCTTGGTTTGAACTCCAATATATGTAAACTATAACGTGTCTCATGAATTCAGTCTCCTCATCTCCCTTTTCTTCCTGAATAACAATGCTGCATATACACATAATGTATCCAGCCCGGGCTGGGTGCTTCAGTTGGTTGGAGTGTCGTCCTATACACCAAAAGTTTGTGGGTTCCATTCCAGGTCAGGGCCCGTACCTAGGTTTTGGGTTTGATTCCCAGTCAGAGGGCAATTGGAAGGCAGCCAACTGATGTTTCTCTCTGTGTGTCCCTTCCTCTCTAAGGAAAAAAAATATCAATAAATAGAGGAAGCTGGGGGAAGATCAATGGGGAAAAAAGATATATGTACTACTGTTTGTAACACTTTAAACAGGCAAGCAAAAGAATCCATAAAAAACACATATTAGGTGAGGATTAATAATTATTATTATGCATCCAAAATACATACTTCTTTTTGTTCTAAAATATTTCTGCTCTGGGTGTATGTAAATTCTACTATTTAAAACTAGAGGCCAGAGGGGTCCCTCAGCTCAGCCTGCACCCTCTCGCAATCTGGGACTGCTGGCTCCTAACCACTGGCTTGCGTGCCTGCCTGACCGCCCCTAACCACTGTGCCTGCCTGACTCATCACCCCCAACTGCCTCTGCCTGCCTGCCTGATTGCCCCTAACCACCTTTGCCTCGGCCCCCGTGGCTGCAGATTTATCTGAAAGGATGTCCAGAATGACATCTGGAAATTCGTTTGGCTGTCTGGTCTAATTAGCATATTACACTTTTATTATTATAGATAATAGCAAAGAATCAATTATTATTAAGTCAATTTGGCTACATGCCTCACTGTAGTTGGGTAAAACTAACCTGTTATCTAAAGACTCTATTCTTTGCTTAATTAATTAACCACCTCTTTTAACCTATTTTTGAAAATCCACCATTTCCATAGTATTTTTCAGGGTTTCTTCCTGGGGCAGTCTCCTATGGAAACAAAATACAGAAACCATGAGATGAAAAAGAAAACATGAGGTGAAAGAAAAAGGGGTGGAGGGAAATCAGGGGCCAAAAGAGGATCATGCAGATAGTTCTGCCTCTTTTCTGAATGTTGGGTTTCAATGACTTCGTTTTGAATCACTAACTCACCAGGAAATACCAACGTTTTCCAACCTAATGCTTTACTTGTATAGGTCTTGCTCGTCAGCGATGGGCTTTCCCTGTGTTCTAAGGCCTTCCCTGTGTGCTCCCCTCGCACTTGTCACACCGTTTTTCGTCCTTCTTCCTCATTGGACTGTTTGCACCTGAATAACAAAGACCATGCCTCTGTTATCTTGTGCCCTTGGCTCATAGCACAGCACCTAGCACTTGGTAAGTGCTCAATAAATATTTGTGGCTTGAATGAATTGCCTCAAGAGTATTCCTCCCCTTAAACCTGCTGCCTGATGCGCTTTTAGTCAAAGAAGCAAACTCTCCAAGTGACCTGATTTAAGGGATGGATGTACACTCATAACATAAAGGATGGATGTACACTCATAACATACACTCATAACAAGTCAGGAAACTTAATGGCAGGTTTCCCCAGATGCGGTTCTGTTTTCACCTTTTACCAGTATTAACACACAGCTTGGCACCTCTTTACACTCCCCAGAAAAGATTCATTCATACCAGAGCATTAGTGAGCAGTGTTGATTTCACTGAAGATTTTGTAGTGATATTGGGGAAGCATTGTGGACCATTTAACAATCCTGATCCCGCAGTTTGATCTCTGAGGCCTTTCTTTCCATTGTGCTTCAACCTCACAGACTTCCTCCGCGTTATACAGAACAACTCAATCCTTCCCCAGCTCCTTCCTTCACACGCATGCCCACACTTATTAGTCCACAATAGATGTGTGCCTTTGGAAGATGAGTGGTGAGTGTCTGTGAGCAATGACACTTTTCCCTATTACATCAGCATTTGCAGTTTTTAGTGCTTAAATTTGATTTTTCCAAACCACTAACATAAGCAAAAATTGTGTGTGTGGCTGGCATGCCATTTTTAAAGTTATCTTTTATCTCTTCAGCCCCAGGAAGAACCAGCCATTTCTTGCTGTGACTTCCATTTCATGGGTCAAGTCGGGTCCTGCCTGCTGGGCCTTCAGGCTGTGCTCCCCCTGTCACTTCTTGGTGCTTCGTGATTCCTTGTCCTGGGAACAAAAGGCCTCTTTACCCCAGATCCGGAGGTCACCACTCCAGCTCAGGCAAAACTTAGCTCCCTGATGGCTGGTATTTTCCCTCTCTGGCCTCAAGGAAAGCTTCTCTCTTATTAACCTTAATGATCATAATACAACTGCAAATTTATTGATCCACTATGTGTCAGGCATTGTGCTGAGCACTTTTTATACTTTACCTCATTTAATCTCTGGAACTACATTGTAAATGGTTATTATTATCACCCTCCATTTCACAGATTTAAAAAAAAAACACATAAGGGAAATTAAGTAATTTGCCTGACGGTACTTAATTCACATGGGGTTTGAATGCGACTCTGTTTCCAAAGTCTGTGTGTGTGCTTTGACCTCACTTTTGGAATAAAGATGCTGCCTTACGTCCTTGTAATTGGCGCCACCTCACCACCCCCTTCTTCTTTTCTTGTGCTGATCTGGAGCGGCTCAGAGATTAGACCCTTACTCTTGTCCTGCAGTCCACTATGCCGGGGCTGACCAGCAGACCCTGAGCGACTGATGAACAGATTACTCGGACACAGGTTTCTGTGAAAGAGAGGCTAAGGGGCTGTTTTACTTGAGAAGTAAAAGCAGTCCTATTCGTCTGCCTCATTGTTTTTTTATTGTAACAACAGCTTGAACTCAAATTAACCTCTGCTATAATCAGCAGGGTATCTTGAGAAAGCACATGCGTCTACAAGGTCGGGTCTTTTAGAGAATCCTCCTGACAGACCCTCCAACCAAGTCCCGTGCTTCCCCACACACCTCCCAGTATGTCCTGGTCTACCATCTTGCTCTTAACTCAGGCAATGTGACTGCCACCCTAGTCATCAGCACAGATGGCTCTGGACATTTCTTGAGAAAGAATAATTTTTATTGAATGTTAAGTAACTAAAAAAAAGAGCTTTGAGTCATCCTCTTGGATGAAAAAGGCCAAGTGAAGAGAAATGTTTATGGTATGCTACTGTGTTTTACAAAGGGTTAAAAATTATTGTTTTGGTAGTTTTGGAGTGAAATCAATATTTTCATTGGTCAGATAATAAGTAGGGATAGGAGAAGATTTCATTATATATCTTTTTTTAATGTCTTTGTGATAAGAACTCAGAATTTACTGTCTTTTTAAAAAATATATTGTATTGATTTTTTCCTTTTTCTTATTTTTACAGAGAGGAAGGGAGAGAGATAGAGAGCCGGAAACATCGATGAGTGAGAAACATCGATCAGCTGTCTCCCACACACCCCTCCACTGGGGATGTGCCCACAACCAAGGTACATGCCCCCAACCAGAACTGAACCCGGGAACCCCCAGTCCGCAGGCCAATGCTCCATCCACTGAGCCAAACCAGCCTCGGCTCATTATATATCTTTTATAATTTTTATATTAGGACCATATGAATATATTACCAATTTTAAAAATAAATGAATGTTTTACCTCAGTAGCTTTACTGGTGGGCAGGAGGTGTTTTGCTACAATAGATAGTAAGCAATAATTTAAAAAGGAATGTTTGAATGAAATTATTTTGAATCACCCTAGCTGGTTTGGCTCAGTGGAGAGAGCATTGGCCTGTGGACTGGACGGTCCCAGGTCCAATTCCAATCTAAGGGCACATGCTCGGGTTGTGGGCTTGATCCCCAGTAAGAGATCGGTGCAGAAAGCAGCCGATCAATGATTCTTTCTCATCATTGATGTTTCTATCTCTCTCTCCCTCTCCCTTTCTCTCTGAACTCAGTAAAAATGTATTTAAAAAATAATGATAATTTTGAGAAAGAACACAAAGAAAAATAACTTCTTTCAGAAGAGCATTTCACATAAACCTGGTGATCCCAAGCACCCAGTATTATGGGCAATTTGGGCAACGGCCTGAGAGCAATCAGTAGGTAATGGAAAGCACTGATACAGTTATATGTGTCCTGCTTCTGGCACTACACATGCCTAGGGGGTCAGGGGCTTCCTCTCTCACACAGCTAGAACTCAATAAATGTTGAGTAGCAATGGGGAAAGATTGCCACACAGAATCCCTTTAACTAGAAGAGGAGCAAGAAGTCATTTCAGTGTGATTTGTTGAGTCCTAAAAAGACATCAGAACCTTCTGGGGCAGAGTTGAGTCAACATCAATTCAATCGCAACTCAATACCAGAAAATAAAGGTTAGTCAAGTAAGCAACTGTGCCCTCATTCACATTCCTGACTGTAGTCTTGGAGAATCGATAATCTGCTTTAGCCCGGTCTCACATGGTTTTCAGCTATGGATCTTCAGCAGACAACACTCCTGGTAGCTGAGAGAATGAGTACCTTGGCCCTCAAAGGGGATCTGGGCAGCAGCGCACAACAGCATCTACTACATAAACGCCTAAATGAATATCGAACAAATGCATAGTAGCTCTGAAAGCCGCATGCAGCTAGCCCAAACAAAACGGTGGTGTTTGGTGGAGCAGTGCCCTGGCTGTGTCTGTGAGGAAAATTCTTGATGCTATAATTGTCTGTGTATGATTACCTTCTGACTCTGAAATTGCCAGTTCAGTAAGCAAAAGTAGACTGATTAAAAATCAATCTTTTCTGAAACTCTCAGAGACAGGGCTTCTCGGGGCCAATTCAAAAGGAGAATTCTTGCTACAGATTCTTCCTCATTTTTCCTATTTCTCTGTATTTCATGAGCAGGTGGCCAATACCTGCAGCTGATAATTACAGGCTTTATGTATGCTGTTCTGTGAAAGGAACTTGTCCACGGTGACAGGACTGACAGGGAAGTATGCAGCATATGTTTGACCCTGTAAAAGGGGGAAAATACCCTTTTGTTATGGGCCATGGGGTTTTCAAGGCTGCTATCCATGGCAAATGTTCACCACACTTAAAGGCTAAGGGCCAGGCATACAACCTTTTAATAGCTTGTCAGCAGAAAGTCCATTCACGGAAAGCCTTGGCTATCCCACACAACCGGCGGGTAATCAGAGCCACATTGTACTCTCCCCTTTGCAAACAGGTAAGAGTTCTATAGCTTCCACCACTGAAAATATTTAATATTGCACCTCTAATTTTCAATAATAATAATAACAACAATAATAATAGAGAAAAGGTTGCCATGGACTTTGTAGAATAAAATGGGTGTTTTGATTTTTGATGAAAGATTTTCTCTTTTTGGATGGAGCAAAGCATCCATTTGACAATACCTAAGAAAATGACACAGCAGTTCTGAGCAGAAATAATGCAAAAGCTCCATGTATGCTAATAAAAGAGTAATATGCTAATTAGACTGGGTCGACCAGTCATCTTCTGGAAGTCTCACTTTCTTCCGGACAAAGCCATGGTGGCGGGGGCCGAGGCAGAGGCAGTTAGGGGCAATCAGGCCAGCAGGGGAGAGCAGTTAGGGGGCAACCAGGCTGGCAGGAAGGGCAGTTGGGTGTGACTAGGCCTGCAGGAGAGGGTAGTAGTGGGTGACAAGGCCTATAGGGGAGGACAGTTGTGGATGACCAGGCCAGCAGGGGAGGACCATTGGGGGCATTAGGCAGGCAGACATGTGAGTGGTTAGGAGCCAGTGGTTCTGGTTTGCAAGAGGATGTCTGACTGCTGGTTTAGGTCTGATCCCTGAGGGAGACAGACATCCCCTGAGGGGTCCTGGATTGGAGAGGGCGCAGGCCCTTCTTTCCCCTGTGCACAAATTTCATGCATGGGGCCTCTAGTTGAAATTATAAGAACAATTGAAACAGGGAATTAGCCCCATACTGGTAATTATACCTTCCCCTCTCATTCTACTCCTAATTCACACTCATTGATACTTGCCAAATAGATATTTATTTATTTAATTGATAGGGTACTAAACAAAATTATATCATTATATTACTGCTATTAGAATTTTTGTTCAATATTAATAGTTACATAATTTATAATAAAATGCTCATAATCTAAATTATGGTCACAAAGTGATAAGAAAAAACAGAATGAGTATCTTCCATTGTGATAGCAACAATTTTGTTCCTCCTGATTTCTAAAATTACTTGAGAATATGCTAAAATTACCTACTTATTAAATCATGAATATTTGGGGATTATAGACAAAATTGTGAAATTTTAGGGTTAAAGGATACCTTTGAGATTATTGGGTACAAATCGGACTTTTACAAGTGAAGAAAGAGACCCAGAGAGGTGGAGTGTCTGGGGTCCTATATTCAAAACAAGAATCCAGGCTTTCTGATTCACTGGCAGCATTCTTCCCATGAGAATAAACATAGGTTTTAGTTATTAATATTACATGCATATGTTAATTGCAATTTTTTTATTGTTGAAAGAAAAGAAGGCCTAGATGCCTTCTTACTAGACCAGGTTCAGGATTGCTTCTTAGGTCCCAAAGAAAACTGGACTTGAGACTGTGAAGCCGAACTTGGTGTGAGCCTCAGGCAGAGCTGATTACTTAACTTTGATCCCGATGAAGCTTGTCAACATATGATTGCACAGGCTGGGCATTTCCGCATTTCCGCATTTCTGGCTTTCACATCACTGTGCCCAGAATCCTTGCAGACTTCAGAGGGTAGTTATGATAGCAGCACCCAGCATGACTTCCAAAACTCCTAATAGACACCAATACACGTATAGACTCCAATGTTCCACTTTGTTCAGATTCCCATGTAATGCACACATTCACATACCGATAGCTTGGACACATTATTCTACTAAGAAGTTAGATCACAGTGTTCTGCTAAGACTAACCCCAGGAATCTGGCCCTACTACTCCCATGTCATAGAAGAGTGGAAAAGACAACTAGAAAGGTCAGAATGCAGGTCACGGTGTGAGAAAGCTTCCATCTTTATGTGTGTACCCTTGCAAGTGGTGTAAAAATCTTCAAAATAAAGCACAGTTGGGTTTTTTTCTTATTTTTTCTTTCACAGGGCTTTTCCATGACTGCTAATTCTTGGGATGTAAATGTTATCCAGTTCTCTATAGTTCTCTATCTGCCTTGAAAAGTCCAGTGTGGGAGGTAAAGGCATGCATAAATGTCAGACATCTCCTCTAAAATGACATGCAACCCATCCTCACTAGTTCACCTGCTCTGCAATGCAGGATGTTGATACGTAAGCAATATATTTATTCCTTCAAATAAGGGATCTTTTTTGATGGCAGGATCTATCAGCTGATGGCTAGCACAATCCCAGTTGAGCTCATGTTAAGTCTGAGCATACTGCCTTGATGTGCATCTATCTCTTCTGAAAGGCCACAGTTCCTCACAATTATCCCTTCTTGCTATTCCAGGGTCTCCATCATAGGAAAGAGGGATTCTGATAGAGCTTTATTGACCTGTGAATGTGAACCACAGCCCAAACCTTTCAGCCGTGCCTGAGTAGACATGGAGTTGGCAACTTGTCATTAGGTTTTGTATTAGTTAACTAAGGCTCTGTTACCAAGTACTGCACACTGGGTGGCTTAAACAACAGCAACTTACTGACCTCTTAGTTCTGGAGGCTAGAAGTCTGATATTCAGGTGTCAGCAGAACTGGTTCCTTCTGAGGACTGTGAAGTTGAAAATTCTGTGGCAATCTCCTAGCCTCTGGGGTTGCTGGAAATCTTTGACTGTCTTTGGCATATAGGTGTATCACCCAAATCTTTGCCTTTGTCTTCATATGGAGTTCTCCCTGTGTGTCTGCTCTGGTCCAAATTACCCCTTTTTATAAAGATATAATCTTAATTGGATTAAGGCCTACTCAAATGGCCTCATCTTAACTTGATCATATGCAAAGATCCTATTTACAAATAAGGTCACATTCACAAGTACTCGAGGCTAGGATTTTAATATCTTTGGGGAGGGGTAAAATTCAATTTATAATAGTGTTTTCTTGTAGGTCCAAAAAAGATAATGAGGACCATTGGATTGGGAAGACATCCCTAAACTCCCTCTCTTTTCTACCCCATTGGGTGCTTTCTCATTCTCCAACCCTGCCTCACCATCCCTTGAATGGGCTTTCCCAAAGGAAGGGCCCCATTGGCCTAGGGTGGAGTGGCGTTTCCATCCATCTACTGAGGTCTTGGGCCTCGATATTAATGCTTCTGATATCCAGCATCTGCCTGGACTTCTGATCCCTAGTAGCAAATTGTCTGTGATCCTGGTCCTTTTATTAAACTTATAGATGAGGCAATATATTAGAAGGGTTAAGAACATGGGCTCTGAAGCCAGACTTTCACTTCTGAAACTTCCTAGATATGTCTCTTGGAGCCAGATATATCAAGTGTCTGTTTCCTCATCTGCAAGCTCATCACCTCAAAGAATTGTTAAGATGGTAAAATAAAATCACATAGAGCAGTTATAGCAGTGCCTGGCACATAGTAAATGCTCGCTAAAGTTAGATGACATAATTATTAGCTTATCTCTGGCAAGCACTGGTTCTTGGAAAGGCAGACATGGCAAGGAAGATGAGTGAAATGTCAGGATGGGGAGAATGCCTCAAGGACAAGCAGTGTATAAACCAGCTCCTGTATAGCAAACACCCACAGTGAGGCTGAGAGGGAGCCATGACTCAATAGAGGAGTAGATGAGAGGGCAGTGAGGGGTCAATCTGGGGAAACAGTTCAGGGCCTCTTGTCTGTTTCTTTTCTGAAAGTAGAATAATCTCAGAGTGTGGGCAAGCTTGAGCCTTAGTAGACACACATGGAGAGAGACCAGTAGTACAGGTGTGTGTGTGTGTGTGTGTGTGTGTGTGTGTGTGTGTGAGAGAGAGAGAGAGAGAGAGAGAGAGAGAGAGAGAGAGAGAGAGACAGAGAGAGACAGAGAGAGACAGAGAGAGACAGAGACAGAGAGAAAGACAGAGACACACACACAGAGAGAGAGACAGAGATAAAGTAGAAGTCACCAGGAAATTCTTGGCCCTAGTACTCTATTATGTAAACTATAGACCTACTAGTAGATTCCATACTTACACTCTAAGAAGACTTTGGGGGCCATCCTCACCTTCGCCCTTCCAACCTGCCCTCTGTTTTCTCAATGTCAAGTCTATGCCTTTCATCCAGAACAGCTGCCACCCTGGGCTGCTGCTGTCAGCAAAGGTACTCTGCTTGCAAAATTCTCTGTTTCATTGTCATTGTTTGGCTATTACCCCACTGCAAAGGAACAGCTCAACTAATGAGTTTAAACTATTCACTTTTCAAATATTAGGTTAAGACTATCTGAAGTTTGATCAAGATACGGTGGATAAGAAATCACTGCCCCTCCTAAAAATTTAGGTTATGATTCAAGTGCTCTTTTAAGAAGCATTTCAGAATGTTGACTGTATGCATTATCCCAGTGCCCAGCAACCGTGGCATAGCTACATTTCGGCAGTCTTTTGTGATGAGAAATGTATGTGGGTGAAGCATTTGGTCATTCAAAAAAGCACCAACCTTCTCCTGACCCTGCTATTCCCTTAAGGTACCACCCTACATCTCGCTTTCCTTCTGCTCCTCAAATTGTCAAGAAGCCAGTCCATACTTGTTTCTACCACCTCACCACCCACAATCACACTGGGTTGTATAATCCCTTAACCCTTTGCATCCTCACCACCCAGCTAACATTGCTCTTTGGATGGTGTCATTACCGGATGTCATTATTATAACACCAATGGCTGCACAATGACCTCTAACTTTCTTGAATTCTCTGTAGCATTAAATACATTGAACATTTTCTCCTCCTGAGGCTTCCTTGACCCTGAGCCACTCTGGGCTTCCTGTTTCCCCTGGAGCTCCTCCTCTGGATCCTTCTTTAGCTATTCTTTTCTGTAAATGCAGGTATATCCGAAGTGTATGTCCTCTTGTCCTTTTCTTCCCTCCTTGTATCCTGTGCCTGGCTAAGCCTGGTTTGTTGGATATAGAAGGGCCTCCAGTCAGTGGGGTTTTGAAAAGACAGAATATCCAAGAGTAGGTATAGTTAGCCCTGGCATTTTGCAGTATCTTCTTACAGGAAATAAGAGTAGGCATAAGCTCAAGCAATGCAACGTAGAAATGCAACACTTGGGTGCCATGTTTGGATGGAGCTTAGGGTAGAGGATAGGCGCGAAAGTGATTAATCATAGGATAAAGGAGGAGTCCAGTGTGTAGGCCAGTGTGCTTGAAGAAGCTTATTTCTGATTGTTGTGTCTAGCAGCTTCCTCAGTTTTCCTTACCTTTCCACGGGGGGGTGAGGGGGGAGTTGTGGGGCGGGTGTGTGTTGGGGGGAAGGGGAGTAAATATTCATAGTGTTTATTAAGATCTGGAAAGCAAAGAGCACTCTTATCATTTTACCACTGTATTTCCAATACCTAGGCCAGTGCATGTTCATAGAAGAGGCTAAATAAGTATTCACTGAAAGAGTAAATGATCTGAAAGTCAGAGTAAGTAGAAGAAGGTAAAGGGGGTATATATGGTAATGGAAGGAGACTTGACTTTGGTTGTTGAATACACAATTCAATATGCCCTCTTGTACCTCCTCTCCCTTCCACCTACCCCCTGCAGTCACCACACTATTGTCCATGTCCATGAGCTCGCTCTCTCTCTCTCTCTCTCTCTCTCTCTCTCATTTTCCTTTTTTCTCAATACTCCCCCTTCAAGGCTAATCACATTCTTTAAAGTAATTTTATGACAGAAAGACCACAGTAAGGTATAACTGCCCAGACTCTGACGAACTGGCTTGATCCAAGGATAAAATTTTAAAAGTCTAGAACAAGGGGTGTTCTGAGGAAAATGACTACTCCCTGTGATATAATCTAAAATAAAAATTTGGGCTTAGCCAGTGTGGCTCAGTGGTTGAGCATTGAACTATGGACCAGGAGCTCATGGTTTGATTCCTGGTCAGGCCATATGTCCAGGTTGCCAGCTTGATCCCCAGTGTGGGGTGTGGAGGAGGCAGCCAGTCATTGATTCTCTCTCATCATTGATGTTTCTATTTCTCTCTCCTTCTCCCTTCCTCTCTGAAATTAATTATATATATATGTACTAGAGGCCCAATGCCTGAAATTCGTGCAAGGGGCTTGGCCCCTACCGCTGCAGCAGCTGCCTCGGCCTCGGCCCCCTCTCTTCCCACCACAGCAGCCACCTCTGCCTCGGCCCCCACTGCCCAGCTTTGTCCAGAATGTAGTCAAAAAGGATGGCTGGTCTAAATAGCATATTACGCTTTTATTATTATAGATGATTCCTGTGATCAAGTACATTTGGGAAATATTGTATACTTAGATTATATTGAATATTTACATGCATATTAATATGCATTAAATGCTCTAAGAAGTCCTTCATAAGGGTACTTTGTCTAAACTAGAATTTTACCAAGATAGTTTTATCTTTTAAATCAAATAATTTGACTTTTAAAATATGTTTTTATTGATATTTTTAGAGAAAAGAAGGGGGAGGGAAAGAGATATATTGATTAATTGCCAGGACAATACTCAACCAACTGAACCACACTGGCCAGGGCAAAATAATTTTATCTTTTTGTCATATAATACCTGTTTATGTTTCAGAGAAATTTAAAGATGACATTTTGGGGGACAATATCTAGAGAAATTATATCTTCAGGTGGCCCTCTGTGAATATTGCTTCTCAGAACTAAGATAAGAATCTATTCAAAGAGTGTTCCAAGTTATTCCTTTTGACAAGAATTTGGAGTACAGATATTCTGTGCTGTCAATTAAAATGGACCTTTTGCTTTGATAGTCAAATGAACGGCAGGCCCTCTAAGGAAAGTGAAAGCTTATAATCAATCTCTGCCCACACCCTCCCTGCAAGGACCCAAAGGCAGGCCAAATATTGTCTTAGGAAACAGTCATGACTCCACTCTATTTAAACCCAGTGATACAGTCTGAATCAACTCAATGGAACACAATCTGAAAATCTAAGTTAGTCTGAACTTCAGCAATGGGATTCTTCCCAAGAATATCTATGTGCTTCCAGCATTGGTGAGGAACACACTGCTATTGTTATTGAAAACAACATCTATTGATTACTTTAGCCAATAACTCCACTCTCTACAGATTAATGTGACAATAATTCAGATGCTTGTTTTTGCCCACTGAAACTTAAGATTTAAATCACTAGATTTAAATAAAAAAAAGTCATTGCCCTTTCTATCTGGGCATGCACTCCTCAGACTGACAATAGTGGGGGGAAAAAAAAAAAAAAAGGCAAGTGGGAGGAGAAATGAAGTTTGTGTCCTGGCATATTCCAAGTGAAGACTTCCCTCTCTAGTATGTAAAAAAAGCATTAGCTAAATGAGGAACCAGATATATGCTTAGGGAGAGAGCCCTAAGAAAAGGAAGACTTAACATTTTTTTCCTGTTACTAATCTCCTTAAATCTCTAAACTATTCTCTGCCCTAATTTATTAGATTTTATAAAATAAAAAAAGATGAAGCATCATATAAATGTATCAGGTAAGTGAGCTAAAATCAATTTTACATTCTGTTCTGGAGTTCATTATATTTTTGGCAGCAAATTTATCTTCCTAATTATGTTTTACTTCAGTTGAAATTAATTTTAATTGGTATTTCCTATGAACACACTGAATAGAAAGCAGGAAAATCTGCCTGAGATTAAAAATTGTCCTTGAATAATCCAATATTCACACTCACTGTGGATGACCTCAGCCACACACACGACTCCCCCTATCCCTGATGCTCTGAAGCCTTCCCAATCGCCATGCCTCCTCCAACCTCTCTCCTGAGCGGAGCATCACATCCCAGCTCATTCTTGGGCAACTTTATCTATATGTGACACATGCAATACGATTTCATCATTTCTGTCCTCTCCCCTGCCCTCCCCCCCCCCCCCCCCGCCACACACACACTAATCCCAACTCAATGATTAGCATCACCTCCCACCCAACTGCCCAACCCAAATCTGGAAGCCACTCTAGATTCCTTATTCTCACCACCATCTTTCTTGAGACTAAAATCCACATTCCTTGGCATGGCTTTGAAGGGCCTTCACAATCTAGCCCCGTGTTTCCCAATGAAAGCTCTGTTGGCAGTTGGAGCACAACAATTTTCTTCTCTGTGTAGAACGTCCCTCTTATTCTTAGACCCACTTACTAAATGCCAGTAACAATCCCTAGCCACCATGATTACAAAAAAAAAAAAAAATTAAAGGATCCTTTACATTTCCTAATGCTCCTGGTAGGGTTATATTGCCTCTAGCTGAGAATCACAAGTCTAACCTTGCCTGCCTTTCCAGCCTCATCTCCCATTTTGCTCCTCCACAGACGTGGCATTCAACCATACAGAACGATTTGCTCTTTCTATGTGTGCTGTGCTCTCTCAAACCAGACTGTGTGCCTTTGGGAGGGCTATTTCCTCTGTCTAGAACACCGTCCTTTCAGCCCTCTCCTTACTCAGTAAGCCAAATTTTATGCTTCAAGATTCAATTCAAACTGCTTTGTCCCTATGAAGCCTCCCAACCACAGTGACCCCTCATCTCTGTAAACTCAGCTGGCAATTACTCCCTTTTGGACAGACCAAGTCTCAAAACAGCTCCCATGACCACATCTCACTTTGAGGAAAACTGCCTTCCCCATAGCCCTGCCCTGGCAGATCAACCCTTTGAGATCTTATGCTTGTTTGACAACCGACAGAGGGGGAGAGGCTCCAGGAGTAAGAGCAGCCCACCTGTAGTCCAGTAATCCATGGCTTGTCCTAATTTAAAAAGATAAACTAGACCCATTAGATATTAGATCCTCTCTCGCATGTATATTAAGAAATACAAATTGAATGAACCATTTGTCTGGAACTGCATTGCTCAAAGATCATGGGGTAAAGTGCCATGAGAAAAAGTTTACGAGTCCCAGTGTAAGTGGACCACGAGAGAAGTGAGGAGACCAGGAGAGTCACACATGCCGCACACGGCCAGGACTCCTCTCCCTCTTGCCCTACCTGGCCCCAGCAGGACTGGCAACAGTACCGGGGGACCTCAGAGAAGAAGCACAGGAAGAAAGCAGGGCACCAGGATTGCTACGCAAAGGAGAGTGACCCCTATGAGCACAGGCAATGCACATCTCTGTTCTACCTCCAAAGAGCTCCCAAGCCCAAATGTGGCAGCCCTTCTTCTTTCTGGGCACTTCACGAACCCAAAGAGAAAAGTCTGCCTCCACACAATGATCCCCATGGTCCTGGGCAAGTGTTTCTGGAGCACTTTTTCTCATATGTAAAATGGATATTTGAGTATCTGTCCTGCCTGAGATCCTACTCAATGATTGACTAATTGTATGACCTTGGGCAAATCATTTGGCCACTATGAGCTCAGTTTCCCCAATTTTAAAGTAGGAAAAATAAAACTAATTTTACAGAAAGGACACAATAGTCAAAATAGATATTGTATGTAGAAAGTGCTTAATAAACTGACTAGAGACCCGGTGCATGAATTTGTGCATGGGTGGGGTCCTGCTGGCTTGCCCCAATGGGGGCCCATCAGGCCAGGCTGGCAGGAGGGAGGGCCTTGGGCAGTTGAATGGCCGGCCCTGCCCCTGATAAGGGTATTGGGGCTGATTGGGAGTGGGGCCGGCCCAGGGTGGGGAGGGGAGGCTGATGGGGGCCTGGATCAGGCTGGTTGGCTACTGCAGTGTGCATCATAGCCACTGGTTGTTCTGGTCATTCTGGTCTTTGCACCATTCTGGTCACTGGGCTTTTATATATATAGATAATTATCATATAAATATATAAGGTTATTATTGCTATCTCCTTTTTTCCAAGGCTTAGAAGTATCATGTAAGATAATTTTATTGGTATTTATAATTATACATGTAGCTATAGCATATTCATTAGCATTATTCTAAAATCAGACTCAATTCTATTGACTTAGTATTACTTAAATCTTAAGCCTCCTTTTACACTATTTTGTAACTAAAAACTATCATTTAAGCTTGGCACTGTCAGTCAGATAAGGGATTTTTATATTTCTAAGAAACATTTATCGTTTGCTTTTTTTATACTTCTGAGAAACATTTTTATCATAACACTTTGAAATCCTCTGCAGCTATAAATAAATGCCTTTTTCTGCTTACTATCCACTGTTTCAGTTTAATAATATTTGCTTTAGAACCCTTATATACCGTAAATGTGGCCAATTTTTCCAAAATTTTTTTCAAATTCTTTTGGGCACCTAGAACTCTGAGAATCCCTGAAATCTTGACGTCACTCTTGACCTTTTTCTTTTTTATCATCAATTAATAAGGCTTGTTTTGTTTATCTCATAATTATCACTAGAATTAGTCCGCTGCTCTTATCCTAGTCCAGACCATCAGTGTCTTTCCCTGAAAAACTTGCAGAGGCTCCTGTCTCTTCCCCTCTGCCTCCCATGCAGTGAAACATAGCTCCAGCCCTGCCGGTCACAGCCACCCAAGTTCAAGGCAGACTTGGGAAGGAAGGATATCAAGTTCTAGACGGGGTAGGTCTTGAGCATGAATAAGAGTTCTGTAGCTCTTCTTGTCCTGGTGAGAAGGGGAGAGGTCTGTGCTGAGGAGCAATACAAAACAAGGGTCACTGTGTGGTTAGAAGGCTGGCCTGACTAGTGAGGTTACATTCGAAATAGTTGACACCAGGAAGTCCCTGGAAATTCTTGAGAGAAGCGACACTATGCAAATGGGTTTATAGAAGCCTATTCTGATAACTGTCCAATGAATTGAAGAGGAGAAACAATGTGTGTGTCAGATGGGGTTCGGAAGGGGACGGCAGTTCAGAGTTGTATCTGTAGCCCAGGAGAACTGTTGTCTGACCCTAGAGCCAGTTTGCTGATTTGGTACTAAACCACAGGACTAAGCTTCCTGGTCCATTATAGTAGGCATCCATTTTCCAAGTTTGAAAAATGGGAAAAGATGGATGCAGTATATTAATCTCTTGCCTCAAGCAATATTTCACAGTAAACAACAAAAACAACCCAGAAATTGTGTCCTCTCGGTGTCATCCATTGCGTCAAATGAAATGTCTTTACAGGGCCTGACGTTTGCTAAAGGTGATGGCTGGCACTCCCTTTGTCCAGAGGGAGCAAATGCCCTCGCAAAGAGATCAATAGCATTAACCAGGACAGAGTTCTGCCTGTGCTGGAGTTAGCGGTGTTACGGTCAAACGTGGCATTATTTTAGAAACAAACCCCAAGCAGTGAATTTAACAGACCCGAGAAATCAATGTCTATACTCCACACATGCAATTGCCCTGTCTTACGCCTGGTCACTGCAGCGTGGCCTGCAGCTGGCTGACATCAGCAGGGCACAAATCCCTAAGTGGAACCAAAAATATTATGATGAGGCTCCAGTGCCTGTTTGTGCGTAGACGTGTGATTCTCAGCCTGGCTGGCAGCTTAATCTCCTGGGGAGCTTTACAAGGACAGGGATGCGGGGCTCTCACCAGAACCTGAATCTCAAAGGATGGAGCCTAAATTTATCTCTATGTCTGTCACCCTTTTTTAAGGTTCTTCATATAATTTGGGGTTGTGAGTTACTGGCTGAGAGGTGAAGCTGAAATGGTCCCATGCAAAACAGGTGCGCACACAAACATTTCTGGGGTCGCCAGTCAAGCTTGCCCACTTTTTTCTTACAGACAGAAGTAGTCACAGATATTCTGGGATTATCAGGCTTTCAGAATCTCTAAATTTGTCAATGCATAATCAGCTTCCAGGGTTTTTTTTTATTTTTATTGACTATGGTATCACGTAATTATCCTTATCCTCCCCATTTTCACCCCAAACCTCTCCCCACGTATGCCCTCACCCCTGTTGTCCATGACCATTGGTTAGGCTTATATGCATGCATACAAGTCCTTTGGTTGATCTCTCCCTCTTTCCCTCACCCTCCCCTACTTTCCTTCTGTTTGACCATCTGATGGATGCTTCCCTGTCTCTGGGTCTGTTTTTATTCATCAGTTTTTGTTTCTCTAGATGCGTGAGATCATGTGATACAAGGAATACACTTGTAAGAACCAAAAATGAGACCAGCCATAATGGTTGTGCTGAGAGGCAAGTGAATCAGTCTGTAGTGAGTTTCTTTCTGCATCCAGGGTTTTCTTATTGCTGTTCCAATATAGTATCTTTCCCAAAAATGTCAAGTGTGGTTTTCGGAAGTGAAGATGAGCCCTCACTCCACTGCCCAGTGGGATAACTGGAAACTCTTTTTCTTGCAGTTCTAATTTTAAAGCCAGCTGTCATTGGCATTCTGTGCTCCACCCAGCAGTGCTCATCTCTTATTGATCCCTCTCCCCCCCAAAATGAGAAGGGGAACAGGAATAGTGTCTGGAACCTGAGGGAAGAAGTATCTTCCCAGGAACAAAGTCTCAAAGGAGCTGCTGAATTCCTGAAGTAGTCTCCATTGAATCACAACACAAAAAGGGAGGCGGATTCAATTAGCAAGCGATGCCTTCCCTTAGAATAAACTCGCCCTGGTAAGGATGGGGGACAGGAAGGACTGGGGCCCAGACTGCAAACAGAGAAAATACTGGCAATTCTTGCAGTCTGTCACCCCAAGGGCAGTGGCTGTTCACGTTAGCATTATTTATTTAAAAATTAGCAAAGTGTTAGGCCCCTTCGGACATAGAGCTGTGTTCATAAGATAAAGTACACTGATAAAACACGGAGAAAGGAAAGGGAGAAAAATATTCTTCGGGGAAGTGGGGATCCAAAGTACAAAGGTTAAGAGCTTTAGGGGAACATTTCACGTTCTGGCTTTTAAGTGAATTGAAAACACCATTCCTGAAAGAAATGCATCTTGAGAATGCACTCCGTGTGGAACAGGA
The DNA here is from genome assembly GCA_963924515.1 of Vespertilio murinus. Taxonomy (NCBI): domain Eukaryota; kingdom Metazoa; phylum Chordata; class Mammalia; order Chiroptera; family Vespertilionidae; genus Vespertilio; species Vespertilio murinus. The sequence goes on along the minus strand of OZ004704.1, from coordinate 134,126,167 downwards.
AGTTCTTATGAAACCATTTTTAGGGGAAATGCGGGTTGCTTATTTAACATCCAACATGGTGTCTTGTATGTAATAGAAGCAGAGAAATGTTTATTGAGTTGAGCATTATTTCAGTATAGATTGGGGTCATATTTTCACTCTCTATAATTTGAAAAAGATACTCAGTATATTAGAGCTGATCCTTTGATTTTGATATAGTCAAACATCTTATGCACAGACCCAGTGCCTACTCTGTGTTCATGAGATGCTCACGGGAGGGCCAGGTTCTTCCTAGGCCTTCCCTCTACAGCGGCCCCTGAGCAATCTTGAAGAAACCCACGGGCTTGTGGAGAATGGTGTGGAAGCCTCCAGTCTCGCATCTCTGTCTTTATAAGGAGGAAAGGAAAATTTAAATAGTGGGGAAGGTGGAGCCACACTCTTTGCACCATTCTTAGGTGAAGCCCCACTAGAGGTATTCCTTTTTGCTTCTCCCCATGTGTGTGGAGGTTCTGTCTTGGACCTGCGAGGTACAGCGAGAAACTCATGGGTTTGGGGTCAGACAAAACCGGGTCTGGATGCTGGCTCTGCACTGATTTGCCCTATATTCTTGGCAAATTACCTAATCTCACCGAGCCTCCACTTCACTTATCAAGTGGGAATAAAATGCACATTTTAAATCTAAGAAGGTATGGAAAGTGCCTGCCATGTGGTCTGGACTTAGTTATGCCCTCTTCCAGGCAGGCAATTGAATATCTGAATACAGAGACAAGAGAAGGGGAAGGTACTGTCATAATAATAGTAATGATCATAGTGCACAGCACTTTCTATATGCCGTACCCTGCACTTGGCACATCAGTATGTTAATCATTTAATCTTTGGAACAATCCCAGGCCGTAGGTATTATTTTTTATCCCCACTTTCCAGGGAAGGAATTGAGGCACAGATTGGCAAATAGAGGTCACAACGCTAACAGGCGGAGGAGGTGGGATATAAATCCTGGTGACGTGATTCAGAATCATGCTTTTAATTGACATACTATTTCTGCAAAGGTGTGGGATATGAGGCAATGGTAGAACAATGCGGGGAGTGCGTGTGTGTGTGTGGGGGGGGGATTTGGTTGGTTTGGGTGAGGTGATCTGGTATTAAAGGGTCAGAAACATTGGAAAGCAGGTAGCTCAGAATTCTAGAGGAGAACATGACTGCTCTCTGGGTGGAGAGATAGATAGATAGATAGATAGATAGATAGATAGATAGATAGATAGATACTTTAGTATCTCAAACTGTCATGCATTGAGCACTTGCTGTATGTTAGTACTCATGCATTATCTTATTTAATCTTCACAACAGAATCCTATGAGATAGGGCTGTTATCCAGAACCTCGGAGGTAAAATAACTTGCTCACAGCCACATGCTCACTGAATAGTGCTGGTATGTGAAACAGCTGGTGGGTCTTTACAGCTGCATGGATCCCCTACTGGCTTTTCCCTCTACTCGCTATAAAAGTGCTTTTCATAACTGCCTTCCAATCATTTTACCCACCGGCGCTGAAGTCATCTCTAGATGTCGACGGCGGTATAATTCTTCGCTTGTGGTCTCTCGGGCCTCTTTTCTGAGTTTACAAATGACATCTTAATGTTTTCCTTTGCCAAGGAGAGCCTCTCCCCGTGGCCGCAGGACAGCCCTCCTTAAACATCTGACCTCAACCCCATCGTCACTCTTTCGATGGCAGTGGCTCAAATCATCTCCCCCGCCCGTGAAATGACTGGGAAGAGGAGGGTACGGCCCCCCGCTGGGAGCTCTAATAGGCCCGCCCAGGGCCCAGGGGACGGTACTGCCCCATCCATACGTGTCCTCTTCCAGGGTCGGCCTCATGGAAACCGGCACAATAATAGCTGCAGACAAAAGCCGGGGTGATATTGAACTCACTCTCTGAGGAGAAGCCTTCCTCGGAAGGCCGCCACATTCTTGATTAGGGGCAGCAAGCCCGAGGGGAGGAATGGATTTGAAAAAAAAAATTTTTTTTTTTCATTTCAAAGCTAGTGAAATCAATGTATATATGCTCCCCAGGGCTCTTTATTTTTTTTTTTTAAACCGGGTCTTTAGTTTGGAGACTCAGAGTGAAGAACCATTATTGTACACACAGCCTGCTCCTTTCACTGAGGCCTGCTCCTTTGCTGCAGAGGAGGGGGGAGTGCTGATGCCACCTATTGTCTGCACAGGCGGGGAGACCTGCTCCAGAGCCGGCCACTCACCTTCATTCTCATCATCAACTCGCAGTCAGGCCCAAGGTGTTTACTCCATTGATTAGATACCAGGTTTCCAAATGTTTTAAAGACAAAGCAAGTCCCCCCCCACCAACCTGGTTAAAAAAAAAAAAAAAGACCATTTGTTTTAAGCTTCGGATGCTGAAGAGTAGAAACTCTGGTGACATGTCTATTTCTTCTCTGTTGCCATACACGTAGTTCTAGTGGCTGTGTGTCAACGTGTATACGCCCGCGTTAAAGCATCTCTTCAGCTCCAACAGCGTAAGTGAAATCACCCGAGTGTATGGCCTCACTGGTAATATGGCTTTTAAAATATAAGCCCTTCCCCTTTATTCCTCTTGTCATTAACTGGTAAATTACTAATTTATTTCCTATTAGAATTTATATAGTTTGCAGCAATTAAGAAGAAAGGCATAATTGCCGACGAACCCAGAGCACTATTTAAATCACTTCCTTGTTGACAACATATTTCTCTTTCCTCAAACTGAATGTCACTGAAATCTGGCTTGTGCAGAACCCTTGTGGACGGGCACACTGCACCTGTCACCTGGGCGCTAGCATTCTGCTGAGGATCAATTTACATAACCTCATTTAATGGTTCATAAATCATACCCATTAAGCCCCGGCTCACAGGAACCGAGGGTTCTAATTTATGCTGCCTTTCAGAGCAGAAAATTGGGAGGCTGGAGCCTGCGGATAAAGAACCCAGGTCTTGCCTTTGATTGTTGATTGTGATGGTAAATGTATGGATGATGAGAACAGATTTTCACTTTATTGATTTCCTGCCAAAGCACAGCATGCTGTATTGTGAAAGGGCGCCTTTTGGCAGCAGTGCTCACAGTGGCAGTTGTTGGGAAGCCCTTTGCCAAGACGGGGTCTAAGACAATGCAGGGTGGTAAATACTGAAATAATATCAAGCTGAAATGTTATTCTTTAAAAATAAAAAAGGAATCTACCTTTTAGAAATCAGTGACCTTTTCTCCTCAGCAGCACCTCTCCTCACCCCCCCAAAAAAGCATTCCAAGCCAAGAACTGGGACAAGCTGGTTTGAAGACGTGAAGCAATACTGCTTCCCACCCTCCACCCTAAGTCACTTGCTGATGGAGACTCCTGCAAACCCTGCAGATGTCCGGAGTCCTTCAGATGGCGCCCTGGCAGCCAGCGGCGCTCCGCGGAGCCAAGCGCAGCCTCCGCTGTCTTCTGCCATGGACTGCTTTTGGTTCGAACACCGGAAGCACCATTTTTCTCCCTATTTCATTTTTTCCCCTTTAGGTCAAGACATTGTACCCAACTCTATATAGTTCTCTGCAAAATGCAAGATAGAAAAGGTTATCTTCTCACAAGTGCTTGGGCCGGATTTCAGAGCAACAAAAGTGGTCCCCAGATAATTTTCCAGATGAAAAACATCTCCTAAGGCTTGCCGAGGCATACTGATTCCCTTCTGTCATCTCAGTTCAGCCCAAGAAGAGATGTTGTATATTCTCACTTTAGCTTGTTTTCAAAATTTTTGATAAACATGGTGATTTTTCTTATAAAATGTAGTGCCATTCCACCCCCCCTCCCCCAATCTCTCTCCTCAAGGCAGAATTTCCTGAAACACTTCACTTTTGTTCCAGGTTGTGGACATTGCTGCGGAGGCTTATGTGATGTGGATTCCTCCCCACTCCCTTTAAACCCTACACCTGCCATGGAGAAAGCTGGTTGGAGCCAGGCAAGAGAATCAAAGCAAGGGTGGTGGGTCAGTTCTGTCTACTTTTCCATCCAAGGTGAAATGTCTCCAGCTTTGTGTCTGATCCTTTTTCCACAGGGAAAATCAATGGTATCTCTGTCTTTTCTGTTACCTGGGAGGGTTTATACCTACAGTCCGTTACTCGGTGCTACTTCAGACTGTAAGCGAACATGTGGAGTCTCAGCACACCTGGAACAGCTTACTCTACTCTCCTGGTAACAGACCCTGCTTTCCCAGGGGAGTTCTTTTATATGACGGAGATGGGTTGACCCTGTCCCCCACCTCCATCCAAAAGCATAGGCCTGGCCAACAGCAGGATAGCCAGGCTTCTGGTCCAGTGGTGAGTTCTAGAATGAGCACCGGACAGGACTCTGGGAGCTGTCAGGAAACACTATCCTGTTCTCCAGAGTTATTAATCTGGGAGTAGAGTCTGTCCAAGAAATGGAGAGAGGGTGACAGAGTTGTTGTTGTTTTTTTAATATATTTTATTGATTTTTTACAGAGAGAGAGGGAAAGGGATAGAGAGCTAGAAACATCAATGAAAGAGAAACATTGACCAACTGCCTCCTCCACATCCCCTACTGGGGATGTGCCCGCAGCCAATGTACATGCCCTTGACCAGAATCGAACCCGGGACTTCTCAGTCTGCAGACCGACGCTCTACCTTTGAGCCAAACCGGTTTCGGTTAGAGTTTTGAAGGTGTCATTTAAGGCCCTGGACCCAGCTATGTCTAAAGGAAGATGTGCCTCTGGGCTTGCCAGTTTCAATACTCAAATCCTCCTTTGCCTCCCGCCTTTTTATTTTATTAAGCTAGGTTTCTATAACTTGCTTTAGTAGTTCTGAAAGGAGTTTAGTACAGAAAATGTGGTGGGAAATACAGAGCTTTTCTGTGCCAGCAGTGAGAAAGAAGATCCAGGTTTCTGGAGCTTGAAATTGTCACGTAGGCTCACTAAGTTTCAGTTTTCTCATTTAGAAAAGGAAGTGCTGTATTGGAGGATGTGTGAGGCCCTTTCCAAATCTACACTTAATTCATTTATCTATTCAATGACTTATTCAGTTATTTAACAAATATTTATTGAGAGCCCATTGACCGGCCCTGTGTTAGGCACTGAAGATACAGACATGAGCAAAATAGAAAAATGTCCCTGCCCTCATAGAGACAGATACACAGTTAAAGACATATCAGGGAAGGTGTTGAAAGTAGGTTTGTTTGTTTTTTTTACTTATTTATAACTATACAACAAACCTCTTTGCATTTAGTGGTTTAAAGCAACCAGCATTTCTTCTTCCCACAGGTATGTGGGTCAATCATTAGGTTTCAGCTCAGCTGGGAGGTCCTTCTGGTCACCTTGCCTGGTGTCCTGCACCTGACAGCAGTCATCTGGCAGCTTGCCTGGGGTGGGGAATGTAAGATGGAGTTACTCAGAGTCCGGGCCTGGACGAAGTGTGTGCACTCCGTGAGAACCAAGGCAGAAGCTGCAAGTTTCTTGAGGCCTAGGTTTTGAAACCCACCTACATCAGTTCTACCACTTCCTTTGGTCCAGACTGATGACAAGGCCAGCTCAGATTCAAGGACAGGGGGGAAAGATTCCACCTCTTAAAAGGAACTGTAAAATAGTGAGTCCTTATTTTTCAATCCACCATAGGTAGGATGGCCAGAGAAAGCCTTATTGAAGAAATATTTGTGTAAATACCTGAGGGGTTGAGGGACAAGGGGGAAGAAGATTCCAAACAGTAAGTATAGCCCTGAGGGGGAAGAAGAACAGTTAGGGAGCAGGAAGACCAGGCCAGTGTGGCTAAAATAAAATGAGCAAGAGAAGGCACTTGTGAGAAGATGACCTGGGAGAGGAGGAGCCCAGGGGCTCAAAGTGATGAAGGGGATCTGGGCCTTGTAGAGGGCTTAAGGTCTCTGTTTTTTTTTGTTTTTTGATTTTTGTTTTTTGTTTTTTGGTTGTTTTTTTTTTTTAGATGAAGGAGGGACCACTGCAAGGTTCTGAGCAAGAGTCATAATTTGACTTACATACTGGGTGAGGACCACTCTACATGTTGTGTTTTGGATCGATTAAAGGGACCAAAGAATAAGAAATAAGCTCAGAAGGTAGTTTGGAACCAATCTGTGGAAGACCTAGAATGCCAACCCCTGGCTTGGTATACTACTGGGTGCCCTTCGTTTGGGACCCAGAACTTCTTATCATCCACAAAGGAAGTAAAGGAAGACAGGAAGTGGGGACTCGTTTCAGCCTATGAGCCATAGTCACTATTTCAGAAAGTTTAACTAAAACATTGAATTTCTTTCCTTTTGATTCAGGTTACATATCACCTTTTCCTTAGGAAAGCCTTGGTTAGATCATAGTGATAGGAAACTTGGCTTGACTGTCACTGGCATCATAGACATTAGGGGGAGTTGATTAGAACACTTGGCTTTGATATCAAACCTACAGGCCAGGCGGTCACTGCAGAGAGAGCATTTCACAAGGACTTGTGATAGTGCGGCAACCACTATCGGATACCTAGTAGCAAACAGTGCTTAAGAATACTTTCTTGACTTCATTGCTTTTTCACATTATAGAGTACTGATTTTATAATATTACTGTGCAACCCTAAAACAATTGGCTATTGATGAAAACTGGACTCAATACTGAAGTGCAAGTTGTGCCAACATTTACTAAAAGCTATTTGTTTAGTACACAGGAGCTTTCAGACCATGATATACACAGGTAGGATGTACGTTGATTGCTTTTAAAAGTAACAATGGGCCCAAACTGGTTTGGCTCAGTGGATAGAGCGTGGGCCTGAGGACTGAAAGGTCCCGGCTTCAATTCCGGCCAGGGGCATGTACTGTGGTTGCGGGCACATCCCCGGTGGGGGGTGTGCAGGAGGCAGCTGATTGATGTTTCTCTCATGGATGTTTCTAACTGTCTATCCCTCTCTCTTCCTCTCTACAAAAAATCAATAAAATATATGTTAAAAAAAAAGTAACAATGGAAGACACAAGTCTTTTATTGCAATTCTTTTTTAACCTAAATAGGGCATAAGCTATGTATGTAAAGAAGCAATATGCAAACTAGCCAGGATGCTGTAACATCACAACCACTCAGGAGGAGGCTGCGTGCGCAGGTGGGCAGGAGGGGACTGATTGCTCCATGAGGCAAGCCGCAAATGGCGCAGGCCCACAGAGAACAGGGCCTGCCAGCCACGTGCACTGGCAGTCCCGCCTCTGCATGTGAGCTGCAGAGGAAACACCTTTTCATTGGCTAAGCTCCCCATACGCCATTCGCAGTGTTCTTGGTAAGTTTGGTAATAAGAATCCAGAAGGTGATCTAAATTTTTCCACCTCACTCCGAGGAAAAACGAAGGTCTGCTGCTGGAGAGGCTTAGAAATGACATATCCTGCCCTTGCTGGTTTGGCTCAGTGGACAGAGCCTCAGCCTGCCGACCTCAGGGTCTAGTTTGATTCTGGTCAAGGGCATGTACCTGGGTTGCAGGCTCCTCCCTGGCCAGGGCCCAGATCAGGGCTCATGCAGGAAGCAACCAATCCAAGTGTCCACCTTACATTGATGTTTCTCTCTGCCTTTCCCTCTTTTTTTCCTGCTCTCTAAAAATTAATGGAAAAATACTCTCAGGTGAAGATAAGAAAGAAAGAAAGAAAGAAAGAAAGAAAGAAAGAAATGTCATGTCTTAGCCGAAACCGGTTTGGCTCAGTGGTAGAGCGTCGGTCTGTGGACTGAAAGGTCCTGGGTTCGATTCCAGTTAAGGGCACATACCTTGGTTGCGGGCACATCCCCGGTGGGGGGTGTGCAAGAGGCAGCTGGTCGATGTTTCTCTCTCATCGACGTTTCTAGCTCTCTATCTCTCTCCCTTCCTCTCTGTAAAATATCAATAATATATATATATATATGTATATATATATATATATATATATATATATATATATATATATATATTTTTTTTTTTTTAAAGAAATGTCATGTCCTATGAAAGAGACATCTTGAAAATCCCTAAAGAAAGTTGTCATTTTTTCGTGGTGAAGGGACTGGAGTTCGTGTTGATGAAAACACCTTGGCGGCTGCAGCAGCAGGGTGATGGGAGTGGCCTTCCCCTGATCAGCCTGGCCGCCTCCCGTAGAGGATAGTAGGACATCCCCTGAGGGCTCCCAGATTAGACAGGGTGCAGGTTGGGCTGAGGGACACGCCCCTCCCCACCCCATGCACAAGTTTCATGCATCAGGCCTCTAAGGTAGTAAATAATAATGTTCCATATTTCTCACTTTTAGTAGTTATATAGTTTTGGTATTGTAGGAAAGGAAAGGGAGAGAAAACACTTTTCCTGATTTAATTTTGAACTTTTGTGTAAACTATTTCTTAGAGTCATTAACCTGATAGAAAGTGTTTCCGAGCTACAGAAAGTTTCAAAGGTCATAAATATCCAATTATCAGAGATTAGTTTATATACTATAAGACGTCTATAATGGAATACCATATAGCCATTAAAAGTGATATTGTAAAATGTTTATTAAGTGAACAAATTTAAATTATAAAAGCATAGACATAATGGTAACATTTTTTTTTATTTAAAGAGTGTGCATGAGAGGTAATGTACATATATGCTTAGGAAAAATGAAAACCATATAAAAATGTAAAAGTTATTTATAGGTGGTGAAATATAGGGACTTTATTCTAAAAATGTATCTATATTTTATAGATGTGTATAATTAGCATATGTTGTTTGTATAATTTTTACTGATCAACACAACAATTAATAGAGACACAAATATGATAAAGTTACTTTTTGTACCAGACATTAGGCAAGATGGGTCTTAACATAAGGCACCCTGAGACCCTTCTAAGTAGTTCCTTCAACTACTGTGTCTGTCGGGGGTTTGAGGGATGCCTTTTGGCCATCCTGGGTCTCAGCCTGATATTAAAAAAATTTAATGTAAAATTTTCAATTATAGTTGACAATGTTATATTAGTTTCAGGGACATATGAACTCCTCTCCCCCCAAAGAACACCAATTAACATCATCAAGGAATGGGGTTCTAAGAAATCCAATTTGTGAAACCTGATCTAGACATTTTCAAAATTACAAATCACAGCCATCATTAAGAGCTTTCTAAAAAGTACTTTTTACAATGACTGATTAAATACATTAGAGTGGTCAGGAAAGGACTGACAGAGGTGAAGAAGGTGAAGAAATGCTAATGGAAATTATAATTGAGCAATTTGGAAAATAGAAAGCCATTTCTTTTTTGTTCTTATAGCTTAGGTATAAACTAGCATAACATCATGTCAATAAGAGATTTGGCTGCATCTACTAAATTGCACTCTAAAACTTTTCTTGAGGTGGATTTATCATAATGAGAATTCATCTCTCTCTCTCTCTCTTGTGCAATAGAAGCATATCATTAGATTTGTATTTACTTATAGCCCTCTATATTCATGACTTTGTTTTCCTGTTATCTCCAAGATCTGGGGAGTATAGTTATGGATTCCCCTGAATCAAGAGGCTAAAGAAGCATCTGTAGGTCTCAGGAGTCGCAGGAACAGTACTGAAATAAGTTTCATATCCTTACTCTAGTGGCTTTCACTTAGAGAATTAGCACTATGTTTAGTAGTACCGAATAAATAACATTTTATATTGGTGCAGGTATTATTTCATTAATGTTGATTTTCTGTGATCGTGGAAAATGCATTCTTTCTCTGGAGGGAAGGGCTTTTAGTCAGCTGATCATGTGAGAGTATAGAGGCTTGAGAACATTGAATTGTCTTGTGTTTATCTTTTAAAATCAAAGTAGCCTTGATATCATTTAGCAATTGGATGACATTAAAAATCCCAACACAGCATAACTCTTCTATTGAAATTGGACTGATTTCTTTAGAGACCATCTGATCTCAGCAGCCGCCTGCAAAAAAATCCTCTGGACCTTGAAAGAAACTAAAATTAATGGATTTTTTAAAAACCTAAGCTCTAGTTTTTTTGTGTTTTTTTTTAACATGAACATATCCATTTTCCCAGTAATTTGCATCTAAAAACAAAAGTGAAAGTGTGCATGTCTACACATATTTTTAAAAAATCCCAATACTTCACTATTGTGCTGAACTTTTTGATTTCTCTATTTACTAAAGAGAATTGCAAACATGCTAAGGTTTTCTTTTTTGATGAGAAGTATCTCATCAACCCATAAACCCAGACTTCTCCAAATGCATACCCTTTAAAAAATGTGCACAGTTTTAAATAAAGAATTATCACATGTTTGTGATGTGCAGAAATCAAGAGTCCCTCCAATTTTATTTTAAAGGTCTAAACTAGAATACATATGTCCTTCTCTTGAAGCAACTTGAAGCCAAACCATGAAATTTCAAGACATTTACAATAAAAAGTAATTATATTATGGTGATGATTCAAGTTATAAAATAATTCATTTACAGGGTCATTTAAATTAGTGATCTCTGAAAGTTTTAAAGCAATTTAATTTGAAAACATTTTGTATTTTTTTAAAAAATAGATCTATTCTAGGGAGCAAGACTTCCCAAATCTCAGTCTTTTGTAAGCCACATATTTTTGCCATATCTGCACATTAGTGGTTCATCATTTACTTTTTGGTTTTCTTTTAAAAATCTTTCAACCAGGTCCCTTTTGCTAATATTTTTATCTTAAGACTTATCTGAAGAAATAATGTCCATAATATTATGGGTTTGATATATTTATCATTAATTTTCTGATATAAAATAAAGTTATAACCATTAAATAAATAAAATTTAAAAAAAAAACAGTGGTAAATGTAACCCAGTTTGGGAATACTGTCTGTCGTCAATACTCTTTCTCTGTGATGACTAATATTATGTGTAAACTTGACTGGGCAAAGGGATGCCCAATATCCAGTAAAATACTATTTCTAGGTGTGTCTGTTCTTGGAAGGCATTAGCATTTTGAATCAGAAGCTGAGAAAAGAAATCCACCTGCATTGGCGAGGCATCATCCAATTCTTTGGGGACCAGATAGAACAAAAAAGCAGAGCAAAGGTGAATTTTCTCTCTCTTAAATTGGGCCAACTGTCTTCTCCTATTCTCAGACATTGGATATTGGAGCTCTTGGCTCTTGGGCTTTCTAACCCTGGGACTTATACCAGTGGCCCCCTGGCCCTCAAGTGTTGGACCTCAGGCTGAATTATAGCACCAGCTTTCCTGGTTCTCCAACCTGCAGAAAGAAGGCAGATTGTAGGATATCTCAATATCCTTCCTAACTGTGGAGCCAATGCTTAGATAGATAGATAGATAGATAGATAGATATCCATTGGTTCTGTTTCTCTAAAGAACCCTGATTAATACAATCTCATTGCTTTTTTTCTAAGTGTCATATGCGTTTTCTTAATTGCAGGTGGTGACTATGGATAAGCCTTATTCTCCACCTTCCACTACCACAGTATTTCTACGATTCAGTCCACAGTCTTCCAGGCCAAAGGCCCACAGAGTTCTTGGCACAAAGAAAAGACTTGTGTCCTAGCTCTGCATACCACCTCAGCTCTTTCCCCTATAGTTTCTCACTGTGCATGCCAGGGATTCCCAGTCATCTGGATAGGTGTCTCACTTTTGTTGGTGATTTGGGTGTCTAAGGTCTAACATTGAAAATCCCAGTGGCCTGCTTTTCCAGGTCTCTGTAGCTCCCTTGTATTTCTTTTGAAATAGATCTAAGCTAACCTAATGATATGTGTCAATAGCCTTAAAATGCATGTCTTGCGGAGGACTGAGAAGGTGGAGCAGTTCTGTACCGTGCTGCCTTCCACTGGTTAAGACCTCCAAGAGCAAAGGCCTACCGAGGTGAGGATGCCCCTACTGTCACCTGTAGAGGGGCAGCACTGAGCTGGCCAATATTTGTGGTGGTGGTGCTGCTTGTCCTGGCTCAGGGGAAGCGTTCCACTAAGTCTGAAAGACTAAGACATCGCGGGGACTCTCCGCCACGGCCCGCGACCAGCTCGGCCCTGCCTTTGTGCCACACCCGCGGATCCTGCGGCCTCCACCGCTGCCACCGCCCGCGGCCTGCTCTGCCAGGCCTTCGCGCGCGCTGTGCTGGCGCTGCGCCTTCCGTTGGCAGACCCGGAGAATCCTCTCTCTGCTGCCACATGGCCAGGCCAAAGCATCAGACACTACCGCCATGCGGATTTTAAAACTACAGGGGAAATTGAGCCACAGGAGCTACCATCGCTGCCACACCCGCCGCTGCCCCCAAGAATGGGAATCCACCAAAATCAGAGTTCACTATGCCCCGGGCTCACAGAGAGTGCGGCTTCAGAAATTAGCCTCTGCATCCACAGCAGCTCCACATCCGCACCAAAGAGGACACCATTGAGGGCGGACTCTCCCCATGCAGCCATCACAGCCCGCCCACAATCTTCCCAGCACACCCACCATGCTGGGAGGGAGATGGAGCACGCTGGTGAGGAAATGGCACGGCACCTTCCATTAGCCGCCCAGGCGAGCCCTTCCTCCGATGCCGCATGGCCGAGCCGAAGCTCTCGCCACCACTGCCATGTGAACTTTAAAACTACAGTGGTAATTGAACCACAGGAGCGACAGTCACTGCTGCACCTGGCACCGCCACCCGCCACTGCCGCCTCGAATAAAGGAAATCCACCAAGAACAGAACTCACCACGCCTTGGGGTCAGGGAGTGGGCGACCTCAGAACTTAGCCTCCATGTCTGCAGCTGCTCCACTCCCACACCGAACGAGACACCTTTGAAGGTGGTCCCCCCGCCTGCAACCATTTCAGCCCAACTGCAGCTGTCCCAGCCTGCCCCCCATGCTAGCAAGGAGCTAGCGGGCGCCTCCAATATGCGACCCCAACATCCTAGAGGGTCCATGTGCCCCGGGTGAGCCGAGTGTCCCAGGGGCCCGTGTGCCCCGGGTGAGCCGAGTGTCCCAGGGGGCTGAGTGCCCGGGTGAGCCGTGTGTCCCATGGGGCCGAGTGCCCCGGGTGAGCCGAGTGTCCTAGGGGGCCGAGTGCCCCGGGTGAGCCATGTGTCCCAGGGGGCCATGTGCCCCGGTTGAGCCGTACCCCCCAAAGGGGAAGGGTGCCCCGGGTGAGCCGTGTGTCCCATGGGGTCGAGTGCCCCGGGTGAGCCTAGTGTCCCAGAGGGCCGTGTGCCCCAGGTGAGCCGAGTGTCCTAGGGGGCCGTGTGCCCCTGGTGAGCCGAGTGTCCCATGGGGCCGAGTGCCCCGGGTGAGCCGAGTGTCCCAGGGGGCCGAGTGCCCCGGGTGAGCTGTGTGTCCCAGGGGAAGCAGTGGGACCCAGGGGAAGGGGCGGTGAAAGCCAGAGGAGGAGCGGACTCTATTCATATGGTCCTGAGATAGTCACCATAAAACAAGCAGACTGCCAAATGAGGAGCGGATTCTATTCATGGGGTCCTGATATGGTCACCATAAAACAAGCAGATTGTCAAATGACAGCGGGGAGGGGAAGGAGACCTGGGGGGAGATAGGAGAACAACCGAGGGACTGGTATGCATGATCATAAGTACAACCAACGAACACAGAACTCTGGGGAGGGAGGGCATAACTGGGAGGGGGGGGGGCAATGGTAAGCTATGTACACAGATAATACCTTAATAAAATATAATAAAATAAAATAAAAATGCATGTCTTTTGACCTAGCAATTTGACTTCTAAGATTCTATTCTAAACAATAATCAGAGATTTGGACAAAGATTAATTTATGAGGATGTTAATTGTAGTGTTGTTTATAATAATGAACATAAGGAACCCGAGAAGCAATTTAAACTATAGGAGATTAACATAAGTGTTATACATAAATGTGATGGAATATTATGAAATATTTAAGAAATCAAATTACAGGGCTTACAAAAATGTTTGTGACATACCTAAGTAAAAAACGCAGCCCTACCCTGGTGTGGTTCAGTTGGTTGAGCATTGTCCTATGCACCAAGAGGTTGCTGGTTCGATTCTTAGGGCACATGCCTGGATTATAGGCTCAGTCCCCAGGAGAGGGTGTACAAGAGGCAGCCAATCAATTCTCTCCCTTTCTCTTCCACTTTTTGAAATAAATAAAAACATATATTTTTAAAAGTAAGGGCTATGGAGATATATGGAATACTGTACTTTTCATTTAGTTTGCTGTAAACCTAAAGCCACTCTAAACTATAGAGTATATTAATTTTTTAAACTATAAGAACAAAAAATAACCAAGCAAACAAACAAACAAATGTTACAAGACAGTATGTTTTGTATGATCCCTGTTTATAAAACGAAAAGATGACTATATACCAAAATAATAGCAGTGTTTTCCTTCCAGTATTGACTGGTACCAATTTTCTTCTGTTCTCCAAATTTCCAAATAATAAACATATAAAGAATTTTAAAGAAAAAGAAGCAAATCAGGCAAGCATTATATATTGTTTTAAAAAATAGTGAGTGTGGTAAGTTAAGAAAAATTAAAGTCCTGAATAGCTCAGAACTAGCCCAGGCTACAGGAACCAGATAAGGAAAACTCAGGACTAGGTGAGTCCTGCCCCCGAACTTAGTGAATTTTTTTTTAGGAAAATAAGATCTTCAAAAGAACGGGTTATTATTCTTATAAGATTTCTTCAGAATGTCAGACTGAAGACCTGGACTGCATTTCAGCTTACCGCATGCCCGTTGTAATACATTAACCTCCACTATCCTCTTCTGCAGTGACCTTCCAGAAGGCTACTTAGAAGAGCTTTTCTTGGGCAGCAAAGGCAGGTGGAGAGCTAGGAGCCCACAAGCAGGAGAGGGCTTCTTACAGGCTTGTTCTGGGCTTAAGGGAGAGGTTCTAGTTTCCTCTGCCATGCCCCAATGAGCTCCCCTTGAGAAGGAAACAAAGCTAGGATTCCTGAAAGAAGCCCTTTTCAAGAATAAAGCTTTATTTTTTATGCTGAAGTCTTTGTACTGGTTTTGAACTATCTCCAGTGTGTGTTGCTAAGGAAGAAAAGCAAGGGTCAGATCAACATACTGTATGCTACATTTTGGTTGAGAAAGAGGGAAAAGTATATATATTTACTTACATTTCCCTAAAGCAACATTGGGAGGATAATATAATCTATATATATGAAAGCCTAAGCGACTGGACGACTGGACAACTGGACCACCCGCTGGTAGCTATGATGTGCACTGACCACCAGGGGGCAGATGCTCAATGCAGGAGCTGCCCCCTGGTTGTCAGTCAGTGCACTCCCACATGTGGAGTGAAGTTCAGGTGCCAGATGGGTGCCAGGTGCCTGGCTCACAGCTGGGAAATGCAGCTGTGGTGGGCAAGCCCCTCCTCAGACACTCCCAGGCATTCCCAGTGGCTGCAGTGGCAGGGGCAGGCTCAGTGGGGCTGGGATAACAGCTCAGGCTCAGGTTCCTCCCCAGCTGCCTGCTGCTTTGTGCACTACTTCCTGCAGTGCAGGATCAAGGAGGACAGTGGGCTGGAGCCTGATGAGCCGGTGGGTAAGGCCCGGTTGCCGTGGCATGGAGGTCCACTGATCCCCACAGGCCAGGCTGAGGGGCCCCAAAGAATTTACCAGAAGGGAGATGGGAAATAGGGTGGACAGAGACAAAGCTGTGAACAATTCTTAATGAATATGTTTGTATCATTTCAATTTTTTAAACTATGTGATTGATTACATTGTTTGCTGAATAAGTAAAATCCAATCATGAATTTAGGAAAACATAGGAAGATTGTCTCTTTGAGAGGAAAGGGAGGCAGGAGGCAGAGGGACTTGCAGGTAGCACAGTGTCAGTCATTTTCAACACAAGGTGGGGGAATTATCAAGCAGCTCTTTTGATGGACAGGATGTGGCCATCTAGAGTCTGGAGGTCAACCTCAAAGTTAGATGAGAACTTATTTTGTATCTTGCCTATTCTGACCATCGTCCCCAAACAAGTATTTGGGCCCAGAGCTATTCCTTCACTAGTGGGATACAGAAGGCATTTTGTACTCAGGATACAGGCTATTCTGGGATGCATAGAACCTGGGCCCATCTATAGCTGAGCCCAGGGTACAGACCAGTTCTAGATTAAGGAGCCATAACCTGCAGCCTCCCCTGCTAATTTCACAGCCCCTGGAGGGACTACTTTTTCTAATGTGCTTTATATGCTGATTTGTTTGTAAGCAGGAAGGGACTGGAAAATGTGACTCATGTATCTGTATG
Source organism: Vespertilio murinus (assembly GCA_963924515.1). Classification (NCBI taxonomy): domain Eukaryota; kingdom Metazoa; phylum Chordata; class Mammalia; order Chiroptera; family Vespertilionidae; genus Vespertilio; species Vespertilio murinus. Next base: position 134,110,023 of record OZ004704.1, on the reverse strand, counting down.
TGTTATCTATCTATCTATCTATCTATCTATCTATCTATCTATCAAAGCCTAAGTGATCAGCCAACTGGCTGAACAGCCAACCGGCCAGTGGCTATGATGCACACTGACCGCCAGGGGACAGACACTCAACACAGGAGCTGCCAAGCGACAGCAACTTCACAGAGTGCCCTCTCGCACTCCGGGACCCCTCAGGGGATGTCGGACTGCTGGCCTCAGCCCTATCCCCGCAGGCCAGGCTGAGAGAGCCCACTGGTGCACTCACGCACCGGGCCTCTAATGTTTATATAAATACACTCAGTTCTTGGTTATCGGCAAGTAAAATTATCTACCTGGCAAAGATGGAGTCAGTCAGAAGAGGGTTGGAGCTGGGTACAGAACATTTGGATATGGGCACAAAAAGATAAAAGAGTGAGTGTAGAGGAAGAAGATGGAGGGAGGGAGATTGATTGCACACCAGAAACATAGAAAGGGTTCTCTTTTCACTAACCTGGATATGGAGAGGTCAGATTAGAGGCTTTGAAATGTTAGGGTTGGAAGGACATTAGGAATAAATTAGTGGAACTGCTTCAGTTTGTATCATGGAAACTGAAAATAAAACATCCATGTGGTAGGTGGGGGAAGGTACATATATGCACACATATATAACATGTATGTTATTATCTACTCACACAAAAACACACCATGGAATGCCTTTCCACTTTTCAGACAACTTAATTTACTGCCAATTTCCTTTAAAATATTATTATTCATTCTCATAGCTTAAATGAATCGTGAATATCAGGCTTCTATGTTTGTTTATTATTTTGAATCAACCCTCAAACACTGTGGAAATGGTTTCATTTCCCTCAAGAATTTCCCCTATCCCCCCCAAAAAAATCAATGATGACTGAAACTAGTAATGACTATTTTCTATTTCTTTCCCTAAGTAATTGACCATTAATTATAATATCAATAGGCAGTGGGTAAGAAAAACAGACCCATATTAGGGCTACATTTCATTTGTAACTGTTTTGTATATATCATAGATCTCTAATATTGGGCTATTGTCACCCATGATGAATTATTGTAAGCATGTCAGCACATGGTGGAAGTCAAGTACATTCAAATACTACTCAGTCAGAATTGAATTTGGCATGATAGTCTCATAAAAGGGGGCTCAATTGAGAGTTTCCACTTGCCTGCTCTAAACTTGTCACTTGTAGGTGCTAAAGAGCTTGTTGTGTTGGCTTAATTAGTCAACAAATCGGTCCTTACTTGATTGCGTGGTCGTATCACATATGTTAACACTTCAGTGTTTGATGGAGATATTAACAAGTGACAAGAGTCTCTTGGTCCGTGGACTTTGAAGAAGAGAAGCTCTTCTATATTATTTCATTTGGCCCTGCCAATATTTATTAGATCATGCAGCCCGCAGACTGCCAGTTAAAGAAAGACAACACAAACGTTTTTCAGGGTTATGCTCATCTGTAACCCAAAGAAGGGTCACTGAACAATCGATGCGAGAAGAGCCTAAGTAAGATAAGTGTTTTCTTCTCCCGCTTAGAAATTCATTATTTGATACAGTTTGCCTCAGACCTCCTCTGAGCTTTTTTCACTTAAAGATAATTCATAATGAGAACAGAGAGGTTCTTGAAAATGCTATAGCAACTGGAGCTGAATGATACCACACTGGTGCAAGACGCCGAGCCACCAGGGGCTGGTAAAGAGGACGTTTGCATTTATATGAGGAACTGCATCAGTTAACATTCACCCATGGTGGGTACAATCCTGATATTAATAGTCAATAAGAGACTCAAAGAAAAAGATTCAATAACCAAAATGTTTATCCACAGGAATAGGGATATAAGATAAAAAGTTAGTGCCCTGAAATCTGTAAAATACCCATCTATTCATTTTTTTTCTATAGCAGAACAAACAAAAGGGCCATGTTTGCTTTGAGGGACAGGCTTCATTTGTTCTGTCGCCATTCCATTATGGCTTTTACCTGCGCACTAGCAAGAGCCAGGTCTCCATGCCATGTGCAGAGATGACGCACAGCATCTGCACCAGGGCTACCAGATACTTCATTTTGGCTGGATGTTGCCTTGAAAACAACTCAGAATTTAAACATTGTCAACAGTGACTTGACCAGTGAATATGGCAGGCTATAAATTATGAGTGAAGGTTTTTCCCCTCAGAGCTCTCTAGCAGGACGTTTTAAAACACATTTTATTTTTATCTTGGGAAACTACCTGAAAACCCCAGAGATCCTGTCTCCTTGCCTCACAAAGGCTGCAGTTGGCCATCCCTCTCCGTAAAGAGCTCACAGTGATTTGCCCAGTATTTAATTATGTGGTGCTCATCATGCTGTTGGTCGGAGACCAATACTTATCTCTTCCTCAACCTCCACCACATGACTCCCACGGCCCCGCCTCAGTCCACTCACTTGTCAGCCAACAATCCACAATCACGTGAGAACCATGGCAAAGCACTGGGAGGAGGTGCACTTGAATAGTGGCACACGTATAGTCTCTACACAAACAGTCTCTGCACACACAAATTTGAAGAGCATAAATAGCCTTACGGAAAGTTTTTATCTAAAGAATAAGAAATACTTTTCAGATATTCATAGCATCTTTCTTGGCCTCTTCATTTTAACCAAGCCCTGGGGTTGGAGCAGGGATAATGTCCATATAAAGCCGTTTCCACGCTAAGGTTAGCATAGAGTTGAAAAGGAGGAAGGCACTCTTTCTGGCTTACCTTCACCCCAGCTTTTGCCTAGCCTAGTAAATCACCTTAGGTGATCAACACTCAAAACTTCCTCAGCCCATCCCCTATCTTCATAAATGTTTTTGCGTTAGAGTTACAAATCAACTCTCAGAGTCAGCCAGTCAGGTTTTACTGGGGAGAAGGCCTTCAATGAATGCTCGTTGATTAAGTGATTGATTGACTAGAGTAAATTATGAGTGCTAGTCTAACCAATAGAAGTAAAAAATAATTTGACTGAGTGACTGCAAGTAGTGAAAGGTTAAAGGGAGCAAGACGAGGTACACTGTACAAATTTGTGTTAAGGGTGTAAAAGCTTTGGCATAATATTTTCTTTGGAGGAATAGAAGATGGGAAATGGGTTGGTTGGCCTGCAAAAGATATAGATATCTTCAGTGCAAGAATTTTCCTGCACTGAGCTCTATAGAAAAAGAAGAAGAAAGGCAAAGGAAGCAGAGAATGGAAAGGCATTTGATGTGAGGTGGAGAGGAGGATTAGGGGGAAGAGGAGGGGGAGGGGAGTAAAAGCTGCTATAAGGGAAGCAAAAGGAAGAAGGAAGTAGGAACTTGTGTGACTTAAGTCTCAAACTCCCAGAGCTTTCAATAATTTGTTATCACCACAATGCTATAAAGAAATCCTTAGATATGGAGATTTGTGTATTTTTAAAAATTATTGGGAGGAATGGAATTATGAGGACTTTCCTACCTACTTTTTGTAATTCTGTGATGTTAGAATTTCCTGTAATCAAAATGGAATTGCTTTTATAGTCAGAAAACAATTCAGGAATATTAAATTTTAAAAATAATTATTGGAGCTGTGACTCTTCCTAAAGAGAAGAAAAGAAAAATATCAGGTTTAACAATGTAATAGCAAGCTATAACTATTTAAAAAAAATTTTCAGTTCATTTAGAATGTTTATTTCAGTGACCAGGAAGGTTCTGGTCTCATTAATCATATCTGCTTTCAAAACATTTTGCAATCGCCTTCAGTTCTGAGAGATTGTTGCTTGCCTCCTCAAACAAGGACAAAGCCATTTTTCCTGAACTGGTTGAAGAACCTTATTTAAATTATTTTTCCAGTCCCATACTTCTACATGAGGGGAAACTGTTCGTAAAAGTGAAATGGGCTCACAGAAAGCAGGTCCGTGTTGCCTGGAGTAAGGGATGGGGGAAGGGCACCACCTGCAAAGGGGGGCATGGGAACAATTGGGTGATGATGTTCTATATTGGGGGGGGGGGTACATGACTATACAGTTGTCAAAATTCATATTTCAATAAAGCTATTTTTAAGTAGCTTTAAAAAAAAGTGAACTAGTGCTTTTCTGGGTGACCATTTACAAGAACATTCCAAATTTCTTTAAGGGCCAAGAGGATTCTCTTTTCAAATGTCCTAAACTCATGGTACCAAGAGTTATAGATTGAAAAGCTAAGAGGGCCTTATATACTTATATGCCATTTTTATCTTTTTGAAGCTGGCATAAAAGAAGAAAAGAAATACACGTTTCAAATTACAGATTTTTATTTTAGTAATTCTCATAGTTCTTTTCTCCTTTGATTCCCCTTTGAGGTATCCTCCTTCTGGTATTGATATTTGGATTAAGACAAATATCCACCCATTCATTAAAACTTTCTCTCATATAAAGGAATTCAATTTTTTATTTTTTTTTTGATTGGTGCTAGACTCACAGACAGACAGAAATAAGCTGCCATTCTTCCATTTGATAGCCAGACGCTGCCAGTTGTAGCCAGGGCAGTCATGCTGTTAAATTAGGTCTAATGAAGGAGTAATTGCTTTAGATATAGTGAACCGTTTCAAAGAAAACAAGGATTCTAATTGATTTGCAATTTGTTTGGCACATGGCATTGTCTGCGGCTATTGATTAGTCTTCTGGGTTTCACACCGCATGTGTTTCCCTTTATTAAGGGAATAGCAGGTTACTGATTACTTTCTTTCTGGGTTTAATGTAGCGGTTAATGTCTACTTTGTTCTTGTGTCATGTCACAGGCAAGGGAGGAATAATAGGCGAGTGGGTGGCCCTTTGCTAAGCAGCTTCCCTGCTGCTCGGAGCTGTGTGCTCCGAGACAGGCTGAAAAGCAGATCAAGAGAAAGGGTTAGAATAGCAGGACTCACAAGTTACGGCCTGAGTCAGGCCAGAGCCCCGCTCGAAACTTGGCTTTCCCCTCCCAGTCAAAGCATGCCATGGGACGGAGCAGCTGGAGGTGGATTTGTGCTTGTATCACTCGATGGATGTGTGGAGAGGATGTGAATCCCCTGCCCGTGGGTTTGCTTAACGGGCATGCCCACCGAGATGGGAGCAGGAAGAGGGTGTCGGAGGTGGAGGCATTTTGGCTCGTTTAACCCTTTGGAGAGTGACATTTTGTTGGCACCGGGGGACGCACTTGTTGCCGAGGTGTCGATATGGCCATCAAAACGGCTCTTGTGTTTATACCAACCGCCGGGGAGGGAGGGAAAATTCTCAGGGCTGCAGTCATTTCATTGCCCTCAAAGCCCAGCAGGAATTATTAGCTTACCCCGGCGCGCCCCTTTGTTTTCCTAGGGCTTTGCTCCTTCAGCAGATACTCATTTGAGGCGAATCCGCTGCTTTCTGAAATGTGTTTTTGCAATGGTGCACAGAGCAGGCACTCACTTAGCGGATCTAATCCTTTCAGGGCTCAGCTTGTTAATGTAGCGAACTGCTGAAAACGGGAAATGGATTCCTTAATGAGAATGGTCCCTTCACGGCTTTATTCTCCCAGGCCACCCCCCAGGTATTCATTCAAGCGCCCCCCCCCCACACACACTTCCCACTCCAAGCCAGGATCAGGCACCCCCACTTCCCACCCAGCAAGCAACCCATTTCCAGCACGCAGGCCCCCACCTCTAGGCCCCTTGCCTCCCCATAACCTTCCCAGAGCCCCTGGAAGCTCACAAACAAAGGGGTGTGGGCAATAAAAGGTTCCCTTCTCCCTGCATCTGTCACCTCCTTCCTGAACCGGGGCCCACCTTTCCTGAGCTCTGCACCTCCCCATCACGCTTATAGAGAGGCATTGCACTCAAAGTAGCAAATGCCCAGGATCTGCGTCAAACGTCAATTAGACGCAATTTTGCTATGCTGCCCAACACATTTACAGATTTAACTGGATATTTCATGTAGTTTTTGCATGTTGGATTCATGGTGATCCTGGTTGACAAGAGTTTGAAAATGGAGCTGAGCAGGGAAGGTCAACTGGGTTTCCTGGTCTTAGTTCTTTCTCTTGTACCACTTTACCCCGTGTGTCTTCGGAAAGCCTCTGTGTCTCTCCGGAAATCACACTCCCCTGGAAAAAAAGGTCTACACAGCTACGATGCGGGTTAGGTGGAATCTGAAAGGCAACCTAACCTGGAAGTCATGGCGGGGCCGGGTGCCAAGTGGAGAATATATTTTGAGAACTCAAGGGTTGTTCTGCCCATTCTGCCTCGGAGATGGTTGACTAGGGAAAGTAAGCCACGCACGCACAGCTCAGGTCTTCTGCAGTCCTGCTCCTCAGCGCTTCTCCGTGTGCCACGGAATCCTCCGCAGTCAGATGAATCCCGGGGGCCTCTTCCCGAAGCTGTTAAGTGCATAGAATAAAATTCCCAGGATGACTAAGAAAATCAATTATATGAAAATAAAGTTATGAAAATTAGTTTTAAAAACAAATTTCTCTGTAGCTATTTCTTTATTAACAAGTATATTGGTTTAAATAATAAGATCTATGGATAGGTCTAGCAATTCCTGTAATTTGGAAGTAATAATGAGTATTTAAAATGTCAATATCTATAATACCTTTTTATTTTTTTAAAAATCCGTGATTTCTCTTGGTGACACAATTGCGGGTACCAATATTGCTGTTTTTGTTGCCCACACATGTAATGGAAAGGGAGTAAAATAATGATGTGTATTTTTCCACCCAAATTCACAGACTCTAAATTCTACCCATAAACCCACAGGACCTTGGGCTGCGCAGTTGCAGCCTCTTTCGATGCTCCATCAGGGAGAGGTCCGCCCCCGTCGCGATGGCTCTGACGGACAAGAGAGCTGAGCGACATGGTGCCCCGGATCTGACCCAGCACACACATGGCTCCACTAACCCTCACGGAGCATAGGTGTCCTCCGTGCCTCCGGGGACCTTTGCTTTTCCTGGCGTTTCCCCAAATATAACACTCGTGTCTACATGAGTCAAGGCCGTACACCACAGGTGCACGCAGAGAGGAAGCCTGGCAGAAGCAAACTAAAGCCAGCCCGTACGTTGTGCCTCTCTGCGTTATCTGAGTCTCATTATGAGACATACAGTTCACTAAAGAAAACCTTCCCGGGGGCTGGTAAAATGTAAAAGTAACAAAGCAAAGACATTACCCACAAAAACTTTGTCACATTTAGTTAGCCAGGGTTGTCAGATTTAGTAAATAAAAATACAAATATCGCTTGAACATATTTATACTAAGATATAGATATAGATAGATAGATATAGATATAGATATAGATATAGATATAGATATAGATATAGATATAGATATAGATATAGATATAGATATAGATATAGATATAGATATCTTGTTTTTCTGAAATTCAGGTTTAACTGGTGGTTCTGTATTTTATCTGGAAATCCTCCACTAGTGTATGATATAAGAACTGGTCAAACAATTTGAACTAAAGAAGTTTTTGATGGTGTTTTAAAATCAAAGAGGATTTTCAGGATTGGAAGGGAGTACAGAGGTGAGAAGTTAAGGGACGAGGAGAAATGGGATGAGCCAGAAGGCCGGAGGGAGGAGAGCTGGAGACAAACCCAGGGGGCGATCCTGGACGGGGCAAATTGGCTTCTGGCGGAACCTCCCTCAGTGCCTCAGTCCTCTCTCTGGACCAGCACTCTGCTCAGGTTCTTTTTAGATGGGTGAGGACAATGTGGTCTGTGGAGAGGGTCCCTTTAAACCTCACAAAGGAACCAAGGCCCAGGGAGGTTAAGCAACTTGTGGGAAGCAGCAGAGCTGGGGCTACACCCAGGGCTGACACACCAAAGGAATTAAGGAATAATTAGTTCCCCCTGCCCCTTCCTCCACCACCTCTCCTGCTTACTGTAGAGGGTTAAATCATAGGCCCACATGGTTGCGTTAAATGCCAGAGACTATGAAGGCCACACTCCCCAGGCGCCTGTCCCTGGTCCAAGCGGAGCAGTCCAGTTAACCAGTTATAAAGCCCGCTTCCTGGGAAGGAAAAGACAAGCTCCATCCAATTCTGTATTAACAAGAGCAGCGCTGGCGGCCACAACAAAGCAAGGCCCCACCGTGACAGTGTATCCCAGTCTTTCCTTTATTCCCAAGAAATTTAGACTTGGAGGTTTTAAAACCGGGAGTGGGGGGGGGAGCAGGTTTAGAACCCGGTAACACCTGTGGACCTATGTACTCCGACGGCTCATCTCTCCCAGGCGGGCACAGCATGCCTGGGGTACCGAGTCCTAGAGGTCCCAAGATGAAGAGCCCTTAGCAAGGTAAGTGTTATTGTATTCATTCTTTTTATGCCCCAGAGCATAAAAAAGGTAACCACAGGGAAACTTCAGACGCTCTCTGGAAGTCCAGACTTGCTGCAAATCACTTGAGATGGCGATGTTGTGTCAGCCCGGCCAGGGCCGCACCAGCCTCTCCACAAAGTGCCCCTGTGTGTAAGGCTATTCCGGGAAAACCTTCCTCAGGTCCTGCCTCAGCTCAGACCTCCTCTCCACCCAGGATCCCGCCTCTCGTGTTGGCACTGCTCCCCTTTGTAGAGGTATTTTCTTCTGCTTCATCACAAGTGGTGTCGATAGGTTATTTATATTTTGAACTCCATTGAAAAGAGGCTTGCAACAGGACATTTCATTTGAGTTTGAAAATATAGAAATTACTCCCATGTATGAAAAGCGTTGCTTTAAAATGAAACAAAATAGTTCACTTCTCACCATCACAGCAGTAGCCCTGGTGAGTACTTCTAAATTGCTCCACTTTGCTATTGTCTGAGGTCCTTGATAAGCATTCTGCATTTTAAGCTTTATCTATTTCTCATCATTAAAAAGCTCATTACTCAGTGTATTGGTACTTTCTTTACAGTTCATAAATTCAGATGATAAACGTGTGTCCTATAAATGGTGCCACTCGTTAAATCATACAAAACACTAGCGAGGAGAGATTCAATGGCAAGAATTAAAATTAAATTTCTGCATTTAGGAGTCTTAAAATAACCCTGACTGCCTAAAGACTTTGAAAGGGGGCATTTTATTGTGTAGCAGGGCTCCGCTTCTCACTGAGCTATCGCAAAGCTTAGGCCAGATATCCCAGGTGGTCCCTGAGGAAGATGTAAGGAGTTAGTGCCTACAAGCCTGCCTTTTTGACACAAACTTCTTTCCTGATATAATGCACGTAGTATTTCCTGTTTCCAAGGTGGTCAAGTTTCTCAATGATGTCCCTTTAAAAAAAATCAATATATAAAAAATCAATTATATATATATATATATATATATATATATATATATATATAATTGATTTTTTTTACAGAGAGGAAGGAAGAGGGATAGAGAGCTAGAAACATCGATGAGAGAGAAACATTGATCAGCTGCCTCCTGCACACCTCCCACTGGGGAGGTGCCCGCAACCCAGGTACATGCCCTTGACCAGAATCAAACCCGGGACCCTTCAGTCCACAGGCGACACTCTATCCACTGAGCCAAACCAGTTTCAGCAATTATGTCCCTTCTAATATGGCTTTATTGTGAAGCTAATGTGTGTCTTAATTTAAATCCAGGGTTCTTGAACACTGTTTGTATAATCTATACATTAGGCAAAAAGAAGCCAAAGATTAATATGCTAAAAGGTCAGACAGGAGCCCAGTGACCTTCGTTGACCTTGATTCCACACCCAGAAACCTCAAGATGTACAGAAGCTTCCTATGTCTGTGGCACAGTGCCGACACCTTGTTCTGATAGTGGTGATTGGGAGGAGGAGAAGAAAGTGGTGAAGGTCGTGTTGGAAAAGCGAAATCAATAGACAAGACGTTGTCCTGTCATCCAGTTTAAACAAGGATAAGTGCAGTTTTGCCAATCCATGTTCTAAATGGAAACAGAGGAAACGAAGCACCCATAAAAACCGAGACTGACACCAAGTGAAGAAGAATTAAGAGTATGCATTTCTGTGGGTCCCTAGAAAACACACACACACACACACACACACACACACACACACACACACACATCATCCTCTGCGTTCTTATTCTTTGTGTTTGGTATTTGCCCTACTCCGGATACCAGTGATCTGAATGGACCTACAATACATTTACTGGGATAGTGCCGTCTTTCCCTAAAATGACCTACCCAACCGCCGATGCCACTCTGTTCGGACAGTGACCTGCTTGCTGGTGCAGAGAGGGAGCTCATAGGGGTGGTCGCAGAGCAGTTTGGAGGAGGGGCGAGGCGGGAGTGGTTCTGACCGTACGCCGGTGGAGCATGGCCTTGCCCCACAAAACACTCTGCGCTGGGCATAACGTTTCTACGCCGAAGAACTTAGGGAATTATGCTTTCTGTTCTGTGCTTCACTGGATAGGTAGGCTAGTTAAGTAATTTTAGCGTGACTAGACTTGACTCTTTCTTGCCCCACTTAAAAGAACCATCTAGAATGGGAATAGTTGTCCCTTCCTGGCTACTTAGCCCCCTGGCCTTTCATTTCCTTTATAGTGATTTTTGACAGTTTCCCTCTCCCCGACCACAAAGTAGCATTCGGCTTAATCATTTTTATTTATTGAAGCACGGAAACACTTTGAGGATCTCCTATGATGCCTGTGACCTGGGGTTGCATGGCCCCCAGCCCCATAAGGAGATAGATGGCTCACCCGCCTCTCCCCTGACACCCCCCGGTGCCCACTCCCCCACCTTCCATGTCCACACCCCAAACAGCTCCTCACTCCACCCCACCCCGTAGTGTGAACATCCAGCCCAAAGAGACCAACTGCAGAGAGCAATTGAGGGATACTAGTTTCTATTCCCAACTCTACGTGGCCTGCCTCTGGGAACCCAAACTATTTTCCAACACAATGCGTCTTGGCATCTATAAATTAAATAAAAAAAAATGCTGACCTGGATACAGAATACTGAATAAAGTGAAGGCACAGTGTTGAGTCCTGGATGTGGGAGGAAGCTGCGTGCGGGCACTACGCCAGAGTCGTTGGTCTGTGTAACCACAGTTGTTCTCACGTGAGGTAAGAAAACCCTCTGCTGAGATGTCTTCTTGCTGGAAACACTTTTCCTTAAACATATCGCTTTATTGCCATCATTCTGTTCCCTTGCCTCACCACTAGAGAAATTCAAACTTCCCTAAACTTTATTCCCACGTCCCAGACAGCCTCCTGAGTTGAGGCAAGCACCTTGAGATTTTTAACAAAGCACTTTAAGCTCTGACTCCATGCTTCCCAACAGCTCCCTCAGCCCACGTATCACTTTACACAATAGATATGCCGCTGGGGTGGACAGGGCATTGTGTGTATGTGTGTGTGTGTGTGTGTGTGTGTGTGTGTGTGTGTGTACACAATTCAGTTTTAACTGGTACGAAAAAGGAGTCACTATATCAACAACTCATTTGATGAGATTTTTAAAAATATATTTTATTGATGTTTTTATAAGGAGGAAGGGAGAGAGACAGAGGACCAGAAACATCGATGAGAGAGAAACATCGATCAGCTGCCTCCTGCACACCCCCCACTAAGAATGTGTCTGCAACCAAGGTACATGCCCTTGACTGGAATCGAACCTGGAACCTTTCAGTCCGCAGGCTGATACTCTATCCACTGAGCCAAAGCGGTTTCGCTGATGATTTATTTATTTATTTATTTATTTATTTATTTATTTATTTTTGGTAAAGTGAAGAACCTAGCGCATTGCCATTGTGAAGAGTACAGTTTAAGACAAAGCACACCTCCATGCCCCCATGTCTTCTGCTGCTGGGCAAGAGCACCTGGACCCTGTGAGATCTCCCCTTAACTCAGCTCAGTAGTGACCCACTCTCTACGTGGCTCCTGCCTGCCTAGCTCTCCTGGGCAGGCTGTGCTCATTCCAGTTCCCTCCCACTTAAGCAAACAGAATTTGTTGCTATGTTTTACCACCACAAGTCTGGCCCCAGCCCCTGCCATGGCTCACCTTCCTGACCTCTCCTGCTGAGCCGGGCCCTCCTCGGCTTCTGCAGCCGGCAGCCGGTCCTGAGGCGCGTTCCCCAGGCTTATCTGGATGTCTGCCGAAGCCCTTCTGAGTCCTGACATTGGCCCACACTGGTGCATGGACAAGGTCTCAGCACGTCTCAGGAACCCAGTGCTTTGCCTCTCCCATCCCAGCATTTTAGAAGTCAGGGCTGCGGTGGGCTGTGTTTCTTCATGTGGCTCAGAGTTTCTGTGGACAGCGATCCGTGGCACTCATTCGCAGAGTAAGCCAGTGTGCTGCAGCCCAGCGCTAGAATGAAGCTTGGTACACAGGTAGGACAGCTCTTACCCAGGCCAAACCCACACTCTAAAAGGCGGCACTTTTATCATTGGGGCGAGAAGGACCTGCAAACCCAGAAGCCAGGGAACGACAGGACAAAGCATGGCCCATTGGCTATCCTGTGTGAGTTAAGAATCCAGGCATGAGGGCCTTGAGGAGCTATTGTCTATGGCAGTGGTCGGCAAACTGGGGCTCGCAAACCACATGCCACTCTTTGGCCCCTTGAGTGTTCTAAGGCCACTTCTTCAAAACAGACTCACCCAGGCCGAAAACTGACCTCTGCGGGTGAGCCACGAAGTTTCAATCTCACTGTGTGCGCCCGCATGTGGTCTTTTGTGGAAGAGCCACACTCAAGGGGCCAAAGATCCGCTTGTGGCTCTCGAGCCGCATTTGCCGACCACTGGTCTATGGGAACCATGGAAACCCACTGCCCCCTGTCTCAGCCTCCACCACTCCTAAACCATCTGATTCCCTGACATTAAATGGGCAATGACTCACTAAGAACTGTAGAGAAGCTTAGACCTGCAGTACGTGTAATTTTCATTGGTTTGCGTGATAAGCAAAATAACGGTCCTCCAAAGATATCCATGCCCTAATCCTGGGAACCCGGCAAAGGAGATGTGGAATGTGTTGTTAAAATTAAGGACCTGGGTGCGGGGACAGCAGTCTGGATTACCCAGGTGGGCCCAATGGGTCACGTAGGTCCTTAAATCGAAAAGTCTTTCCCAGCTGTGGTTAGAGGCGGCTGTGACCACAGAAGGACAGTGGGGGAGAGGCAGCTTGCTGTCCTTGAAGGACCCCTGAGCCAGGGAGTGTGGGGAGCCTCTGGAAGCAGGAAAGGGAAGGAAACAGAGCCTCCTGGAAGGCATGCAGCCCCGGAGACACCTGGAGCTTAACCCAACGAGACCCATTTTGGATTTCTGACTTCTAGGGCTCTAGGATAAGAAAGTTCATATTGTTTATACCACTATATTTTTGGTAACTTGTTGGCCATCATAGAAACTAATACAGCTTGGAATGGCAGTTTGCTAAATGTGTTGCCACAATTTAACTTACTTGAATGCTTTAAGAGCTTCCATTGCATTTTTCTCCCAGAGGGTTTCTGGAAACAAATCACTCCCTTGCCTTTTAACTTTTTGTTTCTTTCACATGTAGGCTGGCGCTTGTTCAGGCTTATTCCACGGAAAAGGCTGTAGCAAAAAATTATCTCAGCATATAGTCCCACACAAGAACAGCCCATACAGAATGCTACGTTTTCTCCCTCAGTGAGGGGAGTGGAGCGGGGGGGTGGAGGGGCAGCGAATGCATTAACCAAAGACACACTCCAGAGAAGAAGAAAGGAGAGATGTTTTGACCGGCTTGACTGTGGCACTTCATCCCTGGAGTTGTTCCCTGAGTCTAAATGGCTGCTGACGGGGCAGTTCTGCCTCTGAGAGCTGCGGGAAGGCCCCAGGGGAGAAGACAATCGCCAAGAAAGAATCATAGCTCTCAGCCCTCCGCTCCCCTCCCCGACCATGAAAAGTTAAGCAAACAACCAAATGTGCCCCTCAGGAAAATGCCTAGTCAAGCAGTTGTCTCACCCTTGCCTGTTGAACATTTGGGTCGCCCGATGCAAATGTTAAAGCTGTGTTCAAACCAGAAAAAATAAAAATAATAAGCTGTCAGAATAATTACTAAGAACATGTAGGGATTACACAAAGTAAACTGCAGCCTGCAAAAAAGGGAATTGCATGTTAGCTAATTGTTAATTTTAGCAATCGCAGCGGCTAATTACCGCGGCACACAGTGACTATTAGCTAGATGCCCCAGCACCTGCTTCCCCCAATGAACAGATCTCTCCGTCGCCAGCACAGGAGCAAAATGTGTAATTATTGGCCATCACTGGGGCGATTTTTCAGTGATTCTTTTGTGCGATGTGAATAAAGCATAATGACATATTTTATTAGAGGGCAAATAGCTGTGTTAATGGAAATGATGTGAAATCCAAAAAAAAAAAAAAAAAACCAACTAGAAGCTAGGAGCATGTTTTCGGTATCAGCGTGAATTCAAATGCATTTCCTTTTAACTCTTTATAAAAGGAGCATAGAAATCAAATCTAAACTGAGTATAATATATTTAATGATATGTACAAACACAGCATCGATTAATTACCTCAAATGCTTCCAGTGGTACACCATTTATTTTGTTTCCGTCATGTGTTAAATTTTAGTATTTCATATTTAAATTCTTCTATTCTTTTTTTTGGTCCGAGAGTATTGGCAAAGCTGGCCCGTACCACACCTCATTTCCTGGAGAACTCCCTTCTTACTGGCGTTGTGGCACTTGCCAGGCTTGGTTGCCTTGAGAGCTGGCACACCGGCATCTCCCTGCAGAGACGAGCGTGAATCACGTTACCAGCACCCAACCGTCAGCCGCCGGGTGGATTGCTCACGGGAATCAAGGTGGCCTGAGGACAAGACTGGAACTCTTTCGGGCTTGGAAATGGCATTCTATTCCATTTTGTGACAAAAATCAATTGATCTACCTGTGCGGCAGGGAGCTCTCTCTCTATATATAAAGAGGTAATATGCAAATTAGGCCGGGATGCTGTAACGGTCACCACCAGCTGAAGAGGAGGCTGCATCATGCCGGCTCAGGAGGAGCTGCCTGCATGGATGTGCAGGAGGGAACTGTGCTGCCCCCAGCCCCAGGGACACACACCAGAGGTGGGGGTGTGCTCTGAGCACCCCCGTGGGTGGCGGTGGCAGCCAGAGTGAAGCAGTCCAGCTCCTGGGTGCCAGAGGGAAGGCGGCGCCGGCAGTCAGGGGAAAGGAAGGCCTGTTCTTGATGAATCTTCGTGCATCAGGCCTCTACTCAAAGAATAAAAGCAGCATCTATCTTTATCTAAGGCATCTAAATGATCAAATATGAATGTGTGTGTGTGTGTGTGTGTGTGTGTGTGTGTGTGTGCATGCAGGTGTGTTTGTGTGTATTTATCTATTGGAAAACAGTGCTTCCCTTGGCAATAATGCAACGTAAGAAATGGGGTCTTTTCTTTCAGTTTTGTCTCTGACAAGGTTCTCAAACCTCTCCCTGCCTCCATTCCTGCCCCCACCCCCCCACCATCTTTGTATTTTTACAATGGGATGATAGTTCTCAATATGGTGCTATGGAGCTGGAGTCCAAAATCCTCTGAAACTTTCAAATGAAAAAGAATATTTGAGAGTGGATTAATGAAGAATTAACACTAACATGATCAAGCTATCCCTGTTGTTTGACCAAGCTCTGGGAGGGGAGAAGGGGAGCTGGTTTGAAGAGTGTTTGATTTCACCACATATTTATACCTTATTTGTATTTCTAACTCTGAACACTCTGTGCTGAATTCTTCCTAAACCACGCACGACACGAGAAAATGTGCCTCTTGTTCTTGACAGGAAAGATTAAAGGGCTGCGCTTGAGATGTGTGTTTGCTGAGCTTTCGTCACTCCGCTCCACTCTTAGGTTGGGTTATGAAAGTTGTGTATTTTCCAAGGTCACTGGAAGGCGACCCACCTCTGTTTTCCGAGTGGGGAGAGCCGGCCCCTAATCGCCAGGCTCGTTGTCTTACTGCGCTGTTTACAAACAGGGAGAAGCCCCCCTGAATGGGCGCTCCCCTTTCTTACCACGGCTCCCCCTACGTTAAGATGTAGATAAGTTCAGTATTCAGGTTCACTGTGTGACCCATTAAACTGGTATTGAGGTATAATTTGTGTGTTTTCCCAGGACCGTTGCACATAGAATGGGGTTCATTGCCACACGTTTGAATAAATTTATCCAGTTCAGTGAACCTGTTGTGAAGCTCAGCAAAACTCAGTAGGTGGCTTTAAAGTCCTGTAATTAGCCCATTACAGAAAATCTGTACTTTGGATTTTTGCACATTGGTTAATAAGCATAACGTGCTTCATATATAAATAACGTTGCATTAAATGATGCAATATAAAGGAATTAAAGGCCAATGGAGTTAAACAAAATACTTGAAAGAGACCTCAAATTAGCATGTTTAATTCCAACTCAGTGCACAGGAAAAGCCCCCTGCTCCTACTGTACCACTTCCACCAGCCCGGGGTACATGGGCCCGGCGCGGTGCCGCTGCCTCACACACCCCCCTGCCTGCTGTCCGCTCAGGGGAGCTCCACGGGGGTTCACCTGCACCTTATTTCCTTTCATTCTCATCACGGAGAAGGAGTTGAGTCAAAGGAGTAGGAAAAAAGAAGAAAACAAAACAAAAAGGGGCGTCAGGCCCTCAGTGAGTTTCTGGGATGATATCTGTGTGGGCGCTCCCGCCCCGACTCACATGGAGTGTGGGGGCCTGCCTCCTTCTTGCTCTTTGCTTGCTCTTACCCCCCACATCTGTTTGGTAGTCATTTCAGAAAGTGCTGTGTGAGTGTCACATATACCAGAACTTACCTATAGAGTTTCACTCATTTTATTAGAAATTTTACTGTTAACCCTGTACGATGGTGCTTTAGTCTAACCCAGTGGTCGGCAGACTCATTAGTCAACAGAGCCAAATACCAACAGTACAACAATTGAAATTTCTTTTGAGAGCCACATTTTTAAGACTTAAACTTCTTCTAATGCCACTTCTTCAAAATAGACTCGCCCAGGCTGTGGTATTTTGTGGAAGAGCCACACTCAAGGGGCCAAAGAGCCGCATGTGGCTCTGGAGCCGCAGTTTGCCGACCACAGGTCTAACCTATTTGTAAAGTTTTTTCACCTTTCTATGGATTGACATTACATTTCCATTTAAATGGCCCCCAGATATAGTGAAACAGCAACGTCAGCCTGCTCCTGAGAATCCAAGCACAAGTTCATTCAGTCATTTACTCACCAACTATTTATCAAGAACTTATTGCATGCCATCACTGCAACAGGTTTTGGAGATATAATGGTAAGTGAAAGAAACCCCAAACAAAAGAAATTAACCAAGGGCAAAAATCAATAAACTGAGTAACTAATTTGTCAAATTTAACAAATGTAATTATTTATCAAAAACATGTGTCTTTTAGCCGAGACCCATTTGGCTCAGTGGATAAAAGTGTTGATCTGAGGACTCAAGGGTCCTGGGTTTGATTCTGGTCAAGGGCATGTACCTTGGTTGCGGGCACATCCCCAGTAGGGGGTGTGCAAGAAGCGGCTGATCAATGTTTCTCTCTCATCGATGTTTCTAACTCTCTATCCCTCTCTCTTTCTCGCTGTAAAAAAATCAATAAAATATATATATTTAAAACAACAAAAAATGTGTTTTTTAAATATTTAGACAATTTGCAACAATTTATGTAGGATGGTTTTAGTTGATCAATTTTCAATTGTTTTTTGTATTTGGAGAAATACAGCATTTGGAGAAATTTTAATTTGTCGAAGCTAAATGTAATTAGTCTTCTTATGGAAATACTTTGCCCAAAGTTTTAGTTATTTTCTTCAGAAATATTCAGTCTTATGCAGATCTTTGAAAGATCATTTATAGTTTTGTTAACTATTTAGTACTTACAATATTGTTTTTGCCAATTTTCTAAGATGAATATTAGCCTTGGTATATGATGTTGTTGCTTAATTTTTTCTTAGTTTATTTCTTAATATAACATTTTTAGAATTTTAAACCAATTTTAAATACTTTGTGCAATTTTAGTTTTCTGATAACATATAAATCAAATTTGAAGTTTTATAATTCATTTAATTATGCCAATATCCTCTGATCCTTCATGTGCCATTGAACATATTTGCCCATTCATTTCAAACCACTTGGTACATACAACTAGGTAAAAATATTTCAACTTATCTTAGCTTGAAAATAAAAATTAAAAATTGAGCATTTCATCTGTGACTACTTCTAATTTCTGTAAATTTCTATTTTTTTCAAATTATAAACATACTCATATTCATTTTACAATTTCTTATTGGCATGGTGGATTTAATTTTTAAATTTTAGCATTACACATAGGATGAGACTGTTTCAATTGGCTTAGAGTTTCCCCCATTTTTCTGAATGTCATTTAGAATTTTTCTTTTCCATTCTTGCACTGATGCCTCAAATGACATATCAACCTTGATTTTATATGACTAGCAATTAGTGCCTAAAATCTTTGCAGTTCATACTGTTTCAGTAGCTCTAAATCTCTCTCTTTAGCAATTTCATATTTAAGGGAATGAATGTCAGAATTACGGTAGTAATCTTAAGTAAATTTTTGGCTACTGATTATTAAATACCCTTTCCTTAACCTTAAATATATACTCTGAAAAGCTAACCCATTCTATGATTACTAGAATGGGTTAGCAATTAAGGAATGTTCTATTGTTAGCAATAGAACATTCCTTAAAATGCTGTTATAAAGACAAAATTGAAAACAATCAATTAAGCCTTCATATGAATCATCAAAAGTGTTAAAGAATTCTATCCAATAATACTTGATTATCATTTATGAACAGAAAAATAATCCACTCTGTTAGACTTGTACATTACTATATGTCACAAAGTGCCATTCCATAAACTGAATTTCAGAAAATTATGTTCATAAGAAGCTCAGAGTTATAAACAAAACATAAGTGACGAGACAGGCCTGAATCCAGGAATCCATTTCACAGGCTAATAACGCCATGAGGGCATGTCTGGAAGAGTGGAACTCCTCAGAGGGCCAGGTGCGGAAGGTAAATTAACCAAGCAAAGTTGGGGGGCAGTGGCCTTGCAGGAAGAGGGAAGGAAAAGCATGTGCAAGGCCCAGGCCTAAAGCAGATCCATGAGGCCTCCACAGCTGTCAAGTGAATGAATGACCTGCTGTAAGAAAATTTTCAGATCCTCTGAGCACTCTCTCAGAAGAGGGTCCTCCTTGAAGTGAGGGGTCCTCCTGCAGGCCTCCTGCAGGGGGTGCCTGGAAGGCCTGCCCAGCAAGACCACTAGGGGGTGTGGGGGTGCCCTCCTGCCCCCACACAGGGAAAGCTGCTCTGCCCCCCCTCACCCTCCGTCCTGTCTGAAGGTCTCCTAGAAACAGGTGTGGAAGGAGTACGGGACACTTATGCAGTAGCTTCAGGCACTGTCAGCCATCTTCAGCTTTCCAAAGGAGAGTATTATTAGTAAGCTTCACCTTAAATAACCCCACAGAACATCAGCACTTGCCTGACTCCAGGCTGGTTTTCTCAGAATTTACTTCTCTAATGAGGGACGTGAGAGTCTCTCTTGGTGTGGACTAAAATGCAGGGCCCAGGAACTCACCCCAAACCCACAGAGTGAGAACTTTAGGAGAGAGGATTTCAGGATACACATTTCAACAATACCCCAGATGATTTTGAGAACTGACAGTATAAATTCTGAATACATAAAACTTGAAGAGAATATCATGATAGGGTTTCTCAAATGGGGTTTTACCTGGGTTGTTTGTTTGTTTGTTTGTTTAAAATAAATTGTTTAGTTTTACTCTTTCCCTCATGTTGAAAATTTATGTCAGGGTGGGAGGCATTGCTGTTCTTTCTCTCCCAACTCCAAGCAGTAGGCTTTACCATGAGCTGGGTCCTGAAGACCTTGCTCACACTGGGGTTTGGGGTATCTTGTGCCTCAGGCCCACAGTCACAGCTCCAAGGTGGGCCAGGGTTCCTCTCTTTCACCTCTGACCTCCCTGGTGCCAGGCCATTGCTTTGCTTAGCTGTGTGGGAGTGCCCTCCCTCTGAAGTGACAGAAATGCTTGTGCTTTCACTTCCCAACTCCTTCCATTTCCTAACGGCCTCACCCCACACAACCCACACTACAGAGAATTAGGGGAAATGGGATCTTTGGTCAATTATTTTGGTTGAAAAGTGGTGTTTTTTTTGGTGGACAACTGGTGCCTCATTGCCCACAGCCCCTGGAGTTTGGTTTGCTCTAGGTACACAGCTCTGATCAAGGTATTCAAACACTGCCTGCCTCAGTTACACTATTGCATGGGCAGTTCACCAGGAAGAGGGGGTGAAGCTGGGAAGAAGGAAGAATAAGGATTAAGAGCTCAAATTATGGATCTAAACAGACCTAGTCCTGATTCTGCTCTTTCCTAGAATCATAACATAACTTGAGAAAACTGTCCACTTGCTCAATAATAAGGGAGTAATAATAGTTCCTCCTTGTGTGATGTGTGGAGATCAACAAGACAATGTTTGCTATAGCTCCTGGCACACAACCTTTAAAAAATGTTAGTTAGCTTTTTTGATTTTTTAAAAATAAACTGATTTTTTTCTTCCAGGTAAGCAGAATGGCAAATAAACATCTATAAAATAGGATATAGTTAGAGTTTATCTATGTTTAACCAGACATGGAGACAACATAAGAAGACCTATGATGCTACTTCATATTATGTACCAACTTTCTTGCTATAGAAGGAAGTAGACTGTTAGAACCTGACCATTTCTTTAAAAAAATGAGACAGGCAGAGGCACAATGGACTTTATGTGCACCTTGAAGTTTCTGGACTTTAAACAACATGAACAATCAGGCCAATATAGCATAAGCATTAAGAAATAATGTTTTAAATGTTCAAATGTATATTGTGGCCCTAACCGGTTTGGCTCAGTGGATAGAGAATTAGCCTATGGACTGAAAGGTCCCAGGTTTGATTCCAGTCAAGGCCATATACCTTGGTTGTGGGCACATCCCCAGAAGGAGGTGTGCAGGGGCAGCTGATTGATGTTTCTAACTCTGTATCCCTCTCCCTTCCTCTCTGTAAAAAAAAAAGCAATAAAAATATTTTTAAATTTTTTATATTGTGGTTATTCAGTATGAAGCTATTATTTTATAAAATGTTTGAAGTATTAAGGTAAGGAAAATCAAGTATAGGAAATTATTTTTTTTTTCTGATACCGTATCTCAACTGGTCACCTCAAAACAAGTAGCTGAAGTGTGGTGGAGATTCATGTTCAACTATTCATTCATTTACCAGCTTTTATTAAATACTTACTATGTGCCAGGCCTGCTCTTGACCCTGCCCTCATGTAATACACAGCCTATCAATGGAGATAGAACTGTTTTCATACAATAATAATACAATAAGATGTGTGTGTGTGTGTGTGTGTGTGTGTGTGTGTGTGTGTGTGTGTTTTAAAGTAGTCTGATTTCTCAGAACTTTTTCAGGTTGCAGGAATAGTGCCAAAACTTTCTCAGTCAGTTAAAACTAACAAGGATCTGCCATCATCGTCATAATTATTACCATCAAGATACTGGGTCATTGTGCAAAGTTGTATAGTGCAAAAGGGTACCACATTCTACGGGGGTACAGTCAATTCACAGACATCATTGATTTATATATTTATTAAAATTATTTTCTGAAAGATGAGAAATGACCATCTTTTTCTAATAAAGTCAAAGGGTATCACATGACTCTTGATAGCCTTGCCACAATGATACCATTTTTCTATCCATTAGGTACTTAATATTTGATCTTTAAAAAACTATGTGAAGTAGACACTATTACCCCCAACTTACAGATGGGGAAACTGAGGTTTAGAAAGATGATACGGCTTTTCCAGGGTCACAAAGAACCATACATATGATATTCATGATGGAGAGCTGATTGAGAAGTAATGCTAAATTATATCCTGAATTGCTTTGCACAGCTGACATGCAGTAGCAAAAGACCCCAGCTGAGTTGAGAACTAGTTTGTCTTTGATCTTGACAAATCTAAGCGCCAGAAATTGCCTGCAATCTGGAAACTCATGAGAATATCAGAAAGACTCAATGCTGTGTTCTCGAGTGTAGAGTAGGTCATTCGTGGAATGTTAACATTCCTTTGGTTGTTCTGAACTCTTAGACATATGTAATAATGGAGAACCAATCAGAATCTTACTGACAAAATTTACTCAAGAAGTATTTATTGCATGCTCGAAATGTGTAAGGCACTGGAATTAGTTTGGACATGATCCTCTGCCAGGACACCTACAGTCCAAAGGGGTGATGAAATGTACATAAAAAAACAAGAGTTAGAGAGGTAAATTGCTCTCATGGTTCAGAAGAGGGAGGGATTCCTTCTAAGTACAACAGCAGAAAAAGCTTCATGGAGGAGAGAACATTTGCCCTAGAACTTGAAAGAGGAGGAGTTGAGTAACCAGAAGTGGGAATGAGGAGAAGATCCCTAAGTGACCCATCCAAAGTGGAGGCGGGATGTAAGAGAGCAAAAATGGATTGGGAAAATGAAGAATCATCTGGTTTGAGTAAACTGCACGAAGCCACTCTCTTCATTGAAGTTTTGTGAGGAAACTCTCAGTGTTTTCTTGGATGTTACCTTAGGAAACAGGAAAAGAAAGCTATTTCTTGATGTAGACACTCAACTATGACCCTGGACAGTGTTGCCCAGTTGGTTGGAGCATCATCCTGTACACCAAAAAGTTATGGGTTCAATTACCAGCCATGGCACATACCTAGGTTATGGGTTTCATCCCTAGTCAGGGTGTGTGCAAGAGGCAACTGATCAATGTTTCTCACATTGATGTTTCTCTTTCCCTTCCTCTCACCAAAATCAATAATAATAATAAAAAACCAACCACACTATCCCCTGCATAAGTACCACCCACTTCCTAGGCACTACTCAATTTTTTAAACAAAAAATTGGTAACTATTTCAGGTGAACATATTGCCATTAGATTTTATGGCGATGCTATAAAACATCTAATGATGCTGAGACTAATAGCTTAATATACAACAGCTTTTACTCTTTAGCCTCCTCTTTTTATTACTTATAAAAGCCCCCTGTTTACCTCTATGGTATACTGAAGATTTGTCATATGATCACAATAACATGATATAATTTATAAAAAGAATTATGCTGGTGATACCATGACCAGGCATTATTCTTTAATAGGAGCGACATGAAAACACAAATTGGCATTTCTTTCTGCTTTCACATACCAATATTTTTACTTACACAGTTATTTATATGGCATCTGTATACAGTCCACAAATATGTGGATGAAGTTTTACCCTTAGTCTACCATGTTCTCCTTTGAAAAATTTCAGGAGGAACATTTTAGAAATGAATAATTAAGAAAATGTTGTGACTGGCATTCTTTCATTTTGTCTATTTATAGTCCCCAACTTATGATGGCTGGACTTAACAATTTTTTGACTTTATTATGATATGAAAGCAAAGCACATTGAGTAGGAAGTGAACTTTGGATTTTGAATATTGATCTTTTCCCAGGCAAGCAATACATGGTACGATTCTCCTTGAGGTGCTGGCATCGGCCGCGAGCACGGCTCTCAGCCAACCACACCATCACCGCGCAAAGAGCCAGTACTCTGCAGTGTGCTGTGCTGCCAGTGTGGGGGGGTTTGTTTTTTGTTTTTTTGATATTGTGTTCTGAGCACGTTTTAGATAGAGCAGGCTAAGCTATGATGTTCAATAGATTAGGTGTAGTAAATGCATCTTCATCTTAAGATATTTTCAACTTAGCATGGGTTTATCATATTGTAATCCTATCATAACTTGAGAAAGATCTGTACAACTTAGAAAAATAAGTTTATTCTATAGTCAAGCACAAAATATGTTTATTGTAAATTATTTTAAATATTAAATCTGTGATTGAGACTTGTTATTTGCCCCTTTGGGGGAAAAAAGATCATGAGGAGTTAAAATAGGACAGAACCCATGTACAATTCCTCTGGCCAGTGGCGTGCAGTTGGATCTGGAGCGTGGCCATTGGGCACTCACTGAATGTAATGGCCCCGCCCCCTCCCTGGGGCTTGCTGTGAAGAAGAGTTCACCAGGCTTGTTTGTAGAGTGAATAAGGGTTGGTATCTAGTTGCTGTGTGAGGACATTGTTTTCCCCAGATTAGATAAACAATAACTAATGGGGACTATTTCCAATTTTGGAGTATCACAGGTTGGTTGGATTTAATGTGAGCTGGGTCAGGTGATAATGGGATGCCTTCGCTGTAGCATTTGGCAGAGGAATTTCTGACATGACTCAGTGGTAGAAAGAAAGTGTGTTTGACTAAAAACGTTGTCTGTGCTTAGGATTTAGGTAAAATAAAAATTAGGGTTGACTGCCCTTTTATTTAGTTAAGAATAATTCCAAAACATAATTTTAAAGACAAAAATTCTTGAACTAGAAAAGTTGCATAGGGGAAAATAAAATTCTTGAAGTGTATGATAGTATGTAGAATGTGTATAATTGGAATATGCAAGTATAATATGCGAAGGACTGGAATAAGAAGAAAGGGCTTAAAATGTAGAAAATGTAAGAAACTGGCTAAAGTAATTACATATGGTGGGAGAACTTGAGGTATGGTCAGTAGGTGAAAGAACCTATTTTATTTTTACTGTTTAAATAGTTAACTTTTAAATGACTATATAATTTTAAATTAAAAATAACACATTAGTCAAAAGTTCTTAGTATTTGCAGTGTTTGCTTTCTTCTTATTATTATTATTATTAACTGTGTGCTTGTCTCAAATCAATTTTGGGGAGTTGTGGGATTACCAACGGTAAGTGAATAACTAAACAGAGAAAGCCCGGTAAAGCGGTTGGGGTGGGGTCAGCAGAGGAGGACTAAAACAAAGCATTTCATCACTCTGACTCCTCCTCATCCCTTTTTTCTAGTCTACATTCTAAACCTCATAGACTCTCTCTGCAGATTTCACACTTTCAGTTGTACCCAACTCATCCATCTTATAATTATGAATACATGGGCATAATTAACTGAATCACTTTGAGAGAGAGAAAAAAAAATCCCCTACTTAAGGCTAATTAGATGAATCGCAAATGCCTGGAAGAATGCATTCAATAAGGTGAAAACTTTGGATAAAAATTTAATGAAGTTTCTAATTGCATTTGACCACAGAGAATACTGATAAAAGTTCATTCCATGCAGATTATTAAATTGTATTGATTTGGGGTCCCAGAGTCTAAACACCACCACTGCCTCCAGAGGAGACCTAATTGCACTCACATGCCACATTCATAAAAAAACACAGTGCCCTAATTGGGAGCCCCCCCCCATCTGCATACTTGCTTCCAGGCGCACACGAAGTGATCAATGGGAAAGCAGGGTCAATCCAGGCAGACAGCGAGTGAAATTAAAATAATAAAATGTCTAAACATTTAACTGCAAATAGGAAATCTTTATACCCACCCACACCCTATTCTGCAACATAAAGCTAAGGCACAATTATTCATATACCTCAAGTAATTTGCAGGCTCCACACAAGATGTCGTTTAAAATAAGAAACCGCTATTTCTGCACATTTATTCTACCAAATGCCAGCTAATTGCTGCAATGGCCATTATAAAGAATAATTTTCGCTTGGTGGAAAAAAAAAAAAAGGAATGAAGAGAACATTTTCTGGTTTTGTTCCACTGCGAAGGCTCTATTCAGTGAACACTGAATGCACAGCGTTTCAGTGCTACATTTATTATGCTGAGAGGTCAAGTATTACACAGCATCTTGTATTACGCTTTGCATGCTAAGTATTTCACTTCACAAATTGACCCTCCGGTGTACTTACTGCATAATGCTTTAAAAACCCAGCTAAAACGCAGGACAATTAGCAATACTTTCACTCCCCGCTAACAATGGGAACACCAATGTAGGTGATTGCATTTACAGTGTAGCTTTCTTCACAAAACATTTTTGACACATTAAGGTACTTCGGAATTGTGCAGTACCAGTCCTCTCTTGTGAATGGCTTCCCAGCATTTGCAGAGAGAAACAGTTACTGTATGTTAGAGCTTAATTGAAAAGAATTCAGCCAACGGCCTATGAAGCACCAATTAGGATGATATTATATCATAAAAAGCTGTAATATCCATTTTCAGACTTGTGCATCAGCCAATATAAAGTAGGACACAATTAAAAAGGTATACAGTTTAAACTCTTGTAACTGTTAAATTTAATTAGGAGTTCAGTCTGAGGGGGAAAAGTGTGAGGGGAGGTAGCGGCGGGGATCTCAGAGCAGAAGACCGGCAGGCACCAGCCGCCCAGGAGACCCCAGAAGTTGGTCCTTTCCACTGAAGCCTCCATTGGTTAATGGAAGTGGGGGGTGGAGGTGTTTGTTTTGCCCCAGCAACTAAATCGAGGTTAGATGAGTGTTCATGCTAGTCGAGAGTGCTGCTTTCCGGTAACGCTGGCTGGTGTCTCTGCTGGGGTCTGGGAGGGAGGGAGGCAGGGCCTGCCTGGGACCAGGGAAGTGGGAGCGTGATGTTGGTGTTCTCTTGCCCGCACAGATCAAACACAATTAAAAGGGAGTTAACTGCATTGCTTTTCACTAGGAAAGACACAGATAATTGTGAAATAAAATGGACACGGCCAGTTTGGTATAGGTGTCTCTGCAGGCTTGGCTCTGAATATAATATTTAAATACTGGAAACTGCATGAAACCCCACTTTGAGGGGACCGCCGGCAGGTAATTATCTCTGAGACAACATCATCAAAGTTCTCGTGCATCGCGGGTCTGACTGCCTGGAGCACTTCTCCTTACAAATCCTGCTAATCTCCATTTCAGTCTGCTTTAATATGTTCACAAGTTGGGGCTTATTTTGAATTCCACTGGGTAAATGAGGACAGCACTCTTTGAATTTACATACTATGTGCATTTCTTTCATTTATCAAAGGTTTCCAGAGCATTTTTTGAAGGAAGCTGCTAACATCCAGACTTTTTTAAAAAAAATCCTCTCTATAGCTAAAATGAAAATAGAAAGCAGCTCATTTACCTATTGTATTTATACCATTTGAAGCTATAAAACAGTCCTATGAAAATAGGTTTTTTATGTTTGAAGAAGAAAAGTTATTTTAACCAGGTACCAGTGATGATGCAATTTCTAAGGTATTCAAGGTATTGAAGTTAAAAGTTAATTTTTTTTAAAGTCTATGTTTGACCCCAGCTGGGTATAGCTCAGCGGTTGAGTGTCGACCCAGGAACCAAGAGGTCACTGGTTCGATTCCCAATCAGGGCATATGCCCAGGTTGCAGGCTCAATCCTCCCCATGAGGGGTGTGCAGGAGGCAGCCAATCAAAGATTCTCTCTCATCATTGATATTTCTCTCTCTCTCTCTGAAATCAATAAAAATATTTTTTTAAAGTCTGTGTTTGGCTGAAACTGATTTGGCTCAGTGGATAGAGCTTCAGTCTGTGGACTGAAGGGTCCCAGGTTCGATTCCGGTCAAGGGCATGTGCATTGGTTGCGGGCACATCCCCAGTAGGGGGTGTGCAGGAGGCGGCTGGTCGATGTTTCTCTCTCATCAATGTTTCTAGCTCTCTGTCCCTCTTTCTCTTTCTTCCTCTCTGTAAAATATCAATAAAATATATTTTACAAAAAAAATAAAAATTAAAAAAATTAAAAAGTCTGGGTTTGAAAACTGCAGGTAGAAAGTCCTCATCTCTGATTTGAGGTCTAGGTCTAGGCCTTTTAAAATCTCCACCTCTTTCCTATTCAACAAATAAGCAAAACTGAAGTGACATGTTGTTGATGAGATAAATTTGAGATTTAGATGACCTGAAACCAGATATTCCATCCTCCCTTCTGAAGCATAGTAACCTTCATCTTATATAAAAACTGCTGTTTGAAATTTTAACCCTGCCATTTTGGCTTCTGTAAACACTTGCTTGCTTAAATAATAGAGAACATAAGACTATTCCCATTCCAAAGAGGCCATAAACTATGTCCCAGACAGTGTTGTCATTGCTGGCACCAGGCCAGGCCTTGAGATATGGTCTCATGACCCCTTCCCAGCACACAGGGCTTCTTTCTCAGAAGGTCCAGAGGTCTCATTCCAAATTTGGGAAACAAAGGACTAGGACAGATACAAATAGAGAAAGCTTCCTCCATGTGTTTGCTCAGAATTTGAAAGATATTTTTCTCTGGGCCCGTGCATAATAATAATAAAACGTAACTCCATTTCTCTAAGCGTTGCTTAGTTTTTCTCTGTCTTCTGGAACACTTCTTCAACCAACTCTTCATCATGATCTTAAAAAAGTCAGGACACTGACAGAGGTATCTCATTACAGATCCAAGAATGCCCTATTCTCAAACCTACTGTCAGTTCCGGGGAATTCAGAAGACACAGTCATTACTTTGGAGCAATCTGATACCCGACATGGTTTCTAATACCTTGAATTAAATTAGGACATTAATAAAATAGTGCTAGGTACCACAGAACACCACAGTGATGTTGCATTTTATTGGACAAGCCAGTTTAGTTTTAATGGTTGTACATGTAACAAAAGACATGTTTTTATTTAGAGAGTTTAACTTTGAAAATGGGGTCAGTTAGCAGATTCGAAGGTGGTAGTGGTATGAAGATGATTTTCTTTTCATGAAAATAAAGCTGAAATGACTGTGATTAACATAAGAGGGACTTTGAGGGATATGAACATGAAGGGATTTAGACAATGCTCAACAACTGCATAGAAATTATACACTGAACGATGTAGGTTATAGACCTTCCCATCCAATCCTTTTCCTGTTGGATTCCCCTGACTAAATGAAAACACGGGGGAGGTTCAGTTTTCAAGTTTTAGAGACAATTTAGTAGCTTGTATTAAGACTCTTCTAAGGTGATAAGTGTTTTTTTTTTGTTTTTGTTTTTTTGTTTTCTAACTATTGGTATTTCTGTAATTCTCACCCTATGAGGAGGCTGAGGGAATTAATTATCCCATGTAGTCTAGGACTGATTTGATGATAAAATCGCTGCTGAGGTATCAAGGATCAAATTTGATTCTTTTCTGCAGGAAAAGAAATGTCTCTTCTTCCACTAACAGGTTCTATCAAAATGGCTTAGGCATCAGTACCCCACTTTTCCTTCCATTGTGGTGTTTTATCTTCTTCATACCTAGAGCTCACTCTACCTGTTACTCAAGGAATAATTAAATGTTCTTCTTCTATAAATACCCATGGATCATAATTCACACACAAACCTGGATCATAGAAACTATAAATGGGAAAAGTGGTCGATGGGGTATAAGAAAATAAGGGGTGGGTAAGGACATTGGTATATTACACCACCAAAGATTTGAGTAAGGCAGAAATATGACCATACAGTTACAAGGTCTTCCAATTTTTTAAGAGAAGCCAGAAGAGAGAGAGAGAGAGAGAGAGAGAGAGAGAGAGAGAGAGAGTGTGTGTGTGTGTGTGTGTTTCCCTGATTTTAATACATTGTGATGAAAGTAAAATACACCTATGCCCCATGTTTGGTACAATGGGTCACCAGTTTGCAATCCCTGATATAAACCATTATCTTCTAATGCAGTGGTTCTCAACCCTTCTAATGCCTCCACCCTTTAATACAGTTCCTCATGTTGTGGTGACACCCAACCATAAAATTATTTTCGTTGCTACTTTGTAACTGTAATTTTGCTACTGTTAATGAATCAAAATGTAAATATCTGTGTTTTCCAATGGCCTTAGGCTCTATAGCAGCAGTTCTCAACCTGTGGGTCTCGAATCTCGTGTGTTCTACATTTCTTTTCTTACATTAATAGTCTATCACAGCTGTGGGCAAACTACGGCCTGTGGGCCAGAACCGGCCCGTTCGGCTATTCTATCCAGCCCGTGGAGCCAAAAGAGCGGAGGGTTCTCTTGCTCTCCCCTCCGGTCCTTCACCAGCAGCCCAAGATGAGAGTGCCAGCATGGTCAGGTTGCTTTTGTTCCGGCCCTCCGGTCCAGTTTAAGAACCCATTGTGTCCCTCAAGTCAAAAAGTTTGCCCACCCCTGGTCTATCATGTTATAACTCTAAAATGGTTTGTATTTTCTTAGGCATTAAAGTTTGAACTACGTTGTGGAGCAGGAGGGACAGACATTTCTTCTGGACATAAGAATAGTTTCACTATAGTTGCTATTTGCCAGTAATGTTAATTGTCTTGGCTAATATTTACTGATTTGTTAGTTTGGGAATGTGGCTTTGTATGTATTCTTTGACTCAAGCCTCACAATTCCATTAGTCAGAATAAGCTAGGTGCTACTGCAATAACAAATAAACTCACAATCTCTGTGATTTAACATAGCCAAAGTTTATTTCTTCCTCATGCCACATGTCCAACATGGATCACACGAAGGTGGTTCTGCTCATCATTGTCACTTAGAAACCCAGGCTGCAAGAAGTTTCATCTCAACAAGTTCTTCTGTCATCACCAAGGTAGGCAAAGAGGATGAGGCCATGCATATTCTGGCTCCTGAAGCTTCTGTCCAAGAGAGACACATATTACTTGTGCTTACACTCAGAAGTTCACTTAAAGGGACACATCCTTGGAGGTGTAACCCAATAGTATTTTAAATAGAAAGAAGAATAGTTAGGAGTGAAATGCTTTATCAAACATTAGAAGATCTCATAAAGGCACTAATTACAAATCAGGTATTTACAAAGAAATAGACAAATCAGTAGAAAAGGACTTAGAATCCAGAAATATATGTACACATAGGGTGGGGTGAAAGTAGTTTTATAGTTATGAGTACTTGAAAAACAGAGTTTATTATTGTAATATTAATTACTATTGTATTCTTTCCATAAAATACATATATGAGAAATTAACACATAATAAAGGTAATAGTCCAGTTCAGTGGAAGAGGAGGAATTATTTTAAGTGATATATGAAAATTAAGTTAAACTATTCGCATACAAAAATAATTTCAGATGGGTTAAAAACTTAAACATAAAAATAAAAGAATAAAAATTGTCTAAGAATGTACATGTATGAGGAAATTTTCATAGCTAAGACAACAAACTTAGAAGCTATTAAATAAAAATGTAAATTTTACTATTTAAAAAATATTTTTTAAGTAACAAAAATAGATAAAAGAAATTTAGAAAAAAATTTAATGTAGATGAAAATACAAGAGTAAACAATTAGCTCTTCCAACACACAATGCAAAATAAAAGAAAGTAAATTGTCAACTTGCAGAGGAGCAAAACCAAATGGCCTATATATTTATGAAAATACACTAAACTCAGCAGGATTTAGGGAAATGGAAAATAAAGCAACAGTGAAGTTTAAACCCATCAGTCTAGAAAAAATTTTAAAAAAGGCAATAAGCTCCATTTTGTCATGGTTGCCGGGAGAAATGATACTCTCAACATTGCTGGTGGAAATGATAATTGTTATAATGTATTTTGGAAATCAATCTGGCAACACTTTAAAACTAAATAGCTGCATCCTTTGACTCGGATTCTCAGCTCTAGAAAGCTCCCCTATAAAAATGAAGCCCTAGTACATAAGAGCACATGTATGGAACACATGTAATCACAGCATTGCTCAGCAAACAGAAAACAGAAAATAGAGTAAGTCACGGTGCAGCTACACCACAGGATTAATAGAAAATGAAGTAGACTAAACAAGTTAGTTGATGTGGATACATTCTCTTGAGTTATTTCCAGTGAAAAAGACAAATGTAGGAAAGCAGTATATAACATGACCATATTGTCTAAGAAATGCCCCCCCAACCCATCATGGAAATATATATACTTTTATATACCTATTTATACTTACACTAGAGGCTTGATGCACAAAATTTGTGCAAGAGTAGGCTTTCCTTCCCCCAGCTGCCAGCACCGGCTTCCCTCTGGCACCCAGGACTCTGGCTTCCTTGCAGCCCCGGCTTTGTCTGGGAGTTCGTCTGGAAGAATGTTCAGTCTAATTAGCATATTATACTTTTATTATTATAGATATAATTATATGGGCATGGGTTAAAAATATGGAAAGATGCAAGCCAGTTTGATAGCATGGGATGTGGTGGGGAAAGAAGCTATGGAGGGAGGAGGTTTTACAAAAGGAAAAAATAGTCTGCACTAATAACTCCAACATAATAATCCAATTTATTCATTGATGCAAAGATTTATATATAGTATAATATGTTCAAATAATTTCTAAGCATAACAAAAAATGCAAAATTGATTATATAAAAACAAATGAAGCATTCCAAACTAATGCACTGGATTAAGATTTAGACTTTAGACTTTAGATTGAGGCCTATGAACTACTTATCCCACCAAGCATAGCAAGGACTTAACCTCTTATCCTCTGACAGCAGGTGCTTCCCAGCGGTAGATAGATCCATGTAGACAGGCAAAGTTCTCAATGTGTGTGTTTTGGATCTCCAAAGTATATGAATCTGCCATCAACTTTACCCACCCAAATCCTACTCTTCAGGGTTTTTCCAGAAAAAGTGATCTCAAACTCCTTGCTATCCTAATGAGCTGAAAGCTATCCCAAATAATGGTTGCTAATAGTTGCTATTAGTTGATAATTATAATAATGATGGTGATTAGATCCCCTGGTTCGATTCCCAGTTGAGGGCACATACCTGGGAATACAAGTCCTTTGGTTTGATCTCCAGATCCTGTCAGGGCACATTTGGGAGGCAACCAATCTCTCTCTCTTTCTCTCTCTCTCTCTCTCTCTCTCTCTCTCTCTCTCTCTCTCAATCTCTCTCTCTCTCTCTCCCACTCCCCTCCACTTTCTAAAAAAATATCACCCTTCTTGGGTGAGGACTAACAAAAAGAAATGTAAATAAAGATGGTTTAACTTGGATTTTTCTTCTAATTCAAGAGTGGGGAGACTTTTTTCTGCCAAGAGCCATTTGTATATTTATAACATAATTCATGGGCTATACAAAATTATCAACTTAAAAATTAGCCTCTATATTTGCTCAAACATTTAATTAACTCATCCCTAATCCTTGGCAGGGCCAAACCAGAGGATTTAGAGGACCTGTAATTGATAGGTCTGGAAAACCTAACTGGGCAAAGGTTTATAATGGAAATTGATGTATATTTTGGACTGGATCTTCTATAGCATGTAAACCACTTGTCTCACAACAAAGTAGATTAAAGAAGCTGTTGAACCTGGCTGCAAGTCAAAGTTTTAATAGTTAGTCGTCTTGTTTTGGCTACTAGGCAGGGGAGGGTCAAGGTGGAGTAAGAGATCAACCAAAGGACTTGTATGCATGCATATAATAAGCATTAACTAGTGGACACAGACAGTAGGGGGGTGAGGCATGTGCTGAGGGGTGGGAATGACCTGGGAGAGATCAATGGTGGGGGAAAGAAGACATATATAATACTTTAAACAATAAAGAATTTTTTAAAATTTTTTAAAAATATACTTTATTGATTTTTTTACAGAGAGGAAGAGAGAGGGATAGAGAGTTAGAAACATCAATGAGAGAGAATCATCAATCAGCTGTCTCTTGCAAACCCCCTACTGGGGATGTGCCCACAACCAAGGTACACGCCCTTGGTCGGAATCGAACCTGGGACCTTTCAGTCTGCAGGCTGACGCTCTCTCCACTGAGCCAAACCGGTTTCGGCAACAATAAAGAATTTAAAATAAAAAATAAATTAAAAAAAATAAAATTTGAAGCTTCCATTCTTAGTATGTAGATGCCCCTCAGGGCTGCCCAACATTTGCGAAGTAGTGGGGAAGTCAGGAAAGGAGCTCATAGATCTCTGGCTTCCATCACTTCGCCCATACTGTTGGCCTCAACTGCCACAGCCACGCTGGTCAGACAGAGAGAACATGTGAGTGAGTCTTGTGCCAGCTCTGCAGTGCATGGCAGTGACTTGAGTCAAGTCATTTGCACTCCCTACAGCCTGGTGTTATCATGTGTGCTCTGACACATGATCTCAGAGAGCCCTGTTGGTATACTTACTAGCACTTATAAAAATTTGTAATTATGTGCTTATGTGTATGATTACTTAATTGCTATCTCTTCCTCTAAAATAATCTCTATATGGTTAGGGGCAATAAACTATAACCCTAACACCTATCATAGGAGCTGACACACACTGAAATTCAGTGACAATGTATTGATTTAATGGATGAATAAATATATAATATGAGAAAAATTATCTTAAAGTATCCCACTGACTCTTATAGTATGTGATTCTCTAAATGCCAGAGGCTTTGGATTTAAAAATTAGGGCCCAGTGCTGTCAGTCTGTTCAAACATCATCTAGCGGAGTAAGTGCCCAAGTGAGCATGGCTCTGTTCCGTACAGTTACTCCGAACAAAACAAAAAGCCATTTCATCCATGACTTTGCCTCTTAGCAGAGCTACAGTTAATGAAGATAGATATTTGTGATGTATTCTAAAACATTTTTAATTTCCTCTATTATTTTGTTCCTGAAGCTTGAAATCCTGACAATAATTAAAGAATTACTAGAAGGAGAGATTTCATAGAAGGAAGAGGACTTACAATTGTCTAGACCAGTGATACTCAGACTATATTTTAGAAGTAGAGTCCTGTTTTTGTAAACAGAAATCTTATACAGAAACCCAGTACTTTTATATGTCAATTTATCCTATATAATAAAAGGGTAACATGCAAATTAACCTAATGGTGGAATGACCGGTCACTATGATGCACACTGACCATCAGGGGTCAGTGTGGAACGACTGGTCACTATGATGCAATGCAGCCCACAAGCCGGGCTGATGGCTGGTGAGTGCAGCGGCGGTGGCGGGAGCCTCTCCTGCCTCTGCGGCAGTGCTAAGGATGTCCGACTGACAGCTTAGGCCCGCTCCCCATCAGTCAGACATCCCCCAAGGGCTCCCAGACTGCTAAAGGGTGCAGGCCGGGCTGGGGGGACCCCCCTTCCAAGTGCACAAATGTTGTGCATTGGGCCTCTAGTATCTATATAAATAGATATATATTCTCAAAGGAAGGAAGGAAATAAGGAAGGGAGATGAAGAGAGAGTGAAGGAAGGAGAGGAGGGAGTAAGGAAGAAAGAAAGGGAGGGAGGGAGGGAAGGAGGGAGGGAGGAAGGAAGGAAGGAAGGAAGGAAGGAAGGAAGGAAGGAAGGAAGGAAGGAAGGGAGAGAAAGAAAAGGAAAAAGAGAAAGTAAAGGAAAGCTATGCCCTAGTTGAAGTGAGAAAGGGCCCTCTCTCTCAGATTTTGCCTTGAACTTAACATTGGGCTCCTGGTCTACCACCCTCCCTGCCTTGTGCATAATGCCATCTATTATCACTGAAAACAGTTGTCTACAAATCGTTTGAAAGACACTAGTTTGAGTGAACATCTCCCTTTAACAAATAAGGAAACTAAGAATTGATTACTGAATTACATTATTCTTTAGTTTTCCAAATCTTTCCTTCCAAAAGTAAACCTTTTTTGTTTGTTTCTTGTTAGCAAATGACTCTGTATAGACTTCTCCAAAGTAACTTTATATGAATCCATGTCATCATTGCACTGCGTATTCTTACGGTTAAACCACCATAATCTAATTTTACTAATATAATTTTCTCTTAAGAAAAAAAAATTGGAAATATAAAATTTTCATAAGCACTGTTTTCCCCTTACAAAAATAAATATATATAATTAAATTTTAAAAAATAACATTGAGCGGAGGACTGAGAAGGTGGGGCAGTTCTGTACCGTGCTGCCTTCCACTGGTTAAGACCTCCAAGAGCAAAGGCCTACCAAGGTGAGGATGCCCCTACTGTCACCTGTAGAGGGGCAGCACTGAGCTGGCCAATATTTGTGGTGGTATTGCTTGTCCTGGCTCAGGGGAAGCGTTCCACTAAGTCTGAAAGATTAAGACATCGCGGGGACTCTCCGTCACCGCCCGCGGCCTGCTCTGCCAGGCCTTCGCGCGCGCTGTGCTGGCGCTGCGCCTTCCATTGGCAGACCCGGAGAATCCTCTCTCCACTGCCACATGGCCAGGCCAAAGCATCAGACACTACCACCATGCGGATTTTAAAACTACAGGGGAAATTAAGCCACAGGAGCTACCATCGCTGCCGCACCCACCGCCGCCCCCAAGAATGGGAATCCACCGAAATCAGAGCTCACTACGCCCCGGGCTCACAGAGAGTGTGGCTTCAGAAATTAGCCTCTGCATCCACAGCAGCTCCACATCCGCAACAAAGAGGACACCATTGAGGGCGGACTCTCCCCATGCAGCCATCACAGCCCGCCCACAATCTTCCCAGCACACCCACCATGCTGGGAGGGAGATGGAGCGCGCTGGTGAGGAAATGGCACGGTGCCTTGCATTACCCACCCAGGCGAGCCCATCCTCCGATGCCACATGGCCAAGCTGAAGCTCTCACCACCACCGCCATGTGAACTTTAAAACTACAGTGGTAATTGAACCACAGGAGCGACCGTCAATATTGCACCTGGCACCGCCACCCGCAACTGCCGCTGAGAATAAAGGAAATCCACCAAGAACAGAGCTCACCACGCCTTGGGCTCAAGGAGTGGGCGACCGCAGAATTTAGCCTCCATGTCTGCAGCTGCTCCGCTCCCACACCGAACGAGACACCATTGAAGGTGGTACCCCGCCTGCAGCCATCTCAGCCCAACTGCAGCTGTCCCAGCCTGCCCGCCATGCTAGCAAGGAGCTAGCGCGGCGCCTCCAATATGCGACCCCAACACCCTAGAGGGGCCATGTGCCCCGGGTGAGCCGAGTGTCCCAGGGGGCCATGTGCCCCGGGTGAACCGTACCCCCCAAAGGGGAAGGGGATCCCGGGTGAGCCGTGTGTCCCAGGGGGCCGAGTGCCCCGGGTGAGCCGAGTGTCCCATGGGGCCAAGAGCCCCGGGTGAGCCGTGTGTCCCAGGGGGCCGAGTGCCCCGGGTGAGCCGAGTGTCCCAGGGGGCCGAGTGCCCCGGGTGAGC
The DNA here is from genome assembly GCA_963924515.1 of Vespertilio murinus. Classification (NCBI taxonomy): domain Eukaryota; kingdom Metazoa; phylum Chordata; class Mammalia; order Chiroptera; family Vespertilionidae; genus Vespertilio; species Vespertilio murinus. The sequence goes on along the minus strand of OZ004704.1, from coordinate 134,073,196 downwards.
CGAGAGTCCCAGGGGGCCGAGTGCCCCGGGTGAGCCGAGTGTCCCAGGGGGCCGAGTGCCCCGGGTGAGCCGAGTGTCCCAGGGGGCCGAGTGCCCCGGGTGAGCCGAGTGTCCCAGGGGGCCGAGTGCCCCGGGTGAGCCGAGTGTCCCAGGGGGCCGAGTGCCCCGGGTGAGCCGAGTGTCCCAGGGGGCCGAGTGCCCCGGGTGAGCCGAGTGTCCCAGGGGGCCGAGTGCCCCGGGTGAGCCGAGTGTCCCAGGGGGCCGAGTGCCCCGGGTGAGCCGAGTGTCCCAGGGGGCCGAGTGCCCCGGGTGAGCCGAGTGTCCCATGGGGCCGAGTGCCCCGGGTGAGCCGAGTGTCCCAGGGGGCCATGTGCCCCGGGTAAGCCGTACCCCCCAACGGGGAAGGGTGTCCCGGGTGAGCCGTGTGTCCCAGGTGGCCGAGTGCCCCGGGTGAGCCGAGAGTCCCAGGGGGCCGAGTGCCCCGGGTGAGCCGAGTGTCCCAGGGGGCCATGTGCCCCGGGTAAGCCGTACCCCCCAAAGGGGAAGGGTGTCCCGGGTGAGCCGTGTGTCCCAGGGGGCCGAGTGCCCCGGGTGAGCCAAGATTCCCACGGGGCCGAGTGCCCCGGGTGAGCCGAGCGGGTGAGCCTAGTGTCCCAGGGGGCCGAGTGCCCCGGGTGAGCCGAGTGTCCCAGGGTGCAGTGTGCCCCGGGAGAGCCGTGTGTCCCAGGGGAAGCAGTGGGACCCAGGGGAAGGGGCGGTGAAAACCAGAGGAGGAGCAGACTCTATTCATATGGTCCTGAGATAGTCACCATAAAACAAGCAGACAGTCAAATGACAGCGGGGAGGGGAAGGAGACCTGGGGGGAGATAGGAGAACAACCGAGGGACTGGTATGCATGAACATAAGTACAACCAATGAACACAGAACTCTGGGGAGGGAGGGCATAAATGGAAGGTGGGGGGGTAATGGGAAACTATGTACACAGAAAATACCTTAATAAAATAAAATAAAATAAAATAAAATAAAATAAAATAAAATAAAAATAACATTGACCTTTATAACCAAGTCTTAATTTTGCTTATGTTTATTATGAATAAACAAAGGTAAACTAAAAGAAAATATCATTTAACATTGTCAAATGAAACAAAGCTTCCTTTTCCAAATGGAGAGGATACATATGTGGTGATTTCTGGGGAAGGGTGAAGGAGGTAGAGGAAAGTATAGGAGGAATAAATGGTGAGGGGCAGAGATTGGACTTGGGGTGGGGAACACACAATACAGTCAGTGTACAAATGATGTGTTGCAGAATTGTGTACCTGAAACTTGTATAATTTTGTTAATCAATGTCCTCAATAAATTCAATAAAAAGGAAGGGGGGGAAAAAAAGCTATGTCTACCAAAAAGCAGATTTGCAGTTATTGATCTGGAATTGGCACAGTGGCAAACTGCTCTGCAAAGCTCCCTCTTCCCCATTAAGGTGTCTCCCTTGAACAGATTGAAAGCTATTTGATAAGTATGCTTTTTTCAAGATGGTGTGCTCAGCTGGGGGTCTTTTCATTAAACTAAATCCCATGATTAGCTTTGACTAGCACCAGCTGATATATGAAGTCTGTCTTGGTGTAGACCTCCACTGGTATTCCATATATTTCAGGTAAACCTCTCACTCCAAAATCCCCAAACATGCAGTATGAATAATTAACATCTGATAAATTCAGAGTAGGAAGAACTCTCATTAGAAGACAATAGTGGGGTCACAATCCCATCTCAGCTCCTCAGAACACTGAATCAAACAGGACTTTAGTTGTTAAAATGTTTTAAAATGCATTTTAAAATCTTTCCATTCTTAATTTTTTCTTATACCTAATAAGAAATGGGAAATTAGGACATGCGATAGAATGCTTTAGTCTTTGCAGCAAAGTTTAAGACAGAACCCAAGACCCAGCACATTCTAATTTAGTTGACTTGAGTGTTCTAATTCCATATCAATTTTCAAGAATCGGGGTTTTGTACCATCTATAATTGTTCTCCCTTTTAAATAGTTCAAAGTCTACCATTATTTTAACACAAAAGAGAAAGTTTCCTATTTATGAATCTAATATTATTTCTGTGAGACATAGCAAAATACAGCTCAATGTTGAATTTATGAGAGCATCTACTTTTTTAATGAAACAATCCATGACAGTACAGTGGTTGAGAGAAAAGTGTTCTGCAGTTAAATTCCTGACTCTAAGTTTCTTCATCTGTAAAATGGGAATAAGATTAGTATGCAACTCATGAACTTACTTCAAACACTGAGAGAATGTATTTAGCATAATACAGTGTATTTATTTTCTATTGTTGCATAACAAATTACCACATAATTGGTGGATAAAAATGATACTCATTTATTACCTCACAATTTCTGCAGGTCTGGGCATGGGTTTCATTGTTTCCCAAACTTCTCTCATGATGAGAATCACCTGGTGGAGTTGTTAAAATACAGATTCCTGAATCCCAACTAAGAAGTGCTAAACTAGAATTTTGGGGAACATATAGGTAAAATTGTATACTTAACTAGTGCTCTAAGACCAAGGACTCCAGATTCCTCATGGCTGTTGGCTGGAGGCTGCTCACAGTTCCTCACCATGACTGCTTACTTCATCAAGCAGCAAGAATAGTCTTTAGGATGAATCTTCTAGTAAGACAGAGTCCTCTATTATGAACAAAATCATAAGAGGAACATAAGACTTTTATACATTCTATCGATTGGAAGCAAGTCACAGGTCCTACCCACACTTAAGGGTAAACACCAGGAAGCAGGGCTCATTGGCAGCTACTTTTAGTCTCTGCACCAATGTAATAAATGAATATATTAATGAACTGGTGAATGAATGGACAAATGAATTAGTGAGTGAATCTGAGTAGCAACTTAAGTATGAAAGGAGTAAGCCATAGACCTCTTAGGCATCAAAAAAATGGGAAATAATTCTAAATTTAGGACAAACAGATGAACAAAGCACTCTGCAGGTTACTGCTCAGTTGAAGTCATAATACAAGTATTTCACAACCTTTGTGAAAATAATGAATTAAACATTTATGGTGCCTGAGCTCTGAGGCCCAGAGAATGTCAGTAAATCTCAAGGATGGTGGGGAAATGGAATCCTGAGGGAAAAGTAGGGTTTTTAGTACACTTTAAAGTGATAATCCTATATAATAAAAGCATAGTATGCAAATTGTCCCCTTGACCAGGAATTCGACCAAGGGGTGGGGCCGGCCGGGGGGAGGGAGGGAGGCCCTGGCAGCAGCAGGCAGCCTCACGCACTGGGCTTCTGGTTCTTTTATAACTGAAGCAGAAGGAGAAATAAGAAATGAAATAAAATGGTCAAATATAATTACAAAAATGTTTTAACTTCTAAGCAATAAAAATAACTAACAATAAAATCAAAAGAGTATTCACCACAAATGAAAAATAGTTATCTCCAAGCATACGAAAATTTATTTGAACATATTTATGAATACTACCAATACCCCAATGGATACATGAGCAAAGATCATTGTTATGTGATTTATACACGAAAGTATAATTAGTAAAACAAATTTGAAAATAAATTTAAATCTAATATGGATGGGACAGAAGCCTTACAAACAGAATGTTTAAGCACCATTCTATATATATTTTTTATTTTACTATCTGAGCTGATTCCTCCAAGATGAGAGAGTAAACAGTAAAATAAATTGCATTAGCCTTGTTCACCAAACACGTGCCATATTTTGTAACTCATCCTGGGTGAGAATATTTGATGGTAATTGACTCTCAGTCAGTCAGTGGTAAGAGAGCTAAAATGGATGATTGCATACACACACATAATAATAATAATAATAATAATAATAATAATAATACCATTCACTTTAGCATAAGTCAAATATAGAAAAATCTATAAAAAGTTCTTTCAAATTTACTTCTACTACCTGTAGCTGAAACACAGTAAAACAAATACAGATCAGACTCATGAAGAACAAAAACCTAGGTAAGGGGATTAGATACTACACAGGAAAAGAATCTGCCCGACAACAAAGTCTTTATTTTCTTTATTTTAGTGAATATTCTTAATTCTTAACAACATCCTGGCTTCTGACTACCTCCGTCTTCATGGCTGGCTCGCTGGATGAAGCAGGTCAAGCACCATTCCTGAACGTGGCACAAAGCACCGACAAGCACGTTCTCTGCTTTTCCCTCTCCCCTAGGCCTGTCTGGGTAAACAGGGGAAATTCGTTTTGATGCCAGTGATAATGTGCTAGTATATTTGTCCACATGTGTCATCATATCTCTTCAGGAGTAAATTACGGCATGTCTCATCATGGTCAGGAATGGGAGGACCAACAATTAAAAGAATAATAGTAGGCACTCACTCAATATTTGTTGTTGCTATTAATGTTATTTTTATCAACGGTGGGAATGACACAGACAAGGATTGATTTGTTCTTGGAATCTAGATGGGCTCTCTTTTGGTGTCAGGGAGGGGGCACTCATGGGACAGCTGCAGTGGAGGGTGGTAGGAGGAGGCCCAGCCAGACAAGCAAAGTACCTGGAGATGATGATGATGACTGACGAGCAGCAGCCGGTGTTTGGGAGCTCTGACAGTCATGGACAGGTCCCATCTTTGCAAACACAACTCTAAGCTGACTAGCTACAGGAGATCCAGTAAGCTCTTCAAACCAGTGCCACCCACCACCTCAATAAAGGGTGGGTTAGTTGGGGACTTGAATAATGTGGGAAAGGTGGATCAAGATGGAAGAGGGGAAGAAGTTACAGAACCAAGCATGTGGTGGTTACAGCACCTTTCTGACAGCAGGCATTTGTTATTACCCTGTTTCCCCAAAAATAAGACAGTGTCTTATATTAATTTTTGCTCCCAAAGATGCGCTAGGTCTTATTTTCAGGGGATGTCTTATTTTTCCATGAAGAAGAATACGGTACAATTTCATTTATTGTTAAATGAAAATAAAGGAAATTTATTACCTGTATACGGTATGGTAGTACGGTAGTTGTCAACACAAACCAGACAAACTGTGAATCCTGGGGGCCTTATTTTCGGGGGATGCCTTATATTTCACTCAGAAGGAAACCTGTAAGTAGGTCTTATTTTCTGAGGATGTCTTATTTTCAGGTTAACACGGTATGTACTGAAGAGAGGAGAACATAGGGTACAAAGAGACCTTCAGAGGAAATGAACAGACCACACAGTTATCCTTTACATTTGGCCCAGGTGAAAGCTGGGTGTCTCAGACAGTCTCCTCAGTCTATGTTACCTATGTGCTTGGGTCCTACTCCTTTAACTGTGATTGCCCTAGACTGCCTGCATCAATGTGTCTTTCTTGGACTGTAAACTTTAATAAATATGTTTATTGATTTTTAGAGAGAGAGGCATGGAGAGGGGGAGACAGAAACATTGATGTGAGAGAGAAACATCAATTGGCTGCCTCCTGCATGTCCCCACCAGGGACTGAACCCACAAACTGGTCATGTACCCTGACTGGGGTTTGAACTGGTGACCTTTCAGTGCATGGATGATGCCCAAACAACTGAGTCTCACAAGCCAGAGCTGGACTATAAACTTACACAATGCAGAGATCAAACCTACATAGTTCTCTTTGAACAGTGTGTAACACTATAAAGAGTTAGATGAAGATGAGGCTAATACAAAATATAAAAGATGAGTGTAATAATAATAATACCAGTGGGACTTGAAATGTTTAGTACTGTGCTGGTGAAAAAAACAGCAGTATCACTTCCAATCCTTAATGTGAAATTGGCTTTCTTATTCCTCTTAAAATTTGTGCCATTGTAATTCCACTTCTAGAAGCCTAGTGAAAATAATCAGCAATATGAACAAATACTTATTTGCAAACATATGAGCACCTAGATGCTTGCTATAGAAAGTGACCAAATAAAGCTTAGTAAGATGGAATGTCTAGCATTCATCAAAAATCAGTTAATAATATTAACAGCAAAATGCTCACATTAAAAAATCAAGTGAAAAAAGTACAAACATGTTTTTCAAAACATAGAAACATTGGAAAGAAACATACTAAAGTGCTAAAAAAAAAAAAAAGGAGGGGGTGGGTGGGTAGTGATGGCAGAAATATGGCTTAGAGGTGAGCAAAGAGGAAACAGGAACTAAGTAAAAGGAAACTAACATTTTTAACACCTACTGTGTGCAAGCATTGGGCTAAGTATTTAACCCTATTAATAATTATTTAAATAATTAAAGATAAGAATTGAAACAAGGCCACTGAGAGAAGATAGTCTCTTTCCACAATGAACAGAAGCCCCCCATCTTGACTCAGTGAAAAACACAGGAAGGCTACGATATTTTGAGTGAAGTTGTAACTGAACAGAAAATGGATGTTTGGCTGCCTGCTGCAACCAAAGCCAAACTCATGAGGCAGGTGTTGGTGCAAAAGGAAAGGAATTTTATCCAGGTGCCACATGGCCTGGGAGAATGGCAGGCTCCTATCTCAAAGACCATCCCTCTTTGTCTCAAGACCATCTCTCTCCATGGCAAAGACCATCTCTTTTTTCTATTCAAACCTGTGGTTCTTACAGAGATAGGGAGGGGAAGGGTTTTGTTTGTGTGTTTTTTTCTATCCAATTATCCTGCTAGCTTTGGGTATGCTTGGGTCCTGTCCATTCATTTTTCTAGCTTTTGGTGAGTTCAGGCCTTATCTATTCATATTTCTAGCTTTCGGCATAGTGTGTAAGAACCTTCCCCAAAGCCATCTTGGCCAATGAGGGAGATGCCTGGGTGCTCTACTGACTATCTATAGTAACAATTCACCCTTAAAAACTCTGGATCTGCCCAAACTGGTTTGGCTCAGTGGATGGAGTGTTGGCCTGCAGACTGAAGGGTCCCATGTTTGATTCCGGTCAAGGGCATGTACATTGGTTGCGGGAACATCCCTGGTGAGGGATGTGCAGGAGGCAGCTGGTCAATGATTCTCTCTCATCGATGTTTCTAGCTCCCTATTCCTCTCCCTTCCTTTCTGTAAAAAATCAATAAAAATATATATTAGAAAAACAAAAAAACTCTGGACCCTGTAACCTTACAAAGGTAAATGGGCAAAGGTCTCATCCTATATAATAAAAGCTTGATATACTAAGTGTCTGGTCATCCAGTTGTGCATTCAACCAATCAAAGGGTAATATGCTAATGATATGCTAAGGCTGCTGAACTGCCCACTATGACATGCACTGACCACTAGGGAGCGGATGGGAGCAGATGCTCTGACTGGTAGGTTAGCTTGTTGCTGGGGTTCAGCCAATTGGGACTGAGTGAGACAGGCCAGACATGTCCTAGAACCCTCCTGTGTCCCTCTCCAGCCCCGATTGTGCCTGGTGGGGTCCCTGAGCCTGGCCTGCACCCTCTCACAATCCAGGACCCCTCAGGGGATGTCGATAGCTGGTTTTGGCCTAATCACACAGGCTAGGTTGAGGGACACCACTGGTATATGATAGTGTGCAATGGGCCTCTAGTCTTCTATAATTTCTTCCTGCTATCAGAGGGCATACATATTTTTATGTATCCAAGGTCCAGAGAGTCTTGCTATCTATTAAAGTATGAGGGGGGCCAAGCATGAAGGGAAAAGGATAGCTGTCTTCAGAAGGCAGCATACAGAGATGGCACTGCTGGGCAAGTGAAGCTGGTAGGCTGCTCCATATTGCAAGAGATAGTGTTGCAGATGGGCTTCCAAAGTGAGATCTACTGTGTAGACAAATAATCAAGGGTTTAGTTAGGGCTTTGCCTCATAGTGCAAGGGGAAGAGTAGTGAAATGAGAAACTGGAGAGACTAACAGATCCCCATGATCTAATCTTGAGTAGGGCTTTGGGCTGTACACTCAACAATGGAATTAGTCTACCAAGGAAGCCATTGTGTGGGAAAGGCAGACAGAGGCATTATCAGTCCAAGGATAGCCATAAAAAATATAATAAAATAAAAAGTAGCATTGTCACTTAGCTTTGGGAGGTGCTGTCCTTTTTCCAAAAAGTGGAATTTTTAAATATCTTTCAGAAGTGCAGGTCCAGAATTTCCATAAGTATCATCATCAGCAGCAGCAAGATACAAGTTCTCCTGAGGTGGCGCCCACTTTATCCGTGTGTGAGGGGTGCACGGCTTTATTCCGGTGAGCTTTAGGGAAGAGTGTGTTGTTAGTAAGACATCATAGGGACTGGTCCCTTGCTTGGCTGACTGCTGCTCAGGACCTTGAACCTTCTAAGTCCTTAGAAAGACTCGGTCTCCTGGCTGCAATGGATGTAATGCTTGTCAGACAGGTAGATAGACCTGCAAGGAGCAAAGTTGTTAATGTTTACCCTAATAGTTGTACATATTGTTTGATTTTTTAAAATTTTTTAAATCTTCACCAGAGGATATTTTTGCCATTGCTTTTTAGAGAGAGTGGAAAGAAAGGATGAGGGGGAGGGAGAGAGGGGGTGGGGGAAGGAGATGGATAGAGAAACATCAATGTGAGAGAGACACATTAGCTTGCTTCCTACACATGCCCTAACTGGGGGGGGGGGGGGGGGGAAGGACAGGGATGAACCTGCAACCCAGGTATGGCCCTTAACCAGGAACCAAACACCTGAATCTTTAGTGCACAGACCAGTGTTCTAATCACTTAGCTACACCGGCCAGGCCCATAGTGTTTGATATTTTTTTATTCATGTTCTAAATATAAAGGGCGTGCTCTTAAAACAGAAACTTGGAAGGATCTCCCATAAACTATTGCAAAAAGGGCTTAATTTAAGTCTGCTTCGAGGTACTACCCTAATCCAGAGTGAGACAATAGGCAATGCTTGGTCCCATTTCAAATGCATTTCTTGGCATATTTTCACCAGGGTCTTCTTTATTGCGTGGTTCATTTTTGTTTTCTTCCCCGTAGATGGGGGTCTCTAAGATGTTTCAATTGAACCCGTGGTGTCTGTCCTATCTTCTGGGAGAGATCTTAAATGAATAATGGTCTTTGAAGCTTTTTGACTGGCGAAATGGAAGTGTTATAGAAAGACTGGCATGGCCGAATTAATCCTACTTTTAAGAATGTATACACTAGTGGTTGAATTCCCTCTAAAGCTTCCTTTTCAAGGGGCGTTATTTCTTCTGTGGGATCCGTGCCCCTTCCTTTAGGTTAATTTTATGGGTTAGATGCTAACCACCCTACCTGGGGTTCCATAGTCCAAACAGCCTCATCAGCCTGCTCATCGATCTCGGGTGGGAGCAGTTCACGTCCAGGTCCTTCCGGGCAAGTCAGGAGTCTTGAGCCGGAGAGCATGCCGCAGCGGGACTCCTGAGCATAATTGCTGCTTCCCCGGGGGAAAGTTATTTGTGCATGCAATTTACAAAGTAAATCTCGGCCCAACAATGGAATGGGGCAGTCTGGCATGTAGAGAAAACTATGTGTACGTTTTTGATCCCCAAGCTGGCATGCTAGGGGTGGAAGGAACGCCTGTTTTGTCATTGCCCGATCCCTCCAGTAACCATCGCTCCAGCTAAACTTTTCTTGCTTAGTTTTGTGGTTAGCACTGCGTGTGCAGCTCCCATATCTGTGAGGAAGTCAATTAGCTCGGACCCCGCTGTCAGTTGCACCAGGGGCTCCTGTGGGTAAACAGCAATGGGTCAGGAGGGGTCCAGGGGAGCCCCTGGGCCTCCAGATTTGTCATTCCTTCCTAACATTTCTCGGCCAGGGTTTCTATGCTTTTTATTTTTATTTTTATTTTTATTTTTATTTTTATTTTTATTTTTTGAGTTCTGGGAAGTCCTTTCTCCAATGGCTTCCTTATATTTATAGCTGGCCACCTTTCATCTGCCATTAGACAAACGGGGATTCATTACAGGCTCTGTGGAGTTGTACGGGAAAGGGGACAGGCAAGACATTGTGCCAGTGTACGATAGCTCCTAAACCTCCTCCGGAATCACCCGGGGAGCTTTCTAACACTATGGGGTGCAACCAAGAAGGCGCAGGCAAAAGTAGCCATATCAGGTTGTAGATTAAAAAAAAAAAAAAACCAACTAAGATGAAATAGGGGGTGGACTGCACCTAGAGAATGGAAGAAGCTAACAAGCTATCTGCACGTTTTATGCTTGTTGCTTTATGTGAGCTTACTCACGGGCCCCCTCACACCAGCATTCCACCACCAGTGTGGGTTTCTCCATTTAACTCCTCCTATTTCCCCCCTTGCTTTCATTTGCAACATTTACTTCTGCTGATTTATTCCAGCAACGTTTAAATGTGTGGTGTGTGTTTTTTTATTCCATACTCATCTTGAGCTACTGCACTGCTCTACTCTGTCCTCCCCTCAAAGCCAAGTTTTCCAAATGATCAACCACACACAGTCATTTCCTCTTCCCTGCACACTCCTCAACCCATTACCACCCAGCACCTGTGCCTGCCTTCTTCCTAAAACTGCTTTCCCCAGTGTCACCGGGAGACTCCTCACTGCTACAAGTGATTGCATACTTTCTATGTCTTACCTTCCCTTGCATTTTGGCTTTATATAACCCCTGTCACATAGGCAGCTACATAATGGACATCCCACAGCTTCTTTAAGCCTCAAATTCAATGTTATAAGCTGCATCTTCATCCCATACCTATCCTGTTCCAGGTTCCTCATGTGAGTGAATGGCACCACCCAAACCAGAAATGTCTGGGCTTTACCCAGGTCTTTCCTCTCCTCCCCCCCCCCCCCCCAGCCCAGCACTCTCCCTCACCCTGACAGCACTAGTCAGTTTGGATCACTACCATCCGTTACCCAGCGTCTCCATCCACTGCCCACCACCATCTCTAACCTGTCCCCTGGGATTCAATGCAAGGGATTTTTCTAAAATGCAAACCTGATTATGTTGGTGCCCTCCTTTAAAATTTTCCTTGGGCCGAAACCGGTTTGGCTCAGTGGTAGAGCGTCAGTCTGCGGACTGAAAGGTCCCAGGTTCGATTCCGGTCAAGGGCATGTACCTTGGTTGCGGGCACATCCCCAGTAGGGGGTGTGCAAGAGGCAGCTGGTCGATGTTTCTCTCTCATTGACATTTCTAGCTCTCTATCTCTCTCCCTTCCTCTCTGTAAAAAAATCAATAAAATATATATATTTTTAAAAAATTTTTCCTTGGGCTTCTACTGTTCCTAAAAGCAAGTCTAAACTTGCACATTCTCTTCCCGCTTCATCTTCAACACAACCCCCCTGTGCACTACAACCCAGCCATACTTCTTGCTGTTACTCCGCTGTAAGTGTTCTCTGCTGTCTCTGGCTGTTTCCAGCGCCTGAAATACCACCTCCTGGAATTTATTCTGGTTAGGTCCTTTCAAACCTGTAGGTCTCAGCTTGTAATCCTCCTCCAAGTACAAGCTAAATCTCCTTCTCCTGGGCACCCATTGTATTGCAAATGATCTCAGACTGACTTCCGCTTAACCAACTCACTTGATAGATGCCATTTCCCTTGTGAAGCACAGAGACTCCAGTGGCCGGCCCCACCAGTGCTGGAAGGTGACAAAGTGCTTAACGACACCCACCTTACTTCTGCTCCTGTTACGTGAACTACCTTACAGGCCTACCAGGAGTAGACGTGTTTCCAAACTAACTTTACACCAGTTTTACTTGTTATTATAACTATGTCATTCAATGAAACATTATGCAAGTCTATAAAATAACTACGGAAGGAAAGTTGTTTCAATGAAAAAAATGTATAAAAGAAAAATAATGTAGAAAGACAAATGTGAGCTGCTAAATAAATGCTGTCACATTATGTGTGGATGGAAACGCTGTAAAGGAGAAAAAAAATAATAAATCCAAACAGATTCTACTCTGGGACAGACTTGCAGGTATCTAAGATTTTGTCCCAACTTTTAAAATTAAAACTGGAAATAAAAGGTACCTATGATGGCTAGGGCTTATGCCAGAAAAATGACCCAGGCCTTCAATTATTGGCCACCTACCTAAAGAAAAGTTCTTATCCCTTCATCAAAAGATTGTCAAATATTGTACATTTGATTTTTGAGGTAAAATTCACAGAGCAGACAATTAACCATTTTAAAGTATGCAAATTCAGTGGCATTTAGTACATTCACAATGGTGTGCCACCACCACCTCTCACTAGATTCAAGACTTTCTCATCACCCTGGAACAGTGGTTGGCAAACCGCAGTTCATGAGCCACATGTGGCTCTTTGACCCCTGGAGTGTGGCTCTTCCACAAAACACCACGTGCAGGCGCTCACGTACAGTGCGATTGAAACTTCATTGCCCATGCGCAGAAGTCGGTTTTCTGCCTGGGCGAGTCTATTTTGAAGAAGTGGCATTGGAACACTCAAGGGGCCAAAGAGCAGCCTGTGGCTCCCAAGCCGCGGTTTGCTGACCACTGCCCTTGAAGAACACGCTGTACCATCTAAGGAATCATTCCTCACTCCCCCTCTGCTGAAGGCCCCCGCTTTAATTTAAAATAGAATATTTAAAGCAGATAGATAACATTTTTTTATTTTTTTTACCATTCTCTATTTCACTGAATTGTTTGATTAATCTACCGGTCCAGTTCAAGGTGGGCAAGTGAGTCAGCGGTGCTGACAGCTCTGTATTGTCTGTGCTGTTAAACTGCCTGTGCCCCACCCTCCAGATGCTGAGCGCTTTGCAGACAGGGGCCACGTTCAAGCTCTTCCTCGTGGGTCTGCAACACATGGCACACGCTGGGCACACAGTGTGCTGTGCATTTGGGGATATTTCCAAGACGTTAATTTGTCCGAGGACCTACAGCCTGTAAATGGTGAGTCATAACTTAAGCCTAAGCCTCCCGCACAGCCCACTAAGCAGCAAGTGGGACCTGTTTGGGAGACGAACTTAAGACAGCGATCCCACTTAGAGCTGACACTGAGGAGGACTTACAGTGTGCCTGGCGCTAAGATTCTAAGCCCCTTTGAAGTATTTCATCATTTAATTCACCCAACAACCCTACAAGATAAACAGTACTACTCGCCCAGACATCCTGGAGTGGAGGGTAGAGATGCCTGTGTCCAATCCAGCTAGTACCGAGCTGCTTTGCGTCCAGGAGCAGCTCAGCTAAATGCCAGCAAAGAACCAGCACTTTATTACTGTAGTCACAACTTTTTAGGACTGGTTTTAAGGAAGAGGAAGAGAGATAAGATGGCTGAAATGGAGCCTAGTCCTACACACACACACACACACACACACACACACACACACACACACACACGTGGGTAAAGCGGCTTGGGTTGTGTCTCTTAAGTGCTGGGTTATAGTTCTTGTTAGTTCTTGTGGGAGACGCTATTTTTATGCTTTTGTTTTGTTTTGTTTTGTTTGCTCTTTGGGGCACTGCTGCATCCTGTAGCACAACCACATATACTGTAAACTAGGAGACGGCTGTCCCCTGCTGTGTCCCCTGCACCTCAGGGCTCCGCCAGGCCCGCACCTGTCTGGGAACCACTGCCTTCTGCACAGGCCCCACGCCACCCATCCCTCTCCTGGCACCACTGCTGATGGCTATGCTGGCTGCTGCCACCAAACCCGGGAGTCTACACAAGCTAGTGGGCACCGGGGTCTGCGGCAGAGTGGAGGAGAACGCCTCTTTCCACTTACTCTCCTCATGAGATGACAGCAAAGCAATATGGCTGGTTCTCTGAAGTCTGAAGAGGCTTGGGGGAGGAGGGTCTTCTGGTTCGTACTCACGGTCCTCTCTCTCTCTTCCAGGACCCAGTACTGGATCCATGGAAATCTGGGCCCGGGGCCCATGTGACTGACCCTGAGGTACTTGCAGTAACTGCTCTGCTGCCGCACATAAGGTTTGTAACTGGGCCGGGCTCCTCCCACTTGACTCCTCTCCTCTCAGCCGCTCACGACAGGTCAGATGACTGAATTCCAAAGGTGGGGACACTTTTGGCCTAGAGCTGGGACTCCATGTCACTTACATTCAACGTCAAGTGTGGAAATTAAAAGTGGGAAAAAAAGCAATTTGAGACCTGTACGAGATGGAGCTCAGGATTTGTTGGACCCTGATGACAGACTTTTAGCATTCACATATTCTTAATTTCTCTGGAGAATGTTTTATATTTTGTTCAGAACTTTAGAGACTCTGTGAAGGAAAATAAAGGCAGTATGAGAAGTGCAATTTTAAAATCTAGTAGCTACATCGTTCTGGTGTCCTGTCACTGTAGGAATTAGAGAGTACAGCTCTCTAATTCAAGCCTTGGTTGAAATGCATTTGTAGAGGAACACCTCCATGCAAAACACCATAATGGACACCTTTGGTGTTCAGACAGGGTGGGGCGAATTCTGATCCTTCCTTGCACTCACAGAGCAACGCAAATGGATACCCTGTGAGCTTTTCAGACTTCTGGAAGGTAGAAGTGATAGTTACTTTCTCCTTTTTGCTTACCCATATTTTCTAATTTTCTAGAACTCATATATATCGGTTGTGTGGTTAAAAATGAAGTAAAATTAAACAAGGATAAATAGTCTTTATTCAGAATTGCCATCTGGTGCCGTGAAGGCTCAGTCCTTCTGCAGGCTTCCCCCTGCTCCTTGGTCAGAGCACACAGGTGCACAGAGGGCACCCGAGGGCCGCTGCTCCTGTTTCTCCCTTTGTTCCCTCTGCTTCATCCCTGAGCAAATGGATGCACACCAACCCTCATGAAAGCCTTCTCTGTGCATGGAGAATGCCAAGCTGTTATGCTAAATAACAATAATAGTAATAATAATAATAATAATGTGTCTGAGGCTGTTACAAAATAATGAGTGTTGACCCAAAATAAAAGTAAAAGGCTTTAAAGAAAATGTTTCTCGGTGTGCCTCTCTGTTATCCATTTTTCAATGTGATCATAAAGAAATACAATATTGTACTCCAAAACATCCATTTTTAGACAAAAATTTTTTAGTGAACTTTCTTCTAAAAGTATAATGAATAAGATTAGCTTTTGGTGTGTTTTTTTCTTTTCTCAACCCATATAAGAACAATACTCTTAAGTATATCATTCTTGTGAACTGAGTAGGTAATAAAAAATTTTCTATCTGAATTAAAATATCTCCATAAAATATATCTTTAATAACTGACTTTTTATATTCCTTTATGACTTGGCTATACTATTCATTATCATCACCACTGAAAACATCTAGATTAAACATGAAGTTTACAAATACTACAAATTTCTACATACAGTATCTTTCTTCGTTTTATTGAGAAGGAAACTGAGGTTAATGGAGGCTAGATGACTGGCCTAGGACCTCACAGTTCATTCTGGTACAGAGTCAGGCCTCCATCTCAAATCTGCAGGCCCTACATTTTTTATTCTTTATTGCACCACACTGCTGTTCCACTTCTTTAGTTGCTGGATTTTAGTAATAATGGTATTTAGCTTGATTTAGAAAAATTTAAATAAAGCTTTGAGTGTCTACCTCTATCACAACCCAAGAATATAAATTGAGTCTGAAGGGACCCCCCCTATCTCATTACACATCTGTCCACCCTTCTAAATTTAGCACCAAATCTTAAGGACACGCCTCTGAAAAATTGGCAGAGAAAAAAAAAGTTGATTTTAGAATGTTCTCTGTATTGCAATAAATGGCAAGGCAGCTAATGTCCCATAAACCACTCATGTTTAAAAAATTATTTGAAAATATACAATCTGCACAAAATGCTCCACTAGGAGGAAGCAGGCCTAAGCGGTAGAGGGTGAGGCAGCAGCCAGTGGGGCGAGGTTGAAGTTTTGGATTTGGGAGTTTCAAACCTGTGAGGCATCTTGTCTCAGAGATTAAGCACAGAACACTAGGGCATGTGACTGCCAAAGTCTGTCACGTGGAATGTTTAGGATATATCTATAGTAAAAAATATTCATTAGTTGGAATTAAATTTAATGAGGCATCATATATTTAACCTGACCACCCGACCCTAGCGGCCACTCCACTCGGCAGCCATGGACCGTATACAGAGAATGCTGGTTTGGGGACATTCCTGATGAGCAGGAGCCAGAACTGAGCTGAGATGAGCAAGCCTGAGTTAAGTCCTTGGTGGTACACATACATGGTTTTCATGAGTTCCATCATCCACATGGGCCTTTTGTCTTTGATTGAAAGTCTTTATGAACTGTGCCTGAATACCACAGCGTTAATCACAGGCCTCCTGAAGTATTTTCATATTGTGTGTAACAAATGCCCATACACTTAGGATTTAAAGTAAGAACTACTCACCACAATATTTAGTTAAATTTACAAAGGGGGCACAAATTAAGCCATCATTTTGTTAAGGGGTATATTATAAGTCTTATTTAATTTCCCCATGTTCTCATATATGTGTTTGTATAACTGTTGTGTCAAGACTTGCACTGATAAAATATTTCAATTAGCTACTAAAAGAAACACATTTTAAGGAGCAACACAACTGATGTACATTTGGGCTCTATACCTATAATCAGAGTTGCTTCTCACCTGAGTGCCTCTCACTGGTGTTACGTAACAAGTGGCCCCGACGGCTGGCAGGAGCCCTCTGCACACGTTCACATTTGTGCGGGGATCGCACAAAAATAATGACTCACTGGCACTTCAAAAGAGAAACCGATACCAGGTTGAGGGTAGACATGGTGTGTGGTCACTTCATCATACCTGGAGGTCTTGCTCCTAAATCACCAGAGTTTTTCACTTGCTTTTCCGCAAAACTGATTTGAGACCAGCTGAGAGACTAGGTGATATGAGGGAGGAGAGCAGGTAAGGAAACCAGTGCAGCGCAGGTACTGCATCACCTGCCTTCCCACTCACCCACCTGTGTTTCCACTCCCTTGCCGATAGCTTCCTGGCTAAGAAGGGCTTATCATTTGGCATAACCTTATGCACAGAACTGGCTAACATGAGCTGACAAGGCAGGGGCAGCAGGGTAGCGAGGAGATTCAGAGCAGGAATGGGTAGAGAAGTAAGATCGCCCGCCTCCACTAGCGGCCTCTTCGGCCCCGGTGTGGTTTGTGTGAGGATCGTACCCCTCTCCCACCATCCCCTGACACTGCCTTTTACAATCATCCAATCATCATCAACTTTTTTTTCTCACAAGTTATTTATGTTCTACTGCTTTCATAACCTCAGCTCATGGAAGTAACCAGAGAATTCTCACAATCTGATTCTATCCCACCATCTTCCCACAAACCACCTTAATGTGGTGTTCTGGGAAATGTATGGAGCCGCATCCTTGTCAGAGAAAAGTAGCGTTTCTGTGGCAAGGCAGCTAATCTTTTTATATGTTATTCGGTGAAGTCCCGCCCGAGATAGAGACTAAACGTAAATGCACATCCGGAGAGTGTGTGTGAATGGCTCCTGATTCTGCTCTGCGGCCCTGTTCTTGTCAGGAGGGCTGCTAGCAAGGAGCCTTGTGAAAACTCAGACTGGGTCCTAAACTGATGGCAATGGGACTTCCCAGCTCTTTCCCTCGCCATCCATGCTGCCCCCTCCATGGCCGTGCTGCCCCCTCCACAGCCGTGCTGCTGTCCTAGCATGTAGCCATAGAGGATTCTAATTATCTCGCCATTAGGTCACCCCAGCCATCACTGGACTATGTTTGGTCAATTTTAAGGAGATGGAATGGCAAACAAATATGTCACACACGGAACTGATCTCAAAAACCATCAGTGAAAGGTATATTGGTAAACCTCTTCTGTTGTGGCAATGATGTGGCAATAATACTCAAAAACTGTCAGTGTGTTCTTATATATTGATTTCACTTCAGGCAATTAATTCTATAGATACACTTACAAAAGTACACAAAAATATGTACTTTTTGCCAAAATATTATTTGAAAAAGCAAAAAAGACTAAAAAATAGCCTAAATACCTACCCATTGATATGGGAATGGTTATATTATCCAACATCCTGTGCAGTTTCTATAAGAATGTGTGAGGCATGGAACGGCAGCCAAAACACATTGCTGAGCAAAAGCAAGTTCAGAGTAATATATATATAGTATGATTTCATTTGTGATTTAAAAGAAGATATGTTTGACGAGGCCAAGTATATCATCAGTTGCTGGGTAGTCCCGTACACCAAAAGGTTGTGGGTTCTATCCCCAGTCTGGACACATACAGGAAGCAATCAATCAATGTTCCTCACAGTGACATTTTTCTCTCTTTCTCTCTCCCTGCCTTTCTCTCTAAAATCAATAAAAAAACATATCTTTGGGAGAGGGTCATAAAAAAGAAGATATGCTAACAGATGAATTTTTAAGATGTCTGTTAAAATATATGAGAAAGTATGATAAATGGTTATCACTGGGAAATGTGATTGAGGGAGCTAGGGGGAGGTAAAGAAAAAACTTTTAAAAAATTTTAAATTTTGTTTGTATTGTTTTTATAACTAAAACATTCACTTATAGCTGATCTATTATTTCTTTGGTTCCTACAGTGTACAGATTGTATAGTGTCTAGTGATCATTTTTAACTCATAATAACCACCATTTAAAAAATCATCCAAAAGAATTCTTTATGGCTAAGTAAAGAGCTATGGTCAACCTTAACTGAGGTTCGCAGAACCAACTTCCACTTTGTGGACATAAACTCAACATCCAGCTCCTGTGGAAAGCTGAGTGAAACTTGCTGTGATTACAAAAATCAGTGTGTTGAGCCTCCAGACTGTTGATGATGTTGTCAATAATTCTAATATCACTTTTGACTGCCCACAAGCTTCCCCTTGACACTTACTTGCACATATCCTTTACGGAATGCATTTTGGTTTGTATCTTGTGTTTCTGGTAAAATTTCCCATGCAATACACTTAAAAATCATGAAAAACTTTTATCATGTTTTACAAGTCCAGGAGTAAGTGAAGAAGAAAAGATGCCCCCATATTATGCCAAGTGTCCTGTCAATAAAGAAGAGACTGCTCAGCACAGACTCACACAAAGTGGTCAATTCTGATATCAGGTCTTCAAGTCCTGATCTTTGGAGCCCTTCAATTACTCTTTGGGCCTGATCCTGAAGAAAAAGAACCTGCGACAAGAAGCGAGGAGAAGAGAAAACACCACGGTAAGAATAACACAGTTGTCAGATACAATTTAAATAAACTGAAATATAGGCGTATTTGAAAGAAATATGAACATAGCAAAATTCCATTTGGAATATCAATTTCCAGGTCACCTACCTTTTCGAGACACCCAGTTGAGCCCAGCCAGTGTGGCTCAGCAGTTGAGCATCGACCCAGGACCACAGAGGTTGCAGGTTTGATTCCTGGTCAGGGGACATGCCCAGGTTGTGGGCATGCAGGAGGCAACAGATTGAGGATGTCCTCTCTCATGAATGTTTCTAGCTCTCTCCCTTTATCTCCAAAAAAATCAATAAAAACATATATTTTTTTAAAAAAAAAACTTCCAGTTGCTAAGATGATGATGTCTTTGGTTACTAATCTAACAAAGTTTTCAAGTATCAAAAAAGTTGTTTTGTTTTGTTTTTGTTTGTTTTTTTTAGCAATTTTCCTTTCTGTGGTGCACACACACACACACACAAAAAAGTTGAGGGGTGGACAACATTAATTTAAATGTCATTCATGATTGCTTATATTTTTTTGTTTGCAAATGTAGGGAAACCTACATTTCTTTTGTGGTAAGATGGTAGAAGCTATGGGCAGGCATACAAAGTGAATAGACAATTTATCTTGTTGTGATTATAACCAGGTATAGTTTATGGAAGAAATCCAAGCCTGAAATTAATAAACAATCTTAAGAGATCTTAAAAATTAAAGCATACTTTTGAAGTTAGCTCCAAAACCTTTAAGAACTTCCACTTGCAAGCAAATGCACAATAAACACTGAAATAAGAATAAAAAGGGTTAACAGTTTAGCAAATGAGGAAGAAATAAGAAAAAAAATTAGAGGAAAATAAAGCAGTAATATAGCAATAATTATACCTTTGCTTGACTAATTCCCTTATTACCAAGAAATTCATGTTCAGTTTTAAAAATGAATGTAACTTTCTAAGGAAATTTTGCTTCCACAATGTAAATAGGTTCTAAGCACGATTGGTATTTTAATTTCAAGTATATATGTTGGTGTAATTTGGGGTTTCAAGGCACAGGCCTCCAATATTTAAATCCAGGTGTCCAGAAATAAATTATCTTGACAACTAACATGAAATCCAAATACACAAGGCCCCCATTATTGGAGTGATATGGATGAGAGCGTGTTTTTTTTAACTCAATTCTACAGACAACTTGCACATAAATACCCAACCAAATTCCACAGGGTTTGGATATCTCTTCAAATTCATAGAATATTTTCTCCTTTGAACCACTAATCAACTTTATTATGTGCAGTTTCTACAATTCAAGTCTATTTGCTCCAATGCCTCGGGCTCATAGTACCCTCTCATCAGAATACTGGTTAGATTCCCTAGTGTGAATCACTTATCCAGTTGCTTGCCTGATTATTCACATGTTTTTGAGATTTGTGAAATGTGGCAGATAAACAGGTTAATGCTGTGTGCAGCTTGGAGGGCGGCCAATGTCTGTCTGCCTGTACAGTGTATTTACTCTCCTTCCTCAAATCCTTCTCCCATACAGAGGAGCTGTGTTTTAAGACTAAAATCAGTGTAGAATGCAATCCAGTAATGCCACTGCAGGTGCTCATCCGCTCATTTGCGGCGATTCTTACAGCGAAGAAAGTGCATCAATGATTGACCCGATGGATGAAGAAACATCACAGCAAACACTTGGAGAATGCAGGAAAGGAACGTTCTCATCTTGAGGTGTGCTCTGATTTTAGAAAGGAAAACCTCCCACGAGGAAATGGGGAATTGTGGAATTGTGCGGGAGAGCTCTGGCTGTACCCGCAGAAGCCATGGCAGGCTCCCTCTCTCCCTGTTTTATTGCTTTGGTGTTGTACTTCTAAAATAAATATCAATAAATCATTGCAGTTAGATGCTGTAATACAGACAGAAATGTACTTGACTCCCTACAGTCATTACAATTGGAGGGGACTCTGATTAGGATGCTTTACTTAATTAAGTGATATCGTCTAAAGAGAGTTCTTCCCTCCATTTTCTGTTTAACAGTCTTATAAAACACCAACAGAGGAAATTCATTCTGTTGTTTGCTTTCCTTATTGTAAACGGTTTCTTCTCATTCATAGTTTACAGGAGATGTGTTAATGAAATGGCTGATAAGCCAAAGACTGCATTTCAGCTACACACAGAGCCTTGTTCAAATCAGCCCAAGCTGTACCAGACTTCACATGTTTCTCCCTCCATCTCAGAAATGTATTTTAAAATGTATTTTTACACATCTGTAACCTAAAATTAAAATGATTCAAAAGAAGTGTTCCCCCTGAGAAATCATGCTTCATCTGGTTTGTGTATAATTCAGCAGAGACCTTAAAAATCTGTTTCTTTGGGGGAAAAATAGAAAAAAAATGGGCAAAGAATAAGCAATCCTTATGCATCAGATGTTATTTGTGAGGCACTTTAATTTTACTGAAAGAAGTCATTAAATTTGGATTGCCAATACAAATATGATTATATATGTTTTCTAAATAAAATGTTATTATGTTGCAACTGAACTCATCCATTTATTGTTTGTTTACCTAATGCTCAAACACATGTTTTATTCATAGATGTCTGGGAGGGAAAAATTTTTGCTTGATAATCACAGCAAGCATATTTAACAAAAGCGATTCTCCTTTTATTAGTGAACAAGTTTAAGCAGAATTATTTCATTTTTTCCCCATTTAGTTAATTCTGACTTGCAGAATCCTCAGTATACAGCCTTTGTTTCTCCCCCTGCTGCCTTTTATGCCTTTAATGTATGCATGCCTATCCACTGATGGGAAAATATCATTTCCTGCAACTCTTCCTTTTTCCTTTTTGACTGTTCTCCCTGTTGGTCTCTGGTTTGAGTTAGTTTTCACTAGTTGGTTCATGTACAAGACAGGCAAATTAAGGCCGAGTAAATAGTTCACTATCCTTTTGAAAATTTTAACTCTTTTGTTAGGATAATTTTGAACTAAGCATACTAACTCATTCTTTTAAAAATAAATAATATATTTATATTATTAAAGAAATTAAAATGAATAGAAAGTAGTCAAGAAAGTGAAGATTTATTATCTATGAAATTATTTTCATTACCACATAACACATTTAACAAAATGTTTGCAACTTTAACAAAATAACAATGACATTAAATTTAACGGCTTTGTTTCTTAAATAAAAAATTGAAAAGCAGCATAAATGTAAATACTCTCTTAAATGAACTCAACCAGTTTACAATAAATTTTTAAAACCTTAACACAATACTCAGCTAATAGCATTTAATGATCTGAAATTTTTAAATACATATGACTCAAAATATATAAATGAATATTAATGAATCACGTGCATGGGGATTTTAACTAATTGCCTAACTATTAAAAGAACACTTTATAAGATTGATAAGAACTTCTATTGCTTTCATTCCTGATCTGTATAGCTTGGTAATTTTTCAACAAAATAATAATTGCCAAATGAGTTCATTAATTTTGTATGATGCTAAGGTATATGTTTTTGTTTTTAACTACATAGCACTAATCGTGCATAAAACCATTACCTGAAAACATTCCAAAACGTAAGTTTTCTTAACTCCCAAGTTAAATCAGCTCTACCACAGAAAACCATAGAAAAGCAGTAATACAATGTGCCTCCTGGACATTTTACGCAAAGTGAATTACAGAAGTTGCTCGTAATTGATTTTATTTTTTTAAAGATGTCATTACTAAAGACTAGCTTAATATTGATACTAAAGTTCATTAAATATTGGTCATTTTTTTAATTTTGTAATCTAGAGAGCTTTTAGAACCAAAAGCTTAGTTCACCTACTTTCTAATAAACAAACTTCTTTATAGATTTTCTTTAAGCTCCTCATTTTAAAAGGTGCCTTTGTCCTGAAACTAAACATATGGCATTCCTGTCCCCTAAAAATGTTTTTTAAAGAATTGAATAACAGCCAATAAATTCTGTTATTTTATTCCATTCTCCTATAATTGTTTACTTCTCTAAAATTAATGTAAGTTTTCCAAATAAAGAACATGCCTTTTTTCGTGAGATTTTAAGATAAATGAGAATTGTGTCTAATGAAGTTCCACTGGAGTTAGAGTAGCTGCTGAACCATTATCTGGCAGAAGAATGTGCGTCTCATTTCGCCCGAACCAATTATTTTTATCAAATGACTTCTCTGCCTAAATTGTTTGCTTTAAGAAATAATGACGTTAGAGATAAGCACAGTTATTTTAATGTGCATTTTAACAGCATTATTGTTCCAACTCCTATAAATCAAACTAAATGCAACAGAGCCAATTTCGGATTGTTTTTTATTGAAACTGCTTCTTATGGGAGCAGTGAGCATGTGCAGCTAGTGTTCCAAGCCAGACATGAAAATATATCAGATTTAAAATTTTTAACACAAATATGCCTATGTATTTAATAGCTCTTTAGTCAGAAAATATATTTATATCCTAACATAGCCTTTTTGCTGTGTTTCTAACATAGCCTTTTTCTGTATTGTAAGGTGAGCATTCTATAGTATTCGTCATCAAAGCTACTTGTCTCTGAAAAGCAATAGAAAGAATAAATTTCCTAGAGAACCTAGCTAAGAGACACCCTCCTGCAATGAGGTAGGACAAATCGGTGCAGAAAAGAATACAAAGAAAAAAGTTCAGTTCGGTAGAGAAGTGGTTCTTTGAAACTGTTTTTTCTGCTTCCTATGGAAATATATAATGAGCACTCAAGAAGGAAAACATTTAGCAAAAAACTTTTCCAGAGCAGGGGAGAGAAAAGTGATGTGAAGGGATAGGACATACAGACCCAAACAAAACAAACAACTAATAAACAAAACAGTCACAAGCGAATTCTATTTGTTTTCTCCTAAAGCATGTTTTCTTCGGCAAGAGAAGCCTGGAGTCTGAAGAGGAAATTACTCCCATCAGTGAGGTGTACTTTATAAATACAGGAGAGCAGATCATCGGCTCATTTGGAAGACAATTCTCTGATTAATAGCACCAGTTTCATAGCTATTTTTGCCTCTAAAAGGGGCACCTGCTAGACATTCACAAATTAGCTCTTATGAGGGAGATAAAACTACCATCAAGATGTGTATATTTCTAATTCAAGTTAAACATTTTTAACAAACCATCTTACAAATCTGTTTTGAAGCACCTCAGTGGCCCAGAGGGAGCCTCTACCTTTAATCTGAGAGGACAACCTAACAAAGAATCTCACTCACACACACACACACACACACACACACACACACACACAGCGATGGGGGAAGGAGAAACAAATATTATTCACAATGAACTTCATGAAAATATGACAAAAGCAACATTTTGCCCTAATAAAACAATTCTTGGTGTAGAATAAATAAAACTAAAGTAGAACTTTTGAGCAGAACCAAGTATTGAATAAATTCTAGAACTATTATAGTGTTGAGTGTTGCATATTCTCTTAAGAGATATGATATAGATGTTAATGCCGTTAACATCAATATTCTGTTAATATGAAAATAGCTAAAATGCAGTACTTTCTTATTTGGTAAAATATTAATTAATCACTCACAATAAATGGCTCAACAGTACAAAAAATATCCCATTTATCTTGCACAAGTACAATTACTATACATAAATCATATAATAATTCAAATACATGCACTAAATTTTATTTTCAGAAATTTGTGTTTTTCCTCAAACATATATAAAATTAAAACAAAAAATATAATGAAGATTATTCCCCCCAAACACAACTAGAACAACATTTGGGGATTTTCATAAGCTTATTTTCATATCAATGAACTAAAAATAATTCTTGGAAAAAACAATTGAAATGCATCATATATTTTAATGATTCATATAGTTATTTCTACTCCTTTTTGCATCGACTGTGGGAAGTGTGTATTATGAAGATCAGATGGTGTGCTGATGTGAGAAATGTTGCAAAGCATCCTGTTGATTGGTTCTAATTAACTGGGATGCTCTTGTGTTCTCAGTTTTAGCCGGCACACACTACACAATGCCTTTTATTTTGCTTTGAATGGATTTTTACTTAAAAACAGCTGATTTCAATATCCACAGCATTTTTGGCTTTCTTATCTCTTAACATTTTCCTGCAATATTTTCTTTTCAATTTTAAACGATAAATTTGAAAATATTTCTAAAGCATAAAGTATAATCAGTTAAATTAACAGCACTCGTGTGGTCTTTCACATGTATTTTGCATGTTCTATAGTACGTGATTACATTCTCAAACCACATTTAAATTCCTCTTTAAAAGTTGTACATCTGAGTAATGGTTTAAGCAGAAAATTCTGAAAAGCAATTTAGAGCTTGCAGCTAATTTCCTTCTTTCTTTCTTCCTTTTTCTTTCTTTTTTTTTTTTTTCCTTTTTTCTTTTGTAAGCAGACTATTAACCAGAACAGAACTAAAACAAGGGACCATGAGCAAGGGACAGGAAAGATTTCAGGATTAAAAGAATTAAATAAAATTCTTTGCACTCACCTTTCTCTGATGATTTAACTCAAGCAGCCCTGGCAGAGAAAAGTCATGAATTTTCATCAACTTCACACATGTCATACATTAAAAACATTTTGATTTGCCGTGGGACCCCTGCATGTCTCTGAAGCATAGTAACAGTGCTGTGCTGCTCCGTAGGTACAAACCCTTTGAACTTCCAGAGCTCTAGAAGATATATTACTAATGTAAACAGGCTCTTAAGTGGGGGGAAAAAAGAAAAAGAGCATTAAATAACAGGAAGTTTCCCAGGAAATGCAGAATTTAAAATAAGGAGCGCATTATTATAAGCTGTACACTTTCTATAATTTTAAGAACCACAATTTTATCCATATACTAGCTTTCTGAAAATATACAATTATCTTCCCCGAGAAGCAATTATTTTGGAAAAGAAAATCCATAACCTAAAAATTAGAGCCAACGTCTTAATTTAGGTAGTTGACATTGAAAGTGATTAGTTTTCTTTTTGTTCGTGTGAGGATAAATGTGACCCATGTCCACAGTGTCAAGATGGCTGCCATCATCCCACTATCTCCAGGAGGAAGGCAAAGTGTATTTGGTATAGTGCAATAAAAAAATGGAACTTAAAAAATGGATTTTTTGCCCTAAATAACACATCCTGGTATTATCTTTCAAATATTTCAGTCCCTCTTAAAACTGTGGAAGATGGTGAAGATGAAGTAAGAGATAAATATTAGGAGTGATTAAAAGTGCAGACAAAGTCACAAATCATAGCATGACATAAAGTGACATTACCAATAATTTGCATTGTGCCCTCACCCTATAACTGAGAACACTGAGCCCCAAAGAGTTGAAGTGACTTCCCCAAGACCCTCCAGAGAGTAAGATGGAAAGCTGAACCAGAGTTAAGTCTCTTGACTCCTAGTAGCGCTCTTTCTACATCACTCACTACGCGGCCTTTCAATGCAGGAACTGAAGTGTCAGCTCAGGTAGATGTCAATCATACAGTTAAGTAAAAACAACGAGCAATGCACCCTTGGCCTTAGAAGATATGTACAAGGCATACAAAAATTCATCAGTGGCCTTTACCCGATGCGAACAGTTATTTTCCTCGAAGAGATTCCTCTGTGGGAAATATCCTTATGCACTCATTCTTGTCAGGGTTTGAGGATTTGTTTCTATTCAGTGAGATAGCACTTTTCCTCCACGCCAGCAGGTAAAAACAACCACTATATCGTCTCACTGTCACTAATTTGTCCCTACTCCCAATCCATTCTCCCGTCTGCTGGCTGAATGGCCTTTCTAAAATGCACATCTAATTGTGTTTAAATGTCTTCAATGGCTTTCTAGCTGCTATGAGATGAATCTGTACTTCTCAGTCTGATTCATTTCACCCATACCACTCCTCAGCTTTACTTCTTCCAACACTCTCCTCACACTTTCCGTTCCAACAATATAAAGTAGGCATGAGCCCCTGCGCATAACATGCTTTTCATTGTCTGTGGGCCTTTGCACATGCTGTTTCCTCCTCCTGGAATGCCTGATTACACGTTGCTTCTCCTTCCAGGGTGGGCTCAAGCACTACCTTTTTCTCTTCCTGCCAAATATAGATGCTTCCTTCCCTGGGATCCCACTGTGTTTGCGCAGACCTCTTCTCACTTTACTTGTTGCATTGAACTCTGTTGTCTATGTACAGGCCTGTCGCCTCAAATGCGTTGTCTCTGAGGTCAGAGACATATCTTTTCTCTGTGCCTGCTGTCTTGCCTTATGTAAGCACTCAATGGGTATTCACTAGCTGAATAAATAAATTAATAAAGAGACTACCATATTCTTTTCCTATCGCAATCTTCACATCTCAGGGCGATATCCCTAGTTCTTTTGCATAATGTCTAAACTGAATATATATTGACAACGGGGTTATTTGTATCAACTTCTGTTTTTGGTTCCTAGCAACTATTTTCTCTAAATACAACTTTATAATCACTTTCTCACTATAATGGTTTGATTGTGGCATGAAGTTGGTGATGAAATACTAACTCTTATCTACTTGTGAGAGAATTTGGGCGTTAATAGATAATGAGTCATCATTGTTCGGACATTGGTGGAGAACATTCCTTTCCGAGCTCTCTCTTACTGGGAACACACGTGGAAGGATATCTGTAACCCTCTAAGAGTTAAAATGCATATTTGGATGTAAACAGAAAGTGGTATCAATGCCATCATGCCAATTGAGTGCTTTAAAAAAGATTTTCAGTCTTAAATAAATGGAATCTAGATTTAAGATTTAATTTACTGGGGTTCTGTTGCTGTTTGACTCCTCGTCGTCCCCATCTTGCTGAGTAAATGCTGCCTAGACGCAAATGCCTTTCAGAGAGCCTCCTAGGCTGAAACCAGGGGCATCCTTGATGCATAAACATACATTGTCCACTTGAAATAATGCCCTCATATTGATAAAAGGCTTCACATCAAAACATAAAAGAATTTGCCAGTATAGTCTTCCTTTAACATGTACATAATCTTGAGCCAGTTCCCAGATCAATAAAGAGAGGTTCCCATAGCTGTTTGGGATGGGAATACAAATAAGTAATATGATAATTACCATTGTACTACAAATAAGCAATATGATAATTACGAAATAATAATACAAGAATAAACTGTTTTTGGACATTCACAACTATAAACCCACTTTTGCCCTCCCTTGTATAAGGCACAAGGCATTTCATTTCTGAAGCTAGATTCCTTCCTGACTCCATTCCACTGGTTCTACTGTGCTCCCAAGCAGCAGCTCCTACTCAAGTGTGAAGGGTGTTCACTCAGGGACAGACGTTGGGAACACTGTCATAGTAGCCATTGCTTCTGCGTAACGAATGAGTTCTTCTTGGCCATCGGACTGCCTTTCATAGAGCAGCCCTATGTGGTATTACCACTAACAACCAACACTAGTTTTTAAATGCTTTTATGTATGTAATACCTCACTGGCCAGTTCCCACTCTCACCCCCAAAAGAGTGATAAATTTGTGACTTTCTTGTCCCCTCACCACTTCCGAAGAAGTATAGAATTTTAAAGGTCTTGAATAGTGGGTGTGCCGTAGAAAGTTTAAGTCTAGAATGAAAAAAGAAATTAACTCTAAGGATTTTTTCAAGTCAATTTTTAGGGTTCATTTTGTGTTATATTTAAGCTTTGGGAAGGTTGTTTGTTTTAAACATTACAGCATTTCCTCAGTTTCCACCTGAATAGGCAGAGGAATGTAAGAGATCCTCGCTTGCTAATTACATAGGATGGGGGGGGTCTCTTTTCTGTCAGTTTGAGTCAACCCACTTAGAATTTTAACAATTTTTGTTCACATTAAAAAATAGAAAAAAACATCAATCATACTCCTATATCTTTACATTGTTGCATCTCAGAAAAGATTACAAGGGAAATAGTGAAAGTGTTTTGTAAATTCATTCGTTCAACAAACTTATTGAACAACTTTTTATATGCCAGACACCATACTGGTACTGACTAATAACAGACACACAAAGTGGGGGGCGGGAGGAGGGGGGAATATGGCTGTCTACAGCTCTAACTTAAGAATGTGAAATGTACAGGCATACATACAACATCCTATATGATTTGACCTCTGCTTATGTACCCTTTCTTATTTTTCAATTACCCATTATTCTTTAAATAAATCTTTATTGTTCAGATTTTTTTTAAAAAAAAAAAAAGGGGGGGATGTGAAATGTGACCACTATCAAATCACATTGGCTTAGAATTTCCTTCTGTCTACTTGATGTCTGCTCTCTTGAAAAAAACAAACAAACAACAAGACGGAAAAAAAAAAACTTCTCTGAAGGGCAATGTTAGTCAAGATGGAAAATGTTCAAACTTTATAACTTAAAAAGCAAGATATATATATGTTTCCAATTTGGGTGGGGTAATTTGAAAGTTCTTCATGAACTTATAAAAAGACATAAACTTCCATTTCTTGAGCAACTGAAATGAATTACACTAAAATTGCTCTTAGTAGCAAGAATAAGTAATGATTTGCATTATAAACTAATAAAATAAGGGGTTAGGCATATCTCTACAATAACCTTTTTTTTTAACTCACTTTTATAGAGATTCTCTCCCATTTCTACTTAAATGAACTTGGAAGATTGTTCACCATTCAGTATTGTTTAAATTATAAGGCACAAATCTGTCATCTGGTTTTTAAATATTTTTCCCCTTTGGTAATGTAGATGAGTAATATAATCTCCATTCTTTAAGACTATGCTAATGTAATGATGGTATAATTTTGTGAGAAATTAAGGTTTTTTTTTACGTCTCACATCTATAAACCTCCTGACATATCAGAAAATATAATATTCTTTTGAAAATACACTTTGTTAGTCTTCCTGAACATTCATACTTCAGTGAATTGTACTTTTCTGTTCAAAAAGAGCTACAAAGCCTTTCCCACAAGCAAATCCCCTGGAGAAGACTGTATTTGAAGTCAGTCTACGTTTCATGGTAACAACTCATAAAAGGTGTGGCTTTATCATCAATAACGATAGTTCATTCTAGATCCCAAAGCCACTTCCAGTGTCAGAGTGTGAGAATGGCCTATCCTGCCAACAAAGAGAACCCAGGATGTCTTGTTTCACCCTTACGATTATTTTATGTTATACTCCTACACTTTTACAGACTCAAGGAAAGAACACTAACATTAGACCGAGATGTATTTTGCTTTTACAATGTCCCTGGATGCCAGATACCTGCATGTTTCAATTTGAAGTAGGAAAAAAACTATTGTTATACAATTTCACATTTCTCTGAGTTGAGCACCTAAATCTTCGCACGTGAGCAATAATTTCTCTGCTAGAGCAATTGTGAAGGACCAGCAGTTTATTCCAGTGACAAGAAGTCATAACTCTCCAGATTTCATTAAAAGCTTTTGTTTTGGTTTGTTTGTTTGTTTGTTTTCCCCTTGCTACTATCTGATAAGGGACACCTTTCCTGATTTCTGCTCCCTGTTAGTCACAAGACTCCTATTGCTACTTGTGGCAGTTTTCAAAACTGGAACTATCAAGTAACACACTCACAAGTTGCTTTCCAAGGAAACCGCTGTCCGCTCCCACCCGGAAGTCACTTCTTGTCCTTCCCCTCCCTGCCTCCCCAGGAGTGAATTCTCTCCCAGTGATGTGCCACGTGTATAAAGTGGAGAATTTAGAAACGGGCTGATTGGTGGGCCCGCCTGTTGCCACTAAAGTTTTCCGGGTACCCCTTGACGCCATTGCAGGGTTATATGGTTAATTCGCTCCTCTCCTCGTCTCCTGGCAGCTAAATGGGAATACTGGAGAGCTGCCAGGAGGAGGTAGCCAACCTGCTCGCCCCTGATTGTGCCTGCCAGCTTTTTAATAGCAGGAGTAGGGTCAAGTAAGCGAAATCACAAACTGAGGAGCGTGTTCTGAGAGTGCAAAGGCAGTTAATGTCGTCCTTCCAAGCCTCAGACGGCTGGCAACCCTTGGCAGAGCAGTCTGTGCTTTGTGGCACCTGACCCTTCCTCGGTGACTGTTATCTGTGTATTCACTGGAAACATATTTACAGAATCCCTCCATTAGCAAAGATGCCTTGTGTGTGATTACCCAATTGTCATGGTCACACCGAGGTTCTGATACAGTCCCCGTTCGCGAAAGGAAAAGCTGCACAGAACTGCACGCAGGATTGACTTCAAGCAGGGATCGCCAATCAAATAGATTGAGCCGTCCCCTGGCAGATCTCAGAGATTACCACTGCCTTGCTCCCCCTTCTTCCCTGACCCCTAGACCACCTCCCCTCCCCCAGTTTTAAGAATTCCTAATAGAGTTAAGAATAATTAGCTTTAAGAATTATCCAGAGAGGAGTCTCTTTAAAATAGACCCCACCTCAGGAAATATAGGGGAGCACCACTTCCTTAAAACTACTACTTAGCATTGCTCCCATCTATACAGTATTCAGTGTCAGCAAAGTTCTCTCCCCGCATTTAAAATGTTTTAGTTGCAAAGGCAGACAGAGGTAGATTGTGGTGGGCTGGCTTTCCTTCATTCTTATGGGATAATTTAAAAAAAAAACTTATTTTTTCCTCTGTGACAAGTGATAATGGGAGTACTTGCCATGCAAAAGTGTACTGGAAAGTTTAAAAAGTGGTGCCTCATCTTCCCCCCTCACGTAAGTGGCACGGAGATCCTCCTCGCCAGCAAACTCCTCCTGCTTCCACCCTGTGCTGGCTCCCACTTTGCGAAGCCGTAATTTAGGGAACCGAATTAAACTCAGCAGGAGCAAATACTAAGTGGCCATGAATCAAATGGGGAGAAGGAAAAAAAAAACAAAAACTATAACGCAGAGCCTTTGTCTTGCGTCTCCCAGAGGAGACGTCCGAGGGCATAAAACTGACCGAGCCGCGCCAGATAAGAAGGCGGTAACGTCCCCGGGATCAAGAAACACAACTGGGGTGAACTGACGCGGCGGCAGCCCCGGCGACCTCGGGGACTACGAGGGTGAGAAGCCCCGGCGGGCTGAGACCAGAGGCCGAGGCGGCTGCCCCGCAGCCCGGAGCCGGAGCCGCCCGGGGCCTGCAGGATCGCGGGGCCGGGTCGCCCGGGGTCCGACGCCCGCCCAGCGGCACCCGCGCAGAGGAAGGCCCGGCGGGTGAGCCCCTCTCGGCGCCGCCGCCGCAGGCCCAGGGCCGAAGCGCACCCGTCGGGGCTGCGCTGGGCGCCTCCGGGCAGCTCCGGGCCCCGCGCCCGGGTCCCGCTGCCCCGCCGCCTCCGCAGCCGCCGCGCCCACCTGCGCCGCTCCGGCCCGCAGCCTCCGGAGCCGGGGACGGGAAAGCTCGCCCGGCGGAGCGGCTCCACGGCGCCCGGTCTGGGATTTGGGGGTGCAGAGAGCGTGGGCGCCCCGCAGTTGAGCTGAATCCATCCCCCTGCGGAGGCGCTCGGGCTTCAGCGTGCCCCGGGGCCGGGCGGGAGGACCGGGAGGAAACGAACAGAAAAAATAAAAATAAAATAAAAATCTCATCACCACCAAAACCGTTTCTAAGATCTGGAGATGTTACTTTAAAAGCCGGGTTTGGGGGGGAGGGGGGAATATTCCCCTGCTTTTAATTGAAGTAAACAAAGTGCAACAAATCCTAACTCAAATATGATTGCAGGGAGATTAGGGTCTAATTGCTCAGGGTTCAGGTGGGATCCGCGCGCTAAGTCCTGCCGGGCCGCTCTGAATCTCACAATCGCTCCGTCAAAAGCGGGGCGACGAGGGCCCACACGCTCACTAACAAGTCATTTCTAACAGTTACAAGCCCCGCACAAAGACCACACAGGGCGCCTCAGAGATGCAAATCTAATCCCCGGCCACTCCGCGGGCCCGCCACAAAGATGGGCTAAACCCTGGCAGAAAAGAAGTCGGTTCTCTGTCACCGGCCCCGGGGAAATCCATTAGGGAGCGGACGGAGCCGCGGCGGCCGCGGCGGCCGCAAAGGTTAAGGACAAGTGCAAATAAGAGGGACCCAGTTTTGTGTTCCGTGTGAAATATCGGGAGAAACCAGCCCCCAGTGAGTGACAGGGTTCGATGCGTGGCTCCGCATTCATTTGAATGCTAGGAAGAAGAAAAAAATCACACACACACACACGCACATACACACGCACGCACACAGAGAGACTTGTAGAGACCCCCTTTCTAGATTCAGGAGAAATGAAAGCAATTCCTCAAAAGTTGAACATCCTCGCCTCGGCGGAAATGATGGAAGGATGCTGAAGAAGGAGGGAGGGAGGGCCGGACTCTGGACCCGGAGGCCGGCCGCGCCCGGGTCCGGTCCTCCCCGGCGGCCGACGGCCAAGGCCGAGCGGGCGCCCTGCAGCCCCGAGGCGGCCGCGGGCCCCGGACCTCACCGCCGGCCCGGCCCCGGGGCTTCGGGCCCGCCTGGCTGCGGCTCCCTCCCGGCCAGAGGAGGCCCCGCTCGCACGGCGCCGTGCGGGGCATTAAAGGGGTTAATGTGCGGCAGATACAATGTATCCGCGGCGCGCGTGCAGACCCTTCAAAGGGGAAGCTCCCGGGGATCCAGGTCCCTCGGAGCAGCCCCGTCCCGGCTGGGGTCGGAGGGGGAATCGGGGTGCTGGGAGGGGACGGGGGGCAGAATTCCCTTGTCCCCCCGCCGGCCGGCCGGAGACCCTGCAGCCAGCCGCAGTGGCGGGGCTCAGGCCGCGGGCGCCCCGGGGTCGGGCGGTCGGGGAGGCGCGCCCGGCCCGCGGAAGGGACCGCGAGGGCAGACAGGACCCGCCCGCGACCAGACCCTGCCGGCCGAGGCCGGGACCCCGGCCGCCCTTTGGGGACCTGCGTTCCAACGTCCCGGGAAGGGGCTCCGAACCCGGAGGTGCCTCCGGCCCAGGCGCCTGGGGCCCCTCCACGTGGCGCCTCCGCCGGGCCGCGCCGGCGGGAACGAAAGGGGGCGCTGCACACCCGCCCGGGCCGGGGAAGACCCGGAGGCTCTCCCTTTTCTCTAACGGCTCCTCTTCCACTGCAGGGAGGAGGGGTGAGGCATTTGTGCGGAAGAAGGGATTTTCGTGTTTCCACGGAAGTTTCCAGAAACCATTCTCTCCTCTCTCCCGGCGGGCGGCTCACACCCTGCCCTCCAGGTTCCTCCCAACGCGCCGCCCTCCAGCGCGCGGAGCTCGGAGCTGGCCGGGCTGGGGGAGCGGGCGGGGGCCTCGGGGGCTACCCCTGGCCCTGGCCCTCAGCGCCATGGCCCTTGAACTGCTCTGGCAGAGCGTCCCTAGTCTCAGATTCCGACTGCAGGGAAGGAGGGAGTTACTGGATTTCTCTCCCGGCTCAGAGGCCAACCACAATCCACGCGTCTGCTTCCTCCCCATCCCGTTCTCCGCCTGAGCAGGCCAGGCCTCTGCCTCGGGTCGGGGCTACTCGTATATTCACTCCTCCCTGTCTGCAGACATTAACTGAATCTCTCAGTGCAGTGGCTTCTCCTTGCTTCTGTCATCTTTCTCGCTAGTCCTCTGATGGGGAGATGGAGGGGGGGGGCGGGGAGGTCCTCTGGCCTTTCTTATCCCGCAACTGGCCTCCCGCATGGGTTTTACTGGCTTTCGTCCTTTGGGTTTAGCTCCTCTGTGTCACCTGCTTTTCCTAGTCCCGGCATTAGGAAGAGGACGCGGAATTGCCTGTGGAGTAAGACGGCGCTATGAGGCTGGAATGGGACAAGAAAACAAGTGAAGCGTGGGCAACGAAATGTAGAAATAGAAAATGAGGGAAATGATGAAAAGTGGGTAATATAGTCAAGTCGGGTTATAAATACAAGAATATGATGCTCTTACTGGTGACCTTTTAGACCCTAATGAGACACACACCCACCCCCCCTATCTACTGCGGGAGGCAGTGAGGTTGTTCTGCTTTCTCTCCAGCCTGGGATTACTCCTGATGAAGTAACAGTGCTGAGCCTCACGCATCCTTGGTTCCTGGGGAGGTCCAAGGGGGTGGGAAGGAGTCAGCACAGATCAACCACCACTCCTAGAAATGGCACTGGTACGGGGTGGTCAGGCGGCTGAAACTTCCTGCCCTGAGAGCCTGCTCTGGCTCTCGCTGCTCCGGGGCACATTGCTGTGCCCCCCTCCGCCTACCCGACCAAGCCAAGCCCTGTCCTCAGGTGAGCTATCTCCCCTTCACCGTGGCAGGCTGGGTCCCACTGGTCCCAGCCTCATCCTCACTCCTGTCAGCTAGGAGTTCTCTCCTTGCAGAAAATAGGGGCTGGAGGCTCCCTGTTGTGGGAGGCCTGACCTTTCACCCTTGGTTCGAATGAATTAGTGCCTCAGACCACGCTTGTTTATCCAGAGATAGATTCTAGAAAGAAAAAGAAAATCTAGAGAGTTTACAGCGGGTGTCTGTGTGTGTGTGTGTGTGTGTGTGTGAGAGAGAGAGAGAGAGAGAGAGAGAGAGAGAGAGAGAGAGTCTTTAGATCTTTGTGGTCTCCATAATTTGACATCTGTTTAAAAGAACAGGGGCTTTTATGACAAATTTAGCAGAAAATTGAGCAGAACCCCACTCCCTCCCACAGGCCCCTCCCAGGGGCAAACATGCTTTGTCAGAATGTCTAAGAGGTACCAACTTGCAGTTAATAAATGATCCCCTTTCAAAACAAAAACGGAATGGGCATTGAGCACTCACTGTTACTAGTTTGAGTTCCAGAAAACTAGAAAGCTCTCGTTAGACGCTGGTACCTGAGCAGAGACAATAAATGGCCTTTGCCTTGGGAAAACTCATCGGGGAAATAGCAGCCATTCATTTGTTTGATGTTGTTTATTTGCTTTCAAAGAACTGTTGTGTTTTAAGATTGTTTAAAAAATTCCTTCAAGTTCCGGTTTGGATCACCTTGGGAACCCAGTGAACTAATACCTCTGTATTCTGGGGTAGAAATTCACAGGGCATTTTTGCTCTTGGCACACCAAGCTTCTGGGTCTCCAGGAGGGGTTGGGGGCCCGGTGATCAGGGGACCTGGAGCCAAAGCGGTTCCGGGTGTGGAACCGGATGAAGAAACCGCCCTCTGACCTCGGGAAGGGGTGCGGGGACCCTGGGGGTGGGGGTGGGGGTGGGGGGTGCAGAGTGAGAGGCCCAGTGCCGGGCGCTGGAGGAAGGCCAGGGGAGAGGGCGGGGTGCTTGGACCAGTTCTGGGGGGAGCCCGGGCGCGGTGGGGAGTGCGGAGTCGGCGATGGAGAGGGCCCGGTCCCGGTCAGCTGCTTCTCCGGGTCCTGGGAACCAAAACTTTCTACGAGGAAAGACCAGAAAACAGCTGCCGGTCTCCAGCGCCCACACTTCTCGCCGAGACCTCTGACAACCGCCTGAAACCCGGGCCGCCCGGAGCCCCGGGGCGTGGGCGATGCCAGCG
The DNA here is from genome assembly GCA_963924515.1 of Vespertilio murinus. Lineage (NCBI taxonomy): Eukaryota > Metazoa > Chordata > Mammalia > Chiroptera > Vespertilionidae > Vespertilio > Vespertilio murinus. The sequence goes on along the minus strand of OZ004704.1, from coordinate 134,036,826 downwards.
GGAGCCGCGGGGCCGCCGGGCTGGGCGCGCAGCTCCGCGCCGGCCCCGCACACCCACGCCCGGCTTTGCGGCTCGCAGCTCGCCTTTCAGCCTCGGACGACTTCTTCTGGCGGCCCTTACTTTAGGAAGAAGTCTAAATTTTCTATCAAATCTTGTGCCCGTGCACTCTCCTCTAAATGACTCTGAACCAGCGCCGGGAAGCACAAACGTGGTTTCTCTCTCGCCATTTTTGTCCGTCTCCCCCTCCCCCCTGCCCCCCCACCCCCCCAGCTACCCTCCCCGCTTCCAATCGCCGAGTGGAGATTTTTCTAAGCAATTAAGTTATATATTCAACAGGAATATTCGCTTCAAAATACAACGGGGCTGGAGATTGATGCATAAGGTCTGAGGCTTGAAGAAATATTTAGAGCTTGCCTGCAGATTCTGTCACCCATCATCTGCTCAGAAAGCGCCCGGTATCTTTCAGCGTGTCCGGCTCTTATGATTGCAAATGGCCCTGTTTTCAAATGGAAATAAGACTTGCAAACTGATTATGTGTATTGAATTGGAATCACTCCCCAGATCCTCTTGTTTAAAATGTATTGAAAAAAGGATGATGGCTGCAGACCTCAGTAACCAGCTCCCTCTCCTCTCGGGGAGGTTGATCTATTTTGAAACTTTTTGCTATGTGAGCCTGTTTCAGCTGGATAATTACGTGGCCATTGTATTACCGGCCGGAGGCAAAGACGTGGTCCACACACTGCCTCCCAGCAGCCCCCCCCCGCCCTCCCCGCTAGCATCACACCAGAGACTTCATGCACACCACACATTCTACCACTTCTGCCCCAGCACTGTGACCCAAAGACCAGCTCTAACCAGCAAGACTCAGCTGAGTAAGAAGCACCAGCAGAATCCCACACACTTTCCCAGGCACAGCTGTCCCTCCCTCCACCCCTCTCCTCCTTCCCAATCCCCTCTCCTTCCCTCTCTTGTCTTACCAATGGGCACAACCACAAACACAAACTCCAAGTTTCCATAGACACCCAGCCAACAAAATCTAAGTTTCCAGCCTTGTCAGCCATTTTCAATAACTAATTTTGTGTTGGTGTGGCACTGTAGTTGTTGAAAAACAGTTCATCCAGGAAGGTTAATGTCAACAGTTAGGGATGCAATGGAGTTCTATGTTGCCATACATCTCAAAGATGTTCTCTTTGCCTCCATCTAGTGCTAGATGATGGCTGTGGGTGGGTTGGCTTTTTTGTTAAATATTTCCAACGGTCTTCCTGGTTCATTTCTGTAGGAAGCCCTTGTGGTGTGCAGACAGACAGCTGAGCTTTATCTGCAGTGTGAGTTGTGGGTATGATGGATCGCAGCGCTTCCAAAGCTTACCACATCTAGGCTTCAGCCTCAGCAGTCCTGCCAGGGAGCAGCAACCAACTTTCCCGTTAATACCACAGGTCGGTGAGCAGTAATGAACTAGCTACAACTTCTGGCCGCGGCTAGAGGGGGTGGTGTGCTCTGTGCACGCTTGTGCTGCAAAGGAGGCACACTCCGGAGGGAAGGATGAAGCCCTCATCCCCAGCTCACTCCTCCTGCCTTAGTTCCCACCCTTGCAGACCTCCAGGCACGATGGAGGGGCCTGGTGGGGAGAGAGGTTTAATCCTCTGAGGCTTCTGAGTCTGCTCTGAAAGAGCCTGTCCCTCCAAGTCAGTTTAGAAACCTGGTGCTTTGGGGGTGCCTGCAGGGACCCTAACTGGCTGGGTTCACTCCCTACAGATGCATAGCCAGATGTGTTAAAACATCGACCTCGTCTCCTAAGTTAGAACAGAGCCAGCAGCTAGCTTAGCGGCACTAGCTCTCTCTCTCTCTCAGTCCTCTTCGTGTCATTACGGTAATTCCCAGGTTTACATCTGAGCGCATGCACTCAGCCCTGTGTGTTCTGGGGAGATCAGATAAATCGGTGGCACTTGGACCAAATAAACCCTTGTTTTCCTAGAGCTCTGGACACCTCCGTGCAGCAGCACTGGGAGGGAGAGTGCGAGGCAGTGCAGAAGCCCTGCCGTTCTCTGCTTTTCCCAAGAAAGACTACAGGGCTTCTGGGCTGGGGAGCGGTGTCCAATGACTCCTTTCACGTGGCCTGACAGCTCTGCAGGAGAGACACTATCAACAACCATGCAAATCCCTAGAAATGCAGTGTTTATGCACCAACAGCCCGGTGGTACTGACGATTCTATCTAGCAGTCAAAGACAGGGTTCCCAGAAATGCATGAAATACTGTTTCTCGTCAGACTACACTCAGACCTGCCCTCTTATTCCCACTGTGGAGGGTGGGAGAGGGGGCGGGGAACATTTGCTACAAACAAGGCTCAGAAACATTTCCATTGTTTTTGTTAACTGGCAATAGTAACAAACAATTCATATTAATGATTTTCACCAGTGGATGATGTAGGTGTGACAAATGAAAGCAGTTTTTGTTACGGTTTGCTTCAGGAAGTCTCTCTACAGCTGTGTGTCTCAGGCAACAAGTTCATTTTCTTTAAGGATCAATTTTAATATTTTCCCACAATGTAATTAGTTCTCATCTCATGTGAAGCTAAATTAATGGTCCGATTCAAAGTTGGCAAAACTAAGGAAAGTTTTTGTTTACTTGATTTTTTTCAGAGAAACTCAGTTTCACACGACAACTTAATTGATGTAACGAATGTGTTCAATTTCCTTGCATGTAACAGGTTCTCTATGATCCCCTATAAGAGAATTCTATATTAATTTTTTTCTTTTTGAGTCTATTATAAAATAGGCATATAAGATAGATGTATGTGTGCGTGTACTCCTATGACACATACACAGGCAGGTGTCCGTATGCAACCACTTGTACCTACATACAGAGTGGGCAGAATCAGATATCACTATTGTGTTGGAAGAGAGGGCCTATTGCTTGCAGTTTTTAAAATATGTATTTCCATTTCAAGCAGAGCACAAATAGTGATTGATTATATTGCAGCGTCCTGCACATAACTAAAAAGAAATAACACGGGGAAATGGATTTAAATCTTATGCTTCCCCAAACTGTTACAATTTCGTAATAAAAAGACAAGACAGGGTTAAGAAGCAGAGGCCCGATGGGAAACATTATCATATGAGGGGCCTGGGCCATTCCTAGATGCCCTCCAAGTGGGGCATTAGGTCACTGTCCGTGGGAAGGCAGCGGCCACTTCAGCCACGGCTTGGGGGCTCAGGCACAGCCTGCTCCTCCTCCGTTCCTCGGAGAAACATCGGGAAAAGTTCAGAAACACATTTACACCCGGGGAGGAGGCATGCAGACCCCGGAGCTCCCCTTCAGTCAAACAGTCTTCACTCCCATCCATGCCCAATTCCTCCAGCCCCTTGGGTGGACAAGCTCACTACAGACAGCGACTCCGGAGAGGACGCTCCTTCCAGAAGCTACTGGCCAAAGAGGCACCAGAAAACTTTCTGAACTCTCAGTTGATGCAGGAGCCCAAGATGGCCCCGCAGAGGCTGGCCCGCCCGAAGCTGCAAAAATAGCATTGCACAACCACAAGCACACCAGTCAAGGAGGTAGGGAGAGCCCGAGGAAGGCGGTGTCCGGCTCTCCTGGCTGAGCCGGGAAAACCTCCAGCCTCATTCCTCTCAGGACTCAAGGCTGTCATTTTCCTCCCATTCCAAAAGAAATCCGAATTTGAAACAAACACATCAGCGCACCGAGCCTAGGAGCCATTTAATCTCAGATTCACATTTCCCAGCAGGCTTTCCAGTTCCCCACAAATAACATCTCTGCTCACTCTGCACCCCCCCTCCCAATTGGGGGGTGAGGGACGGGCGCGCGGGGGGGGGGGGTGATGTCTGGAGAGAGGAGACATTCGATCAGAATTCACAGCAGCCTCTCACAACTCCCTTGTTTATAGAAAATGAATGGGCTGCCTGGCTTGCTTTTAGTTCAGAAAAGGGGTCAGTTTTTATCACCGCGGTTCACACAGATCCTGGGCTTTTTTTCCCTTATCTCAAATTGACCCGCTTTTAAGATAAAGACATAATAGAGAAAGCATTGACCTTACCTGGTCCCTAATGAGCTGGAAGTCAGAAAACCCCGCTCTCGGTTCCTCTTATCTCGCCCGGGTCGCCTGGGAAGAGACTCGCGCTACCTTCTGTGCCCCGGCGGCGGCGGGGAGACGGCCCCTGCCCGGCCCGCGGAGCGCACGGCCCGGGGAAGCGCCGGGAGAGCGTCGCGGCCTCTGCGGTCTGCCAATTCCTCTCCGGGGTCTCAACGCCGCAGACCCCGCCGCCAGACCTAGGCCTCGCCCAGCCCCGGGAGGATTTGCAACCCCTCCTGAAGGCTCCGGAGCAGGTCTTCCTCCTTGAAAGGCCAACCCCTCGCCGCGGGAAGAGGGCTGCCTCCTGCGGCCTTGGACAGGAGCGCGCCGGCCTCCCCGCCTCCCGGATCAGAGTCCTGAGCGCTCCCGCCGAGTCCGCTGTGGCCTGGCTCCCACTCCCCTCGGGGGATTTTAAGCTAGCTACAGACCCCGGGCCTGGCCCCCTCCCAGGCCCCTCACCCTCTTCCTGGCCCCAGGACTCCTGCCGTCCCTGCTCCCGGCCCCTGGTGGGGATGGCGGCGGCCCAGGCTCGCTTCCACCGGCTCTGCCGGCTGCCCCTGGCCCCGCTCAGCCCCTGCCAGCTGAGAGGGCGGCCGTCCTGTCTCTCGGACCCGCAGAGCCGGGTTCCGGGGCTGGAGCGGGGGTGGGAAGCCGCTCTGGGATGCTAAACACCAAACAAGCCAAGCCGGGGGTTTCAGGCCTCGAGCCACTAGAGCCTCTCTCCAGGGCTCTCGAGGAAGTCCTCTTGTTCACTGGGCAGGGTGGGGGTGGGGAGAGGAGAGGGGGAATGCTGTCTGCAAAATCTCCCCCACTCTCCCGCCGGCAGGGCCTAGGAATGGGCAGGGTGCTTGGGGGAGGGGGCGCTCAGCAGCGTCGCCTGGATCTGGGGAGAACTGCGCTGCCGCCGCTTCGCTTGGGGAAGCTTTGGGCTCTTCCAGGCACTTCAGCTCCAGAAACATCGTCAGAAGGCTGGTTTCTCCCTCCGGGGAGGCCGGAACTGACCGGGCCAGGGCTACTGGAGTCCTAGAGGAGGTCCACTCCAGGCCTTTGCAGGGGGGGTGGGGGTCTCCATGTTGTGTCTTTGGCTACACTGAGCTTTCACCTACTTCCCCATCAAGACGCTTCAAATTGCGTTCCAAACCTGCTCCCTGCAGCCGCCGTCTCCTGGCCAGGAGCGGGAGCTGGTGGACCCAAGGCCCTATTGTCTCCATCCCATCCCCAGTCCCCGGGGACAAATAAGGGACTTCAGACTAAACTGGCTATTTCTAGCCAAATGCATTCAATAGGAACTCCATCCACTGCAGAGAGTACCACAGCCCATTAAAACTGTGACTGTCAGAAACCTGTGCTCGGCTAGGATAGGGTGGATGGCAGCAGCTCTGGCCATTTGCCAGGCGCTGCCCATCTTGTCCCCCACCGGGCTGGGTGCTGAGCACTGGCCGCGTTGCTCAGAAGCTCTCACACCTTAGAGCCAAACATCTCCCCGCCCTGAGCTGGGTGGCTTGACCACTGACACACCCTGCCCAGGACCACAGCCGCCCATTCCAACACAAGTGTATAAACGGCTTGTTTTCCAAAAGGTGAGACCTGCTGAAATTTCCCCCAATTAGCACACGCCCTAGATCCAACCAATCATCCCTTCTAAATCCCTGAGCCTCAAGGATATTGGAAACAGATCTCAAACAGCCAGAATCCCAGGGGAGGAAGCCCATCCTGGTCCCAGACCCAAGGCAGCACCCGAGAGAAGCCCGAGAAAGTCAACCAAGAGGACTGCAGTATGCAGCAGTGGGCAAAGGCCTGCGGCCCGGGACTTCCCTTAAAAGTTCCTGAGGAGCGGCAGTGGAAGTCAGGAAGAGAAGTGGCGATTCAGTAAAATGAAGAGAGGAAGAAATTATGAGGGAGGGAGGGAGAGCAAGAAGGGAAAAGTTGAAATTCTAGACAAGAAGTGAGTACATGATAAATATAAATCAACCCCCACAATCACACGCGGGTAGGCCTGGGGAAATGCTGGGAGGGACGTCTGTAGGCAGCCCACTCACCAGGTTTCCCGGCAGGTTTGTCAGGGTTTGATGAGGAAGGAGCAGCCCGTCCTGGCATTATGATTTCTCTCTATACAGAACCACTACTTTCTCCTCTCCTCCCCAGGTAGTCCTAAGAGTACCCCCACAGCCACATCTGGGCACCAAAGAAACCAGGAAATGAGAGGAAGGAGGAAACATTAAAATTTTTAATTTTTTTACTGGGGGTATGTTGGCGAGGGAGAGAGAGAGAATCAGAAATAAGTGAAAAATAAGGTTTAGGAGCCCAGAGATAGAAACCAGTAGAACAAAGAGCAAAAACCTAGCTCCCGAAGTCCTGTGGGAAGGGGAGGAGGGTGTCCCCAGGCCAGCAGCTCAGGTGGACGCCTCCCGGGGCCCGAGGGGCCTGGAAAAGCAGGGATCTGCCGCCAACCTTGGACGGGGACAGCCATTTCAGAGTAGAAACATAATCGGTAACAGACTTTTCCACTTTTGAGAGCAATCTCCCACCAAATTCTAAATCCAAAGAGACCAGGCTGTGAATTAGAAATAAAAGAGATTGATGCTGAAATCTACAGAGGCAGCCGGTTCAGTAATAATAATTGCTCATTCAGGGTAATTGGCTTAGCTGTATAAGACCATCGTAGATATTTTCAAAAAACCAGAAGCCTAGTTCTGAAAACTAGTCCTTTGGTCTAGCTCTCTCCCTTTCCCTCCTGAAAGAAGTAGTTTAGCTTCTCTCCTCTTTATTGCCAAGTCCAGGACTGCTCAAGTTTTGGTTCTACTCAATTCTGAGGCAGAAGGCCAGGACTCCTTAGCTGGTTCAGGAGCCTCTGAAAACCTCAACAACTCAAATCCACTCAGGCCAGTGATGACTGCCCCCTCCAACCAAAAAAATGCCATTTAACGCCAAATCAAAACCAAACAAAAGGTGGGTTTTTAATCAGAAAAGGAACCTTTTTAATTTGTATAATTTATTAGAAGCTTCTGAGGAACTATATTTAAGCCAGGTATCTACATAAGTTACAACAGAAAAAGACTGACGCTTCAAATACCAAACTGCCAAATAATATACACAGATTTGTCAGTGCCCATAAAAAAATATGATGGGCTGGGGATTGGACTGGGACTGTCTTGTTTTGTTTTGTTTTTACAACAAAATGTACATAGTACTAAAAACTAGGCATTTAGTCCAACTTTTGACAGCATTTTACAGCTACGGGTTCACATCAAACATGAAACAGTGTTCACCGGGGCCAGCGGGCTGAGCCGGGCAGCAGAAGGTTGCGGGAGGGGGCACTTCCTTTGTGCCAGCGACAAGTGGGCTCGGCGGAAGTAGTGTCCTTCCTCTCCTCAGCCCCCATCTCCCCTTCCAAGACATCTCGGTATTTACAAGTGAGTCCACGATGCCGGCGGCGGCGCAGGTACCCAGAGTGAAGTTTGTGATCTTTAGAGTCCAGAGCCCTGTCAGCACAGAGACCTCTCCGAAGGATGCCCCGCCCGAGCGTGGGAAACCATTCGAATCACCTTAAAAGACACCTGGAAAGTTGTTCTTGTCATGTCCTTCTCTGGTTAAAGGTTCCTTAAAGAATTGGATTCCCTTGGTGATTTTTATTTTCTTTTTAAAAAATGAGAGAGGGAGAGAGAGACAGAGAGAGAGAGAAGACATCCGGCAGTTTGGTCTTTGTGGTTTTTTTTCCCCCTTGGTCTACACCGGACAGGTTCTTTCGAAAAGCCGAAGCGCTAGGCTAGGAGAGCCGGGTGGGTACTTGGTGTGCGTGGCGGGCAGGAGGGGGAAGCAAGGAGGCTGTGCGCCGGGCGAGGCGAAAGCCTGGAGTCCCCTCACCAGGTCCGACCGTATAGCAAGGTGGAGCAGGACATGGCGCCGTAGTCCGAGCCCGAGGAGTTCAGGTGGGACAGGCTGGAGACCTGGCCCTGCAGCGCGGCGGGGCTGGCGGCGTGGTGCGCCAGGTCCGGGGACTGGCCCGCGCTGCCCGGCTGGTGGCCCGGGTGCGCGCCCAGGCCGGGGCCGCCGCTGCCCACCGAGATGGCCGCCGCCGCCGCCGCCTGCGCCGCCTGCTGCTGCGCCTGCTGCTGCGCGTGGCCCTGCAGGCCGGCCGCGCCCGCCGCCGGGGGGGCGCCCGCCTGGCACGGCTTGCCGTCTTTCACCAGGACCGGCACCGCCACGCGGCGCGGCGACTGCTGCTGCGCCTGCTGCTGCTGCTGCTGCTGCTGCGGGCACCCGGCGCCCCCGCCGCCGCCGCCGCCGCTGTCCTGCTGCAGCTGCTGCTGCGCCGCCTTGTCCTTGGCCTGGCGCTTCATCTTGTAGCGGTGGTTCTGGAACCAGATCTTGACCTGCGTGGGCGTCAGGTGGATCATGCTGGCCAGGTGCTCGCGCTCGGGCGCCGACAGGTACTTCTGCTGCTTGAAGCGCCGCTCCAGCTCGTAGACCTGCGCCTGCGAGAAGAGCACCCGGCGCTTCCGGCGCGGCGCGCTCGGCAGCGGGGCCATGTTCTTGCTCACGTCCCCCAGCGAGCCCAGGCCGCCCATGCCGCTCATGTTCATGCCGCTCGCCGGGCCCATGAAGCGGGAGACTGCAAGCGACAAACGCACAGCGTCGGCCGGGGCCGGGCCGGGCCGGGCCGCCTCTCCCAGCCGGACCCCCCCTCGGCCGGCCCCGGCCCCGGCCCCGGCCCCGGCCCCGACGGCGCCCTCCTCACCGAGGGGCCCCGCGGCGGGCGGGGATGGCCGGCGCCTGCCCTGGCCGTGGCCGTCGAGGGGATGAGTGGAGAGTTCCCGCCGCAACCCCGGCTACCTCCCGCAGTCTCAGTCCTCCACCCCCCCAAAAAAAACCACAGTGGTTCCCTTCGTGCCCAACCGTGGCCGGAGTCGCGGGGTTAACGGGCCCCCGGCGGCGGCGGCGGCGAAGTGGGCCCAGGCCGGGAGGTGGGGCTCGACGGCAAGCCCCCAGCTCCGGGAGTTTAGGAGACAGCGGTACTCAGAACGCCAGGGCCCCGGACGCGCTGCGCCCCGGCCGGCACTTGCGTGGACCGTGTAGGTCCCGCTCCGGAGCCGCGCGCCCTGCCACCCGGGGAGACTGGGGAGGCGCCGCCGGGCACCGGGGCGCATCCCGGCACCGGAGCTTCCCGCCCGGACAGGCCGCACCCCTAGGCACCCCGCTAGCTCCCACTCCCGAAGTGAGGGGGCTCCTCCGCGGGCACCCCGAGGTCTCCAGCGCACAGCGGAGCTGCCAGTGTGGCCTCGTCTGGGAGACGCGCCGAATGCCGGCGCCTGCCCCGAGAGTCCCGCTACCCAGCGTCTCTCGGACCCTGAGCCCCGCCAGGGGAAGCATCCCCAGCCCCCGCGGGGCCCGACTCCCCGGCGCCGCCGCCGCTGCCGGACCGCCCAGCCCGACCCCCGGCGCGCACGGTCGGCCGGCCGGCCGGCGCCGCGCCTCCCCGGCGGCTCTCCCCGCTCCTCCCGCCGCGGCCCGGCGCGCGCGGCCCCCGCCGCGGGGCGGCCTCACTTACTGGCGGGGAAGCGCGGGTCCGGGTTGGCGCCGTACCATCCGGGGCCCGCGGCGGCGTTGCGCACGGAGTCCTGGTAGGGCGGCAGCTCGCTCATGTTGCCCAGGTTGCCGTTGCAGTAGCCGCCCACGGCGGAGTGCGGGAGCTGGGGCACCCCCGCCGCCGTCATGTGGTAGGCGGCCGCGACGGCGCCGTGGGGCCCCACCGCGTGCTGCGGCATGGCCGCGGCCGGGGCCGCCGCCGGGCCCTGCCGGTACGCCGCCAGCGGCGCGCCCAGGCCGCCGCCCTCCATGCCCGCTTTCTTGTAGCTTTCCTCCAGGGGGCTCAGGATGTCAGACACGGAGAACGGCGTCGTGTGCTTGGGACTCATCGACATGATTCGGCGGCGGCTGGAGGAGGAAGGAAGAGGAGGAAAAAAAAAAAAAAAGGGGGGAGAGGGGGAAGGCGAAGGCTCGCTGCCTCTTTTTTTTTTTTCCTCCTCCCTCTCCTCTCTCTCCCTCTCTCTCTCCCTCTCTCTCCCTCTCTCTCTCTCTCCTTTCTCCCTCTGCCAAATACTCCGGTGTTACCTTAGCGCCGGTCCCGTTGGGTGTCCACGCAGCCGAGCGGACCGGGCCCGCCTTAATTGGCTCGAGTGGCGGCCCGGGGGCTGTGGGTTTGTTTTAGCCCGGCGCCAGGCTTTAGGCAGCGGCCAGAGGCGGGGCGTGCGCGCCCAGGCGACAAGACAATGGCAGCCCGCATCGCGCCCCAGATAATTAGCTTACATGCTGATGACAAGGTAAACACCTTTAAGTTTCACCCGTCAGGGTTTTTTTTTTTTTTTTTTTTTTTTTTAGGGTTTCAAAGAGGGAGGACGAGGGGAGGGGGTGGGGTGGGGTGGGAGGGGGGACAGGCACTCGACCCGCGCAGCATTGCTTTCCCCCTCCCCGCACCCCACCCCCGGTCCCCTTATTTTGTGGGGTGCGGGCGTCGTGCGGGGGAGGGGGGCGGCGGCGGAGGAGGGGGAGGAGGAGGGGGCCGAGGGAGGGAGGGAGGGCGAGAGGTGTGGGGTACGGAGTAGCCCCGAGGAGGAGGAGGAGGAGGAGGAGGAGGAGGAGGAGGGATGGAGGAGGGATGGTGGTGAGGCTGGAAGGTGAATGCTGCTTTGCAACCAACTTTGGGAGTTGTTACAAAGTGAGCCACGCCAGTCTGGTGGTGGGAGGGGGGGAGTGGGGGTTCCCCAGGCGGGGGGAGGCGGGTGTTTGGAGCGGGGGGGGGGCAGGGCTGAGCTGGGGTTTCACCTGAGCCTGCCGGGGCTGCTCCTCCCTCCCGCCGCGGCCTCCCAGCCCCGCGCCTTCCCACCGCCTCCGGGCCACATCGGGCGGGCGGGCGGGCGGGCGGGCGGCGCGGAGCCCGGTCGCCGGCCACGGAGCCCGCGCGTCGGGACGAGCCCTGGAGCCGCGCGGCGGGCGGCGGCGTGTCTGTCAGTCCGTCTCCCTCGGGCCTGTCAGAGGGACACCTCTGCTCCCGCCCCCTTTTCCTCTGCCCGGGAGAGGCTCCCTGCGGGCGGGCGGAGGGGCGCAGAGCCGGGGGCGGCTGGCTGCCTGGGGGGGGGGGTGGCCCAGGTCCCCGCGCCCCTCCCTCCGCGGACCAGCCCCCTCCCCGCCCCTGCACGCCACCCCCACCCCACCCACCCCACCCCGCCCCACCCGCGGCTCCCTTTCCTGTCCCCACCTCCACCTCCACCCCTGCCCCAGGCGAGCGCGTCACTGGCCGGCGGAGCGGGAGGCAGCGGGGAGGGGGGACGCTAGGGGCCGCCACCTCAACTGCCCCACCTCCAACCCACCTGGGGTCCCCGGCCCCCGCCCATCGCCCGGGGGCGCGGGGTTCGGGGCCGGCGCTGACTTCCCCAGGGCATCACAGCCCCAGCGCCCCAGCCCAGGGCCGCGCTGTCTCCCCTCCGGAGCTTCGGGGGGTGTGGGCGGGAGCGTCCCGGGTGAACCGGGCCCGAACCCGCGGCCCGGCTGGCCCGGCGGCGGCGGGGCGAGCCCCGGGCGGGAGCGGCCGGGCGGGCGGGGGCTGGGCTGGGGCCGCCCTCCTCCGGGGCTCAGCCATGCAAAAGTGCACTTGCGTCCTCGGGAATAACCAAATATCTTTGTTTAAAGTGGCGGCGTAAATGGCCGGGCGCTTTGTGGCCACGCTGGATATTAGGAGATGAGGATCATTCTGCCTCAATTGGACGCCTCTCATCCGGGCGGCGCGCGAGAAGCCGCTTAGGAGGAAGAGGGTTTCCTGTCTGCGCGCTCCCCTCCCCGGCTTCAAGTGTGAGCCGGGCGCCTCGAGGGTCCTTGGGCGCCTGGAGAGGAGGAGCCGTGGGCCGCGATCCCCAGCCGGTCCCCAGGCACCTGCCCCCCACTCCCAGCCGGGCCGGGGCTCTGGCCCACGGGCCACGGAGCCGCGGAGCTCTGCGCGGTGCAGTGCCCCAGACCCACCCTGATTTTTGCCCATGGATGTTAAACGTCTTGTGGTTTGGTGTTGTGTTCTTTGGGGGGCTGCTTTAGCTCCCTCTCGGGCCTTGGGGCTGGGAGGTGGGCTGGGGCCTCCAAGACACTGCCGAGGCGGTAAAGGAGGATTCTCCCATTTGGTTTTTGCTTTCAAATTTTATTTCCCCTCCTTGTAGAGAAGGAGCTCCCAGTGATGAACAGGCACCTTGAACCATATAATTCAGCAGCTTGGGCGCCCTTTCCATTAATAGCAATTGTAGTAGGAAAGTTGTTTTCTTGTTGGCTTTTTATTGCAGTCCTCTCCTCGAGGACTGCTCCGTACGCCCTCGATACAAAGCCAACTTTGATACTGACGTTTGCTTTCCTTGCCACCTACGTCCCTCTCTAAGCCAAAGAAAGCTCGGGGCACCCCGGTGCTGGCCCACATTTCTGTGCGGTTTCTTCCTGGCTCCGGAGCCTGCAGCCCCGCACATGGGCGCGCAGAGAGGGGCTTGCCGAGGGTGTCGCAAAGACAAATGCCAAGCGGGCACCTTGCAAGGGGCTTCCCTGGTGGGGGTTGGGGGGGGCTCTCAGGAAGGCCTCGGGCCACATTAACTGTGCTTTGGTCAATGTTAAGCCCAGGGAGCAAGGAGGGAGGAGGACACTGGGCTCAAGTGAAGGGTCGGCACGGACAGAACCGAGCACCGATCTTACCTGCAGGCGGACCCGGCCAGGCTTGCCTCTCAGTGAGGTCTGAATGCCAGGCGGGTGGCTTTCACAGTCACCCGGTGTTTTACTATCTTGCTCCCGCTCCATTGTGTCGTATTATAGGAAAGAGTAAGGAACACCAAGTGCAGAACGTTGAACATTTCTCCGCAATTTAGAAACAGGGGCGCTTCTTCACCGGTGTTTTGTGATGTTAAAATAAGATTGGGCACATGCACCAGTGAGTGCTTTGGAAACCTTTAAGCTCAGAGTCGGCGCTGGAGATTCCTGCATTGTTATCATCGACACCCCCCCCCCCTCTGCCCTTAGGACCCTGACCCTGGGTGAAGGGAGGGATTGGATGTTCCTTCCGCAGACCCTGAGCCGCCCTCCTGGGCCTTCTTCCCTCAGCTCATCATCAGCCACCAGCTCAGGGGGCCTCGGCTCCCCACTCACACGCCCACCCCCGGCCGGCTGAGGGGACCAGGACCCAGAGCCACGCAGCAGGGGTGGTGTCTGGGCTACTGCACTGGAGCCAAAGCTGCAAGGAGTGGGGTGGGCAGGCTACGGCTCCTGCTCCACCCTTTCCCCCCCAAACCAGGATTGTGTGACAGCCCCCCCCCACCCACTCTGCCTCAATTCCCATCCCTGCCCCACCCCAAGCAGGGCCTTTGCCGCTCCTCTCCTACCCCTCTCCCTTCTCTCTCTCTCTCTCTCTCTCTCTCTCTCTCTCTCTCTCTCTCTCACACACACACACACACACACACACACACACACGCCAGGAATAAGCCCCCAAATAAGGTGTCTTGTGGGGGAAAGGCTGACGTCTATGTCTCTGAGCTTGTCCAAGACCTTGAGAGCCCCGGCCCGGCCCAGCCCCAACACCTTTGCCTGTTCGGAGTGATAGGCGGCCGGTTAAACCAGCGATTTCTTCTCGGCTGCAGGAGATAGCTTGGGAACCTTGAGTCCACTCCGGAGGGCCAGGGGCGTCTTCTTTATCCCTCAACTAACCCGTCCTGAGGCGGGGTGGATGCGGTGTGGCTGTGGCAGGACAGGTGGGCGCTCTGGTCTCTCAAGGAGCTTCCCCGGCCACAGCCACACACGCCCATTTCTGTCCCTGCCGCGCTGTTCTGCTGCCCGGGATCCCACCCGCTGGGGGACCGAGGACACCCAGGCCCAGGCCAGGTCAGGGGTGCTTGGAATTGCCACCCCCCTTTGCTCACCACACCCCCCGCGTGGTTCCAAGGAGCGGCCCTTAGCTCCCTCCAGGGTGGCTTCCTTAAGAACGTAGAACTAGGGGCTTACACGGAGGGCCCAGACGTGGTTGGAACAGGAGGTGAGGTCCCGCTTTGGGAATGAGAAGGGACCGCCTGCTCTCTGCCCTCCCACCTCACCCCTCATATATATATATATATATATATATATATATATATATATATATGAAATATATTTTATTGATTTTTTACAGAGAGGAAGGGAGAGGGATAGAGAATTAGAAACCTCGATGAGAAACAGATCAGCTGCCTCTTGCACACCCCCTACTGGGGATGTGCCCGCAACCAATGTACATGCCCTGGGACCCTTCAGTCCAAAGGCCATGGCTCTGTCCACTGAGCCAAACTGGTTAGGGCAAACCCCCCCCCTCCCCGCCCCCACACATTTTTCTAATTCCCTTCTTGGAACTTCACACCTCCTCTGGGGCGGTGACCGACCATGTTTCATGGTGCTGTTATTTTACTCCAAGTTTCATCACCATTCGTGATTCATTCAACAAATAATTTTTGAGTGCTGGTGGCACTGTGCCAGGCTCTGTGCTAGGCCTAAAAATTCAGCCTTAGACAAACAAGATGCGGCTCTTACCCACACGGAGCTTACACATTAACAATAAATCACCCAGGTCATATGTAGTTATTTGGTGACAAGTGTTACTCCGGAATCCAACTGAGAAAGACAGAGTTGTGATGAAAGTTTGCATATGGGTTTCCACACCATTTCCTGAACTTCGAGTGCTCAGGGGCGGTGGGCAGAGCTCTGGGGCAGAAGTCAGAAGTCCCGGGATTCCAGCGGGCTTTGCCACGTTCAGCTGTGGTATATATACCTGTTTCCCTGAAAATAAGACATCCTCCGAAAATAAGACCTACTTAATGGAAACCTAATACATCCCCTGAAAATAAGACCTAGCGCATCTTTAGGAGCAAAAATTAATATAAGACACTGTCTTATTTTCGGGGAAACAGGGTAGCTCTGTGGATGTCCACCACACCCTGGAGCCACTCCGACCCCAGGCAGAAGAAACAGAAATGAGAATGTTGTTTTCTGCAATCTCCCCCTCCTCGAGGGCAAGCCCCTATTTTATTTCTCCTTGAAGCCTTCAGTGCCCCAAGGAATGTTGAATTAAGGAAATAAAGCCTCCCACCACCTGTTTCCTGGGATGTAAACATGGTTACGACTGCCCTGCGCTGTGCTAATGGTTCGAGTGCATAAGGATGAGAGCATGTGCATGGGTGTGTAAGTCATAGAACTGGCTAGCTAACGGGAGGGCTTATTACTTCTGGTTCTGTAACTGAGGTTTATAGAAACTGAGAGTCCAGGCCTCTAACCCTCTGCAAGAAGCTCCTGGGTCCTTCGTCCACCCCCAGGTCCAGGCCCCCGGAAGGTGAGTTCTCCGCGGCCCGCAAAGTGCACCTCACTCCAGGCGAGCCGGCCAGGGAGCTGGACGCAGGAAGGCAGCCCAGCACTGGGGTTCTCTGTTCCATCCGGAGATCCACAGAGAGGAATGAGGATCCTGTGAAGGACTTTTCCTCCCGTAAAGATCTCACAGCACCCTGCTGGCCCATTTCCGGGGCACCGGAATCCAGAAGCTCTTAAGCGTGTGCCCGCAGCCTGTGGGGCGGCTTTCCTCAGAGGAAGAGATATTCAGAGATTCCTGCGCCAAAGCGTGCTCCCTCTAGTGTTCTGCGTCTTGGCTTGACCATTTCGGGTCTTTGAGGTCGATCTTGTTTTTTGGGGTTGCTGGATAGGCCCTGGGGGGTGGGAGTGGGGGGACCAGAGGGTGTCAGCGCGCAGCTCCGGTGCCGCCCTCCCCCTGCACCTGCTGCTCGGGGTTGGACTAGGAGGTGAGGTCCCCACTGAGGCCAGGCTCCTCTGGAAGAGGAGAGTCTCGCCTCAGACCCTCAGGGTGGAGAACCCAGTCCTCTGTCCGGCCAAGCCCTCCAAGAGATGGAAACCTGTGGCCTTGAAACCTGCCTGCTTTCACCTCACACGATTCAGGCCTAGATCCACCTGGTCCCAAGGTCCAGTACAGTCCGTCCTTACCGTCTCCACCGACTCCAGGGGCACCCCCTGGCAGGGAGGGGCCTGGGGCAGGAGTGAGTTTGGGGCAGAGTGGCACTGCGGGAGCCTGGGAAGTCAGCCCTCGCAGCCCTCTTTGAAATGCAGAGAAACCAAGACCGACCGGAGGGAAGTGGGGGAGGAGGCATGGGCCCAGCAAGGCTGGTGCTGGGCACCGCGGGAGGGAG
Source organism: Vespertilio murinus (assembly GCA_963924515.1). Lineage (NCBI taxonomy): Eukaryota > Metazoa > Chordata > Mammalia > Chiroptera > Vespertilionidae > Vespertilio > Vespertilio murinus. The sequence continues at coordinate 134,020,511 of OZ004704.1, read as the reverse complement.
AGCGGCAGGTGCACGGGCTGAGTCCGAGCCCCACGGCGAGTCCAGTCAGCGTGCATCCTCCCAGTTCTTCTTCACTGTTTATGTAAAGAGCCTCCAAGCGGGCGAGAGAGTGGATGGTGGCGATTCCACCATTCTCTGGACAGAGGGGAGCCCCCTTAGAAGCAGGGCCACCAGGGAGGCAGCCTGGGCGCTTGAGCTCCAAGGAGAGTTTTGCAGGAGCTGCTGAGGCAGAAAGGACCGGCGCTGGGAGGATCCCCGGACAGCAGGGCTGTTCCGCCCCAGGACCCGGACAGCCATATTCGGAAACCTGCAGTTCCTGCTAACTCCCGTCTCCCACCAAACCGCAGCCCTGCGGGACCTCCACGGGCTTCTGTGTTCGCGTTTCCCGCGAAGTCGCTAGCATCGCTGCGGTTTCTCCCTCTGATCCTTTCTACTCTCCGACCTCCCACCCTTCCTTCTCCCGGCCCCCAACGTTTGGTGACAGGGGTGGGGGGCTGGGAGGGAGCTTCAGGTAGCCTTACTAGCAACCCCAGGAACTCTCCGCGGCTGCGGGTTTGCTGAGAGCTGACTACGGCGCAGGACGCGGTGTCTGCCTGACAGCTGCAGACCGAGGAGACACACAGCGCCCTCTTCCGGCCACCGGGGAACCTTCATCCTCAGGGTGGTCCTGGGGAAGCTTTGTTACCAGGTCCTCTCTCTGGGCAAGGCTGGTCCTGTTGGTACCTTGGCCGGTGGCTCAATTGGTCGGAGCGTCATCCCATATACCAAAAGGGTGCGAGTTGATCCCTGGTCGGACGCCTATGGAAGGCAACCGATGGATGTCCCCTCCTTCCTTCCATCCTTCCTTCCTTCTTTCCTTTCTCTTTCTCTCTCTCTCTCTCTCTCTCTCTCTCTCTCTCTCTCTCTCTCTCCCCCCCCTCTCTCATAAAAATAAATAAATAAATAACAACAACAACAACACATATTCTCCAGTGAGGATTAAAAAATAAAAAAGACTGGCGCTGTTGAGACTGATAATGGTTCATCTGCCACGATCTTGCCCACCTAACTATCCACTATATTATCCACCCCACCACATTTCCACCTGCCAATCAGTCCACCCAAAGCCACTACAACACAGGTTATGGTGGACTCTTGGGATGCACCTGCTATTTGAAAGATCCTGAGTGTAGATCAGGGCAATGGTAACTGCTGTGATACTGAATGCCCTCTGCTAATTAGGCTTTGCCTTGGAATCTCATTATGAGAATTTCCTCTCCGTACCTGGCCTGCAATTGAACACATATTTTGCGGCCAGTGCAGTAGCTTGCACGGTCTCCATGTGTGAAGCCCGCAGGAAACAATGGCTCTACTTGCTCAACACCAGGGGGCTCTGCTGTTGCAACAGTAGGTGCATGGCCTGCAAACATGTTGGGGCAGGACTACTCCCGGGACTAGCTACTCTAGGGAGAGGGCCCTCCAGTCCTCTGATCTCTGGCATCAACTCACCCAGCCTGGCTTCCTCCTCAACTATCCCTCCTCCTCCCCCCTCCTTGTACTCTTGTCAAGACTGAATTCTCTCCACCTCCCACCTCCTATGCCTAAAATACTCTGCATTTGTTCTTTTCCACTTAGCCAGAATATTATTATCCCCATCTCATAACTAAGCCATACTCTTCCTTTTTAAAAGCTCAATTGCCACCTCCAACAACTAAATGTCTGACACATAGTGGGAGCTCAGTATGCAAAAGAAATGGATGAATCTTTATTTCATGTCTGTTACATTAATGAGGCAATTCACTCTAATCGAATTATTTCCTAATTGTTTCATGTTTGTTGATTTTTATTTTTTAAAATATATTTTATTGATTTTTTTATAGAGAGGAAAGGAGAGGGATAGAGAGTTAGAAATATCGATGAGAGAGAAACATCCACCAGCTGCCTCTTGCACACACATCCCCACCCCCCACCCCCACTGAGGATGTGCCTGCAACCAAAGTACAGTCCGCAGGCTGACACTCTAGCAGCTGTGGGCAAAATACGGCCCATTCGGCTGTTCTCTCCGGCCCACGGAGCCGAAAGAGCGGAGGGTTCTCTTGCTCTCCCCTCCGCTCCTTCACCAGCAGCCCAAGATGAGAGTGCCAGCATGGTCAGGTTGCTTTTGTTCTGGCTCTCCGGTCCAGTTTAAGAACCCTTTGTGGCCCTCGAGTCAAAAAGTTTGCCCACCCCTGCATCTAGCCACTAAGCCAAACCAGTTAAGGCTGTTTGTTTTTAATTTTAAGAACAATGTCAAATCCTTAGACATGTCCCCAGAAATGTGCTTACTATGCTGTGGCATTTGACACTGCTAATCCCCTCTTTTCAAAATTCTCTCATTAGCTTCAAAATCACCACTCAGTCATATTTCTTCTCTGTCTCTGGCCATTTCTTCTTCATTGTTGGAGGACTTTCCCCTCCACTGAAGACCCAATCTCCATAGCTTCAATTGCCACCTATTGCTTATGATTCCCAAATCTGTACCTCTAACCCAGTGGTTGGCAAACTCATTAGTCAACAGAGCCAAATATCAACAGTATGATTGAAATTTCTTTTGAGAGCCAACATTTTTAAACTTAAACTTCTTCTAAAGCCACTTCTTCAAAATAGACTTGCCCAGGCTGTGGTATTTTTGCGGAAGAGCCACACTCAAGGGGCCAAAGAGCCACATGTGGCTCGTGAGCCGCAGTTTGCTGATCACGGCAGCCAAACTCTCTCCAGAACTTCAGACTTATATTTCCAGTTGTTTATCTCCTCCTGGAAGTCCACCAAATGTAACATACCCTAATCTGAACTCATTACTCTGCCCCAACTTTCCTCTTATTCTGTTCTTTTAATATATATATATATATATATATATATATATATATATATATATATATATTGTTGATTTTTTTTAACAGAGAGAATGGGAGAGGGATAAAGAATTGGAAACATTCATGAGAGAGAAGCATTGATCAGCTGCCTCCTGCACACTCCTTACTGGGTATGTGCCTGCAACCTAGGTACATGCCTTTGACTGGAATCAAACCTGGGACCCTTGAGTCTGCAGGCTGATGCTTTATTCACTGAGCCAAACTGGCTAGGGCCTCTTATTCTGTTCTTGATCGAGGTGAATGGCATGAACATCTCCCCTTCTCTAACTCCTCACTACCCCCATTAACTCTGTACTAATCTGCTTGGCCTGCCTCAACACAATACCACAGACTGGTGGCTTAAGCAATAGAACTTGATTTTCTCACAGTTCTGGAAACTTGGAAAGTCTAAGATCAAGGTCCCATAAGTTTCCGTTGTTCGGTGAAAATTCCTCCTGGCCTGCATAAGGTATCTTCTCATGGTGTTCTCATATGATGTAAAAATATTTCTCTCTCTCTTCCTCTTCTTATACAGTCACAGACCTATCAGCTTATGATTTCATTTAACACATTAACACATTTAACACACTTAATATTAATTGCCAACTAAATACCTTACCTTCAGTTATAGTCACATTGAAGATTAGAGGCTTCAACATATGACTTTGGGGGGATAAAATTAGTCTGGCCTGGCCTGTGTGGCTCAGCAGTTGAGCATCAAACCAAAAACCAAGAGATCACCAGTTCAATTCCTGATCAGGGCACATGTCTGGGTGGGTTGCAGGCTCCATCCCCAGCAGGAGATGTGCAAAAGGCAGCCAATTAATGATATTCCTCTCTCATCAATGTTTCTATCTCACTACCCCTCTTTCTCTTAAAATCAATAAAAACACATTTAAAAAATTAGTCTGAAGCAACTCCCAAGCCAGAAACCTGAATATCAAACCTTTTTTCTACCTCATTCAACTGGTCATAAAGTCATATCAATTCTGACCTTTGTGCTACCAGTGTCATATATTTTACTTCTAAATATATTATAAACTCCACATTATACAATTATCTTCTAATAAGATGTAAATACTAAGGAAAAGAGTCTTCACATGGTTACTATTTCTGGTGCTCTTCAATAGATCCATATTTTCATATGTTATTATTTTCCTTCTGACTGAAGAATTTCTTTTAAATATTTCTTGTAGTACAAGTCTGATGAATTATTCCAGCTTTTGCATATCCAAAAACTTCTTTACTCTGTCTTCATTTTTCAAAGATATTTTCATTAGGCAGAGAATTATAGGTGGACAGTATTTTTTTTCCTTGCAATTTTAAAGATGTTGCTCCACTGTCTTCTGGCTTATGTTGTTTCCAGGAACAGCACAAAAGGAGCGTTGGGAGGGCTTAGCTCCCATCCAACAAGCTCTATAATCTCCCTCCAATCTCTGGTATGGAAAGTTTTATTTTTATTGCCTGTGTAAGTACAGTTTCATGGCCTTGCTTCCCATCTGCTCCAATGGCACACAAGATTGTCACCTGTCACGGTATCCTACGTGGAAATTACGGGACTGCCACTGATTGTCACTGCAGCAGTCAGTATGTTGCCATGTAGAATTAGACATTCTATAACCATTATTTGAAGCCTTTCCAGGATGCAGTTGCTATTATCATGGCTGTCCTTCTCTTGCCCAATTCTCTTATAAATTATCCACCAAGGTGCATTTTTTTTGGGGGGGGGGGGAGTGAAGAGCAACTACAATATAAGTTTCAAAAGGTTACTTTGTGTTTAACTTGAAGTTGTTCATTGAAATCCTGCCCCCTTTAAAACCAAAGTATTAGCAGAACATATATTGAATTCCGAACCAGTAGTGAGACGTGCACTTGCCTGTGCTTTTTGAAAACAAAGCTTGCAGACAAACTTAGACAAAGGGAAAGTCCAGGACCCTTCCTTCTGACTTGACCCAGGGAATGTTCCAGGCATTTTGGCATTTGCATTGTAAGAGAGGGGTAGTATTTTTCTAATCCTATGTAATAAAAGGCTAATATGCAAATAGACCGCATGGTGGAACAACTGAACTGAACAACAGGTCTCTATGAAATGTGCTGACCACCAGGGGGCGCATGTGGAACATGGCAGGCATTGGCCACGTGGAATGGTGGAAAAGGTGAGCAGAGGCACTAGACCAAGGCACTGTCATCAGGGTAAGCCTCTGGTGGTTACTGAAAATTCTTTGCTTCATGTGCTATGGTCCTGCCTGGTGTTTGCACCAGCTGTCAGTGCCAGAGCAGCCAGTCTCACTCGCTGCTGGTGCCCAGCACTGGCCCTGATCATTCAGCATCATCAGCGGGTGTCAGCAGCTGCCGGTTCCGATCACCCCTGAGGGCCTCTCCACCCCCCACTGCTCCTGAGGGACGATCAGGGCATCAGCCACTGCTCACACCCACTGACAGTGCTGGCCCCAATCACTCCATGCCATCAGCAGGTATGAGCAGCAGTGGCGGGAGCAGGGCTGCTGGCAGACAACGGACTGTGGGCTGCCACAGGAGGGGCCAGGCGAGGGCATGGAGGATAGGCCAAGACCTGCCCCTATGCCCACCCCACCCTCCCAGCCCACAGTTCCTTTCAAGATGCATGAATTCATGCACTTGGCTCTTAGTTCTTATAGATAAGAAACCAAGGCTCAGAATGGTTAAGTAAATTGCTGAAGATAACATAGCTAGTAAGTAATAGAGCTAAGTTTTGATTGTCTGTGTGTTATATTCCAAAACACAAGAGAAGTCATAGCCTAGATAAATGGGAACTTTTAAGAATTCTCTACCTAGCCTCCATTCTACACCTCCTAATTTTGTTGTTATTTTTGACAGCAACGTAGTTTGAATATCCACTCACCTGCTTAGAGAATTTCTTAGTATAATCCATTTGTCCAGACGAGTAGTTCTCAATTTTAATATGCATAAAAATAATGTATCAAATTATATACACAAAATTTTGTCACAATTTTATAGGATTTTATTTGATATTATTAGATTTTTGTCTTAGTCATCACCACACTGTATACTTTCTACTCTATTACCATGTTTCTCTGATTTCCAACAGATTCCAGTCCCATAATAAGGAACACACTGTGGGGAAGAATATAGTTATTGTGTTTGTAGGACTTTATGTTTACCATTAAAGCAGTGTGATTAATGTATCTAAAGTGTTTAAATTCTTTTCTTTTTTTTTCAGTGAAGATGACTAGTTGAAGATTTCTTTCCAGTACAATTGGTATAACCATAAATAACTTCACAATTATCTACCTGTCCTTTAGGTTGTTGGTATTTTCCAGCATGTCATTAAAGAGAAAGAATTTTCTCTCAGATATGATCAAAGCTGTCAAGTTGGTTGGTATGGTAAATGCTTCCCAGGTACAATGATACCACTGAGTGTTTTTTCCAGGATCTGGCATGTGTGGTTAGAGAACCCAAGGGAAGTCCTTTTCAAAGATTCCTTGATTTGTTCAGTCAACATCTTCCATGATATTGAGGCTGCAAATGTCCAGCAGGAGTTGATAACTTCAGTGCTGCTCCCTTTTGTTTTTTGCCTGCTTTTGGTTACTCTCTGAGGTTTTCAAGTAGTTGTTTTTGTTTAGAATGTGTAGTTATCAATGAAAGATTTAGTTAAATAGGCCATTATAAGAAACAAAACCTCATCTTTTTTATTTTTTTTAAATTGATTTCAAAGAGGAAGGGAGAGGGAGAGAGAGATAGAAACATCAGTGATGAGAGAGAATCATTGATCGGCTGCCTCCTGCATACTGGGGATCAAATTCACAACCTGGGCATGTGCCCCAACAGGGACTCAAACCATGAACTACTGGTTGATAGGTCAGTGCTCAACCACTGTGCCATGCTGGTTGGTCCCATCTTTTTATTTTTGATGTATTTTTGACTTTATATTAATATTTTTCTTGTATAAAGCATATAGTTGGGTCTTCCTTTTTTTATCAGACTGATAGTTTTAACTTTTTAATTATGGTATTTAGACCATATATGTTCAAAGTAATTTTTAATATGATTGGTTTAATTCTTACCTAATATTTGTCCTCATTGTTCTTTGTTCTCTTCCCCACCCCTCCTTTTTAGCTTTCTTTTCCTAGTTGAGTATTTTTTTTTAAATATTCCACTTTAACCTAACCATTGGTTTAATTCTTTTTAAAAGTGGTTTCTCTAGGGGTTATAATATGCATCTTTAACTTACCATAGTTTAAAATATTATAACATTTTCATATGTAATATAAAGGCCTTACAATGATATAATACAATTTTTTCTCCTCATTATTTTTGATATTGTCATACATTTTACTTCTATATATGTCATACACACTCTGTTATTTAAAATTAAAAAACAAAAGTGTATTATATAATACTCATATATTATATAATACTCATATATTAAGATAAGATAAGATAAGATATACAGATATAGATAGCCATATTGAGATATGTTTCAGAGAGGGAGATAGAGCAAGAGAGTGCACGTGCTTTGCTATAGAAGTTTGACTTTAAAAGCTGTTAATTCACATCTGACATTAGAGTTTGGAATTTATATGGTAGGTAGCTGGAAAGGGAAGAAGAATTTAAAGTGCAGAAGAGAAAGGACAAAACTGAGATCTACAGAATCACCCGAACAAGCATGAACTGTATCCGTTCTCACTGCCTCTGTTCTCAACGGCATGGGTATCCTGCAGGAGTAACTTGCTCTTGGTCATTGAGTTAAGCACACACCTGGCCTAGCAGTTGGAAAAGCTGAAGGAGGTTCCAGAGGAAGTGGAGCTGTGACAGAGCAACAAGATGAGTCAGCAGGTAAATTACAATATGTGAGAAATATAAAAAAATAACCATGGCTCATTTTTTGTTCTTCAAATTCAATTCAAGAATGTCTCTTGAGGCCCACCTTAATTAGAAACATATAGGAGAGAGAATTCTATGAAATGTAGCTCAGCTTAGCCAGTCAACACATTACAAAAACACAGAGGAGCACTTGGTTTCATGGAACTTACTTGGGCTGCATTTCACTGGTGCAAATGAGCAGTTATTGAAATGAGTGGCAATGGGACGCCACCAAGAACAGAACTGGTCTAATGGCAGGGCCTTGAGGCCAATGAAGTTAGCAACAATTGACAGGAGACTTTGCAAAACTTTGTACATAACGTGAGTAACTGGCCTAATAGAAACAGAATATTAGCTCTCCCAACACAGACATTTAGAATCCAGCCTATATAGTGGCTTCACTAGGCAGAGTGGAAAGATACTATAGAGATCGTGTTCTTCTGCTTGACTTTTTTCAGTGTTTCATTATCTTTCTCATGAGCCCTAGTCATCCAGTGTGAATGAATCAAAATTATACCTATTTTGTTTGTCAGGTTGGCAAAAATTATATTTTTTGGTGTGCCACAGAATTTTAATAATTAATTTTTGTGTGCCATGAGATAAAAAAGGTTGACAATTGCTGCTATAATCCAGTTTGTTTTCTCCCACTTTCATGTAATCTTATGTTTCCTCCTTAACTCCAAATGTATAAAAACTGCAAAATTGTCATTCTCTAGAGCATTTGAGATCTTGCTCCCCAGCATTGTCATGAGTTTTGGCTCAAACAAACACATAAAAATTCTCTATGGGCTTGGACATTCTTGTGTCAACATTACCAAATACCACATGGTTTTGTTTCAACAGCATCTCACTTCCAACTACCAATTTTTCTTTTACAGTCATAAGCCACAGAACAACATTTTGGTCAATAATGTGTCACCAGTCCAAAGTCCCCGTGCCTGATGTTTCAAAAGTCCCAAACTCAAAACATCTGAGCCTGGTGTAAGGCAAGGTTTATTGATGGAGAGGTGCTAACTAAGAAGATGAGAGGCTTAGTGGTATCTCAAATCCATCTTACGAAAGTACAGAATTCAGGCTAAATCTTTCATGTCAAGGAAAGGAGACATGAGAGGGGCAAGAGGTGGTTGACAGCCACAGACTTCTGGGCACAAACATGGGTCCAAGGAAGACTCTGAGACTTCTCTGTCCTTAGTCTGTTGACTAGTTGATGTGAGTCCAGTCCTGAGCTTCCTGAAAATCTTTAATAAACAATCATTATTTTTATACATAATTCTCTTAAATCCTTGGGGCTTTCTTTGCAAAACTCTAGCTGAAAGCAGAATCCCTCTAATGCAGAGGTGAGGAATGTCTGGCTGGTGGGCAGTATAAACTCCTTGAAATCATTTGGTCTGGCCCTGCCAAGACATTAGGGATGATATAATTAAATGCCTAACCAAATATAGCAGGCTAATTTTTAAGTTGACAATGTTGTATGGCTTGTGAATGATGTTATAAATATCCCGGTGGCCTGGGCAGGAAAAATATTCCAATCCCAGCTCTACTGAGTAGCATGTCTATATGCAAGAAGCTGTTAACTGGAAGAACATGGAAACAAACTAGGCTTGAGCAAGGAGTCAGAGAATCTGAGCATTTTACTCTTTACGAATGGATTGCATATACAAACTGCATATAGGATGGTAGTTCCATCCTATCTAATAGAAGAGTAACATGCAAATTAACCATAGCCACAAGATGGCGGTGCCCAGTCCTCTTAGCCCTGCTGGAGTCCCCAAGTCCACCTAGTCCCCAAGTCCAGGATGTCTAGCTGGGAGGCACCCCCCCCCCGCCATCCTCCAGCAGCAATCCCTGCCCAGTGGTCACAGCCTGGGCGGAGGTCTCGGGCTGGCAGGGCCGCACACCCCCACTGCATGATCTCCAGAGCAGTGGCAGCAGCCTGGGCTGGGGTCTAAGGCCGGCAGGGCCATGAATCTCTGGGGCGTGATCTTCAGGCCTCGCACCAGCACCACGCTATTCCCTGGCTGCGATAACAGCTTGGGCTGGGGTCTCAGACCAGCAGGGCCTCCCACTCAAGTTGTGCAATCCCCTGGCTGGGATCCGGAGGCAGCCTGGGCTGGGGTCTCCGCCTGGCCAGGGCGTGATCCTCTTCAGTGGTGGAAGCCTGGGGTCACACTAGCCAGGCAGATATGGAGGAACTTTAAATGTTTCTTTTTAAAAAAATATCTTTCATTGATTTTTTTACAGAGAGGAAGGGAAACGGATAGAGAGTTAGAAACATTGATGAGAGAGAAACAATCAGCTGCCTTCTGCACACTCCCCACTGGGTATGTACCCCCAACCAAGGTACATGCCCTTGACCAGAACCGAACCTGGGACCCTTGAGTCTGCAGGCCAATGCTCCATCCACTAAACCAAACCAGTTAGGACTGTCCAATATGCTAAAGAAAAAGCCCTATCTAATAAAGAGGGAATATACAGGGGAGGACATTTGGGGGTGATCAGGGTATCAGGGGAGGGCAGTTGGGGATGATCAGGCTGGCAGGGGAGCAGTTAGGGGCAATCAGGAAGGCAGGCAGGCAAGTAGTTGGAAGCCAGCAGTTCTAGATTGTGAAGGGGATGTCCTACTGCCTGTTTAGGCCTGATCCCTAAATAGGCAGTTGGACATCCCTCAAGGGGTCCCAGATTGGAGAGGGTGCAGGTTGGGCTGAGGGATAACCCCCCTCCTGTGCACGAATTTTGTGCCCTGGGCCTCTAGTAAAATTATCACAGAGCTGAAAAATTTCTATAACCCAGTGACATAACAGCTATCTTAGTGTTGTAGCATGATACCCACAAATACTTACCATTGTGCAACAATTGCCAACAGTATTCAGTACAGTAACATGCTGCACAGGTCTGTAGCCTAGGACTACAGGGGAACCAACTTTGTCACCCCAAATATGTCTCTTTGGTATAAGAATTATTTTAGGCTTGTCAATTTTTAAAAATGTATTGGGTTTCAGTGGTTAATATGATCATATAGGTTTCAGGTGTGGGTTTCTATGTTACAAGATCTGTATATTATAACAAAGACACCACCCAAAGTTAAATCTTCCCTGTTACCATATGTTAGGCTCCCCTTCCCACTTCACCCCCTTCCCTCTAGCAACCATCACACTGCTGTATGTGTACAGGAGTTTCAGTTTTATATCCCACACTAGAGGCCTGGTGCACAAAATTCATGCACTCGGGAGGGAGTGTCCCCCAGCCTAGGCTGTGCCCTCTCACAGTGTAGGAGCCCTGTGATTGATCACCCCAAAGAGGTAGGCCATGCACACCCATCTGGGGCTTCTCAATGGATTGCCACAAAGAGGTAGGCCAGAGCCGTGGGCCCTGCCTCGGTGCCCCAGGCCTTGCCACAGGCCCTGCCTCTGTGTACACAGAGTCAAGACCCCACCCACCCAAGCACGCATGTAGCCCCACCCACATGCACGCGATCACTGTGCACACAGCCTCCTGGTGATCACTCATTGAGGCATGAGGGCGTCACGGCGTGAGGATGTGATGACCACATAGGCTTTTATTAATAGGACTAGTGGCCTGGTGCACAAAATTCATGTATTGGGGGGGTGTGTTCCTCAGCCCAGCCTGCACCCTCTCCAATCTGGAATCCCTCAAGGAATATTGAGCCTAAACTGGCAGTTGGACATTTCTCTTGCAATCTGGAACCACTGGCTCCTAACCACTCACCTGCTTGTCTGATAGCCCTTAACCATTCTGCCTGCTGGCCCGCTCACCCTCAACTTCCCTCCCCTCCTGGCCTAATCGCCCCTAACCATCTCTGCCTTGGCCTCGCTGCCACCATGGCTTTGTCCGAAGGACGTCCAGAAGGTCTCCTGGAAGGTCTCCCAGTCTAATTAGCATATTACCCTTTTATTCGTGTAGATATGAGTGAAATCACATAATTCTTACCTTTTTCTGACTGACTTATTTCACTTAGCATTATATTCACAAGGTCCATCCATGTTGTTGCAAAAGGCAGTATTTCACCCTTTCTAATGGCTGAGTAGTATCTGATTGTGTATATGTACCACATCTCTTTTATCAAGTCCTCTATTGCAGGACACTTTGTTTGCTTCCATGTTTTGACAACCATGAATAATGCTGCAATGAACAAATGGGTGTATATATCTTTGCAAATACATGTTTTTGAGTTTTTCAGGGTTTTCCCAGGAGAGGGGTAGCTAGGTTGTCTGGCAGCTCTACTTTTAATTTTTTGAGGATTTGCCAGACTGTTTTCCATAATAGTTACACCAATCTACATCCCCACCAGCATGATGAGGATTCCTTTCTTTCTACAACCTCTCCAACACTTGTTATTTTTTTGTCTTGTTGATAATGGCCTCTCTATCAGGTGTGAAGTGGTATCTCATTGTAGTTTTGAATTTCATTTTCCTAATTGTTAGTGAGGTTGAATATCTTTTCATATATCTAGTGTTTTCATATCTTCTGGGAGACGTGTCTGTTCAGGTCCACTGCCCACTTCTTGATTGAGTTGTTTGGTGTTGAGTTCTTTATATATTTTGGAAATCAAACCTTTGTCAGAGCTACTGTTTGCAAACATCAACTCCCTTCTGGTTAGTTGCCTCCCTGTTTTGTGTCAGTTTCACACACACACACACACACACACACACACACACACACACACACACGTTTTTCTTGTCTTATCGCCCTGCAAAAGCTTTTTAGTTTGATATAGTCCCATTCATTTATTTTTGCCTTTACTTCTATTGACTTTGGGGTCAAGTTCATAGAATGTTCTCTATGATCAAGGTTTATAAGTTTGGTAGCTATATTTTATTCTATGTAACTTACTGTTTTGGGTCTTATATTTAGGTCTCCTTTTCATTTTAAATTAATTTTTGTACACTGGGACAAATGGTAATCCAATTTCATTTTTTTGCATGTTTTCCCAGAATTGTTTATTGAAGAGACTATCTTTACTCCATGTGTATTTTTGGCTCTGTTGTTGAAAATTATATGCCCATATAGATGTGGTTTTGTATCTGGCCTCTCTATTCTGTTCCACTGATATCTGTGTCTGTTTCTCTGCAATATGTTGTTTTGATTATCTTTGCTCTGTAATATGATTTGAAGCTAAGTAGTGTGATCTTCCAGTTTCATTCTTTTTTCTCAGGGTTGCTTTGGGGTCTTTTGTGGTTTCATACCACAAAAATCTGATGATTTCTTGTTCTATTTCTTAAAACACACACACACACACACACACACACACACACACACACACAAATAAACAAAATAACAACAACAACAAAGCCAACATTGGAGATTGCATTAAATCTGTATATTGCTTTGGGTAATATGACTATTTTAACCATGTTGATTCTTCCAATCCACAAGCACATATTTTTCCATTTTGTTGTGTCTTTTTTTAATCTCTTTTAATATGCTTTATAATTTCTAGTACATAGGCCTTTCACATTCTTTGTTAAGTTTATTCCCAGGTATTTAATTTTTGGTTGCAATTGCAAAAGAAATTTTTCCTTTCATATTTTTTCCCCTGAAGTTTGTTGTTAGTAACAGGAAGGCACATTTTTGCACATTAATTTTGTATCCTATAACTTGATTGTATTTATTTATTGTTTCTAATAGTTTTCTGGTGGAGTCTTTAGGGTTTTCTGTATTCAAAAACATGTTCTCCTCAAAAAGTAACAATTTTACTTTTTCTTTCCCTATTTGGATGCCTTTTATTTCTTTTTTCTTGTCTTATCGCCCTGGCTAGTACTTCCAGCATTATGTTGAATAAGCGTGGTGGATGTGGACATCTTTGTCTTGTTCTTGATCTTAGGAGAAAAGCTTTCAGTTTTTCACCACTGAGTATGGTATTAGCTGAGGGTTTATCATATTTGGCCTTTATTATGTTGATGTACTTTCCCACCAATTCTATTTTATTGTGTTTTAATCATAAATGGATGTTGCATCTTTTCAAATACTTTTTCTGCATCTATTGATAAGATCATGATTATTATCCTTCCTTGTGTTAATATGGTGTATTACATTGGTTGATTTACATATTTTACATATGTTGAACCCTCCTTGTGCCCCTGGAATGAATCCCACTTGATCATGATATATTAGTTTTTTCATGTATTACTGTATTCAATTTATTAGTATTTTGTTTAGGATTTTTGTATTTGGATTTATCAGAGATTAGTCTGTAGTTTTCTTTTGTGTGTGTGTGTGTGTGTGTGTGTGTGTGTGTGTGTGTGTGTGTGTTTTAATATGTTTTATTGATTTTTTTACAGAGAGGGAGAGGGATAGAAAGTCAGAAACATTGATCAGCTGCCTCCTGCACACTCTCCACTGGGGATGTGCCTGCAACCAAGGTACATGCCCCTGACTGGAATCGAACCCGGGACCCTTCAGTCCGCAGGCCAACGCTCTATCCACTGAGCCAAACCTGTCTCGGCTGTGTGTGCTATCCTTGCCAGGTTTTGGTTCAGGGTTATATTGACCTCATTGACCTCATAACATGTGTTAGGAAGTATTGCCTCATCTTTAATTTTTTGGGAAGAGGTTGAGAAGGATAGGTTTGTAATCATCTTTTACCTTTTGGTAGAATTCACTGGTGAAGTCATCTGGTTCTGGACTTTTTATTTAGGTTGGGGGGTGGTGGTAAGGGGAGGATGGGGAGAGGAGTTATTTTTATGGTTGTTTCAACTTCCTCACTGCTTATTATTTGTCTATTTAGATTTTACAGTTCTTCATGATTTAGTCTAGGAATGTTATATATTTCTAGGAACTTATCCATTTCTTCTAGGTTATTGAATTTGGTGGCATAAAGTCTTCCATAATATTCTAGTATGATCCTTTATATATCTGTGATGTCTGTAGTGACTTCTCCTTTTTCTTTTCTGATTTTGTTTATATGGATTGTTTCCCTTTTTTCCTTAGTGAGTCTAGCCAGGGGGTTGTCAATTTTATCAATATTTTCAAGGAACCAGCTCTTTATTTTATTAAAAATTTTTTTGTATATATATATATATATATATATATATATATATATATATACATTTGTCCTCTATTTCATTCATTTCTACTCTAATTTTTATTATTTGTTTTCTTCTGCTGACTTTGGGTTGCTTCTGTTCTTTTTCTAATTCTTTAAGATGTGATATTAGGTTGTTTACTTGGGATGTCTCTTGTTTCTTGAGATAGGCTTGTAATGATATAAACTTCCATCTTATTACTACTTTCACTGCATCCCAGAGGATTTGATATGTTGTATTGTAATTCCCATATGCCTATATAATTTTTGATTCCATCCTTTGCTTTTTTGACACAGTATTTTTATTTTATTTTTTTTAAATTATTTTTTTATTAAGGTATTATCTGTGTACATAGCTTATCATTGCCCCCCCCCATAGATGCCCTCCCTCCCCAGAGTTTTGTGTCCATTGGTTATTCTTATATGCAAGCATACCAGTCCTTCGGTTGATCTCTTATCTCCCCCAGATCTCCCTCCCCTCCCTCCCCCCCCCCCCGCTGTCATTTGACAGACTGCCTGTTGTTTTACTGTCACTATATCTATCTTTCTGTTCATTCGTTTATAATGTTCTTTAATATCCATAAATGAGTGAGGTCATGTAGTGTTTCTCTTTCATTGACTGGCTTATTTCACTCAGCATGATGCTCTCCAATTCCATCCAGGTTGCTGCAAATGATGAGAATTCCTTCCTTTTTATGGCAGCATAGTATTCCATGGTGTAGATGTACCATAGTTTTCTGATCCATTCATCTGCTGACGGGCACCTAGGCTGTTTCCAAATCCTAGCTATTGTAAATTGTGCTGCTATGAACATAGGGGTGCATATATCCTTTCTGTTTGGTCTTTCTAGTTTCTTGGGGTATATTCCTAGTAGTGGGATTACTGGGTCAAATGGGAGTTCCATTTTCAGTTTTTTGAGGAAGCTCCATACTGTTTTCCACAGTGGTTGCACCAACCTACAATCCCACCAGCAGTGCACGAGGGTTCCTTTTTCTCCACAACCTCGCCAACATTTGTTGTTTGTTGTTTTGTTGATGTTGGCCATTCTGACAGGTGTGAGATGGTACCGCATTGTTGTTTTGATTTGCATCTCTCGGATAATTAGTGACTTGGAGCATGTTTTCATGTGCCTCTTGGCCTTCCTTCTGTCTTCTTTTGAGAGGATTCTATTTAGGTCCATTGCCCATTTTTTAATTGGCTCATTCATTTTCCTTTTATTGAGTTGTATAAGCTGTCTGTAGATGTTGGAGATTAAACCTTTATCAGTGATATCGTTTGCAAATATGTTCTCCCATACAGTGGGTTTTCTTGTTGTTTTGTTGATGGTTTCTTTTGATGTAAAAAAGCTTTTTATTTTGATGTAGTCCCATTTGTTTATTTTCCCCTTAGCTTCCATTTCCCTAGGGTTAGTATCAGTGAAGAAGTTCTTTAGGCATATGTCTGAGATTTTGCTGCCTGTGGATGCCTCTAGTATTTTTATGGTTTCCCGTCTTATGTTTAAGTCCTGTATCCATTTTGAGTTTATTTTTGTGTATGGTGTAAGTTGGTGATCTAGTTTCATTCTTTTGCATGTATCTGTCCAATTTTCCCAACACCATTTATTAAAAAGACTGTCTTGACTCCATTGTATGTTCGTGCCTCCTTTGTCAAATATTAATTGAGCATATTGATTTGGGTTGATGTCTGGATTCTCTAATCTATTCCATTGATCAATATGTCTGTTCTTGTGCCAGTACCAGGCTGTTTTGAGAACAGTTGCTTTGTAATACAGCTTGAAATCTGGTATTGAGATTCCTCCTACTTTACTCTTATTTCTCAAGATTGCTGAGGCTATTCGGGGTCTTTTATTGTTCCAAATGAATTTTTGGAGAGTTCTTTCTAGGTCTGTGAAGTATGTCCATGGTATTTTCATGGGGAGTGCATTGAACTTATATATTGCTTTGGGACGTATGGACATTTTGATGATGTTGATTCTACCAATCCATGAACATGGTATGTTCTTCCATCTGTTTACATCTTTCTCTATTTCTTTTTTCAGTGTCCTGTAGTTTTCTGCATATAGGTCTTTTACCTCCTTGGTTAAGTTTATTCCTAGGTATCTTAATTTTTTTGGTGCGATGGTAAACGGGATTGCTTTTTTTAGTCTCTGTTTCTGTAAGTTCACTATTGGTGTAGAGAAATGCCATTGATTTCTTGGCATTGATTTTGTATCCTGCTACATTGCCAAATTAGTTTATTAAGTCTATTAGCTTTTTGATGGAGTCTCTTGGGTTTTTTATGTACAATATCATGTCATCTGCAAATAGTGACAGCTTTACTTCTTCTTTTCCAATTTTGATGCCTTTTATTTCCTCTTCTTGTCTAATTGCGATGGCGAGTACTTCCAGTACTATGTCAAAGAGGAGTGGTGAGAGTGGGCATCCCTGTCTTGTTCCTGTTCTTAGAGGGAATGGTTTTAGTTTTTGCCCATGGAGCATGATGTTGGCTGTGGGTTTATCATATATAGCTTTTATTATGTTGAGGTATAATCCTTGTACTCCTACCTTGTTGAGAGTTTTTATCAGGAAAGGGTGTTGGATTTTATCAAATGCCTTTTCTGCATCGATAGATATGACCATATGATTTTTATCTCTCAATTTGTTTATGTGATGTATCACGTTTATTGATTTGCGAATATTGTACCATCCTTGCATTCCTGGTATAAAACCTACTTGGTCATGGTGTATGATCTTCCTGATGTACTGCTGGAGCCGATTTGCTAGAATTTTGTTGAGGATTTTGGCATCTATGTTCATGAGGGATATTGGCCTGTAATTCTCTTTCATTGAGTTGTCTTTATCTGGTTTTGGTATTAGGGTGATGCTGGCTTCATAAAAGGAGTTTGGCAGTGTTCCTTCCTCTTGAATTTTTTGGAAAAGTCTGAGGAGGATAGGTTTTAGTTCTTCCTTGAATGTTTGGTAAAACTCTCCTGTGAAGCCATCTGGCCCTGGGCTTTTGTTTGCTGGAAGCTTTTTGATGACTGCTTCAATTTCTTCCCAAGTTACTGGTCTATTGAGATTTTTAGATTCTTCCTGATTGAGTTTTGGAAGGTTGTATTTTTCTAGGAATATGTCCATTTCCTCCAGGTTGTCCAGTTTGTTGGAATAGAGTTGTTCATAGTATTTTGTAACAATCCTTTGTATTTCGGCGGGGTCTGTTGTTATTTCACCTCTTTCATTTCTAATTTTGTTTATTTGGGTCCTCTCTCTTTGTTTCTTGGTTAGCCTGGCTAGAGGCTCATCAATCTTGTTAATCCTTTCAAAGAACCAGCTCTTGGTTTTGTTGATCTTATGTATTGTGTCTTTGGTCTCTATGTCGTTAATCTCCGCTCTGATTTTTATTATTTCCTTCCTTCTGCTTACACTGGGCCTTTCTTGCTGTTCTTTTTCTAACTGTTTGAGTTGTAGGGTTAGATAATTTGTTACCATTCTTTCTTGTTTTTTGCAATAGGCTTGTAGGGATATGAACTTCCCTCTCAAAACAGCTTTTACTGTGTCCCATAGATTTTGGATTGTTGTGTTTTCATTGTCATTAGTTGCCATGATGTTTTTGATTTCTTCCTTGATTTCTCTGGTAACCCAGTCTTTGTTCAATAGCATGCTATTTAGTCTCCATGTGTTTAATTTCTTTGGCTTATTATTATTGTAGTTGATTTCCAATTTTATGGCACTGTGATCTGAGAAAATGCTTGATAAGATTTCTATCTTCTTGAATTTGAAGAGACTTTGCCTATGTCCCAATATGTGGTCTATCTTTGAGAATGACCCGTGTGCACTTGAGAAGAATGTATATTCTGTGGCTTTGGGATGAAATGTTCTGAAGATGTCAATTAATTCCATCTGGTCTAATACATCATTTAGAATTGACGTTTCTTTACTGATTTTTTGTTTAGATGATTTGTCCAGAGGTGACAATGGAGTATTAAAATCTCCTACTATGATTGCATTGCTATTAATCTCTCCCTTAATGTCCTCCAGCAGTTTCTTTATGTATTTGGGTGCTCCCGAATTGGGTGCATATATGTTTACCAGGGTTATTTCTTCTTGTTGGATTACACCCTTTAGTATTATGAAGTGGCCTTCCTTATCTCTTGTTATGTCCTTCACTTTGAGATCTAGTTTGTCAGATATAAGTATTGCTACCCCAGCTTTTTTTTCGTTTCCGTTTGCCTGGAAAATCTTTTTCCATCCTTTCACCTTCAGTCTGTGGGCGTCTGTTTTTCTGAGGTGGGTTTCTTGTAGACAGCAGATGAATGGGTTTTGCTTTCTTATCCAATCTGTTACCCTATGTCTTTTAATTGGAGCATTTAAACCATTTACATTTAAAGTAATTATTGAAAGGTAGGTATTTGATGCCATTTTTATTCTATCCCTCTGTGTTCCTTCTTCGCTTCCTTTTTCTTTATTATTACAGTAGACCCTTTAGCATTTCTTGCATTGCTGGTTTGTTGGAGATAAATTCCTTTAGTCTGTTTTTGTCGGTGAAGCTCCTGATTACACCTTCAATTTTGATTGACAGCCTTGCGGGGTACAGCATTCTTGGGTTCAGACCCTTCCTTTGCATGACTTTGTATATGTCACCCCATTCCCTTCTGGCCTGATGAGTTTCTGTTGAGAAATCAGTTGCTAGTCTGATGGGGTTTCCTTTATATGTAACTTTCTGTCTCTCTCTGGCTGCTTTTAAGATTCTGGTTTTGTCAATGTTTTTTGCCAGTTTAATTATAATGTGTCTGGGTGTTGATCTTTGGGGGTTCATTTTGTTGGGGACTCTTCGAGCATCTTGGATTTGTGTTGGTTTTTTCTTCTCTATCTCAGGAAAGTTTTCTGTCATTATTTCTTGAAATACTTTTTCCATATCTTGCTCAGTTTCCTTTCCTTCTGGAACCCCTATTATTCTAATATTGTTTTGTTTTGTATTGTCCCAAAGCTCCCTTAGGCTCTCCTCCTGTTTTTTAATTTTTTTTTTCTAGCAACTGCTGTAATTGGGTATTTTTTTCCATTTTGTCTTCTAGCTCACTGATGCGGTCTTCTGCTTCTTCTAGTCTACTCTTGATGCTTTCTATTGAGTTCTTCATAGTAGCGATGTCATTTTTCATTTCTTCTTGGGTCACCTTCATTTCCTCTTGGGTCTTCTTCATTTCCTCTCGGGTCTTATTCATATTGTCAAATTTGTCTTCCATTCTTTTTAGCCAACTTATGATCATTACTCTGAATTCTTGCTCTGGTAGGTTGCTTGCCTCTAACTCGTTTACTTCCTTTTCTGGTGATGGTTGATTTTCTTTCACAGGCGGGTTGTTTCTTAGTCTCCCCATGATCTCTCTTTATAGGGTGCCTGGTTACGTAGTTCTCTCCCTCCTGCTTTGATTTAAAGGCACAAAATACAACACAACCAGGTACAACACACAAGGCACTGGACAGAAATGTGTTTGCAATATTAATATCCTCCAATAAAGGTGTCTAGAACCCAGATAACAAGAACATACAATCCAATAAAAAGAATAAGCAAACCAATCTTACACACACAAAAAAAGCATAAACCTTTGATATAGTTAGCATTCAACATACAACAACAAAGGGGTAGAGAGAAGGCTTTTTTTTTGGTGGGGGGGCAGTGACAAGGTAGGTGTGAATGGGATTGGAGCAGGGGGTTGGGAATTATATATACACAGGTCAGGTGAAAATTTTGGAGAGGGTAAACAGAAAGAGTAAGGAAAATCCACCGGATCGCTGCGAAATCTGAGCTCCTCTGAGATCAAGGGTTCGCGCCGACTATGATCAGTTGGTGTTCCTTGGGGCTGGGGATAATCAGGCCTCCGACTCGAACCTCCTCCCTTCCAAGATGACACAGTATTTTTAGTAGTATTAGTATATTTTTAGTAGTATTTTGTTCAATATCCATGTATTTATGTCTTTCTTTACTGCCTTATTGCAGTTGATTTCTAATTTTAAGACATTGTGGTTAGAGAATATGCTTAGTATAAATTCCAGGATTCCATTTCCCCCCTATGTCTTTATTGATTTCAGAAAGAGGAAGGGAGAGGGAGAGAGAGATAGAAACAACAATGATAGGAAGATGGGCAAAATGGTGGTATAGGTAAACACCTGTACTTTCCACCTCCCACACCACATCAAAATTACAAGTAAAATACAGAACAACCATCATTCAGAATCACCTGAAAGCTGTTTGAATAGAAGTTCTACAACTAGAGAAGTAGAGAAGACAGCACATTGAGACCGTTAGAAGGGGCAGAGGCATGGAATGAGCTGATTCAATACTCATGTGTTCCCTATTTTTTAATTGGGAAGGAAATTGTCATGAGGAGCAAGGGGTCCCAGCCCCACACCCGACCCCCCGCCCACGGTTCTAGAACTGGCTAGAGGGGGCAAAATGGGGGAAAAAGGGATACTTCTGTGATACACTCAACAATAAAGATTAAAAAAGGAAAGAAACATCAGTGATAAGAAAGAATCATCAATTGGCAGCCTCCTGCATGCCCCCCACTGAGAATAAAAACTGCAACCTGGGCATGTACCCTGACTGGAAATCGAACCTTGACCTCCTAGTTCATGGGTTGACACTGAATCACTTAGCCACCCCTACTGGGCCATTTCTAGGATATCTGGTTGGTTCTTTTTTAAAGTTTTAATCTCTTTGGTAAAGTACTTGTTTTGTTCATTGATTTATTTTCTAAGTGTATTGAATTAGCAGTCTATATTTTCCCACAACTTGAGTATTTTCAGAACTGCAATCTTGAAATCTATGTCACTTATATCACATGTTTCCATGTGTTCCAGCTTGCTTTCTGGGGATCTTTAATTTTCTTTCTGATCTTCCTTGTTACCATGGTTATTCAGGGTATTTGCTATCCTTTGTCTGGGTATGTATATATATTGCCAGAAGCCAATTCCAGCATGCCATAATTATAAGAGTTTCATCAAAAGGTTCATGAAACTTGGGAGCTCCACAAAGTCTGAGTCACATATGTAATCACTTGTTGGAATGGCTGAAAGGCACTTTCCCCAAACCTGAATAGGATGATTGTTCGCTGCCAGACAGCTCAGAGCACCTCAATCTACATGTTATTGCCTCCTGTTGGCCAAACACCTGAACAGCCATAGGCTATTCCCCAATCTAACAATGTTTCCGTACCCTACCTTTTGAAGTGTATTATCTCCACCTTGCTTTAGGACAAATTGTGTTAATAAAAAGCAAGGGTCCTGAGAGAACTTAGAATTTTAGCTCCTTTAGTTGAAGAGCCCCAAATGTAGAGGGCCACCTGGGAAGATACCTGGACATTCTTTAGATTGTTGCTGACTGGGCCCGGAATATTGGCAGAATCATGTCAGTTGCACTCCCGCCCTGGGAGTGCAGAGATGTTCTTAGTTCCTGGCTTGTGTTTATCCGGGAGGAAGGAGTGGGTGGTACCTGTGACCTCCCAGGCTCCTGGCTTTTCTGTGAAATCCTCTTGTTGGATTGGAGGATAAATAGATATGCTGCATGGCTCAGGAGGTAGTCATCTGCCTCTCCAGCAGAGGAGGTCAGCCGTCCTCCCAGCTCCCAGCTTAAAATCTATCTCTGTGTCTTCTCTCTTTATTTCTATTATTTCTCAATCTTTGGCCACCTCCACTTAGAACCGGTTCGTTCATCTCTCTTTCCATGAGAGACATGGAAAAGGGAGATCCCCACCACATCAGGCCCCCGCATCCAAAGCCTTTCAAAATTACCTTTCATCTTTGACCTCTTATTTAATCTATGCATAGCCTTTCTCCAGATTGCTGAACCCTTTGTAATGCTAGAACAAGAACCCTGGCATATAGTCTATATTAATGACCTTCCTATAGTAGCTTTCTCTGGAGAGGTCTACTACTTTCCAGTTGATGGTGCTGAGTCAGAAGTTTTGTGTGTTTTTTTACCTCTGTGATCTACCAGACTTGACCTCCATGGCTTTCATAGATAGTACAGTTGTGCTGCTTGGGGTTCGGGTCCTTTTGCCCTCACTGTAATGTTAACCCAGGACCTCCATGGGGTCCTGCCCCAAGCACCCCAACTGGGGATCAGTCATGGAGGGTAACAGTGGTCCTACTGCAATAGCTCTTGGTTTACCAATAATGTGCTCCTTGACCCAACACCAAGGGAAACGGGAGGCAAGTTTTGGGAGCCCAAAGGGCAGCAGGGCTCTGTGGTTCCATTTCTTTGTCTGAAACACCACTGCCCAACAGTGGAAAGCCATGAGACAGAACCCCGTGCTCTGTTGGGTGTCTGCTGGCTCAGTCACTGTTTTCTCCCCTCACTCCAGCTCTTTGTTCCTCCTGGTGGAAGGAAGCAACTGCTGCTGGCAGCTTCCTCCTCTCTCCAGACTGAGCTGCAAGCTCCCCTCTGCAGGGCTGCATCTGTGGGGCCAACCATCTGAGCTTTCCTCTCTTCTAATCTCCCCATTTATTCCTGGTTGTCCACCTTTAGACATTTTAATGCACAGGTCTCTCGGGCATGTCTCTCCATTTGGTAGAGAACGCTCTGTTGAATTATAGTTGTTGACATTTCAGGAGGAAAGGGCCAAGAGATTCCCTCATGCTGCCATTCCTCTGATGCCACTCTCAAGGCTAGTCAATTTCAGAAAATAACTGACATAGAAAAGTTCTGGAAAATAAGTAGAGTTAACCTTTGTAAAAGATAGTTACACCGAAAATGGTTTGGCTCAGTGGTAGAGCGTCGGTCTGTGGACTGAAAGGTCCCGGGTTCGATTCCGGTCAAGGGCATGTACGATGGTTGTGGGCACATCCCCGGTAGGGGGGTGATATAATATTAAGATAAGGCTTAGATTTGGTGTAATATAGATCTCATATAAGTATATAGAAGTTAAATATAAGTTATAATTACTGTATTTGCCGGCGTATAAGACAATTTTTTGGCCCTGAAAAATATGCCTCCAAGTGGGGGGTGGTCTTATACGGCGAGTATATAACAAACTCTGCATTTTGGGTGGAAATGTTAGGGGGTCCACTTATACGCCCAGTCTCTTATACGCCGGCAAATACGGTATTTTTCAGGGCCAAAAAATCGTCTTATACGCTGGCAAATACGGTATGTGTGAAATTGTGTGAAAGCATTACAAAATGGAGTGAAGGCCTGTACTCCATCTGACACCCTAGCATGTAAGCTTGAGTGGTGACAGGGCGAAGCACGGACTGCACACAGACTGAAGACCTGGGAGCACAGCCGGCTGCGAATTACAGATAAGGACAGAAGGTCCACCACACCCTGAAATATGGACAGGCCAGCCCTGAAATATGGACAGGCCAGCCCTGAATATGAAGACAGGCCAGCCCTGAACATAAGGGCTATATAAACTGAGACATTGAGAGCTTCACTTAGGTGACCTCGCCTCCAACCGGACCACGTCTCTTCGTCTGTCTGATCTTCACTTCACGGTCTGTGATGCATCCGTTGCCGAGCCCGGAAGCCACCGAGCAAGGTAATAAATTGTGCCTCACTCCAATCTCGTTTCTATCTCTATTTGTCTCTGTGTGTGGGTCCGACCAAGGAAAACAAGTTGGGGGCTTAGGAGTTTTAGCTTGTAGAACTCAGACTAAGCTAGTTACCTGACTGACCTGCATGTTCCGAGCCTTGGTTGCGTAAAATTGGAACAGGGAGTGTGCAAGAGGCAGCTGGTTGATGTTTCTCTATAATTGATGTTTCTAACTCTCTATCCCTCTCTCTTCCTCTCTGTAAAATATCAATAAAATATATATATTTTTAAAAGACAGTTACACTTGTAAGGGGAATCTCCATTTGTAAGGGGTCTCCCTTTCTGTACCAGGAAGGGGTAGGGAGATGACTTATCTCTAGAAACTCTTAGCAATAAGGAAGGCAAAGGGCTGGAATCTGTATAACAATCTTACCTTTGTTTACTGTGCTTTTCCTGGTGACCTCCCATAACTGACTCCCCAGTACCCACTCCCCATGTTTTTTTTTCCTTCTGCTGAAGATATTGAAGGAGATGGCTTCAGCCATTTTGGAGAGTTATTCAGTTCTCCTGGGTCTCTACAGGAGGTATACATGTTATTAAATTTTAATTTGCTTTTCTTTTGTTTTCAAAAGATTAACATCCCTTTTCTTACAGAGATGTCTAATGGGAGAAATATTTTGGTTGACATTATACCCAACTGGAGAAGCAGAAACCTTTGTATTTATCACCACACCAGCACATTATGTTCTTAAATGATAATTCATCTACATCATTCATGCCTACTGTTCCAGGTTTTAGGCCTTAAAGTTCTTTCTGTCAGTGTATGAAACATTCAAACCTACAAAGAATTCTTGTGAATTTATTTGAATCAAACTTTCCACAACTGGTGGGAAGCAAAGTCTTAACCAATTGAGATAATGCTCCAGAGAATGTCAGTTTAGCACCTTATTTTACACATTACAATCAAAAGTGGAAACGTAAGTGGATTACCTCTGGGATTAGATAAATAGTAAAATGACAGACATGTATATCTTTAACATAGGTGGGTACAGGATAGTTAATAGCCAACAATTAACATGATTACAAGCACAATGAGAGGATTTGTAGACTCTGGTGCATTGGTTGTGCCCTGGGGAGGGGGATGGTGGACGGTAAAAGGAAATTTACTCTGACATCCCAAAGGTATGTTTTCTTAAATGCAAGAGATAACAGACAGGGGTAGTTGAGATAAAGATTAACTCTTGTCAGAGAAAATTCTAACCTAATACATGACTACCTATCATAAATTGTTTTTAGTTTAAAAGTTTTATCCTTTGTGGTTACTTTTGGTCTCTGAGTTTGCAAGGCCAGCCATGCAGGCCTTCTCTGAGCTTGTCAGGTTAGCATTTAACTCCTTTTGTTCCAATTTCTATGACAATGTTGTAGGCAGTTAGACAGACGTGAGCAGAGCAAGGGCAAAGGGCCAGGTACAGAATGTCATCAGGGTGCCTAGCCATGGACAATCAATTGTAGGGTGGGACCTCACCCCCCAGTGACTTTTCCTTCCCTGGCATGCCACTGGTCAAGTGGTTTGGACCCCCTGATCTTTCCTCCTTATGGATAGCATCTATGCCTCAAGGTGTATTTCAGCTCCAGGCCCAAATAAACAACAAAACCAGCCTCAGGACCAGCTGCACTGAATAATGAACCCTAGCCCTGGTGCCGGCCAGTCCATCAGTGGAGGCCACACCCCTGAATGGACACACTTGGAAAGCTACTGAATATTCTATTGAGATCTTCCCCTGGGACCTCCCCTAACATCTCCATCATCAAAACGCTTAGGAGGAGCCAGTCTGCTCTTCCTTCCCTAACACAGCTGTGCCTTTCCCCTTCTCTCCCTTCCCCGCCCCTTCCCTGCCCCAGGCACATTATCAGTTACCTTTACCTTCCTATTCACAAGCTCCAAGGACTCTTCCTTTACCTCTATAACTCGTTTCCTAAGCCCATTATTTTTCTAGGAATTACTTCTTCTACCTTTTATAACTTACAAGATAAATGTTCTCTTACAGTTTGGGTCTTGGCTCTGAATTCTTTCCTAGCCAGAATGCAAGTCCTGAGGTTGCTGAGCACAGGTTTGGTTTGACACCTGTGCCTGTTTCTGCCACCTCCAACAGCAACACTGGGGAAATCCCCTCTCCCACTGCCCAGCACATGTCCTGGGCAGATCCAGCCCTGGGCTACCCCATTCGCCCTGTTCTGCTCTGTCTGTCTTCCCCAACTCACAATGAGCAGCTTAAAGTGACCGCAAATCAAATGCTTTTTTTCTAGATTCTCTCAGGATACATGTACCTATTAAATATATATAAGACTACCTTTTAACCAAAAAATATTGGGCAAGCATGAAGTAATGTTGCTGTTATATATAGTTACTGTGATTTATTCTAGCCCTAATACTGATTTGGATAAATCTCTATTTTGTACATCAGCTTCTTCTGAAAGACTGGGAAGGTCCCATTAGATTTTTATAAATATTATGTGTAATTCTTAAGGGGCTTTAAATCATTTGGAAAATAAATTTAAACCAGTCTATTAATATTACTTATTTTAAACTTACAGCTTAGAATTTCCTGTACATGAGGGTTTATTACACTTGTTTCCTGTATAACCCAGTCCAATGGCACAGATTCTAATGGCCTCATCACATCCTATATTCATAAGAGTTAAGTGTTACTGAGTTTATTTTTACAACCACAAACCCTGATAGTTTGCATGAATGACAGTCTTTCCTCAAATCATATCCCTAAGTCCAAAAGCTCATTTCATTCATTGATCTTTTTATTTTTTGTAACATTATTTAAATTTAACAAATTGCTGCATGAGATTTATTTTGAATTTAATTATAGAACCAAAATGCCACATATAATTATGAATGTACGTAGCAGTCAATTCTTTACCCTGATGGCTTGGGGAAAGCTGTAAAATATAGCATCATCTTTCTACATAATCTCCTATGAGTCTTCTCTCCCCACCATTGAATCAGTGCTGACAAATAAAGTATCAGAATAGCAACTAATAAGAGGTCATGCTTTGTGCTGAGCCCACCCCTTGCTCCTCATTCATGCTGATGCTAATGGGATGCCATTTAACACAGCCCAGGAAAATTCACAAAATCAGACTGCTTGGGAAGAATATTTGATCAAAGATGGGCAAATCACAGCACTCTAGGGGTTAGTTTAAAATAAGTAATATGACATCGTTCCCTTTGTTATGAGTTAAAGACCTAAAGGCCATTTTTATACACCTGGGGAAGAGATTCGGCAATTTGGAATAGAAGAAAACAACTACCTCATTGATGATAACACCGGTTTTAATTCTATATGATGCGACTAGTGAGATTCAAAGTGGAACTGCAGGTCCCACCTATTCTCTGGGATGTAGAACGGACAAGAAATTTTCTGGGGTCCATCACTGAATGAGAAGTCTGATATCTTCTTAACATCACACATGTGGAGATTGGTTTACTAGCTGTCAGGCTTTGCATTGGTTATTTAACTTCTCTGGGTCGCAGTTTCTCTGTTTATATTTTAGAGACAATAGTACTCCATAGAATTGTCTGGATTAACTGAATATGCACAGTGCCTTCTCCATAGTGGTGGACAATAATATCAGTTGTCATTAATTTATATTTAGCTTTTTTTCTCTCCTGCTTTTCCCCCCCTCAGTCCCTATAGCTAGACAACTAACATATGTTTAGGGACTGTTTCGGTGGCCCATGTTTTGATATCGGCAGCAACTTTGTCCTTGTGGTTGTGAACCCTGGGGACTGTGGCTCTGCTAACTCTAATACTCCCACTCGGCAGCTATGTTTATTTGTGCTGCTGTAACAAATACAACACGGCCTGAGTGTTGTAAACAACGAACATTTCTTCCTAACCATTCTGGAGGCTGAAAAGTACAAGATGAAGGTCCTGACAGATCCAGTTTCTGGCGAGGCCTGCTTCCTGGTTTGCATTGTATCCTCTTTGTATTGTATCCTCAGTTGGTTGAAAACATAGAGAGAAGAAGCAAGCTTTACATGGCTCTAGTTGTAAGGACCCTAACCCCATTCATGAGAGTCCCACTTGCATGATCCAATGACCTTCCAAAGGCCCCACGTTTTAATACTGTGGCATTAGGGATTAGATTTCAACATAGGAGTTTGGGGAAGACACAAACATTCAGTTCATAGCAGCAGCCCTAGTTTGGGCCAGCTCCCTTCTCTAACACAGCTTAAATGATTTTCATAAGACAAGTGAAATGTCTCAAGTGCTTAAATAAACCTTTCAAACATATGGTTATGTTTAAAATTCATTAGGCAAGTTTGCCAATTTAAAGGAACTAGGAAAGATTTCATAAAATAAATAATAATTTTATACTTTGTTATTGTGTCTCTGTTCACACTTTTCATGTATTTATTTCATTTTAAAGGAAATTTAGGATGTTCTCCTAAAGTGATAGAATGAGTTTTAGAAAGCTACTCTATAAGGGAAAATGAGAAAGTTACTTAAAGGAAGAGAAAGGGGAGGCAAAGAAGAAAGGGAGTTAGAATTAGATATGTCCAACAAAGGCTCATATCCATTGATTTTATTCTGTATTGAATTTATTGGAATGACATTGGTAAATTAAATTATATTGTTTTCAGATGTACCATTCACAATACATCAACTGTATATTGCATTCTGTATTCACTTCCACAAGTCAAGTCTCCATCCATCACCATTCATCTCCCCTTTACTCTCTACTACCTCCTTCCACTCCCTCCCCCCTTTCCCTCTGGTCATTGCCATACTGTTGTCTATATCTATGAATTTGTTTTTTCTTAATTCCTTCACCTTTCTCCCAGCCCTGAAATACCCATCCCCTCTGATAGCTTTCAGTCTGTTCTCTCTGAGTCTGTTTCTATTCTGTTAGTTTATTTTGTTCATTAGATTCCACATGTGAGTGAAATCATATGGTACTTGTCTTTCTATTGATTTTCTTTTTTAAAAAACCACTTTACTGAGAGAAAATTTTCACACCATAAAAATTTCCTGTTGTAAATGTATAATTCAATGATTTTAGTATATTTACAGAGTTGTGTAGCCACTACAGCAATGCAATTTTAGAACATTTTCATCAACTCAAAAAGGAATCTCATGTCCATTAACAGTCACTCTTCATTCATCACCTGCAGTCTTAATCAATAACTAATCTACTTCTGTGTCTATATATTCTATTCTACACATCTCATAAAATCAAATAATACAATATGTAATCTTTTGTGTCTGGTTTATTTCACTTACCATTTTTGAGATTTGACCGTGTTGGATCATGTATCTTCATTCCTTCCATTGATTTTTAAAAAATAGATTTTTATTGATTTGGGAGAGGGGGAAGAGAGATAAAAATATCAATGATGAGAAAGAATCATTGATCGACTGCCTCCTGCACAACCCCTACTGAGGGTTGAGCCTGCAACCCAGGCATGAGCCCTTGACTGGAATCAAACCCAGGACCCTTCAGTAAACAGACCGATGGTCTATCCACTGAGCCAAATCATCTAGGGTGTTTCCATTGATTCTTAAAGAATCTACACTAATAAAAGAGAAACATGCAAATTGACTATCACTCCACTATACTCACCAGCTAAACAGGAGCAAGAATGCAAATTAACCCAACAAAGATGGTGATGCCACAGAGCTGGAGCAAGCAGGAGGCTTGGGATGCTCCTGGTGATGGAGGAAGCCAAGCTTCCCACCTGCCCTGGCCAGCCTTGGCCTCTGCTCAAGGCTACAAAGTTTCAATTATAGAAGATAAATAAATCCCAGATACCTGCTTCCAGCCGACCCTGGCCTTTGCTTAAGAAGGCACTGGGGAAAAATAAAGAAAAAAGGAGGGGCTTGGAGCTTGGGTCACCAGGGTGTGTGTGGCAAGCCTGCAAACAGCCATCTGCCACTTATCCAGGCTGGCCACATCCCCCTGGGGTGAGGGTCCCTGTTGGGGACTTGGCCAGCCTGCAAACAGCCATCTGCCCCTCACCCAGGCTGGCCAGGCACCCCAGTGGGGACCCCCACCCTGAAGGGGCTGTGGCTAACCTGCAAACAGCCATCAGCCCCCCTCACCCAAGTTGGCCACATCCCTATTGCCCAATCCCTGTAAACAGGCAGTCGAACATCCCTTGAGGGGTCCCAGATTGGAGAGGGTCCAGGCTGGGCTGAGGGACACCCCCTCTCCCCTGGAGACAAATTTCGTGTTCTGGACCTCTAGTGTTTTATAATTTTACTTTAATATTCAGTTGAAAATGCCTGGTATTAAGTCTCTGCTGAGAAATGTAAGACATGAGTTAGAGTTATTTATAAAAGAATAACTCAAAGAATCTGAACACACTGGTGAATTTCAATCAAGCCATAGTGACTTGAATAAAAAAAAGAAATAGTTTTAAACAGACAGTAAAATTGATCATTAAACATTAAATAGAGTTGCTTGATACCATAGTTGAGAAAAATGCCCTGGGTATGAGAATTAGAAAAGGTGGAGGACAGAGAATCTCTCCTTGGACAATTATAACAGAACTTTGGGTAATGAAGGCCTCCTGTGGGTGCCTGATAGTGAAACCATAGTGCTGAAAGTTTCCATCGACTCTTGGGGGGAAATGTGATAAATAAATAACTAATATAAGATGTTATATATCCAAGGTAGAAGAGTGGGAAAAACTTATTAAAAGCACAATCACACTTTCCATTTTTAAATAGACTTAACTTTTTGGAGAAGTTTTAGGTTCATAGCAAAATTGAGGGGAAGGTACAGAGATTTCCCATATACCTGCTGCCCTTACACAGGCATAGCCTTCCCTGTTATCAACATCCCCCACAAAAACTGTATGTTTGATGAACCTACATTGATGCAGTATCACCCAGAATCCAGTTTATATTAGGGTTTACCCTGTACATTCTATGGGTTTGGACAACTTAATAATGACATGTATTCACCATTACACTATCATATACGTTTCTCTAAAAATTCTCTGTGTCCTCCCACCCCACTAATCTCTGGAAACCATTACTCTTTTTATTATCTTCATAGTTTTGCCTTTTTCCAGTGTGTCATGTAGTTAAAACCATACAGCATGTAGCTTTTCAGATTACCATATTTTCAGACCATAAGACGCACCTTTTCTTCACCAAATAGTGGGAGGAAAAGTGCCTGCGTCTTATGGTCTGAGTTGCAGAGCGGCAGCGGGTCCCCTGGGACCTTCCGTGTCCCTGGGGACTGCATATTTGGTGAAGAAAAAGTGTGTCTTATGGTCCGAAAAATACGGTAGCTTCTTTCACTTAATAAGTTTTCTCCATGTCTTTTCATGTCTTGATAGCTCACTTATTTTTATTGTTGAATAATATTTCATTCTATGGCTACCATATACCACAGCTTGTTTATGCAGAAACCTTCTGAAGGATACCTTGGTTGCTTCCAAGTTTTGGCAATTATGATGTGCAGATTTTTGTGTGGCATGCATTTTCATCTCCTTTGGGTAAATGCCAAGGAGCTCAATTGCTGGGTCATATGGTAAGACTGTTACGTTTTATATTTGTTAAGTTTGGTGTCACTGTTTCCCTGGCATTTTCATTTTGCATTGGGCTCTGCAAATTATGGAGCTGACCATGCCAGGACCCCACTTAAGGGGCAAGGAATTGTGCTAGAGGTAGCAGTCCTATCTAGGTTGAGAAGGAACAAAACAGCCAAATAAGGGCCAAGCTTGGAGGTCACGGGGGCCTAAAAGATGGGCATGGGTGGGAAACTGGTGGGACACAAGCTGACGTATGGGCATGAATATGTGGGAAGGTAACTATTGCCAGGAAACCCACCATCACATGAGTGGGAGTCATGGGGGAGATTTTGAAAGCACATTTTATTTCATTTTACTTTTTTGCAATTAAAAGATAAAGAAAAAAATTAACAAAGGATTTTTGAAATGTTTTTCAAGAGGTCCAGAATGTGTACATGTTTTTCTATCCCCACCTAAATTTTTCCTACATGCATTTGTCCTCTTTGTTCAGCAAACATCATGAAATAGCAGCACAGTTACTGCTGGACTCTTAATATTACTTGGTTACAAAAACAACTTATTATTTTTGTGGTACAAGTAATTGAACCAAATGGTATTGCAAGTTTGAATGATCCTTAATTCAGTACATAAATAACTTCAAAAGTTGAGAAATTCTCTTTATAGATATAATATTTAAAGTGTTTATTATCCAGGGCATGTTATTCCCGAATAAAGTCTTAAAATCCATTCAGAGTCCAATTTGTTGCATTCCAATGTTGACTTTTAGTATTTTAGAGTGCTTGCATTTTGCTTCCTTTTGTGGTAGCATACTGGCAGACTTCAGTTCACCTCAGAAAGTTAAGGATGGAATTCTTCATCTGCACTCTGCATTTTCTTTCTTTTTTAAAAAAATATATACCGTATTTGCCGGTGTATAAGACAATTTTTTGGCCCTGAAAAATATGCCTCCAAGTGGGGGGTAGTCTTATACGGCGAGTATATAACAAACTCTGTATTTTGAGTGGAAATGTTAGGGGGTCGTCTTATACGCCCAGTCTCTTATATGCCGGCAAATACAGTATTTTTCAGGGCCAAAAAAATCGTCTTATACGCCGGCAAATACGGTATTTTATTGATTTTTTACAGAGGAAGAGAGAGGGATAGAGAGTTAGAAACATCAATAAGAGAGAAACATTGATCATCTGCCTCCTGCACACCCCCCACTGGGGATGTGCCTGCAACCAAGAAACATGTCCTTGACTGGAATCAAACCTGGGACCCTTTAGTCTGCAGGTCAACACTCTGTCCACTGAGCCAAACGGTCTTTGGCTGCACTCTGAATGTTCTTAACAATTCAAGGTGCCTCTTGATGTATTCCCCTGATACAAAAGAATTTACACATTTAAGTCTTAGAATGTTGTGATGAAAATATTACTAATTTTTTTTGGCTATGAAGAATCATCCTTTGGTTTGTGTTAAGAATTTGAGTTCCAATTCTCATTTTAGTTAACATGGCATAAATAATACGAAAACAGGCATGTTAGAAAATGCATTTCTTTCCTTAACATTGGTCTTTACAATGATTTTTATTGTTGTTGTTAATCCTTGCCTGAGGATATTTTTCCATTGATTTTTAGGGAGCATAGAAGATAGAAACATTGAGGTGAGAGAAACACATTGATTGGTTGCTGCCTGCAGGAGCCCCAACCAGAGCCCAGGCCAGGGAAGAGCCAGCAATCAAGGTAAGTGCCCTTGACCAAAATTAAACCCAGGACCCTTTGGTCCACAGGCTCTATCCACTGAACCAAACTGTCTATGGCAACAATGATTTTTTTAAAAAGCAAAGGCAACAAAAGCAAATAAACAAGTGGGATTACATTAAACTAAAAAGCTCCTGTACAGCAAAGCAAAGCAAATCATCATCAAAATGAAAAGGCAACCTACTGAATGAGAGAAAATACTTGCAAATCAAATATCTGATAAGGGGTTAATATCCAATATATAGATAAAGAACCCATACAACTCAATAGAAAAAAACCCACAAAATAAAACAACTAATTGAAAAAAAAGAAAGAGGATCTGATAGACATACAGATGGACAACAGGTACATAAAAAGGAACTCAACATCACTAATCATCAGAGAAATGTAAATAAAAAACTTCAGGTCTATTAGAATGGTGACTATAAAAAAAGACAAGGAATAGGTATTGGTGAGGATGTGGAGAAAAGGGAACCCTAGTGCACTGCTGGTGTGAATGTAAATTGGTGCATTTACTATGAAGTTTCCTTTAAAAATTAGAAAGCAGCCATAGCTGATTTGGCTCAGTGGATTGAGTGTCAGCCTGAGGACTGGAGGGTCCCAGGTTCGATTCCGGTCAAGGGCACATGCCCACGTTGCAGGCTCGATCCCCAGTATGAGGCAGCTGATCATTGATGTTTCTAACCCTCTTTCCTCTCCCTTCCTCTCTGAAATCAATAAAAATATATTTAAAAATAAATAAATAAAAATTAGAAAGTAGAACTGCCATACGGTTTAGCAATTCCAGTGAAAACATTATCTCTAAAGATATGTACCCCCATGTTCATTGCAGCATTATTTATAATAGACAAGACATGGAAGCAACCTAAGTGTCCATTCATAGGTGAATGGATAAAGAGAATGTGATATGTATGTATGTACGTGTATATGTATCAGACATAAAAAAAAGAAATCTTGCCGTTTGCAAAAACGTGGATGGACTTTGAGGGCATTATGCTAAGTGAAATAAGTCAGAAAAAGGTAAATCCTGTATAATCTCACTTACATGTGGGATCGCCTCCCCCCCAAAAAAAAACTAAGCTCAGAAATACAAAGAGCAGATTAGTAGTTGCCAGGGAATAGTAAAATGGATAAAAATGGTCCAAAGGTACAAACTTCCAGTTATAAAAATAAATGTCATGGAGATATAATGTATAGCATAGTGATTATAGCTAATAATACTATATTATATATTTGAGAGTTGCTAAAGAGCATATCTTAAAAATTCTTACCACAAAAAAAAATTTGTAACCATGTTTGATAATAGATGTTACAAAGATTTATTGTAGTGATCATTCATACCATTATAAATACTGAATCATTATGCTGTTCACCTGAAATTAATATAATTTATATGTCAATTATTTCTCAATAAAAATAAAATCCTAAAAATAATACATTTTCCCTCTCCCTTACTGACAATTTTGAATCAGAGAAAATATGATATATTAAGTTAAGGTTATTAAACTTTCAAGAAAATTGGAGGAATATATATATATATATATATATATATATATATATATATATATATCATGCCACATTTCAGTATTTCTTTTTAAAAAAAAATATTTTATTGATATTTTTACAGAGAGGAAGGGAGAGAGATAGAGAGCTAGAAACGTCGATGAGAAAGAAACATCAACCAGCTGCCTCTTGCACACCCCCTACTGGGGATGTGCTGGCAACCAAGGTACATACCCTTGACGGGAATCGAACCCGGGACATTTCAGTCCGCAGACCAAAGCTCTACCACTGAGCCAAACCGGTTTCAGCACATTTCAATATTTCTAAATATTCAAGGCCTTATTTGGTATAAAAGGGAACGATGCCTTGCTACTAAGCTTTTCAATCCCTTGCTGGTCTCTCTTGTTTGAACAACCTTGCTTAGTGGCCTTCCTCTATTATCCTGACTCCATAGTCCTAGGGGGTGGAGCACAAATGGCCAGGAAATGAGTCTCTAAGTGTCAGGTTGAAAACTATGGCCCATAGGCCAACCTCTGCTACCTGTTTTGATTTGAGAGAGAGAGAACATTGTAAACATACTTTTGTTAAAACACAATTACACCCATTAGTGTATTTGTTGTCTATGTCTGCTTTTATATTATATCAATAAATTTGAATCTGAGAGAGGGAGAGAGCGAGAGCGAGAGCGAGAGCGAGAGAGAGAGAGAGAGAGACCAACCATATGTGGGTTGCAAAGCTGAAACTATTTACTTCCTGGCCTTTTACAGAAAAAATTGGCTGACCCTCTGCTCTACCTTATTTGCTCTGTTTAAAAAGAGAGTCCAGCGCAGCTGGTGTGGCTCAGTGGTTGAGTGTTGACCTATGGACCAGGAGGTCGCTAGTTAGATTCCTGGTCTGAGTACATGCTTGGTTGCAGGCTTGATCCCCAGCAGGGGTGTGCAAGAGGCAGCCTACCGATGTTGATGTTTCTCTCTCATTGACATTTCTGTTTCTATCTCCTCTTCTTTCCTCTCTCTCTAAAATCAATAAAAACAAATTTTAAAAACAAAGAGAGGTAGAAAAAGGAACCCTCGTGCACTGCTGGTGGGATTGCAGATTGGTGAAACCACTGTGGAGAACAGTATGGAACTTCCTCAAAAAACTGAAAATGGAACTCCCATTTGACCCAGTAATCCCACTACTAGGAATATACCCCAAGAAACTAGAAACACCAGTCAGAAAGGATATATGCACCCCTATGTCCATAGCAGCACAATCTACAATAGCTAGGATTTGGAAACAGCCTAGGTGCCTGTCAGCAGATGAATGGATCAGAAAACTATGGTACATCTACACAATGGAATACTATGCTGCCATAAAAATGAAGGAATTCTCATCATTTGCAGTAACCTGGATGGAATTGGAGAACATCATGCTGAGTGAAATAAGCCAGTCAATTAAAGAGAAACACCACATGACCTCACTCATTTATGGATATTAAAGAACATTATAAACTAATGAACAGAAAGATAGATATAGTGACAGTAAAACAACAAGCGGACTGTCAAATGACAGCGGGGAGGGTAGGGATATGTGGGGGAGATAAGAGATCAACCGAAGGACTGGTATGCATGCATATAAGTACAACCAATGGACACAAAACTCTGGGGAGGGAGGGCATGTATGGGAGGGGGGGGGGCAATGGTAAGCTATGTACACATATAATACCTTAATAAATTAAAAAAAAAAAACAAAAAACAAACAAAACAAAAAAACAAAGAGAGGCCAAGCTCTGGCAGGTGTGCCTCAATTGGCTGAATGTCAGCCAAGCATGTAAAGGTCAGTTGTTTGGTTCCTGGTTAGGTACCTGCACAGGTTGCAGGTTTGATCCCTGGTCGGTGTGCATATAGTAGGCAACTGACTGAAGTTTCTCTCTCTCCTTCTTCCTTTCTGTCTCTCTAAAATCAATAAAAAAATAAATAAAATAAAAAGAGAGTCCAAAATACATCCAGTTTTGAAAGAACAATGTGATATAAGCTCTATATTCACTTTTGTCCATTTACTGTTGTCATTCACTCATGGAAATAAATATACTCTTCTCATACTCTTCTCCAGACAAGTGAAAGGAGCAAAACATTGTACAAGATGCTTCAACCCACTTGCTTCACTTTTTAAGTGAAGGGTCTTCTCCTGACATCAAGTCATTGTTAACTTTAATCTGTTGGGGCAAACCAGAAATAAAACCCCATGTTGTAAATCAGAGTCTTCTTTATATTTCCTTAAAATTGTAAACTGAAGTTTGGTATTTCAAATTCCCAACACACTCAGAGGAATATTATCTGATTTGAACTTCAAAATGAGGTGCAAAATGGGCTCTAAAATTCTTTGACGTACACAGGGACAAATTGTTCCCACCTTACAGATGAGGAAACTGAAAGTCAAAACTATGAAGTATATATTTCAAAGTCAGGTTAGTAAGTGAAAAGTCTGATTCTTTTTTTTTTAACACAGTGTATTTAAATTTTTTCAATTATAGTCTATATACAATATTGATTTGTATTAGTTTGAGGTATACAGCACAGTGGTTAGATGATCATGTATTTTTTACAAAGTGATCCCCCTGGTATTCCCAGTACCCACCTGGCACCAGACATAGTCATTACAATATTACTCACTATACTCCCTATGCTGTACTTTATGTCCCTGTGACCATTTTGTGACGACCAATCTGTACTTCTTAATCCCTTCACCTTTTTCACTCAGACCCCCAACCCTTTCCCCTTTGGCAACCATCAGTCTGATCTTTGATGAGTTTGTTTCTATTGGTAAGTTTGACCTTAAACTTGCCAGACTTGTGGTATTTCTAACTGCATCTTAGTATCATCCACTTTTACTGTTAATCATAGCATGTGTCATTCTTAGTTCCTGAGGATTTTGTACTTGCTATGCAATTTATATACAATGCCATTTGATTTTCACACAATTTTTTGAGATGGTTGGTATTTACAGATTTTATAGAGGAAGAAACTAAAATTATAAAGGCTATGTAACGTGCCTCAAATCACATAACCATTAAAACTGTTTGACTCCAAAGTGCTAACTCTTTCTACTCCACTATATCTGGGCTTCAATATAGAGCTAGCTTAAATTTGATGATTCCAAGGAAAAAGGAATCTGTTTCAAGTCTATAATAATGTATATGCATTTTTCAGATGTTTAAGAATCAATCTTTCTCATAATTTTTACTTATATGAATAGTAACTAAATGCAGATGATAAACATTATATAGATTAAAAAACAACAAAGAAAGAAAATGAAGTGATTTTTTTTTGAAATTCAAGGTTGAAGATTTGTCATAAATTGGTCTCACTCATCTAACTAGTCAGCTAGCTAGCTTTTAGCAATTTGGCAACTAATGTGTTCAGAGACAGAAAAAGTAATGAGCAAATTGGCTATACTTAGTTATTTATAAATATTTATCATCTATTTGTTTGATATCTTCATTTGTTACTGCATATTAGAAGTCTCATCAAAGTTATGGCTCAATAATTTCATCCTTTTTTTTCTATCACTGTTATAATGTATCTGGCATTTTATAAGATGTCCGTCCACCTGTCCAGTCTCCTTGGACTGGGGGCCTCCCTGGGGTGCAGGACGTGCAGCACTGAGACCAGAACAGGAAGAAGATTTTAAACAGTGAGGTACCACAGAACTGTGTGCCAGAATTTTTAAAACCTGGGGCTCTGATATCATTTTTATCTTCAGTCATCCATGCTATTTAGAATAAGATAAAATAACATTTTATTAAATTAAAAATATTTATGAAAATTAAAAAAATTATATTTATTGTTCAAAGTATTAGATATGTTCTCTTAGTTCCCCCTTTGATCTCCTCCACCCTGCATCCAAGGTAATTTAACATTCTACCCAAAAAGTGAGAATAT
This sequence comes from Vespertilio murinus, assembly GCA_963924515.1. Classification (NCBI taxonomy): domain Eukaryota; kingdom Metazoa; phylum Chordata; class Mammalia; order Chiroptera; family Vespertilionidae; genus Vespertilio; species Vespertilio murinus. The sequence continues at coordinate 133,981,505 of OZ004704.1, read as the reverse complement.
CAGTGTCCATTTATATCTTTTTTATAAGATATATAAATATTTTTTTATATTTTTTAAGCAAAAAAATAGTTTCAACTAGCAACTTTATACAGAAGATCCTCCTAGTCTGACCCTCTATACATTAAAATGTGAAACATTAAATTTGGGGAGTCCCCATGATTTACTGAGATTTTTGCCAGGACAGTTGTTATTAAACTATTCTTTTCTTGCTAAGTTGAAATAACACATTTAGCATATGAACTATAATCTATGGTTGAACTTTCTAACAGGTTCTTGTTCTATTCTAGTTATGTGTCATTATCATATTGTTTTGACCACAATATCTTCATAGATTTTATATCTGGGGCACACTACTTTTTTTAAAAATATTCTGTAGCAATTCTGATGTATTTATTAGTTCACATGAATATGCATGGCTCAGTGGTTGAGTGTTGACCTATGAACTAGGTCATGCTTTAATTCCCAGTCAGGGCACGTGCTCAGGTTGTGGGCTCAATCCCCAGTGGGGGTCCTGCAGGAAGTGGCCAATTGATAATTCTCTCCCATCATTGATGCTTCTATCTCTCTCTCCTCCCTTCCTCTCTGAAATTAACATATTTCATACATGCATTTCAGTTCCAAGAAAATATATGTATTATTTCTGAGAACATAATATTGGAATTTTTATTGGACTTGAATTAAATGTATATATTAAATTGGGGGGGGGAAAGTAATTTTAAATCATGTTATCCTCTTAATCATGACATACACATTGATTAATGTCCCTTTTAAGTCTTTCAATAAAATGTTATGATTTTTCTCTATATGTTCTTTCTTGTTCAATTTATGCTTGGATATGTTTTAGCTCACTGTCTAGCTCCCTTTCATTATAGGAATCTTACTCCTCCAAGGCATATACTAAATCTGTGCTGTCTAATACAATAGCATGATGATAAAAATTTAATTATTAAATAAAGTTTAAAATTTGGATCTAGTTTTAATCAATTGTTACTATATTTTCTTTAAAAAATTATGTCTAGACGAAAGAACCAAGATGGCAGCATATGTAAACACCTGTACTTGCTGCCTCCCACAACCACATCAAAAGTACAACTAAAATACATAACAACAATCATCCAGAACCACAGGAAATCTGGCTGAGTGGAAGTACTACAACTAGAGGTAAAGAAGAAAGCACATTGAGACTGGTAGGAGGTGTGGAGGCTTGTAGGTGTGGAACAGGCTGGCACCTAGGTGTGCTGATTTTTTAATCAGGTGGCAGCTACAAGCTCCCACTTGCTCTGAGCTCCAGTGCCAGGCGAGACTCAGGGGGACCCAGACACATACAGGGAGAAGCTGAAAAGTAGTAACTTACTACAAGGGAGTACCCATACGACCCTCAGCTGATTTCTCAACAGAAACTATGCAGACCAGAAGGGAGTGGCAAGAAATATTCAGTGATGAATAACAAGAACCTACAACCAAGATTACTGTACCCAGCAAAGCTATCATTTAGGATTGAAAGTTAGATAAAGAGCTTCATAGATAAGAAAAAGCTAAAGGAGTTCATCACCACCAAACCAATATTATATGAAATGCTGAAGGGTATTCTTTAAGAAGGAGGAGGAGGAGGAAGAAGAAGAAGAAAAGGTAAAGATAAAAAATTATGAACAACAAAGTGACAATAAATACATATCTATCAACTAGTGAGTCTAAAATCACATGAATAAAAAATCTGATGAACAGAATAAACTGGTGAATGTAATAGAATCAAGGGCATGGAAATGGAGCAAACTGACAATTCTTAGGGAGAAGGGGATGTGGAGGGGTTTGCAGGAAGAGATTGGACAAAGATCTTATATGCATATATGCAGTACCTATGGATGTGGATAGTGGGGTGGCGAGGGCCTAGGGTGGGGTGGGAACTGGGTATAGAGGAGCTATGGGGGTGGAGGGAGAAGAGGGACATCTGCAATAATCTGAACAATAAGGATTAAAAAATAATAAAAATAAATAAATGTAAAAAAATTATGTCTAGCCAGTTTATCAATTTATTCTTATTAATTATTATGTTTAATAGTCTCATTGATTTTCTAGATATGTAGTCAAATAATCTAGAGGTATTTAAGAAAATATCTAGATAACTTTGAGTTGGGGAGAGAACTGCTTACATAAGTTAGAAAACTCAAGTCATAAATGATGGACTTGGTTACATATTTTTAAACCTCTATATAATAATAACTAGCATACACTGAGCATTGTTTTAAGAAGTTTATTTTTAGAAAGTGCTCAGTATAGTCTCGCTACAAGTTGGTTGTATTACTTTTGACAATTATTAGGGTCAGCTAGGTGTCATTGTCATAGGCTCTTTGGGAGTTTTCCTTCAAGAAGTGGTAAGATTGAAGCCAAGCAAAGATGGAATTCATGAATAGATGAGAATGGACAGAGAAAGGAAAGGCAGCCCTTAATTCTCTGGAGAATGAACAGAAAAGGGTTGTTATTTGGGTAATTAGGGCTTTTGATGGCTAAAGAGGAAGACAAATATAGAAGCAATGAGATCAGAAAGAAACTAAATATATCGGTGAACTCAAAACACAATTTTGATATTTAGGGGACACAATTTAAGAGAGGTTAAAAGCCCCCAAATTCCCCCTTTTAAAGCTAATGTAAAGATACTGGTTATCTAAATTTTATGGAGGCAACTGTATGTGGTATGTGTAATCAGAGCTGGAAAGAGCATTGGCAGTTCTTTTCTAGTCAAGTGAACTAACAGCCCTTGTCTTGAATTTAGGGCAGAATTTGGCCAAGCTGTAGCAACTCTTAATTGATGTAATACAGCTTGAGACCATCATCTATCCAACAGAATGCTTCTTGGCATGCCTGGGGACCTAGGACATTCCATTACTCGTGCCAGACAACCAAAATTCAATGTTTCATGTCCCACCAGTGTGCTGTTAGTAAGTTAATAATAGAAACTTGAAATCACCACAGTGCACATCAATCGGTATAAAAATTAGACATTGAATTCTTCATTATTCAACCCTATTAATGTTTATAGAATTTGACTGTTATACTAAGTGGTGGTGTTAGCATCAAAATATGTGAACAATCCTGAAATAACTGCATTTTAGACAAAGAAATCATCTTATTAGTACTTTGTCTCTGTGTCCTGCAGATAACGATCCCATCCACCAGGGGTCTCTAGCTCACTGGCATTATCAGAGTCTAACTCCTCCATGGCTTATACTAAATCTGTGCTTTCCAATACAACAGCCACCAGCCCCCACGGGGCGATCTAAATTTAAATTAGTTAAGATTGCACAAAATGTAAAAGTCAGTTTCTCAGTTTCATTAACCACATTCTATGTGCTCAGTAGCCATATGTGGCTAGCGATTCCCATACTGGACAGTACAGACCTCTAACACTGCAGAGAGTTCTAGTGGACAGTGCTGCCCTCCGGCCTGCAGGTTAATCCACCAATGTGGAATACTAGTTCAGGGTGATGCCATTAAAAGGACAAAGAGGCAGCATCTGTCCTGACTGCCCTGGCTAAGTCTTCAGGACTCTGTTTGAATCCTCCCTTTTAAACAGCCAGTGTCCTGGGTGGATGATGAAAATATCCTCTGTGAGCCCATTCAGTTTTCTCTCCCTCATAGCTAGCATGTTATAGCTCTTTCATAATTTGTAGATAGCATTTCATTTTTTTTCCCCTCTGAGAGATGTGATTTAAAAAATGAGAAGACCTCATTCTCTGTCCCCTCACCTCCCCAGTCTGCTCCTAACAAGCTGAGAGAACCTCACGGGGCTTACATTTGCTCCTGAGTTGGGTGACCAGATGTCCTCTAAGACCTGAGACACTGGAACCTGTATGGAAGGTGGCTCCTTAAATTAGTTCTCTCTGTAAGATACCATTCTTTAAAGGGAATAGGGTATTACTCTTTATGGAAACATAGCCATGGGCTATAATCTCTGTCCTATACACTGACATTTTGAACAAGTGCTTTTAAAATTATTTTATTTTAACGAAAAAAAAAGGGGGGGGTTCTTTTGAGTCCAATGTTCCCATTTTTCTCAAACTATAGGTGGAAATGTTTTTGTATCTGGAGTTTCTCTTGCACGTAGTATTCATCCTACAGTGAATGGGCCAAATCTTCACCCACTTGTGTGTAGCTCATTGCTTATCATATCGATAATTCATGTAATTGAAGACAGTGAAAACCAATGATGAAATGGAGTTTAGGGAGCGGAAACTGTGAGCAGGAGGAAGCAGATGATTAAAATGGAGATGGTGGTCAGGAGCCTCAGTTGTTTTCTCCAGGTGTTTTGTTGGCAGAAATTAAAAAAAAAAAATCACCACAAACCCAACTTTTCTATCAAACGCCACCTGAAAGTTTTCAACTACAATGATGCAAAGAAAATACATGCTAATTATGAGCAGGAACATTATCTATTAATATGTTAATGAAGCAGGTTTGCTAATAGTGAGAGACCTGAATTTTAATAAAATTTTAAGAGCTTCTTGATTACGTGTTTGTTAGTCGATATGATCATTTAAAATTATCTCTAGGTGGCTTTGCCTGGAATAAAACCTACATTAGAACTGTATTCTAAGCAGGCCTTAATGAAGCAGGTGAGGGTACCATCTGTGACATGAATACTGCCAGCCAGAAATTCACTTCCAAAGAAATGTAAACTAGTTAGCAGGAAACATGTTATCATATCTGCCAGTAACAGCTTACAATGCAGGTAATTTATTGATGCATTTACTTGCTAATTTTTTTCAAACGTATTTGCTTATGAAGATAATGTTCCATTGAATTAATGGATACTGCCTTTCAATATTGGAAGGGTTATTTTTTATTAAAAGAAGCAACTCTAGTGTCCTGTTTTGACAACATCCCATACATAGATGAAAACTGTTTTATCCACCCAAACTGAGACATCTTTTGAGAAAAAGACAGCGCCACCAAAAATCCCAAAACCAGAATTAGTAGAGAAACCTCATTGATGTATCTATTAGTAGGAGAAACTGTGCTACCTTGTTCTTCAATAAGATTTCAGCAGCAAAGTGGCTGGTAATCCCTGTTGCCTCTCTGTAGTAGCGTGGGTGGATGTGCTCAGCACCACCCTTCATTTTGTGTGTTAGAGCCGAGGCCCTGATTAGTGGTGGGGCCTGGATTACAGCCCAGGGCTTCTGAAGAGAAAGCAGGTGCTAAGGGGCCAGAAGAAAATCCCAGGTACAGAACCCAATGAGATGACCCAAGCAGCCCAGGGCAAAGGCGTGGAGTCTCTGAAGGGTGTGTACAGTGGGCTTTGTTGGATCTTTGGGTGTTGGTTGTGGTTTGGATGTGGGTGTGGCTCAAGTCTTCTCTTCTGTGTCTGAGGCAATGATGAAAGTGTTAGTGAAGGAAAGAAAAAGTTCATCCTAGGAAGCAAGGAAAGGTGGCTAAGAACCCAGTCCCAATGACCCGAATCAGTTGCCTATGCGCTTCATAGGTCAAGAATGAGGGAAAGTAAAGGAGGCAGGTGGGTGGGATGAGGAAGAGCAGGGACCTCTAACTCTTGTCGCCCTGAAGCCTGGAGCGAGGCAGCAGAGGAGAGGCTACAACAGGAAATCACCTTCAAAGAAGCGATGCCCACCTGAGAAACCAGAGGCGTTTCCTCCCAGCAGCTCCTTTAGTAAAGGTGACTCAGATTCACTAGGCCCCTCCCTTCATTTCCCAGGTACTGGAATGCTTTCATTTCCTGGTGTCAATAAACAAGCATGCTTCTGTGGGAGTTATTAGAAACTGGTAACACTCTCATAAATATTTGGTAGTTTTTCTAATGAAATTTCTGAAGGTCTTTTTTTTTTTTTTTTTTTTTTTTAAGGTCCATAAGAAACATTTCAAGAAGGCAATGGGCCATTAAATGGCCTCTAACTGGGCCCCGGGTGAGTTTCCTTGGGGGCATGCTGCCCTCTAGGGGTTGAAGCATGCGGTGTAGAGGAAGATAATAGAGGAGGAAGAGCCTTGTTTGTTTAAGGGAATCAAATACTTCACTAGAGGAGTTTGGTTTTTCACGATAATAATTCATTCTTTTCACCCAATTGTATTTGAGTTTTAGAAAAACTTAATTTTATAGAAATTATTACCTATTCTAAAATCTATTCTAAATACAGCAATATCAGATTTAATATAGCCCTTTTAAAAATCCTCTTTATTTTTAAAAATATATATATTTGGTATTTGCCATCAAGTAGGGTGAGTGGGGACAGAGAAGAAATGTGCAGGCACCCTGGCCGGTGTGGCTCAGGTGATTGGAGCGTCATCCATACACTGAAAGTTTGTGGGTTCAATTACTGGTCAGAGCACATGCCCAGGTTGTGGGTTTGATCCTTGGTGGAGGCAAGCGATCAATGCTTCTCTCCACCTCTCCCTCCTACCTCACTCTACAGTCAGTAAAAAACATACTAAACTTTTGTGTGTAGAGACATTTTTAAAGCAATCGTACTCCAACTCCCGATTGTTGAGTCAAAAGTCTTTTCCCCTCTGCTGGTGGCTACTTTGAGCAGATCCTTCCACACGCAGCCACGTGTAACTCTCACCTCAATTTTCCTGAGCGGGTAAGGGCCTGACATCAAGAAACAACAGAACCTCTCTTTGAACCCAAGTTTCCTTACTCCAAAATCAGTGCACTTCCCATTTTCCATCAGGAAAATACAACCGGCTGTCACTTAGCTTTTCAACAACTTATTGGACACTTTTTTTTGCGCCTCTGATTTTGTACAATAATCATGGCTTTAGGTTTTTTAATAAATAAAAGGATCCATGGGTAAACAAATATGTGATAGCCATACAGTTAATCCTTTGGCAACACATTTATCCAAAACCTCGATTTTGTTAACGTAGCCTTGAAAGAAAACTAGTTGTAAAAATTAGTATTGTGGCATAGAGAGAAATTCAGGTCCTAAGGACTCAGGGGGTGAGCCAGAAAAAGTTCAAGTAACAACAGAAAACAAAAGTGGAGGCACAGGGTAAATCAAGAAAAATGGCATATAAAATAGTGAAACAGCAGAATCCTGACCTCCTGTGGCTGGGGTGCCTCAGACACCACAGGAGGATGGATGAGAGAATCATGGCCCTTTCTGGGCTGGATATGTGCTCCCCCCAGGCGGTTGCTGCCAGCTGGGACACTCCTGCCCCTTTCCCCTGCCTTCTACCCCCAGCCCACATACACAACATCACAACAAAAAGGTCAGGGCAGGCTGTAAAGCCGTTCTTCAGCTACAGATGCTGCGTTAGTGGAGAGGGAGTTTGTGGAGTGGAAACGGCAGCCGAGAGGAGGCAATTCTCAGAGTCATAAACAGCTGCAGCTGGCACTCTACACACAGTGCCCCCCCCCACTCTCCCCCCTCCCCACACGAATAAATAATAGCATCACAGAATCTAAGAACTGAAAAGGACTTTACCAGTTGCTTTTCTAACCCAGCTATCTAAAATGCACAAATCCTCCTGAGCTTCCCTAGTAATCCTCTAACTTTTAGCAAGGCCTTGCTTAAATTACACTCACTTAAACCTGCCTTCATCTTGAAATACACTAGACTTAGCTCTGGCTGATGCCAGTGTGTTTGATAATATTTACTGTCAGATATATCGGTACAGTCAGATATATCTTTCCCAAATTATGGTCCCTTAGACATGATAACAAGGAACTACCCCCCCCCCCACACACACCCCTGCTCCCATTTCCAATGGTCTATTCCTAATACATTGCACAGAGGCACACCTACCAGCATGGATGCTCTTTTGATGATGTTGTTGATGTTATCAGTGATTTTTCACTCTGTTTCCACAACTTCTAAAAATATCTTGAGGTGGAAAAACAATGCTGACAGAGCTCTGAACAGGAGAAATCAAATCATAGGGTCCTCTTCTTTTGCAAAAGGAACTTATAGAGGAAGGAAAAAAAATCTGCTGCTGAATGCTTGAAGTTGCCTTAGAAAATGGTTTCATATTCTTTTTTTGAATGGAGCCACTTTTAAAACAAAGGTCTATAGCTATAAATTGATTTGCTAGTATGTGCTTGTGTCTGGAGGAGAGAGAGAGAGAGAGAGAGAGAGAGAGAGAGAGAGAGAGAGAGAGTAGAATAGAACCTGAAACCCTTCTGTCTGGAGGCCGAGCTCTAACCACAGAGCCAAATCTGCCTGGCTGGCTTAGGTTATAGCTTCAGAAAAATTAAGATGTAATATCTGTCACATCTGTCTACCTAATGCTGAAATTAAAGAATATCTCAAAGTTCCTAAAATGTGAGAACTTTTATTGTTTCTTAACCACACTGGATTTCTTATGACTCATCTTCATGTCACCATCCTTATTTTCATTTTAAACCAGTTTAAGATCAGAGCACTCACTCTTCTAGATAGGTGTATTAACTTGTTTGGGCACAAAGAACTCAATGACCCAGAGTGAACTTACTAACCAGGAATTTCACAAGAAAATGGTGCATTTCCTCTCCCCCTTTCCCTGCAGAGCAGTTTGGTTCTAATTCAGGGTTGGAAGTGAAAGTTTACAATCTCCCCAGCCAAGGTTCAACCTCAGTCATCCCAGTGGGCAAAAGATTAGAAGCCTAAGGCACTCCTCAAACCAACATCCCAGCTCTGACCCCTCTGGGATACCCGGGTCTCATCCCCGCACACACCCCCCCCCACCCCCACCCCGAGCCCTGCAGCTTCACTCCTTTGTGCACGTTTTACATGGATGTCCTGAAAGGCTGCCATGTGCCAAACACCAACCCGGGTGCTAGTAATACAGAGGTGAACACAATTTACATGATCCCTGCCCTCCTGGCAAGTAAGAGAAATAAACAGGCAATCAGAGGTGTGGGTAGAGCTGTGACGGGTAAGCAGAGAGTGCTGTGTGAGCAGTGAACGAGTTTCCTGGCGCTGACTAGGGTTGGGGGACAGTTGGGTCAAATCTCTCCGAGGAGGATATCTTTGAATCAGGGTTCCAGGGAGAGAAGGGGAGGGAATAAGTGTGAAGAACTAGAACCCTGGCACCTTTTATTAAAGAACTGCAGGAAATTCAGTGTATCTGCTTATACTGTATGCGTGTGGGGGGCAGATTTGGTGAGTGTCGGCACTGGGAGAGGAAAGTGGCTCATGGCAAAAATGAAAATAAATGACAGTTATATCCCATGTTAAGAAGTTTGGGCTTGATCCTACAAGTAGTGGCTAGCCACTGCAGGGTGTTAAGCCGCTGAATAACATGATCAGACATTTATCACATAAACATTGCTATGAGCGCAGTGTGGAGAAGGTAAGTGAAGCTAGAAGCACAGAGGAGACTGCAGTAACCCAGCTGAGAGAAAATGTAGCCCGCACACTGCAGTGCTCTGACCCCTGGCTTCTAGATGCAAGACTGGTTCAGAGCTTCCAAGAATCATTATATCTTCCCTTTCTCATTCCTTCAGTGTGCTACTGTTGTGTATGAACATGCTTTTTATTATATGTACTAGAGGCCTGGTGCACGAAATTTGTGCATGGGGAGGGCCCTCAGCCTGGCTTGCACTCTTGCAATCCAGGATCCCTCAGGGGATGTCTGACTGCTAGTTTAGGCCCTATCCCACAGTGGGATTGGGCCTAAACTGGCACTTGGATATCCCTCTCAAAATCTGGGACCCCTGGCTCCTAACCACTCACCTGCCTGACTGTCTGATCACCCCTAACTGCTCTCCTGCCCGCCTGATAATCCCTAACCACTTGGATGCCTGCCTGGATTGCCCCTAACTGTTCACCTGCCAGCCTGATTGCCCCTAACTGCTTGCCTGCCTGATTGCCCCTAACCACCTCTGCCTCAGTCCCTGCTGCCACGGCTTTATCTGGATTGACATTCGGAAGGTCGTTCGCCTGTCTGGTCTAGTTAGTATATTATTCTTTTGTTATTATAGATTTTATATTCTTTGATATCTTGGAATCTGTGGACAGAGGAGGACCGACCCCTCCCAGGATTAGCTAATTCCTAGAGACAGCAAACAATTTGCCTGCAAGTGTGCCTTCCATATGCAAGTCAATCAATCCAGAGCCCAAACCTCAAACCACATTCTCTCTCTGGCTTTTATGCTCCAGGAAGCAATATCCCTCTGCACTAAACATCCCAGGACCAGGTTCTGGATAACTAGAGACCACCCCTAGAACCCAGAGCCCACTGAAATTATTCAAACTATCCAACCCTCTGCCCAATCAGCTGCTTATCTTACCTAGTTCACTCCTTCCCAGAAAAACAAAACAAACAAACAAACAAACAAAAAAAGCATAATAAGGCTTTTGTCCATTCTTTCCCTTTGCTCCTTCTGCCTCCTAACTGACCCTGGTGGTATGATATGCCTCACTCCTCTTGGAAACAGTGACTAACAAACTACCTCTTTAATGGCAATTGTCTCCTGACCTGTTGTTCTCACCATACCTGAATAAAAACATAATCCCAGGTACATTTTAAAATAGATTGCATTCCACCTAGGTGAGCCTCATGCTAGGAAAGTCTTGAGAATCCATGACTAATTTTATTTAGACCTAAAGTGCTATGCAATTTTACTTAGTTGCTCTTACACACCACCCTACTTATGTTATCTATAGCAGTTTTATGAGTTCTGTAGGAGAGTTAAAGTCTTTTGTGAATTTTAAATACAGGTAGTATTAGATTTAGCAAGTTGAAGATCATTGGTAAGTTTATAGGAGACTGGAGAATTTCTCCTTTGGCAATGAAGAATTAGCAGCAACAGGAATTACCCTACAGCTATAAATAATAATAAAACAGATAAAACAGATGAAACAATGGCTTTCAGACATTGGGTAGTAGGCAACATAGGACTGACCATGGAGAAAAGGAAAACAAATGAGATGAGCTTTAGGATTTCCTAGCTTTCTGTTTAGAGCCAGTTTCAGGCCATTCTGCAGAGAGGGTGAACTCAAAGAACCTAACACTCCTACTGAGCTAAAGAGAATAAGATCAAGATAGCTAAAATCTATAAGGCAAACTACTGAAAGATGGGGGTGGTTTCACAGAGAAAAAGCTCTGAAGGTCAGCAGAGGAACCCTCTTAAGTCTTTGGTTGAGTACTGATCTACACATAAATGAGAGAAAACTCCCCAAGGCAGAGGAAAAATTAGCCAGAACAATTCCTGGAGATCACACAGTGCTGGGAGGAGTTCATATCCCCACAAACCAAATTGGAGAGACCCCATAACACATTAGGTGGAGTCCTCAGAAGGGTCATGCCTCAGTGATAAAACATTAACCCCCCCCCCAAAAAAAAAACTGCTATTCTGGACTCAACCTTAAAATCAGCACAGCTTAAAATCAAACCTCAAGAGAGCCTAATGATTCACAAGTACCTTAACTAAATGCCAGAAAAAAAAGTCAACAATTTTCAAAGGAATAGCAAATAGAGCAAAATTCACAACTCTGTATCCTATAAAACTTTATCAGACCTTTAAAGAAGCAGAGAAATATGACCTGTAACCAGAATAAAAAGCTATCGAGAGACAGAATCAGAAATGACAGAGATCATAGAATTCATAAACAAGGACCTTAAAACAAGCACTATAAATCTTATTAAGTATGCTCAAGAAAAATATAAACTTATAAGTATACTTATAAGTATGCTCAAGAAAAATATAAACTTGATGAAGAGAGATATGGAAGACCTACAGGAATACCTCATTTTATTGCACTTCATGTTATTGAACTTCACAGGTGTTGCATTTTTCACAAACTGAAAGCAAGACCCTCCACCAGCAAATAGATTATGACTTACATTACTGCAACACTTGCATCATTGCAATACTTGCTGTATTGTGGTGGTCTGTAATCCACAATAGTTCCAAAATACGCCTGTATGTTAAAAAAGAAGACCCAAATAAAACTTCTAGAAATAAAAATACAATATCAGAAAAGATAGGTGAACTTAAAGACAGTGCAACAATAGAAATAAACCAACATGAAGCACAGAGAGAACAAACCCCTTCCCCCCACAACATTAATGACTGTCCAGTATACCTTTTAACTGAAGTCTGGAGGAGAGGAGACTTGGGAAAGAGAAGGGGTCATAAAATATAATTGAAGAGCCAAAACCAGTTTGGCTCAGTGGATAGAGCATCGGTCTGCAGACTGAAAGGTCCCAGGTTCAACCTTGGTTGCGGGCACACCCCCAGTAGGGGATGAGCAGGAGGTAGCTGGTCAATATTTCTCTCTCATTGATGTTTCTAGCCCTCTATCCCTCTCCTTCCTCTCTGTAAAAAATCAATAAAAATATATTATATATATATATATATATATATATATATATATATATATATATATAATTGAAAAATAAAGACAAAATGCAAATTTGTTTAAAATTATAAACCTACTAGAGGCCCGGTGCACGAAATTCATGCATGGGGACAGGAGGGGGGAAAGATGTCCCTTAGCCCAGCCTGCACCCCCTCCAATCTGGAACCCCCTGAGGGATGCCCGACTGCCCATTTAGGCCCAATCCCACCTAAACAGGCAGTCGGACATCCCTCTCACAATGCAGGACTGCTGATTCCCAACTGCTCCCCTGCCTGTCTTCCTGTTTGCCCCTATCCGCTTCTGACTGCCAGCCTGATCACTCCCTAACCACTCCCATGCCAGCCTGATTGGTGTCTAACTGCTTCCCTGCCAGCCTGTTTGCCTCAACTTCCCTCCCCTGCAGAGTTGATCGACTCTAACTCCTCTTCCTTGCAGGCCTAGTCCCTCTCAATTGCCCTCCCTTGTAGGCCTGGTGTCTCCCAACTGCCCTCCCCTGCTGGCCATCTTGTGTCCACATAGGGGCAGGATCTTTGACCACATGGGGGAAGCTATTGTGTGTTGGAGTGATGGTCAATCTGCATATTACTCTTTTATTAGATAGGATAGATCCAGAGATCAAGAAACTCCAAGCAGAATAAGCATAAGCTAAACCACTTTAAGGTACATCAGATTCAAATTGTTTAAATGCAGCGATACTGAGAAAAATCTTAAAAGCACTCAGGGGAGGGGGGAGGGGTGAAGATAGATTACCTAGAGAGAAATAAAGGAAAAGAATGACAGTAGATTTAATATCAGAAATTGTATAGGCCAAAAGACAATAGAACATCTTTAAAGTGCTGAAAGAAAAAAATCCTGTCAACCCAAAATAATATACAGTGAAAATATATTTCAAACAGAAATGTGACCAATAAATTCAAAGTAATCCCAATAAAAATCCTAGCAGACATTCACAAATGCAAATGAACCAGTTGATTTTAAAATTTGACAATGCAAATTACCTAGAATATATATAATTATTTTGAGAAAATGACACCAAGTTTTAGAATTCATATTACCCGACTTCATGACTTACTATAAAGCTAGTTATCAAAAGAATGTGATATTGGTAAAAGTATAGACATAAATCAATTGATGTTTAACAAAATATTACAAGGTAATTCAAAGAGAAAGAATAGTTTTATTGGTTTTTAATCCTTACCCAAGAATATGCTTTAGTTGATTTTTTAGAGGGAAAGGAAGGGAGGGAGTGTGCATGAGAGACACTTCAATGTGAGAGAGAAACATAGATTGGTTGTCTCCCATTCCTGCTCTGACCAGGCATTGAACCCACAATCCAGGTATGTGCCCTGACTGGGAATCAAACCATAACCTTTTGGTGTATGGGATGCATTCTAACTAACTGAACCACCTGGCCAGGGCAAGAAAAAGAATAATTTTTAATAATGGTCCTGGGACTTTTCATGTATGGTCACAGTTGGGAATACAAGGTAAAACGAAACAGTTACACTGCTTAAGCAGCTGGACATCTAGATGGGGGGGAAAAGAACCTTATTCCTTACCTCCCAACAAAAATTAACTATCAGTGAATTATAGACTTGAATTTAAGAGCTAACAGTATATAGTTTCTAGAAGAAAAACTTCTAGGAAAAATCTTCATGATTCTGGTTAATAAAGATTTCTTGTAGCAAATGACTTACAATTAAAAAAAGCAATAAGTTGGATTTATCAGAATTTAAAACTTTTGTTTTTTGAAAAAAAACAACCTTAAAAATAAAAGTGCAGGTCACTGACCAAGAGAAAATATTTGCAAAACCCAGATCTGAGAGAATAGAGACTTTCATCCAGAATACATAAAGAGCTCTTCTAATGTAGTGACAAGAAGACAAACAACCTGGCTTGTTTTAAAATGGGCAAAAGATTTGAAGAGGTACTTCACCAAAGAAGATATATGATAGCAAGTAAGCACATGAAAAGATGCTAAAATCATGAGTCATTAAGTGAATATAAATTGAAAGTATCATGAAATACCTCTACAACTCACTAGAATGGCTAAAATGTAAAAAGACTGACAAACCCAGTGTGTTGAAGATGTGGAGCAACTAGAATTCTCATTCTAATTGTTACTGAGAATGAGATGCTATCACCAATTTGGAAAACAGTTTGGCTGTTTCTTCTGCAGTAAAATGTATACTTTTATATGACCCAACAACTGCATTTTTTAAGTAGTTACCCAGGGGAAATGAAGACTTATGTACACACCATGAATTATTCATGAATGTTTATAGCATTTTTATTCATAATAGCCAAAAATTGATAATGTAAAAAAAGATATGTAAGTAAATCACGAAAGAAGCCTTATAAAAAGGCTACACACTTTATGGTTCCACTTATATAAAATTATACAAAAGGCAAAACTATAGTTACAGAAATCAGATCAGTGGTTACCAGAAGTTGGTGGCAAGGAGAAAGAAATGACTACAAAGAGGCATGTGGGAACATTTGGGGCGATGGAAATGTTCTCTATTTTAACTGCAGTGGTTGTTACATGACTGTTTACATTTGTCAAAACTCATCAAATTGGTGAATGTTGTTGTATGCTAAGTAGACTTCACAGAAGAAAAATTGAAGACTGTGAGTATAGACAAATACTAGTATTTAAAAAGTTTTGCTAGAAGGGGGTGATAGTTAGCAAAAAAGGAGGGTCAAGAGAAAATGCTTTTTTTAAGATGGAGGATCTGGCAGTATGTATATATGCTGACTAGAGGCGCATGAATTCGTGTATGGGTGGGGTCTGGCAGCCCACCCTGATTGGGGTGGGGGCGGTAATTGGGGACCGTTGGCTAACCCCACCCCCTTGTCTGGTTGAACTTCCTATGGAACTCCCAGTTGAGGGGAGAATTTGCATATTAAGCTTTTATTATATATACGATAAAGAGAAAAAAGCAATATTGTATATGCAAGAGAGCAAAAATCCTTTCTGCTTCTATCTACATAGAAGCAGGAACCACTCACTCTTCTGTTACTGTATGTTGGGAAGACAGAGTACAAGGGAACACTGGCTGTCAATGCAGTGATGTGAGGGTACAAGTGTATGGATGGTATCCTTACTGGCTACCTCAGTTTATACATGAAGTAGGAACCTGAGTGTAAGGGCTGAGGAGGAGGTGGGAAGTTGAGGAGAAACAAAATGGTATGAAACAGTCAAGGAGGATAATGGGAGAATGAATGGTGATGGCCGGGCAACATTAAGGACTCATTTGAAATTGGCAGCTAGAAATTTAAAATGAGACCAATCAGTGTGGTTGTGTGTTCTTTTGTTTGTTTTGTTTTTGTTTTTGTTTTTTCCAGTCATTGGTGCTGCCTGAGGTTGCAGAGTAGATGGAGAGCTGGATTTAACAGGAATTACAGTTTTGCCTGTGTGCTATATGAAACGAGAGGGGTCAGGAGATTGAGAGTATGTTCAAGGGAGTGATTATAATGACTGGTCATAGAATTTAAGTTGGGTAAGGAGGTAGGTGAGGGCATCAAGGGATTGGGGAATAATGAAGGGTCAGAGGACCAATGAATTGAAATAAAAAACCTTACTCATGGACATCCTACTTCAGTCAACAGTTTAGGAATGTGTCCCGGAGAAATATTGATGCAGGTGTGCAACACCTATAAAACGTTCACGTCAGTATTTTATATAACAGTAAAATTATAATATATAATACAATATTAATGAGAATTGGTAAAATAAATTGTAGTCCTAAATTAAAAACAAGTTTTGTGTTGCTGTATGTATATCCATCAGGTTCCATACGCGACTATGCTGTGGATTTATAGGGAAGTGAGATTGAGAAACTTATTTTCTGGCATTTCAATTAGGGTTGTTTGTCCTTCTATTGTTCTGACACCATATTACGATATAAAGACTTCTTAAAATAATAGGTTAAAAAGTAAATGATAATGCAATTAGTCCTCGCAGTGATTTTTATCACCTACAGATGAGTCATGGCAGAAGAATCTCCACAGACATAGCCCTCAAATTAAGTGACTAAACACAGTTCCTGAACTGATGATCAGTCCTCATGATGTCTATGATGCTCTCCTGCCTGCTCGTGAAGTTGGGTGTTAAGCACTCTCCCAGATGTCACCAAAAGCCTGTGGCATAGATATTGTCCAACATATTGGGAATAGACACATTTCCTATTCTTTTGGAGACTACAGTATAAAATATATAATATATGCAGTATATACTTTATAATATGAAATATCAAATTGTGATATTTATGCTGGAAGTTTAAAGGAATAATTAACATTGAAAGCATTTATATGTGGTCATAAGTTAAACATTTAAGAAGAACACAAATGTCGATTGTATTATTTTAAAAATATTTTTAAATTTATTTTTTGAGAGCCCAACCGGGGCATGCTCTGTTAGAGCCCAGAACAAACCCACACAGTATGATACCCACGCAAATGAGCCATGTTGGGCAGGCTAGGTTGTATTAGTTTTCAAAATATCCACTGCCCCTCCTGCCTGGTTTGTATTAAGCTTGATCATGTGACTTTGCTTTAGCCAATTAAATGTGAGAAGTGATATATACCCTTTTCAATCAGAAACTGTAACAGTGATCTTATATTCTCTTTATCCTATAGAGCAGAAATGTCTTATACCGGAGATTGTTCCTTTGCTTATGCCTCAGAGTGAAAACGGAATGGTACAGGGCCGCAGGGACATGGGGCAGAAATAAGAAAAAAACACTTTACAGTTAAGCCATTGAGATATTTGGGTTGTGTGTTTTGTAAAACTTAGTCCAAGCTGACTGCTGTAATAAACTAAGCAGATTGAACATTGCACTGGATATATGCAGAAAACTGAAGTGCATTCTGTAGAATGGAGTAGGAACTATATTTATTCAGTGCCAACTATCAGACATTTTTAATAGGTTTAATATGCATAGTAAGCACATGTAGTAGATAGTATTATTTCTAAATAAAGACCTAAGGACTAAAGCTAAAAGTAATTTCATGCAATTAATGTGAAAACCACTATTCAAGTATTTGTTTTCCAAATCAAGGATTGATCAATTGCCAAGTCCATCTTCTTTCCACTCCATCCTTTTAAAGAGTTCTGCCCTAACCAGTTTGGCTCAGTGGATAGAACATCTGCCTGTGGACTGAAAGGTCCCAGGTTCAATTCTGGTCAAGGGCATGCACCTTGGTTGAGGGCACCTCTCCAGTAGGAGGTGTGCAGGAGGCAGCTGATCAATGTTTCTCTTTCAATGTTTCTAGCTCTCTATCCCTCTCCCTTCCTCTCTGTAAAAAAAAAAAAAAATCAATAAAATATATTTAAAATAAAATAAAGTGTTCTGAGTTTAGTTGCAGCATTAAATAGGGTGGACCTAGGTGAACTCTAGATTTGTATTCCAATTGGTTAGGGAAAGCTTTATAGATATGGAAGAAGTCCTGAAAATTTAAAATTATCTACAGAAAAAGAAAAAAA
Source organism: Vespertilio murinus (assembly GCA_963924515.1). NCBI lineage: Eukaryota > Metazoa > Chordata > Mammalia > Chiroptera > Vespertilionidae > Vespertilio > Vespertilio murinus. The sequence continues at coordinate 133,963,727 of OZ004704.1, read as the reverse complement.
AACATTCGTGAATTTCCTGGAAACATATAGTCTAAAAGAAGTTCCAAGGTAGCATGATGGCTGGATGATAAAGGCACAGTCAACTTTTCTGAGATGATCTGAAGGTTCAAAGCTTTAGTGTGTAAAGAGGTAGAACACAAGGACATCTTGGTGATGAACTCCTAGAAACCGGATGAAGGAAAGTTGGACAAGAATCATGAGGTTATGGGGAAGTAGGGCCTTCTTAAAGCAACTGTAGACAGCTATGTTCATGGGGTCAAGGGGCAATTTAAAGAGAGTTCATTTGGATTTCTTTTGGTATATAATCTGGACTTTGTATGTCTTATGTGCAATGATGAGCTATTACATCTGTGAAGAGTTGGGCCTCTGTGTCCCCATCAACTCTAACTTGTCAACAGTGGTGAGAAGTTAGAGTTCTCACCCTCCTTAGAGCCAGAATCCCCACACTTAAATGCCTATGCTTAGATAAATTTCTCAGCTTCCCCCTGTTGTCTGCAAATTAGCAGACTGAAGATCATATATGAAAATGATGGGAGATTGTTAATGTTAAACCAATTGCAAAGGTGCCTTTTCAAAAGGATTGATGACAACTAAATATTCTAAATCCATGGTCGGCAAACTGCAGCTCGAGAGCCACATGTGGCTCTTTGGCCTCTTGAGTGTGGCTCTTCCACAAAATACCACTTGGCCTGGTTAAGTCTATTTTGAAGAAGTGGCATCAGGAGAAGTTTAAGTTTAAAAATTTTGGCTCTCAAAAGAAATTTCAATCGCTGTACTGTTGATATTTGGCTCTGTTGACTAATGAGTTTGCCGACCACTATTCTAAATCAACTGAGAATTACTCACTGCCTCCCTTTGAAGACTTCACAGACAGGAGCATTGGGTAGTGGTGCTCCCAGAAGTCCATGATTTGCCAGAGCTGATGGATTACTGCTCCTGGGAACCCTAGTGCTCCTTTGAATTCATGCCAAGTAAGAAACCAATAACCAGCTTCTCCATCTACGTCTTTTCCTCCTGCTCAATCGTTTCTTTGTTTTTTTCCTTGTTAAAGATAGAAATGGTTGAGGCTGATGAGAAAACTCTAAAATAGAGGAGAACTATTCTTTTTGAATCAATATGATCTCAGTCATTTGTTTGTAATTATAATTTATAGCTTACCTGAGTCTCTTATTCATTATGATACTATTCTATTAATGAGAAACCAAATTTATGAAAATAACCATATTTAATAGCTTAGCTTATTTACATATTTCTATACTTTCCATATTATCTTAAAAAATGTTATTTTTATAATGAAAAACAACCACAAATAAGCACCTTACATGGGCCTCATGAATGAGATTATAGAGTTTTTCTTTCTCATTAAGAAAAAAGAACTAAATATTTTCAAAATCTGCTACATACCCATTTGTATTTGAATTATATGCATGGATTTTATTACATACTTAAAATTTCAGAGGTAATAAGACAGCTGTGGAATTAGGTTGTTCAGTTGAATACCAGGAGTATTCGAGCACATATTCACTTTCCTCTCCATCAATAACAAGTGAGGTGAGGATTTTTGTAATGTTTCTTGGACAACAAAATTCTGGGAGCTCTATAGTATGTTAGTCCCTCCTGCTCCCACACAACCCCAGACTGATAAAATCATTAGCCTTATTTAAGATGTTTTATCCACAAATATGGAAAATTAGAAAATCCTACCCTATCTCTACTTGACTTGAGTTAAATATGAAATGCTGCCCTCCAGCCCCCGTGGATTAACAGCACCATTGAACACTCGGACAGATGACAGAAGCCATCATTGCCATGAGGCAGTACGTTTCCCTGCTCTAGCCAGTTCTGCTCAGTAGATAGAATGTTGGCTCTGGTTGCAGGTGCCATCCCGGTCAAGGGTCCCTGGTCAGGGTGCCTGTGTGGGAGGCAACAAATCGACATAAATGTTTCTCTCTGTCTTCTCCGCACCCATTCTCTCTAAAAATCGATGGAAAAGTATCCTTGGGTGAGGATTAACAACAATAGCAACAAAAAACAACACAACACAAAACAAAAGTTTCTCAGAAAAACACTTCTTTGCTCACCATGCCATGCTTCTTTTTTCCTAGTGTTTTATGTCTCTTGCTCTGAATTTCAATTTTTGTTGTAAAAAGCATTCTTGTTATTTCACTGGTGCTTATCTGTGTCAGATCCTGGCATGTTATGATGATTTGAGGTTGCCTCTAGTTGAGAATTTACCTCCCAAGAGGTAATTTAAACCTAAACTGATAACTTCTTTAGGAAGAAGAGCTACTTAAAGCACTATCCTTCAGCGAAGCTGGAGAAGGAAGGTACAACAGACATCTCAGGTGAGAGACTGAAGGACCCTTTTAATGGGTGTTTGGCACTTTTGTCTCCGGTTTAATTTGTAGTCAGCCTCCACTCCCCTTCCCAGTGAAATCTGCCAAGTATCCTATCCAGCCTCTAGGAAGGGGAGGGGAGCGGGGAGCTGGTATTAGAAGGAGAGAGAAGTGACAGTCCTTCAGAGCTTTTAGCTGGGGAAATGCATTTGAAAACCTGTTGACTCAAAAAAGACCACCCCGTCAGGATGCAGGAGGACATTAAGCATGACCACGGTCCCCTCAGATGTTCTTTCCACAACACTCTACTCCCAGAAACTACAGTGAAACTACAATAGTTTTGAAAATTACATGACCTCAATAAAGACCTAGAGATTGTCATTGGTCCAAAAGGCAGAATATTGAAGATAAAATGATCTTCTACCTCCAAAATGTGATGTTACTTTTCTGCATAAATGATAAAAACTCTCCACTGGACATATTTAGAAAACCATGAGAATCCCTGTGCTTGAAAATCTGGGGTAGATGTGTGACTATTTAATAGCCTGACTGACTCTTCCTGGTTACAACGCCACTCTATGGGTCAGCGTTTAGGGAGCTCTGATCATGGCTTTGGTGAGCCTACAGACTGAGCAGCATAAGTGGTGGGTGAACAGGAGAAAGGAACATATCACGAATCTTGGAGCTGGGGTGTAGAGGGGAGTTCACTGGTACAGAATTGGAATTGTGAAAAGAAGTCAGGTATTATTTTATAAGTCCCCTCCCACATTATGGGTTAGAAGAATGATGAGTGACCTGGAGAGATACAATTTCTTATGCAGATTTAAAAATACTAAGTGATGCAATCATGTGCACTGAAATGATCATCCCTTAGCACAGGCACAGTTCTTTCTCAGCATTTCAAATGCTCCTTTGACTGTCTACTGTTCATGTTTACAGATAACTTGCCTCGGCTGATGAACCCAAACACCCAGAACAGATAAACATGATTAACAATTTAGCCATGCCAAACCCATAACTATCCTGCTTGGGCATTTTATTTCTAAGTCTAAAACGTTTTAAAGTAGTGAGTGAGTGTGTGTGTGTGTGTGTGTGTGTGTGTGTGTGTGTGTGTGTAAGAAGCAAATTAATTGTATAAACCAGGCAAGATAACAATAAACATCTAAACACCACTGTTAGAAGAAAAAGAATAGGTTAACCTGGGCTCAAATAACTTCCTTCTAACCCATCAGTTGCACATTATCCAAGATCCTTAAGTGCTAAATTGGTCAGATAAGAGACGTGCTAAGATGTAAGATCCTCTGAACAATGAGGAAAGAAAATTGAAGTGAAAATTGCAATATCCACCCACAAGAGACTTAAGTGAGACGAAGTGAAAATGTTTACAATGGAAGAAGAGAGAGAAAATGTGAAGATACTTAATAATAACAATAGCACTGGCGCTTAGGAAGGGAAAGGATGGCAGAGAAAGGGGCAGGGAAGGCAAAGTCATAAAGCTCCCCAGGGACCTGTCTGGGCCTGGGGGTGGGGAAGCTCGAGGAGCTTATTAGAGTCAGCAGCGAACCAAACTCTGAGGAGGCAATTGGTGTCCAGACAGCAGTAGCAGCAGATGTTTCTCATGGAAGAACAGTGGAATGACAGTCACAGGAAAATACAGTGACCTGCAGACAAGAACTGTTACACTGACAGCTGGACAAGAAGGCACACAGACATAGGGGAAACACAGTAGCTGTGTCCAAAAGGTTTGGTAGATAGTGGGGAAGGAGGGAGGCAAAAACATGGTAAAACATGTCTTTTAGAGAAGCTTCTATAAGTTAATCAGGTCTGTCAGCTGAGGAATAGAAACAAAGAATGGAAAATAATCCCCATCATGTGCTTAAAGGTATGAGATCTGGAGTTAGACTGCTTGGGTTCAGATCCTCTCTGTCACTTTCTAGCTGTGCAACCCTGGACAAGTTACTTATAAGCTCTTTGGCCTTCAGTGTTCTCATCTGTAAAGTGGGAATAGGAGTACCATCTTGCAGAGTTGTTGGGAAGATCGAATGAGTTAATGAGTAAAAGAACTTAGAATATTACCTGGTCCACAGGCAACATTTAAAATGCTAACAACTATACTGTGATATCACCTGATCAGCTTCGTGAGTGGCCCTGTGAGTGAGCTGTGTAGAGTGCTTTGGCATGTTCTCATCCTTCCAGACTATCCACAAGACAAGTTTATGATGGCTGGGTAGTGTATATATTGTCACCACATCAAGACTACAATTGTTCTCCTTAAGAGGAGTTTGCAGGGTGGTTTAAATGTAGGTTAAGCTGAAGACACTGGTAACATTCTATGAGGTTTTAACTGCTTTGGACAAATCACTTACTCCCACACACTGAGCCTCAGGGGTTTTTTAACTATAAAATGGGGCTAGTACATGTACAGTGCATAAGGTTCCTGTGAGATCCCTAGAGCACAGTAAGTTTCAATATAAGTTTGATGAATATACATAAATATAAGTTTGCTGAGTGTGATGCTGGTGACCGGTGACAGGTGTGAAACACTCACATCTAGGGAGGGAGACCCTGTTTTCACAGCTGCTAAAAGAGAGGCTTCGGGCTTAGCTTCCCTTGTCAGAGCCTGGAAGAAATGATCTTTTAGGTCATCGGGAAACTGACAGCTATCTTTTCTGCTTCTCACAGGTGTAAACAGAAGAAAAGGACAGCCTGAGTCTCTCAAATGGTTTGGTGGTGATCGGAGTGCTTTTATAATTCCCATCTTTAACTCCCATTTATGGCCTTTTCTCTCTAAAGGAAAGGGTCTGAAGGAAAAAGAGAAAAGGAAAGCAGGTAACAGTTTGTTCCTGATGGCTCCCGATGCTAATGTTATAGGGAATTTCTGCTCTCCTCCTGGCCAGGACACAGACCAGCTTGCTGGTGAGCTTCCTGCTATGGCTCTGATCACCTTGCTGGGAGCAGATAAATGGTTTTTCTTATTGGTTAGACCTCTGGGTGAATTTGGTTGAGGGCATGCTCTCCCAAAGAGCTCCTGGGAAGAGTTTCTTCCCATAGTCCAGACCTCTTAGACCTATGGGTCTCCACTTTGCACATGTTACTTTACAAGACCTACTTTCTCTAGAACACCAGGGGGGAAAAAAAGGACATGAAACTGAACAGGGGTGATTTTGCACTCTCTTCCCAAGAACATTCAAATCACCGTCACCACCAAGAGCAGAAGACAAGCTACAAATCTTTACCTCCATTCTTGGAGTGAAAACCCCCTCGGGAGGAACGGAGCATCCGGCCAGCTGACCACAGGGACAAGCCCCAGTGCAGGCCTTCGGAAACCCTTCCCTCCTTTGCTTTCCCATCTGCTCCACCAGGGCTAGCTAGGAAGTCTCCAGGGCTCTTCCCAATGTGTATCTCACAATGCCCATGTGCCCTCCCCAGTCATCATTTATTGGAAAGAGGTTTTATGATACAAATTTTATAATCTCCCATGCACACTGGCACCATTCTAATTGAAGTTGTAAGCCCATAAAATCCAAGCTCTTTGTCTTTCTGAAGGCCACAAGGTTTAAAAAGATACCATTATCCTCCCTAACACCCACTACATTGTCACCAGGGACTGATTAAACAGAGTCCTGAATCAAAACGGTTCTGATTTTGTCTAGGTCCTTTTCAGGCCTGACAATGTCCCTTTCAATTCCCAAGACAAAAGGAGGTTTAAGGCTCGAGATTCTCCTAAGATAACCACATCCATATGGAAGGCAAGGTGGCCAGCAGCTGAGACCCAAACACCCAACTCCCTTCCCCATCTGCCCTCCTCTCTCTCCCCATCCCCCCTCATCTCAGGTGATAACCCGGTCTAAGCCACCCTTCCTCTTCCTCCTGGAACCAGAGAGGGGCCCCAAACAGGGCCCATGCCTACTCCTCCCAGACCTCACTGAATCCTTGCTCCACTCCCCGGATCTGACGCCCGAAACTGCTGCTCAGCGCCTTGCAGTGGGTGCCAGCTGAGAGGCGCTCACTTCCCCCCCAAAGAGTGACCACTGCAGAGGAGACCCTGCTGCTCCATTTACTGAGGCGGTTACCCGGTCACCCGGGGGTGAGACATTAGATCCTCCAGCCCAGGATGCACTGGGACTGATGCGAAATGAGATCCACCAGCATATCCCACATCTCTGTCGGTCCCCAGAGCTCTCTAAACTGGTCCCCGCTCTACTGGCCTCCCGAAGGTGGGCCAATCCCCACCATGCTTTGGTTTCTTCACCATGCCACCCTGAGCAGGGGCAGCGCCAAGAAGCAGCAGGAACTCACAGCCGCCAGAGGAGGCACTCAAAGGCTTACCTGGGGTTTATAGATTCTGGTGCTTTTTGGGTCCCTGAGCCCTGGCCGCTGCACTCCAGAAACCAATGGCTTGCAGCCAAGCAGGGCTGCTCAGGCCTCCCCCCAACACACACACACACACACACACACACACACACACACACACACACAGGGCAGGCTCCCGAGAGAATCCTCACAGAGAAGCGCATGTCCTGTCCTGGCTGTGGCTGCCTGGATTGACGTTTGGTGTTTGAAACGCCAGCAGCTCTGGGAACCAACCCAGAGAGGCCTCTGAGTCTCTTTGGGCCAGAACCACCTCCCTCTAACAGGGACCCCAGAGCTGCTTCGGCTTCCTCCCCCTCCCCACCACCCTAAAGCCTTGTAGGTATTTTGACCCAACTCAGGGTGGGCCTTAATTCACCTGGTCACCGAGAAACACAGCTCCCACCTACGTGCTTCCTGGCAGGCACGCAAGGGGACCCAAACCCTACACATTTTACTCTAGCACCACAAAGAGGAAAAATATTCTATTTCGTTTAAAAATAAACTGCTATCCATACAAATAAGGTTCAAGCAATAAATTGTAGCTCTGGGCCTGACGGACGACCTGGGGACGGGGCGCGATCTTGGCGAAAGTCCCTAAGGCGCGCTGCGCTGGCTGGTGAGAGCCGGGCAGGGGACCCCGGGCCCCAGGACGTGGAGCCGGCGGGCGGTGGGGCCCGGGGAGCGCGCCGGGTCTCCGGCTCCGGCTGCTCTGGCCACAGAGCGCTCCCAGGAGTCCGGCTGCCGGCGCCAGGGCCCCGCCGCCGCCTCACCAGTTCCAGGAGACCAGGGCGGGGGCCGCTAAGTGCTGGTAGGCGGGGAAGAGGCCGAGCGCCGAGCCGGGCCCGAAGGCGGCGTAGCCGGGCAGAGGGTAGGCGGCGGCGGGGGGCGCGCCGGTTTTGTCCTGGGCGGCCGTGCCCACCTCGCCGCAGGACTGGCCGTCGCGCACCGGCACCGGCACGGGCACCGCCACGCGGCGCAGCAGGCCGGGCGCGGCGCTCCGCTCCGGCGACCCGGCGGCGGCGCCCGGCGCGCGCGCGCGCTTCATCTTGTAGCGGTGGTTCTGGAACCAGATCTTGACCTGCGTGGGCGTGAGGCGCAGGAGGCGCGCCAGCTGCTCGCGCTCGGGCGCCGACAGGTAGCGCTGCTGCCGGAAGCGCCGCTCCAGCTCCAGCGTCTGCGCCTTGGAGAACAGCACGCGCCGCTTCTTCCTCCGGTCGGCGTCGGCGTCCGCGCCGGGAGACGCGGGCGGAGCGGGCGGCCGCGGCGCGGGGTCGGGCGGGCCGGTCTCCGGGCTGCTCTCGTCCGAGGCTGGGGGCGCAAAGGAGACAGGGCCCGGTGAGGCGCCGGCCCCCTGCGCGCGGGTGCCAGCCGCTCGCCCGGGGCCCTGGGGGTGAGGCCGTTTCCTCCCCCGGGCCCACCTCGGGACACCCCTCTCTTCGAATTCAGTGCCCTTTCACACCACACCCTGAGGCCGCGCCCCAAAGGGAACCCATCCGGGGCCCTCTGGAAGCAAGTCCACACTGGTCGCCGGGCTGGCAGAGGGATTTACCGCAAGCTGGCTCGCCACCGCGGGCCACCTCCGGGGCGAGCGCGCCACAGTTTGCGGAGGTCTGCAAAGCCCTGAATCCAATGAGTAGGTCTAAGCTCGCCGATTCTGCCCATCCCACACGGAGGACTGCAGGCGCGACCCTGTTCTCAGGCATCTAAGGGCCCTAACTTAAATATTCCAACACCCGGACCCCCTGGAAACAGAAGCCCGGGCACCGAGCCTCGGTGCCAGGCGCAGGGACCTGCCCTCGGGGTGTGCCCACTGAGGCGAGCACGGCTTAGGGCCGGAGGACACAGCCTGCGGTTTTGCACCGAGGAGGTCCAGCCCGCGCGGGCCGGCGCTGGGTCCGGGCGCCCCTCCACCCGCGGCCGGCCTCCGTCACTCACACTCGCAGGCGCCGCGCGCGGGGTCCCGCCGGGAGGGGCCGGGCCCGGGCCCCGGGGCGCGCAGCTCGGGCTCCCGCCTCCGCAGGGGCTGCGCGTCCTGCTCGGGCAGATCCAGGAGCCTGCGCACCGTGAAGCTGAGGCGTCCGGCGGCGGTCATGGCGGAGGGGTGGGGTGGGGAAGGAAGGAGGTGGGGGGCAGGTCAGGCTGGGAACCCAGGGGCGGCCGCCGGGGACGCCGCTCCTACGGGCGGGCGAGAGGGGCGCACGCCGCGCGCGGCCGGCCGGCCTCTCATTGTGGCGCTCACGGCGGAGTCCCCCGTCTATATAAACAGCTCTTCCCACCCGGGAAGCTTTGAAAGGCGAGGTCCTGGTCTCCAGGGTGTTAAGTACCTAAATGAGTGCTGGACCAAAGCCGGGCAAGCCCGGAAGATGCCACCTCCGCCCCCCGCCCCGCCCCGTCCCCCCGCCCCGCCCCTCGGTGCCCGTTACCTCCCAGAGGCAGCAGGAAGCTACCCGCGGCAGGCATTAGCAATTCTGTCTGATTAGCCCAAAGTGGGGGCAGATAATGGGGATTGTTACCAATGAATAACATCTTGGGTGGCAAGCTGTGGCCACCACCCGCCTGCCCATCCCCAGCTTCCTCCTCCTCCTCCTCCTCCCCGGGCCGACACAGGGCCTGGCCCCACGGGAGCTCCAGGCTGGGTGGGGGCGGCGTGGGTAGGTTTATGAGCACCCAGGAATTTATTCCCTGTTTGTTTATCCCTCCAGCTTGTTTGCTAGGGTGTTCGTTTCCCCGCAATTACCCGGAAAGTGATTTACAAGACGGCGTTAAACTGGCGCGTTCTCTTTTCTCTTTTCGGTGGGGCCCCTCCAAGGACCCCCAGGCAAGAAGCTTCAACGGGGCACAGAGGAGTGGCCTGGCTCCGCCAGCATCTGGGCCAATGGTTTTAAAGGCCGCCGGGAGCCTCCCCACACCCCAGATGTCCCCCACAACTTCAGAGGTGCAGGGGTAGGGAGCCCTGGCCCAACTTCAGTCTCCCCGTCCTGGCCACGCAGTTCATTCTCAAGTGCCAGGCTCGCTGGCTTAGCCCCGCAGGGTGAGCACAGGCCCGATTCGGGGTTCACGGGGCCGGAGGAGTCTGGCAGGGCGGCCTAGGAGGGCTTTGGCGTTCCTAGAACCCCTGGTGCCACCTGAGTACCCCGGTTCTGTACCCTTTGCATCAGGCCGCGGTGTCGGGAATTTGGCCTCTGCGCAGGAGCTGGGCTCCCGCTGCGTCCCTGGTCAGTACTGGACCCCCGGGGCAATTAGATGGGCAGAAGAGAAGGCTTGCCTGGAGTTTCAACAAGACCTAGTCCCCACAGCCAGGCCCGAGGAAATGGTCCGTGTAGACGGCTCAGAGAGCTCCGGAGTGAACACGTTTTGAGGGCCCACAGTTTCAGTCTATTGCTCAGCGAACGTCCTCTCCTGGGGCAGCCGGGGGTTTGGGTGTTCAGCTGTTAAACTGAGTGAGGGGCGTGGCCCTTGGCGGTTGGGGAGGGGGAGGCAGGCCCACCTGAGCTGAACTCAGACCTGGCTCGCTCAGTTGCCAGGGCACCGCAGGGTCTGGCGCGCACTGCCCAGCGGCCTCCCCGCCAAGCGTGCCCGTGTCGCCCGGGGCTGCGCGGCGCCCTGGGTGGTCGGGCGGGGGCCGGCCCAATACAGGACAACTGCTAGGCCGCGGACAAAGGGGAAATGGAGCTCGACGCCCCGGACCTGTTGGAAGCATTTGTTCCAGTCAAGATTTTGCATTTGTTCAGTCCGAAATAATGCGTGATTGACGCCTGCTCACAATGCACTCTAGCGCGCCGGGATAAATCAGAGCTTGTCCTGTGTTGTCATGGTTTTCAGTGGGGTTCAATGGGATTGGGAGCGCGATCCGCTACTGCTGGCTGTCTCTCCGCAGCCCCGGCAATAGATTTATTAGTTATGTCTTTTTAAAGAAGATCAAATTGAAATGATTTGGCTGTCCTCTCTGAGGCGGGGAGCAGGGTCCTATGGGTCGAACAGGGGCAGCGGTAGAAGCTCCAGCATCCTACAGGCTGGCCAGGCCTCAGACTGGCCGAGGGCCTGGGGACTCCAGCAGCCTCTGCCAGCCCATCTCCTGAGAGAGGTGGTAGGCGGGCACTGCCAAAGGCTGTCTGTCCCAGTGAAGCACTAGGACAGACTCGGAAATTAGGGTCTGAACCTCCAGACGTTGACAGGCAGAAGCAGCTCTGGCCTGGGCGTCGGTGGCACCCAGCTCTGGCCCCAATCAGCCCTGATCACCTCCTCCATATGAGCTTCTTTCACTTTCTCATCGGAAACAGAGGAGACCAGATTTGATAACGTCTAAGAACCCTACAAGTTTCATGATCCATGTCTCTGGAATTTTTCCAAAATAATCTTCATTGAATTCTGGAACTCTCATCCCAAGGACTCACTCCACATTCTCCAGAATATCCTAGGAGAGCATGGGCCATCTTTTGAGTTTCCAGAGGACCCTCCACAAGAGTGGAGTGGCGTAGATCCCAGTTTTGGGAAGAGAACCAGGTCAGCAGAAGCGAAAGAGGAATCTTCCCTGCAGTGACTGACCTCTCTTAGCCTTTTAATCTATTTAACACCCTAAGCCCACACTGACGTGTAGAAATAAGTAAATGGCACTCTTCAGTTCTTAAGAGCTCTTCAGCATCAAATATTTGCTTTTACTCTTAGTATTTGGCTCCCAAAGAGGAGATGCATCCCCCATCTTGCCTCGCACTCTGGGGAGGACCTAGCTCTGAGATTAGCTCCAAGTATTACTTCTGGCCTCGCCTCCCCTGATGTGGGAACAGTGTTCCCAGGCCCCAGTCTGTGCTCCGAATACCCCAGGGAAACTGCAACTCCTGCTTCTAGATAGCACTGCATGTCCCTGCTTCTTCTGGGATTCTCCCCTCCCTCGGAGGTGCTTCTGTGCTAGTCCAGTCTTCCTCCCCGCCCTGCGTTGGGGCTTTACTAAATTCGCTCCAAGAAGCAGGGCCTGCGGTCTCCAGGAGGTTGTTTCATATAAACTGTGCCTTCTGAAGAACTGGAGAGCTGGAATCATCAGAGAACGGTGCTTCCTTTATTGTCTCTTCACATCAGATAATCTCAGAGACACGGAAGGACAAAATTATTTTTATATTCGATCAATAGGAAAAAGTCAAGACATTAATTTTTATACATATCAGAAATGTCTATATGAATTGCCTCCAATTCCTAAGAGATTCTTAGAATCACAAATAACTATCTAGCTGCACAGTCTTTTCGGATATTAAAATATTGTTTAGTGTTCTGGATACTTAGTTTACAACTCAACACAGCTTGTGAATATTGTTATTAGATAAGTATTTGTTTCCCTGTAATTGGAGGGAGTTTATCTCCATCCCACTAGGATTTTTTAATCCTCAGGCATCTGTGCCATAGTGAATATATTTAAGCAGTCTGCCCTAATCATCCTTTCAAAAGTATTATCTGAGAAGATCAGCACTGCTGCGTGCTTAAGAATTTAAAACCAGAAATTTCTGAAATAAAACTAAAGTATCTTGATTTTTAAAAAATGATTGCATCTATATCTTGCGTCCTGTTTTTAAATCCTTCCATTTTGCTTAAGTGTTTCACAAAATCCTGCAAATCTATACAGTATTGAGGAGAGGCAACATTGCAAATTCCCCTTGATGGATGGAGGGCCCTCAACTGCCAGGGCATTTTTCTTTGCCTCATAGCAACTGCTCATCCCTTTTTAAAATCAGCATTCTGGTTAAAATAGCAAAAGGAAAATAAAAACGGGCTTTTGAGACTTCCAAGAAGTGAATGATCTTGATCAGCTTTAGGATGGAAAGAAAAGGCGGCATTTAAAATCAGACCTCTATTTGCCTTTCCTTCTGAAAACTAGTTGCCATGAATAAGTAAACATTTCCCTTTTAATGGCTAATAATCAATTGCTTGGCAGTGGTCCAAGCCTGGCTGTGATTTTGTCTTAGTTGTGCTGATGATACACACACACACACACACACACACACACACACAGAACAAGGAACAGCAATCACTTTTAGTCTGGGAATTTAGTACATATCTGAAATGGGCTCCAGATTTTATTGCTTAATGTCAAATGACAAGATTTGAAAGTCAATTAAAAATATTGACTTTACATGGACTTTTTGTTGTTGTTTTTGATCTCTAGGAGAAAAGCTTTCCCATATTATGTTTATCTAGTTGTTTAGGTACATGCATATAAAAAAGGGGGTAATATGGTTCAATGAATTTAAAAGTAAATGTGTTGATTAAATATCTCTAGTCTCCATTTCCTAAAAAACAACAAATAATTTTTATATTTTTTACTTAGTTTATTAACTATTTCCGATCTTCCCCTACTTACCTTAGGTATAATAAAGGGAGCTGTGAAAGCATGGGATGTGAGTTGTCAGAATAAACCTAACAACTCACCTTAATGAGGGTGCCAAACATTAATTGTCCAGAGCTGAACTTCTCATTTTTGTCTAATCTTTTATTTTTTAAGGTACAAATTTATATTTTTTTTGCTTGACTGATATAAACATAAAGTATATAACAAAGGGTCCTTAGAGTCACATTTAATGTCCCATATAGACTCTGACAGAGTACACGGACTCCAGAACACAATTGTTGATTCCTGCCCCAGTATCTCTCACGGGCCTGCCTACAACACATACCTAAATCCAGCAACACTTCAGTTCAAGCCAGCTCTTATTCTTTCCTTAAATTACTCAAAATGAGGCTCCCACTTTTATGTCTTTATTTTGTTTGAGATTAACTCTGGAATTTTAAAAGGGTTGCATTATTAAAGTAAGATATTATTTCTGTCTTTATTGAAATTTAAACACCAAACCAGTTATTATTCTGGAGAAGCATTTGTTAATATTTGGTGAATACATGGACCACAGTATCTTAGAGGGTTAAAGAATTATATATTCCATTTTCTTATTAGTGATTATGCTAGCAGTGGTGCTGAAGTCTCACTTTTATATGTTCTATACGTTCGAAAAGGTTTGCAGTATGTGCTCACATTTGTTGTCACATTCTGAGTCAGGATAGATTAGCTAGGAGAAGCCAAGCTTAAGGTGAGACTTGGAAGCATATAGACTGTGATAGCCCTAAAACTAGAGAAATTAGGAGGGAGAATGAAGAGGACCTAAAGAGGAGCAAGAGGGTCTATTGTAATAGAAGGTGTTAGAAAAGAATGATTAAAAGGTGAGAGAGAAACAGAGCTGTGCGGTGTAGAGCTGCAGGCTCAATTTATCTCTACTTGATGAGAAAAAAATACACACCCATGATCCGGAAAGTTCCAGTCAATAGTGCATTCTTTCCCAAAGTCTTTATTTCCTAAAAACTAACGACGGTGACTTCCAGTCAGAAAGATTAATAAGCCCTGGGGATGTAATGTGCATCATGGTGACTAGAGTTAACAATATTTTATATTTGAAAGTTGTTAAGAGAGTGGATCTTAAAAAGCGCCCACTACACACACACACACACACACACACACACACACACACACACACAATTATAACTGTGAGGTGAAGAATGTTAATCAAGCTAATTCTGGTAATCATTTCACAATAATACATATATCAAATCCTTATGTTGAACTCCTAATATTAGTACAATATTATATATCAACTACCTATCAAAAATTTTAACTATAAATGACAATAGACACATTTCAGCTTTTAAAGCACTCTGAGCTTTTCGACATTTTGTTTAGTTTACTCTTAAATGTTCCTTTGGAAAAAACCATTTTCCCTCTTCCGAGAGGAGGCAAATATGCACACCCGGAGCATGCGGTGACAACCTGCAGGAATTTTCCCACCAGGCACAGTAAAAGAGCTCTATGTGTTTACTGCAGGCCCTGCAAGTCCCTGCGCCTGCAAAGGTGGCTGTCTTTGTGTTCTTGATTAAATGGGTGTTTGCACTGAAGTCACATACCACACAAAGGAAACAAAACAAAATAAAAATGTCCTCCGTGTTCTGTTTTTCAATCGTTTGTGAGAAGGAGGTTCTTGGCCTTTATCACTGTCAGTGAAAAGTTCCTCATTGGAAGGAGACATTCCACTCACCCTGCTTCTTGTGCACAGGGAGCTTACCATGGAAACTCCCTCGGGGGCATCAGACACATATATAAATGACAAAGCTCAGCACTGGGCACGTTGGGTTTAGCTTTATCTCAACAGCGGGCTATGAAGAACAGTGTTTAAATTTTCTTGAGAAATGTATTGTTCTATTTGTCTTGCTCTGAATCTTAATTGGGCTTATGCAGTTAGAAAACAACGAAGTAACAACTTTAAGGAAATTTTGATACTAAAATACGTATGTTACATATTTAACACAACTATATCTGATAAAGCTGTACTTTTTTAGATGGCGTTTTTAATGGTAGCTTGAGTATCCCCAAGATAATAAAGTCATCTTTAATATATAGTTGTATTTTTTAATTAGTTATGACCTTTAATTAAGTGAAAGAAAAAATTTCTCCCTCTGAACAAGTTTCTTTTGTTTAACAAGATTTCTTTTGTTTAACCTAAACTGGTGTTGGCTTATTCCTAAAATAACATTTTGCTTTATAACATGAACCCGAGGAAATTTAAGAGAGAGTGCTTCACTTATATTGAAAACTGATATTGAAAATGTATTTTATATTAATTTATTATATTCAAAACTTAAGTTGCTTTTTAAAAATTTTTTCATGTGCTTGTCAGGTTTCTGTTTAATTTATAATCAATCCCAGGTCCCTCCCCTATGGGTTCCTCCTTTGCTCTGTCCATGGTCCACATGAGCCAACTGTAAAGACCATTCATGTCTGACACAGTGGGTTTGCATTGCTCATTTCCAATACCAGTTCCTAAAAAAAAAAAAGTAGTTTATAAAAATTAGAATCTTATATTTCTGGATGGCTATGGCATCAGGACATGTACATTTTTGACATAATTGAAACTTTTATTAGGCACTTTGAGTGATTTCCTGTATGAGAAGGAAATGGATGGTCACATGTTGGATTTTAGTCACTTCTTTGTGGCTACTTAAAAAGAAAGAGAAAGGCCCTTTTCTTGTAAGCAAAAGGATTGGGCTGTAAAACAAATTTAGAGGGGGGAAATCAAAGAACTAAGATATGTGTCTAAAGTGAGACATTCTATTTCTTAGATGTTATTAAAATGATTATTAAAAATGACAAATTTTGTGAAAGCTCAGGTGCCAAAATGCAGAGGGATATACATGATTGGTATGTGGTTCCTGGTGAATTTAGCCTTCTAGTTTCTTCTAAAACAAAATTAAACTAAAAACCACCTAGGTTTCATGAATTATCATCTTAATCATTTCTTTCACAGGACCCCTAGGAAAAGTACACGAATCTCTTTTTCATGATGCACACGCATCCTTTCCATCATTGAGGTTCTTCCGTCATTCAGTCCAAGTAGGGTCCTGATTCTCAATCAGCTGATCAGTCACAAGAACATGCCCAAGGGGCAAGTGGCAGAGAGGGGAACCCTGCTAGTGTCAGAGGCCTTTGCACTGATCAGACTGGTGAAGAGATAGGAGGGGCTTTTTTTTTGTGGAGGGAGAGAGGAGGAAAGGAGAGAGTGGGTGCCTGTTTCAACTTGGTGGTCACCCACCTCCAGCCAGCCCTGGTTTTCACCAGCTGGATGGAAGTTGGCACAAGGAAGCCAGTGGCAGGGAGCTGATTTGATCACCTCTGGAGGAACAACACCAGGAAGTGCAGCGAAGAAAGGGTGGTTTTGTTCAGATACCAATTAAGAAACGCGAAGGCCTGCAGCATGTTAAAAGCCCTTGTAGGGAACAGAGGCTAATTTCTAGGAATCCTGTTGTGATTTGCTTTTTAGCAGCATCTCAGTGACTAGCAGAGTGTGATTTCATCTGGCCTAAGTTGTATTTGTTTCCAAACAGCTTAACAATGCTAATTGGGCGGCACAGAAACGCTTTGTAAGTTGAATTTTTTAAAAAAGATAACTCACCCCAGCAATGAACATAGATTGAAAACCAGTTAAAAGCCGCTGAGAACAAATGTGTCTTAAATGGAGGGTGAAACAAAGGGAAGGTGGGGGCACACCCCCTAATGTCAATAGGCAGAAAGCTGCACGTGCATAATGGCCATGGGAGCGACCACCCAAGGTGGTCCGAGTCAATCCTGGGGACAGAGATTGGAGCTGGGGGCAGGGAGGAGGCCAAGCCAACTCCCCAGAGTCCTGCTGGCCAAGGTGGGGAACTTTCTTATATCTGTGCCATGCCACAGCCAGTTTTCTTCCTCCAGAGGTAACCCAAATGGCAGGAGGTCTGCATTCTGTGCTGCTGTGGCCATCCGTCTCACTCCTACCCTGTTTCCCCGAAAATAAGACAGTGTCTTATATTAATTTTTGCTCTCAAAGATGTGCTAGGTCTTATTTTCAGGGGATGTCTTATTTTTTCATGAAGAAGAATACGGTACACATTTATTGTTAAATGAAAATAAAGGAAATTTATTACCTGTATACGGTATGGTAGTATGGTAGTTGTCAACACAAACCAGACAAACTGTGAATCCTACAATATCAAGAATTTACTCACTTATTCAATGACAATCATGTCATCATCTTCTGGAACATCATCATAACAATCCAATTCCTGAATTTTCTGGTGAATTTCTTGTGACTCCATTTCTTTCAGAATCAGTGGACCAAATCTCTCATGTTTAGCAAGAGCGCTGTCTTTAAATGAGTACTTCTTGTCAAGGTAGCCTGCTCGCAGTGCATTTGCAATGCAACTGTCAGTGATTTTCTCCCATGAATTCTTCACCCAAGTCACAACTTCTTGCAGTTTAGGTTTCACAAAGTTTCCATGCTGATTTCTCTCCATTCACACAGCAGTGACGTCAGGACTCCACATAACATCACTGGTTGCCAGACGCCAGTCGGGGCGGCCCTAGCCACCAGTTTACGGTAAATTAATTTTCATTCTGAGACAGAGCCTGGGGGCCTTATTTTCGGGGGGATGCCTTATAATTCACTCAGAAGGAAACCTGTAAGTGGATCTTATTTTTGGAGGATGTCTTATTTTCGGGGAAAGACATCCTCCGAAAATAAGACCCCGGAAATTCAGGAATTGGATTGTTATGATGATGTTCCAGAACATGATTGTCATTGAGTAAATGAGTAAATTCTTGATACTGTAGGATTCACAGTTTGTCTGGTTTGTGTTGACAACTACCATACTACCATACCGTATGCAGGTAATAAATTTCCTTTATTTTCATTTAACAATAAATGTGTACCGTATTCTTCTTCATGGAAAAATAAGACATCCCCTGAAAATAAGACCTAGCACATCTTTGGGAGCAAAAATTAATATAAAACACTGTCTTATTTTGGGGGAAACAGGGTAGATCCAGGAGGCTTTAATGAGAGTGGCTAAGCACTAACTGGAATTAATAGAATTACATAAACATATAGCCCCCGCCACTCCCACCACAAGGCTGCCCACCCACCTACCCAGCCCTATTATCAGTAGCAAATAAGTCTCTCAAGAAGCAGAATTTTTTGAGAAAATTGTAATCCACCAATCTATGAGTAGCTTATGAATACCGGGCACCGAGCTAGTACTGAGGCTGACTAGGAAAGCATAAGGCGTAGTGCAGAAAAGCAACCTGATTTTTTCCCCCAACATGAACCAGATTTGGGGACCAGGCAGAACGAACCGGATCTGGGTGTGAAGTCTGGCTTGCCCAGTAAAATCCGAGTGACCTGGTTTTGTCATATCCTGGAGCCACAGTTCCTCAACCAAAACGGGACATGATCATTCATATGGGTGTTGTGAGGAATGATAACATATTTCAGGTAAAGTGCCTGTCCGGGTGCTTGCCTACAGTTAGCAGGTGCTTGCCTACAGTTAGCAGGTGCTTGGTTAATCATAGCAATTGCTGCTATGATGATAACGTACCTTGGGCAGGCGGGGTACGTGTGGAAGTGGGGAGCCTTACACTCATACAGCCGCAGGGAGCTGTGCTCTGGATCACCAGTCACGGGACGGAAGTGACCTTTATCTAGTTCCCAGAAGAAACCGAGGCTCAGAGAAAGGTTAGTAGCTTGACAGCATCTCGCAGAGTCCGAGTTGGACCCCGTATTTTGCTAATCTAGGGTTCACTCTAGCACAGCCTGCATTACGTGAGTCCCTAGCATGACCTTTCTTCTCTTAATGGTGAGGGGAAAGATGCCTACAGAAGAGATTTCCTTAAATCCATCGGCATTTCCCAGGCCCCCTCATTTCAGGCTTCTGGTCCCAGTCCTGTTCGCTGCCTGTGGCTCTCAAATCTCTGTTCGCAGTGCCGTGGCTCTCATTGCACTTAATGCCAGGACGGAGGCCCGGCCCCCCAGCCCTCATGTGTTCATGTACGGGTGCCGCCGAGCTACTTCAGGTGTGTTTCCCCAGTCCCAGGGTTTCATCCTTCCCTGAAGGAGCTTCTGAGGCCTCTCAATTCAGCCAGAGCACCCGGAGTAAGGTTCTTCAGTGCCTATGAAACACCACCGTAAGTACAGAATCGGATGGATTGGAAACAAATGCATTTGCTTGGAGAGGACCAGAAACAGGGCAAATGTTGACTACTTTGATAAAGTGAAGGGGAATGTAACAATGTTTTTTCTGAAAGGGTGGACTTCTTCTCCAGTGGAAAACGGCAAGGAGAGAAGCACGGTGGGCTGTCCCTCCCCTACGGCCCGGGGCTCCCGGGCGAGCAGGTGCGCCTTTGGAGGAAGGTGCGCGTCTGATCCCGCGGGGCCGTGTTCCTCACCCTCGGCTGCACACGCAGCCCTCACGCTACAGGAGGAAGTGAGCTAGCTCCCAGAGTCCTCGAACCCCAGGCCACCGCACCCAGGGCCACACCTTTCACCCCCTTCTTCGATGTCCTAAGCTCCTTTAGCTGAACACCACCTGCCATTCCTTTTCATTGCCTTTGGAACATTTCCAATGTGTGAACTCCATCTTCCTAATTCGGTGGTAAGCCTCTCCTGGACGGACACCCCGCTGCTCTGCATTTCTTTTCTGTTCTCAAAAGAAATACCTGTTGATTGTTGTTGTTGTTGTTGTTTTTCTGTTAACAGACGATATTGATAAATATGAGACAATCGGACTTTTTAGGTATGAAAACATCCCATTAGAGGGACCAAGTTTCTTCTTTGCCACAGGTATATCTAGTCAGATAAGAATAGGAGTCAGGATTAATTTTTCACCAAAGTGATATAAAGTCACATCCTGCTTGAGGTTCCTGAAATGCCACGGGCAAGGGGTAGGTTGAGGGCAGTCACCCCTTGTTTGAGAGCACTGCTAATCCTTCCGATCTCAGAGCAAGTGCGAAGGGATTTTGCTGTTTGTATAAAAATTCTCTTCCTTCTGTCTGTTAAAGTAGACAATAGATGATAACACTGATTCAGAACAGTTACAGTCTAGAGTAGCCGTGGGCAAACTACGGCCCGTGGGCCAGATCCGGCCCGTTCGGCTGTTCTATCTGGCCCACGGAGCTGAAAGAGCAGAGGGTTCCCTTGCTCTCCCCTCCGCTCCTTCACCAGCAGCCCAAGATGAGAGTGCCAGCATGGTCAGGCTGCTTCTGTTCCGGCCCTCCGGTCCAGTTTAAGAACCCATTGTGGCCCTCGAGTCAAAAAGTTTGCCCACCCCTGGTCTAGAGTATAAATATGTAAACATGGGTAAGTATTTAGACAATTTAAAAGTGTGTCTCATTTACCCAATTATAAACAGCTGTCTGAGAGCAATTACGATTTATCATGTAAATGGTTATTTGCATAATTTGAAATATGAATATTATTTGCTTGATAAAGAGTGTAAATAAAAAGCAACTCGAACTTTCTCATGCTTAAGAGTTCTATGGGGGGAGGGGAATATTTTGTCCAAAATGGGACTTTGTTTTGTTAATTCTAGCAAGTCCAGATAAGAGTGAATTTCATAAGAAAAGAGCAAAAGTTTTAAAGGAAGGGTGGCTGGCTGAGAAGTAATGAAGGCATCACGCCACTCAGTCACCTCTACTCCTGAAGATTTACTTTGTCGGGAAGATGAATTATCTTACAACAGTTTTCACTGAACATGAGTGTCTACTTGTGAACTCTCTCAGTGTATTTAGCGCATTGTTTTATGTACTACCACTTGATATACACATAACTTTGAAATAATAACACTATTTTTAAAAAAATGTAATATTATTAAATGAGTATGCTTCCAAGTCTACAAAGGAAAACTTCCCCCTCAAAATGCCACCTCAAGTTTTATGAGAACAAGTAATGCAATGTGGACATCAAACATTTTTCACTCAGGAATTACCTGATATATTTGCTTTTGTAGGTTGGTCTTAACCAAGTACCACAAATTTAGTAGCTTAAAACAACAGAAATTTATTCTCTCAAACGTCTGGAGGCCGGGTCTGAAACCAAGATGTTGGCAGGGTCCCGCTCCTTCTGGAAGCTCCAGGGGAGAACCCGCCCTGGCCTCCGCCTGGCTTCCGCGTTGCCAGCAGTCCTGGCGGCCCTTGGCTTGCAGCTGCCACTCCCTGCCTCCGCCTCTGCATTCCAGTCTCTGCCTCTGTTGCCACATAGACTTCTTCCTTGTATTTCTGTCCCTCTTCCTCCTCCTGCTCCTCCTCCTCTTCTTTTTCCTCCTCCTCCTCCTCTTTCTCTTTCTCCTCTTCCTCCTCCTCCTTCTCTTCTTCAAAAAACGTTTTTATTGATTTTAGAGAGAGTGGAAGGGAGAGGGAGAGAAACATTGATGAGAAACAGCTATCCACTGCCTCTTGCATGCCCCCTTACTGGGGATCGAGCCCACAACCCAGGCATGTGCTCTGACTGGGAATGGAACCTGTGACCTTTCAGCCAGTGCATGAGATGATGCCCAACCCACTGAGCAACACTAGCCAGGGCTGTGTCTCTCTTCTTATTAGAACACTAGTCCTTAGATTTAGGGCCAACCCTACTCCAGAATGACCTCAAGTAATTACACCTGCAAGTTTTATTATTTCCAAATAAGGTCACATTCGGACATACCCAAGTTAGAACATATATTTGGGCAGGACAGGATTCAACTCACAAAGAGAACTAATGTGCAAAGTAATGTCTCTGACAACTACAAGATCCTGAAATATCTGAATTACCCTTCCCCACAAAGTAATTTTTATTTTGCATGCTTTTGACATTGTAATTATATTATTTGAAAAACTGAGAATTTTTATGTGATATATATTATGTAATATATATTACTAGAGGCCCAATGCACAAAATTGTACAAGGAGCTTAGCGCTCACAGCCCTGGGTTCGTCCAGATGGTCATTCTGCTGTTCAGTCTAATTAGCATATTAGCTCTTTATTATATAGGACTAGAGGCCCGTTGCAGGGAGATTACTTCAATAGGGCTTCCTGCTGCGGTCGCTGCCCCACCTGCTTCCCTCCCTTCTCCCCCCCCCCCAGCCCTCTGTTTGCTTCTCTGCAGTTTCGCTCCCTTCTGCAGCACTTGGCTTCTTTCTACACTGTCTTTAGTCTTCGCTCTGGCCCAGATATGCAAATTAACTGCCATCTTGATTGGAATACTTGCCCTGATTGGCTTGTGGGTGGGGCTCGTGGGCATACGAAGGTGTGGTCAATTTTATTAGGTAGGATAGTATAATTATTATATAGTACTAGTGGCCCAGTGCACAAAATTCATGCGAAGGGTGGGGAGGTGTCCCTCAGCTCTGCCCGCACTCTCTCCAATCTGGGACATCCCCCTCACAATCTAGGACTGTTGGCTCCTAACTGGTCACCTGCCTGCCTGCCTGATCACCCCTAACCACTCTGCCTGCCAGCCTGCTCGCCCCCAACTGCCCTTACCTGCCAGCCTGACCCCCCCCTCCAACTGCCCCCTCCCCGATGGCCTGCTCACCTCCAACTGCCCCTCTGCTGGCCTGCTCACCCCCAACTGCCCCCCACTGCCAGCCTGCTTGCCCCCAACTGCCCTCCCCTCCTAGCCTGATTGCCCCTAACCACCTCCACCTCAGCCCCACCACCATGGCTTTGTCCGGAAGGTCTCCCAGTCTAATTAGCATATTACCCTTTTATTAGTATAAACTAGAGGCCCAGTGCATGAAATTAATGCATGGGAAGAGAGTCCCCTCAGCTCAGCCTGCACTCTCTCCAATCTGGGACCCCTCAGGACTTCTGGCTCCTAACTGCCTGCCAGCCTGATCCCCCTAACCGCTCTCCTCCTGCTGGCCTGATCCTCCTAACTGCTCTCCCATGACAGCCGGTTTGCCCTAACTTGCTCTCCCCTGCTGGCCTGATCCCCCTAACTGCTCTCCCCTGCCTGCCTGATCGCCTCTAACCTCTTCTGCCTTGGCCCTGCCAACATGGCTTTGTCAGGAAGGACGTCGGAAAGTCGTCCGGAAGATGTTCAGTCTAATTAGCATGTTACCCTTTTATTAGAATAGATGCCACATTATCCTAAAAATGCAGGTTGTTCCCAGGTTTTCCTATCATGGAAGGGGAGCCGGCAGTGGCATCCTGGGTTCTGACTAGGGCTTATGTGTTTGTGCTTGATCTCAGCAGATGTGATTCCTAGAAGAAGACTCTTGGATGTACCTTGAACATTTCTATCCAATTTGCCAAATCATCCTCCAAAAATGTTGAACCACTTTAAACTCCCACCAGCAACCATGCATGTTGCCACTTTGATGCCAATATCATTGATTTCTCCCTAGAATCTTCCCTCCCATCAGCCATGACTGCTCGGTACTTGAGCCAACCTCATTGTTCGGCTGGGGACTTGATTTCCTGAGATAGAATGATGGAGGAGGAAAAATAGTTTTCCTCTACCTTTCTGAGTTCTTAGTGGAGGCCCTTGTAATGAAAGACAGATCACCAAGAGAAAAACAAAAGTTCATTAAAGTGTACCTAGTGTATATGTGGGAGGTCACAGGGAAAAATGATTAACTCCCCAACACGGCTTACAATGCAGATTTAAATGCCTTCTTCCTAGGGAAAAGGGACGGGAGATGTAGGCCACTTAGAGGAAAGTAAATGAGTTTTAGGAAAGATGAATGGGGGTGGGGGGCAATAGTTTGTATCAAAGTGTGATGTCAACTTCTACTCTCCTGTCCTATGACAGGACTCAGTCTTCTCTGCCTGATGACACTTCTCCCGTCAAGGGGACCTATGTCATTTAAGCTCCTTTAGGGGGTCCAATTTTAGGCACAACAGGAGCTTCAGTGAAAGCCTCTGCATGCATTTGCTGTTTTTCAAACATCTGCTGCTCAAGATCATCAATATAACAACACAGCATATGTTGGGGTGTCATGTTCTCTGACCTTCAGAATAAATCCAACAAAAACTTGTTTCCTCTCTTAAATGATTTGCCTCAGTAGTGTGATTCCCTGGAGATGGTATTCTGACCAGACTTTCCTGGGAGTGGTCATAGCATACCCTGTGCTTGTAGAAAGGTGTGGGCCACATCACTAAATAAACCCAGGTCAGTTTTCTCATCTTGTGGAAAGAGAGCTAAAGTTATGATAGTTCATCTCCCTTTCCATTGGTTTCTTGTGGGTTTGTGTCTCCGCTACCCCCCCCCCCCGGCACCCCCAGCAACCCCAGCACCACTGTGGCAGGGCTTGGGGCTGCTGGATGCTGGTCTCCCTGTGTGTTTTTGTCTTCAATCTGGCCCGCAGCAGCTCCAGCATTGCCTGGCTGCTATGGGCGTGCCAACTTTATTGGGTTAATTTGTATAGTAACTCTTGATTGGCTGGTAGCAACGCAGAGTGATGGTCATTTGTATGTTTCTCTTGTATGAGTGTAGACTAGAGGTCCATTGCAGGAAGATTCCTGCAAGAATTGGGCTTCCTGTGGCCATCTCCACCACTCACCTGCTTCCCTCCTGTCTCCACCACCCCACTTGCTTCTCTGCAGCTTTGCTCCCTTCTGCAGCACTTGGCTTCCTTCTACACTGTCTTCAGTCTTTGCTCTGTGTCTGGATATGCAAATTAACCATAATTCTGGTTGTGTTAATTTGCATACTCGCTCCTGATCGGTTGGCGGGCATGGCTTGTGTGCATAGTGGAGGTACGGTCAATTTGCATCTTTCTCTTTTATTAGTGTAGATATTCAAGAAATATTCAGTTTTTATTATGTGAAAAACAATGTAATAAGAACTCGCTCTTATCTAGATTATCCAGTTAACCAAAACACCTCACTCTTCTATTGTTTTTGACTAGGGAAGGTTCATGATCTTGCTTTGATATTAATGCTTCTTCTCAAGGACCTCATTGTTTTTGCTATGCCACTAATTGTGTATGAGTCTCCCCAGGTGGATTAAATCTCTCGGAATTCTCCATTGAGTTGAGGGGCCAATGTCTGCCTCCTTTATGCAGTTCTTTTCACACTTCTAGAAAAGAAGCTACTGTGTGCCAATCACAGTGTTAAACATGTAATGAAAGGAAGCTCATTCAGACCTCATAACCCAAGGGTTATGTTTTATGATATCACCATTTACAGATGTACATACTAATATTCTGATGGGTCCAAAATCAAACAGCCAGCAAGTGGCAGAACAAATATGGAAATCTGAATGTTCTTGACTCCAAAGCTTGTAGCGTTGCCATGTATCTCTGGGAGATATCGCAGTGTGCCTGGCTGCATGCTGTCCCTTCCTTGGCTGCCTCATGCTCCAGACGTGTACAGGAAAGCTTTCTGTGCCACTCAGTTCTGCTGGTTTTGCCATGTTGCTACAGCTCTACTTTAGGACTTCCCATTCCCAGGAGGATGCATTGGCCACGTGACTGGGTTAAGAGCTTGGAAACCTGCATTGAGCAGGTGGAGGAAGAACAGATCATCTCGATGGGCCCCATGGGAAAAAAAAAATCAGAACAGGAGAAATCAGGGTGCCACAGTGATTTAGGGGTGAGAACACAAGCTGTAGAGTCTGAGCACCTGTGTTGTGTTATCAGCTTCTGTGGGCACGACCACTCTTTGAGATCATCAGAACTGAGATGAAGCGGCAGGTTAAGGACCTGTCCCACACCAGGGCATGCCTATTGATACTGACCAGGCAGGAGAGAATTACTGAATATCTCATGCCCACATTTGGACTATCACAGCCCCAAAGTATTTAATTTTCTCTCAGCTTCTGTAAGGTTTTGCTTCTCCACCTTTATCACGTCTCTCCTTCAAACCAGTTTCCCAGAGCAGTGGAATGGTTGTCACCACCTGTCGTATGTGTGTGTCCTGTCAGCCCATCTAGACAGCAGGCTGAGTGAGGAAAGGGTCTTCCTCTCTTGCTATCCTTGTGTCACCGACAGAGCCCATAGGGCTCTCAGACCTCACCCAATCCCAGTCCTTGGCATTCAGAGAGGACCACATCTGATAAGCATAAATAAATTGGAGATTCAGTCACTGACAAGCTGGGTTTTAATTTTTCTAACTTAAAGATTCTGCTTCTAAAAGAGGAGGCATGCTTTGTTCACGTTCATTATGATTCAATAATAATAAAATAAAAACCATGGCCTATACCAGTGGTCAGCAAACTCATTAATCAACAGAGCCAAATATCAACAGTACAGCACTTGAAATTTCTTTTGAGAGCCACATTTTTTAAACTTAAACTTCTTCTAACACCACTTCTTCAAAATAGACTCACTTAGGCCGTAGTATTTTGTGGAAGAGCCACACTCAAGGGGCCAAAGAGCCGCATGTGTCTCATGAGCCGCAATTTGCCGACCACTGGCCTATACAATTCATGTGGAGCTTAAATGCCTCAAACTGCCAAATGACAAATTGGTTCTGGGACAACTCCAGTATTAGCAAAAATAAGCAGAATCAATATTTAGTGCTATTTAGTTGAGATTCCTCCTTTTTGTCAAAATCTCTCCACCCCCCTCCCATTTATTTATTTATTTATTTATTTATTTATTTATTTTTAGTTCTAGCTAGTGAAAATTAAATCTGATATGGAAATCAGCCTTCTGTGATCTAAAACCAAGGCTGAAAAAAAAATTAATGTCAATGCTTTGTTTTCTAATTGTACTTTCCCTTTCGAATCAGGAAAAAAAAAAAAAGACCAATTACCATTTTGTGGTCCCTGCTAGTGAAGGACCAGTCTGGTCATAAAGTGCATAGGCAGAGGAATTTCCACACTGGCATTCATATGAACTTCCCTTGGGTCCTCAACTGCTCCCAAGTTAAACAAGAATCAAGAAATGCAGCTTGGACTGCCATCCTGTCTCGTTTCTCTCTAAAGATCACGACCTTTACCAGGAAACCAGGGAGGGAGGGTCCTGCCCCTCTCATCACCGGTCAGTCCTGAGATCACAGGAAGGACCTGGCTCCTTGTGCCACCGTCAGCATGCTGCAGCTTCATTTACCATGTGCCCTAATATTTTCCAATTTATGTCCTTTCCAGTCTTCATAGCAAGTGTATGGGAGAGCTGTACCTGGCTATCTCCTCTATAGATTTGTTTCAGGGTAAGATTATAAATCAGTTTTGATTGTTGAAGATAGCATTCGAATTTTCAGAGAATCAATCATGCCCCCATCAAGGGTCAATAATTTATTATTACTAGTTTATGCATCTATTCATTTAGTCACAAGTACTATGGAATGCTTACCATGTGACAGTTGCAGTAAATTCTGGAAAACGATTCTATATAATAAAAGCCCAGTGACTGAATGGCGACCAGTTAATGGGTCGTTATGCCCGCACTGACCCACCAAGGAGCAGCACTCAATGCAGGAGCTGCTCCCTGGTGGTCAGTGCACTCCCACAGTGGGGGCACCGCTTGGCTGACCAGGATGAGCAGCTGCTCCCCCTGTGGACCCTGGGCAGGCAGACAGGAACTCAGGCTGCCATCCATTGTCACCTCCTCAACACAGGCTCCTCCTCCTCACTCCCTGCTGCCTCTTCCAGATGCGCCTGCAGGAAGCTGGGAGGCAGGTTTGTGGCTGCAGCTGGACTGAGGCCTACTCCTCAGTACTGTTGTCCCTGGACCAGGCCCCAACTGGGTCCTCTGGAAAATGCGGGACCAGAGAGTAGCTGCTCAGAGGGCGGATCCACAGCCACTTGGTTGACCCGGATGAGCTGTGCTCCCACAGCAGGCCGATTCCCTCAGGCCACACCCCCACCAATGCACGCATCTGTGCACTGGGCCTCTAGTATTCACATAATATTTTACAATTTCCAGAAGAGAAAATTTGTATTTCCTTTGTTTTGTTTGCAGTTGTAGAAGGTAAGTATTGTTATTTCCACTTCATAGATGTAAAACTGAGGTTAAGATCTCAGAGGCTTTCTGAGGGCAGGATTGTCACCCAAGATTTAACTCTAGAGGATACAGGACTCGATCTTTTTTGTGGCAACTGTGCTGGAGACTTAATAACAAAAAAAAAATGACAGCCCTTGGCCTTGAGGGGCTAAATGTTTAATATATATGTAACCAAAGAGTGTGCGTGTAAGTTGTGATCCACACAGACACTCTTGAGAGGGAAAGGGACACTATAATAACTATGCCAATACAACTGGGGCAAACTGGGAAGGATGGTTATTTGCTTTCTCCTAGCCTGTCTGTCTGTCCAAAGGGAAAACAATGCATCTCTGGACACATAGCTGCCTTTGCAAAAGCTTAGAATAGCCAATGAGTGTGAAGGGGCGGGGTGGGGACAGAAAGACCGAGTCAGAGGGAGTGAGGGGGACAGAGCTGAATTCATGTACCAACCAGAGAATCTGAGAGGAATCCACCTCGGAGGCGGGCACTGCACTGCAGCTGTCTCCCTGCTGCTCTACTTTAAACTGCAGGGGAAAGAGAGAAGGTGAGCAGAGTCTGTATTCTGCGGGTGAAATCTGCTAATCATGTTTTATTCCTCAGGGAAGCCAAGCTCCACAGAGGGTGAAAACTCCCAAGATCTCTTTCTTTTAGGTGGGAGTCTTTTTATATACTCCCCCCCTCCAAGGAATTTATTCTCTAACTAGTTTGATGTTATTAAAAGAATTATTCCCATTGGGTGGGTGTTAACTGTTAAAAATTCCAGAGGGCAGGGAAGATACCTTCCTTTAGTTATTGAGGGGATGCTAAATGGAAGGAGATGTCAGAAGATCTGGTTAATAGTATTTGTGTCAGCAATTGTATAACTCTTTTTAAGTTTTTTTTTCATTTGTATAATTGGCAAACACCAACGACAAAGTAAGAATCTTAAAAGCAGCCAGAGAGAGAGACAGAAAGTTACATATAAAGGAACCCCCATCACACTAGCAACTGATTTATCAACAGAAACTCATCAGGCCAGAAGGGAATGGAATGAAATATACAAAGTCATGCAAAGGAAGGGTCTGAATCCAAGGATATTGTACCCCGCAAGGCTATCATTTGTAAAAATGAATAGGTAGAATGAGAACTCAAGTTTACTCCTATCTCTAAAAATCATATCGCATTATCCATTGATTTATCCACTATTTATCTCATTTTTGACTTGACTGCCATAGATGAGGTATTGAGTGCGAATGCATGGAATCCTTCCCGAGTCAGCAGAAAGTTCGTGATTCATTCCTGGGATGAGAGTCAATGCAGCTGAGAGAATCTGAGAGGGAAACAGGATAAAGACTAGTGGGGAAGGCATGGAGGTGGCGCGAGAGGCCAGACAGGCTGAGGAGGAAGATTCCTGTTCTGATACAATCAGCAAGAGCTGCATGGTAGGCAGGCTGTGGTCGGGGTTGATTGATCAATGGCTGAGAGGCTGTGTGACAACTCGCCAAAGGAAGAAGAGGGGCTGGGGAAGGGGGTGACCTTTCACCCTTGGTCTCCAGCAGCAATTCCCTGGATATCCAGTGTCTTATCACCCTGTGGAGCTAAGACTGAAAACAAAGTTTCACCCAGGAGATGACCAAAGGAGAGGTTTTTGA
Organism: Vespertilio murinus; assembly: GCA_963924515.1. Lineage (NCBI taxonomy): Eukaryota > Metazoa > Chordata > Mammalia > Chiroptera > Vespertilionidae > Vespertilio > Vespertilio murinus. Next base: position 133,934,145 of record OZ004704.1, on the reverse strand, counting down.
CCTGTGGTTAAACACCAGCGAACGAAATGCTTTTCACCAAAGGAAAGAAAGCATTTGGCCCAAAATGTAAAAGAGGGGCCGGGGAAAAGGAGGAGTGCTGTGGAATTAAAGAAGCCCGGCTTCCTAATCCTGACTTGACTGCGGTCTTGCTGGGTGGCCAGCAAGCTTTCACTCTTGCCTGCCTCACTGTTCTCTTTAAAATGGAGACGGCATTCCGTGTTCCCCACATCATGGAAGGTGGTAGGAGAATCGCAGATGCCATGAGTGATAGCACCAGGTAATTCCAGAGTGTCCAAAGTCCCATTTTTCTTTCTCCTTGGTGAATCTGGCAAGGGGCGATGGGGTGGGGGAGAAAGAAAGAGAGGAGAGAGAGAGAGAGAGAGAGAGAGAGAGAGAGAGAGAGAGAGAGAGAGAGAGGTTTCCCTCTAAGCTAAGAGAATATCCCTCTAATCATACTCTCAAAGATAGCAGATGTTAAATAACGATGACAAAAAAAATCCTTTAACCTAAATTGAATCCCAAATTATATAAATTCTTCTGAGTCAAAGGGTATTGACATTTTATGAGCAACACTGAATATTTGGAATACCCACATTACTTTTATGTGTGGCAAATAGTAACATTTTTCATTTCCTTCTAAGTGCTATTTTAATCTGCAACTGCCATTACTTGCTGTCGTACTTTATTTTGCCTGTGAAGTCTTCAAGTTTTGTGCTTAATCCATTATTTTAGTAATGGTTGATTAGTATGTCCTCAAAGGTAGAGGCAATGTTTTCTGATCCCCTTGTATTTTCAGAGGACAAAACAGATCCTCAAGTTTATGTTTTACTTAAAACCTAGCACATCCCTTCCCAGGACTGTTCCTCTCAGCATCTGCATCTGGCTGTGCCCTCTCAAGGACAGCAAGCTTGTTGCCTGTTTGCAACTCCAGGAGTGGGTCAGGTGAAGGTGTTTGGTATCATTTTAGGGATAATAATGGCAGCTCGTTTCTATTTATGGATTTAATTGATCCTAATCCAGTAGGCTCTGAAATCACAAGGACTCTGTGCCAAGTACCTCCCACTAAGGCTGATGGTTTGAAGACCTCTGTCAATCACCCAGCAGAGGAGATGAGTACTCAAGTATTTCTGATTTTAAGGAGCCCCTTTAATCCAATCAATTTCGGAGAGTCTTACTTCCTCCGAGTCATTCATGGATTAATTCTATAAGAGCGCCCTTCCATTAAAGAAACTGATTGCAAACTTCCCTTCTAATTGTGAAAATGCTCACCTGCTCAAACTAAACAGTTCCGGAAAGGTACCTTCATTTTGCTTCAGTTACTTGGCTGAGGAGAGTGGAATTGCAACAGAAGTTTATGTTAAAATTCAACACCCATAGAGCAATTTGTGCCTGAGGTGATGGCAGAAACTACAAAATGATCTTGACCTCATCAGCCACTTTTCATGCACCTCCGTTATTTGGTTATGATAGAAAAAATGTATAGATAATACATTCCCTAACTAAGGGAGCCATGGGGATGGTGAGTGTAAGCAAACATTGAACTGACTGTTTAAAGGGAACAAAGATAAAAAATGGAGAATAACCTAAATATCCAATAATTGCAGAATTAGTAAATCAATTAATAAATTGATTCTGGTATAATTGTATGTGGGAATACTGTAAAATCAGTAAAAAAATAAATGCTTTCTAAAAAAACATACACATGCTTTCTGAAGGATATATAATGAGATGGGGAAATATTCACCACATATATGAAACGAAAATAGAAGTGCACAAAATTGTATGTACGATTTTTTGAAAATCTGTATTCCTAGTGAAATCTGCGGTAGTTCAAAAGAATGAAAAGGACCTAAATGAACTAACATGTAGGAAGGATTCCACATCATGGAAGCATGTTTTGAAGCCATGTATAGCACAGTCCTACTTGCTATGGTCTTTGGATTGGGAAGGTTAAAGGGGACTTTATGCTTATCTATATAATTCGATTTACTGTAATGACATATTACAAATGTAATAACATTTGTAAATTGTGAATTTTTAAGTCATTTTTAAAATATATTTTTATTGATTTCATAGAGGAAGGGACAGGGGGAGAGAGACAGAAACATCAATGATGAGAGAGAATCATTGATTGACTACCTCTTGCATACCCCAGGGAACAAGCCTGCAACCTAGGCATGTGCTCTGAGTGGAATTGAATCATGCCTTCCTGGTTCATGGGTCGATACTCAAACATTGAGCCACACTGGCTGAGCTCAAAACATATTTTTAAATTTAAAGTGGGTGTGTAAAATAAAGCATAGGACATATAGTCAGTAATATTGTAATAACTATGTGTGGGGCCAGGTGGTACTTAAAATATTGAGGGCACAACTCTGTAAAGTACATGATTGTCTGAACACTATACTGTACATCTGAAGTTAATCCAGGATAATATTGAATGTAAACTGTAATTGAAAAATAAAAAAATGAGGCGAGGAAAAGGGAGAAAACTACTGGAAGGAAATATTTCCTAAATGTTAATAGGTGGCTATCTCCAAATGGTGTGCTTGTGGTTAATTGAGGAAATTGAAGCCCTTGCAGGTAAATCACTTGACAATGGATCCAAGATTCAATCTGGTTCTCCGTGACTCCAAAGTTTGTGCTCTTTCCATATCATATGCTCTTTCTAGTCATGTGTCCTTAGGTGATCTGGGGTCAAGTTACTGCTGGGAGGGAAGGAGGGAGCAGCAGGTGCCTGTGAGATGGGTGGCTGTCTTTGTTCATGAACTTTAAGGCAGTGGAAATTAGGCACCAGGCGGTAAACCAGAAGCAGCAAAGGAGATGAAAATGGCACCACCAGCTGATAGAAAACAATCTCAGTCCAGCGTTCATGGCTTTATGGTTGAGCATTGACCTATGAATCAGGAGTTCAGGATTGATTCCCAGTGCGGGCATACACCCATGTTACAGGCTCCATCCCCAGTGTGTGGTGTGCAGGAGGCACCCAATCAACGATTCTCTCTCACCATTGATGTATCTTTCCCTCTCCCTTCCTCTATGAAATCAATAATATGCATATTTAAAAAAACAACAACAGCAATCTGCAGCTTCTTTGAAGCTCTGGTTCCTGCACAGATTCCAGAACCCACCCCCAGAGATTATGGCCCAGGAACTCTGCATTTCCACGAGCATCCGATGTGGTTCTTGAACAATACCTGAGAAACCCTGCTTAGAGTTCTTATGAATACAGAAAACAAATACATGACGTGCCACTCTCTCCTTTCCCAACTTATCAGCCAATCCTCTGAGTGCTTTCTTTTTTCTTTCCTTTTGGAATAGTCTTTATGCCCATAAAAAGCTGATTCTGCTGAATTAAAAGGTTTGGTGGAGGCGGGGACGAGGGGCAGGGGAGGTAGAATTGTAGAGTGTGATTGGGCTGAGAGGAGTGAGTAGGAGACAGAGGTGGCTTAGGGAAGAGAGGCAGCAGCCACATAAATGCTATGAAGTTCAAAAATACATAAAAATGGTCTTTCTAGATATGGCACTGCCAGATATTGACACAACGGAGTATGACCTGTTAAAGAACAGTCATTGTCAAAGGATTGTAGTGAAAATAATTACAGCATCTTAGCTTAGCTGAGAGAAAATGCTATTAGTTCACTAGGGTCAAGAAGAACCAAAATGATGTTTCTTCCTAAAAGTGTCCAGATTGTGGCCACATCTGGAAAGGAAAACAAAGGTACTATGTCGCCACCTAGAGTCCAAAGCCTGGAAGTTTTGGCTGAGGAAATGTAGAGCTAGCTCTGTGAAGAACCAATCTCTGTTCAAGTTTAATTGCAGCACTTAAAAACTACCAGCTTTAGGCATAAGAAAGCCAATCAGGCCTTTTTTCCATAAGCCATAAATATGAACCCAAGCCTCCATAATGACCGAATGATTTCAGGGATAGAAACAACATTTCTAGAACTGCATCTAAACATGAGAAAGAGAGCACACCCATGTATGTTGAGTGTAAGGGGGTGGGTGGCCTTCACTGCCCCTAACTAGATGATCTTGGGAGAATCACTTCACCTCTCGGGGCCGGTTCCTCTCATGTCAACTGAGAGGAGTGAACTAACTTGACACCACAAGCCTCCTCAGCCTTTACATTCTGTATTTCTATGATACTCGGGAATCTTTTTTAACCCAGACAACCGGGTTTGTTTGTTTCTCAAGTTGTCATCATGCGCAGAAAATGTTTGTAACCTGCATTTTTTTTTTCATGTACTTTCTTATTCAAGGAAACCGTGTATGTCTTTGATGCCCTCTAGGGCTCTCTCTGAAATCTGCATGACTCCAATACAAAAATCCCCCAAATGGGGACTGGCTAGCTTGTGACTTAGAGCCTGGCAGATCCCTGAAGTCCCAGGCACATTTCCCCCCCCTGCAGCATGTTATTCATATTTTTCCATTCCCATTTCATATACATCTTGTGGTACAATGCAGTTCAATTCGACCATGTATTCCAGAGTTCTTTACCGATCCTTCCTATTTATGGCTTCCGGCTATTGGAAGTTAAGCATGCACCATTTACTTGGGAAAAGGGGCCAGTTTTTCTAAAGGATTCTCCACTCCATGAATGTGTCTCCTCTGAGTAAGATGTACAGCATCACGAGACAGGATTATCTGTTCCACTTTCTCGAGCCAATGTTTATAAAGATAATACCAGGCTCTTTTCTTGTGTTACTGCCAAGAAATGTGTGCACCCAAACCTCCGCTGACTGACAGCATAAGCACTCTGCCACAAAACTGCCCCAAAGCACGGGACCTTTGTGGGCAAGCTCACGGCTGAGTCAGTGGAGGAGGAGCCACGCCTTCAGCCTTTTTCTGGAATTATAATTCAGGGCTACATTTTCTCAGAACTATAGCCAATCTTTGATCTACTCGATCTGCTAGTTGGCGGGCTGCAACTAAGGGACAGCTTAGAGAAAAGGGGAAACAACACCCTTTGTCAGTTGCGTCTTTCTGACCATTGGCAAAGTCTCCATTTAAGGTAAGAGCATTCTAGTTCTGGTCAGATTTTTACCAACTGTAAACAGCAGGGATACGACAGCAGTGACAAATTTCAACATTTATGCCATAAATGCGTGGTGATAGTGACCTATTATAGACTCAAATACTCTGTGAGAACAGTTCTAGGATACCTAGAGATTATGCAATGGCTCTTTCAGAGTCACCGCTGCGGAGGAGACTCAACACCCCTCTGTACTTGATCTACAGCCTCAGTCAACATCTAGTCAACCCCCGGGTCCAGGGACTGAAGCCAGGCACAGAGCGGGCTGCAAAGCCTCTTAGGCACTAGTCTACCAGGAGGTGGATGAGGCCTTGGAGAGAGATCGGCAGAGCTGCAAATGTTCCTCACTATTCAGAGTCATAAAAGGATCTTCCTGTAGTTAATCTTAAGGGATTCTTAGTGTTTGTTATAACTCTACAGGGACTGCCCATAAATGTTGGCTTTTGTACTTACCCATAAAGCATCTATGGGGACAACCTTGCAACGTGGCCATTTCCATTGTTTAGCCAAGGTGTAGTACCCTCAAATCCCCAGGGAACAGAATAGTAAATAAATAGTAAAAGAGCAGGCAGCTCCAAAGCACCTGCTCTCTTTGCTGGCCATGTGTTCCACTTCTAAGCTCCCAGAATCCCCTCCCTCACCTCAGAGTCCCGCCCACTTTGCCTTGGCACAGTCCTGGGGGATCCTTTGTTCTACCCACCTAGACCACGATGAGGGGAGGAGTCATCAAACCACGGAGGACCCAGGATAGATTCTGTCCACTTAGAAGCAAAGGGTCAAATGAAAACCTTCTGTTTCCTGTATGTCTTCATTGTTCATGACCTAAAAACTAGCTTCAAGGGTCAGGAATATAAGCTTGCAGCAGAATTGAGAAAGAAGGTAGAGATAGCTTACGGTGGCATCACTGCTGCTTGCTGATGTTCCCAAGCCTCTCTTCTCCCACAGGCTCAAGCTGCTCTGTGGCTTGTTTTGGCAAATGAGATAGGAGAGAAAGTGGAGACGATCACTTCTATGGGCGAACTAACGTTTAAGAGTGGTGTGTCAGCCGAAACAGGTTTGACTCAGTGGTAGAGTTTGGGTCTGCAGACTGAAAGGTCCTGGGTTCGATTCCGGTCAAGGGCATGTACATTGGTTGCGGGCATATCCCCAGTAGGGGGTGTGCAAGAGGCAGCTGGTCGATGTTTCTCTTACATTTCTAGCTCTTTGTCTCTCTCCCTTCCTCTCTGTAAAATATCAATAATAATAATAATAATAATAATATATATAAAGAGTGGTGTGACATTGCTGTGCCCCTCGTCTCCCGGATGGACTTACAAGTCACTGTCATGATGCCGCAAGACCAAAGTAACCTGGAATGCTGACCACACACCAGAGGACAGCTGCCCGGAGAACCAATTGGGTCTGTAAAGAACTGTATATGAGTGAGAATTAAACCTTTGTGGTTTAAGTCACTGATTTTTTTATATTTATTTTTTGGCAGTTGTTTGTTACTGCAGTATATCCAGGCTCTCCTGACTGGTAGGTACACACCTTCAATCGTCATCTGACAAGTGAGCAGAATTAATCGGAGGTTCCTATTTCTCTCTGATCTCCATAAACACCACAACACCAGCTTTGGCCTACCCCTGCGTTGATCTTTCTTGCTCTAAAAATACGTTCCTTACTCTGAAAATTAATTTTCCTTTTAACTGTTTTCAGTACTTTTTTGTCTGATTTGCCTCACTTGGAACAGCACTTTTCTCATCCCTGCCATTACTTATCTGTGCCACCCTTTTAAGTTTGCACCTAATATTATGTTTTCTCTGCACATGTACTTGCTTTCCACATGTACATGTTGTTCCCAAGTCTGGACTCATTAGAATTTCTTTGTGAATTTCCCTTTATCCTTCCACCCCAGAATCACATCCAGTTGCATTTTTTGAGCATTCTCGGCATTCTTAAATGGCCTTCCCTTCTAAAGCTTCCTGTGATTGAACAATGTTTCTTTTGCCTTGTGCTTTAAAATCATTTTTCTGCAAGTCTAGGGTCACTCACTATGCAGATGAATCTGAAAGTACTATGCTATGTGAAATAAGCCAGACACAAAAGGCCACAGGTTGTATGCTTTTATTTATAGAAAATATTAAGAATAGGAATATCCATAAGAACAGAAAAACTAGTGGATGCCGAGGGCTGAAGAAGAGAGAACAAGGAGTGACTGCTTTATGGATACAGGGTTTATTTGGGGGGAGATAGACATTTCTTATAACTAGATCGAGGTGATGGTTGCACAATATCATAAATGAACTAACTCCCTACTGGATTATACACTTTAAGTGGCTAATGGTTTACTTTATGTTATGTAAATTTTAACTCAATTAAACAGATACATTTACTTTCATCTCCACTAAAATATAAATATATATTTACTTTGACCCTGCTATCTAAATGTTACCAGAAAAAAGACCAATCTCTCTAAAACAAATTAATTAAGCTTGGCAGATGTGTTCTACTTTTTGGGTGTCCTATAGCCAACAATTCCCTATATTGGTCAAATCATTTCGTTACCTATGAATTTCACTGATTTGTAACCAATTCATTTTGAAATATTTGACCAAAATCTACACTGCTTAAAATTACAAATTCTATGGGTATTTTATTGAGGGTTTTTTTTGTTTGGTTGGTTGGTTGGTTTTTTTTTTAGTGTCCATGGTGAGTGATTGCTAGCATCTGCTTTGAAAAATTTTCCAGGTTAAAATCATGGTCTTCTGCCATAATTTAGCACTTAGGAGCTCAATTGCCTATTCCTTAGAGCAGGCCCCAGGACTGTTCTTTCTTTCTTTTATAAAAAAATATACTTTACTGATTTTTTTACAGAGAGGAAGGAGAGGATAGAGAGTTAGAAACATTGAAGAGAGAGAAACATCGATCAGCTGCCTCCTGCACACCCCCTCCTGGTGATGTGCCCTCAACCAAGATACATGCCCTTGACCAGAATCGAACCTGGGACCCTTCAGTCTGCAGGCTGACACTCTATCCACCGAGCCAAACCAGCTAGGGCCCCAGGACTGTTTCTTAGGAGTGTTTCTCACCCTGCCCATAGTTTGTCCCTCATCCCACTGCCATGCAGAGGTGGGTTTTGGTTAGAATCCTTAATTTTTAGAGGGTCTTAATTCTATTCCTAGCTAGTGAATATATTTTCCTTTAATTGGCAATTCAAAATATTCACCATTCAGATTATTGTCAGAAATTACAGTTTTGAACCTTCCGCTCTCCAACATGTATCAAAAGTTTCAAGAAGTATTTATAGAGGCTGGCTTGGAAAGACAGGCAGACATTTCCTCTAGATATTTTTAAATTTTACCTTAGGATTATACCAGACCATGTGAGTCTCATGCTTTTTGTAGAACTGCGGATCTGTGCTTTGGCCTACACTGAAGGGTTTTACAAGAGACTCACTTTTGAATTGATGGGATCTGTGGATGAGAAACCACCTACTTCATGACTGCTTCCTTGTATGAGGTCTCTTGGGTGTAAGGACTATATACTGTATACTTCTCCATGTGACCAAGCTTGTTGCTAGCTAGTGGAAAATATGAATCTTGAAGCTTTAGCATATCTTTTTACATTCAATCATCAGAAATTTCAAAGCCCAATGAGTGATTCACCCAGAGCAACTATCAAGATCTTGGAATATATGTTTCCTGGTATTAATATTACAATTTTTCTTCCAATTTCCTTGCTCTAGGCTCCTTTATTTAGTTTTATCCTTTGATTTGTATATATTTAATAATTTGCCTTAAATCCTTCATAGAACAAGCCTTAGTTATAAATAATATAAAGTAGCCATCTTGACTCCAGTTTCACCTCTTCCTTGCCTAACCACCTATTTTGTTTCATTTCTTAGAACACTCTCTATTGAACCTAATTAAAGAATTTGATGATGATGATAATGATAATTGTTGATTGAGAAATTCTGTGCACTAGATTCTTGACATAACGCATGCTTCATTTAATTTTTATGGCCACCTCTAAGGCGGGTATTATTTCCTTATTTTACATAAAGGAAAGTGAGGCACAGGAGGTTTACTAAGATATCATTAGCAAATGATGGACCCAGGACTGAATACTCCCCCTATTCTTTTCTCTGTTCCAGTCTCTGGGATGATGCTCCCTTACTCTTTTATAAGACTCATCATTCTATTGGTCTGAGCTGATACAAGGACATGTAGCAATGAAAAGCCAATGTTTCATTTCTTCAATAGGGATAGGAACATGGGGTGGATGGGATCTTAGTAATTTAATAAGACATTGTCCTGCCTCACTAAGTGATTGAGCAGGAGACTGTTCTTTTTTAGAAACTGTAAAACAGATTCTAAAATCTATAAGAAAATACAAAGGATATGGAACATCCAAAACAATTTTGAAAGTGAGAAACAAAGATGTGGAATTCATAATTCCTGATTTTAAGACTTAATATAATGTTACAAACATTATGCTATTGATGTCTTGTATAAATAAAATCAGTATGGTATTGATGTAAGAAGATAGATAGAGCCCTAATCAGTTTGGCTCAGTGGATAGAACATTGGCCTGCAGACTGAAAGGTCCCGGGGTCCATTTTGGTCAAGGACATGTACCTTGGTTGCAGGCACATCCTCAGTAGGGGGTTTGCAAGAGGCAGCTGATGGATGTTTCTCTCTCATCAATGTTTCTAACTCTCTATCTCTCTCCCTTCCTCTCTGTAAAATAATCAATAAAATATATTTTAAAAGAAGATAGATAGAATGATAGGTAGGTAGATAGATAATAGATAGATAGATAGATAGATAGATAGATGCATATATAGTCAATTGACTTCTGATAAAGCTGCTACAGTAACTGAATGAAAGGACAGAATTTTTAATAGATGGTGCTGAATAATTGGATTAATTAGATGTCCAGATGCAAAAAAAAAATAATAATAAGCTTCAACTGTAAGGAAGCTGAAACTAGAGCTTAGAACACAGGTGGAGATGGAAGTGGAGGAAGAAGGAAGGTAAGTCTTAAAAAATGAAGAGGTTTTTGTTGTTGATTGTTTGTTTGTTTGTTTTGTTTTGTTTTTTTACCAGATTCCCGATGCAGGGCTCGAGAAAGGAACTAGGGGTTGTGTCTTCATTAAGACCAAAATTGAACCTGGGGCCCTTCAGTCTGCAGGCCAAAGCTCTATCCACTTAGCCAAATCAGTCAGGGCTGTAGGTTCTTCTTGTCCTTTTTCAGATTTGAACATTTCCTTCTGTTGCTAGTTTAGATAAAACTTTATTATGACTAGATTTTATAAAATGTTTTCCCCTGCATCTTTTCAGATGATAATATTACTTTTTTTTCTTTTTTTTTTAAAGTGGTTTTATTGATTTCAGATAGAGAAAGGGAGAGGAAGAGGGGGATAGAAATATCAATGATGATAGGGAATCATTGATTGGGTGCCTCCAATATGGTCCCTACAGGGGATCAAGCCCTCAACGTGGGCGTGTACCCTGACTGGGAATGAAGTGCAACCTCCTGGTTCATTGGTTGAAGCTCAACCACTGAGCAACACTGGCCAGGCTGGTTTTCTTTTTAATCTTGTTTTTAATGGTGAATCACTTTCATTGATTCTCAAATGTTGAACCAATCTTGTATTTACATAATAAATCTCATTTTGTTGATAGTTTTGATGTATTATTATTTGACTATATTATTGGATTTTATTTATTAGCATTTTGTGGAGAAATTTGCATACATATTCATGAGGATTATTGTTCATGAGTTTTCTTGTAATGCTCTTGTCTGGTTTAGGCATGAGAATAATACTGATCTTATTACCGTATTTGCCGGCGTATAAGACGATTTTTTGGCCCTGAAAATACCGTATTTGTCGGTGTATAAAACGACTGGGCGTATAAGACGACCCCCTAACATTTCCAATCAAAATACAGAGTTTGTTATATACTCGCCGTATAAGACTACCCCCCACTTGGAGGCATATTTTTCAGGGCCAAAAAATCGTCTTATACGCCGGCAAATACGGTATATAATTGGTTGTAGAGTATTTTTTCCTCTTCTATTTTTTTCTGGAAGATTTTGTGAAACCTGCATTTTAAAACTCACCTACTTATATTCATTTTGTTCTGACCCTCCATCATCACCTCAGGTCTTTTGTACATGCTTCTTTAAAGTATTTTAAAATGGCCTTTGTTGAACTAAGAAGACAAGGATTGTCTACACACACGATGATACCAGTAGGTTCCAATTCTCTGAAAAGGTCACATGTGTATTTGTGTGTGTCTGTTTTCCTGTGCTTCTTTCCAAGAATTAATGTGTGACATGAGAGACCCTCCTGCCTTTCTTTACAGAGTGGAGATGGAACTCTTGGAGGAAGGCCATATACATGTGATATTTTCTTTGGAGATTTACTGGGGAGCACATGGGAACTCAGCTGAGATTTCTGTATGAGGAAAATGTACTACACAAAGCCATTTTCACCCTTGCTTAATGACAAAAGAGCTATGCTGAGAGTCAATAAGAACATATACCTTCAAGGCTCTTGACTGGGGTATGTCTAAATCCTCTTCATGCGCAGGGACCAGCACAGTTCTGGGGCTCAGGCCACAGAAGAATAATTTGCCAGGAAATCTGAAAATTGGGTGTCCAGTCCCAGAGTGGCTCTCATCTGAGTCTAAGAGAGGCCTGTCAGATGCAGGGAATGTGGGACCACTCAACTTTACCAATAGTCAGGTCCATCCCTATCCTCTAGCCTGGGGAGGGGGGGATGTGGTGTATGGCTCTCCTCTGCACATAGCAGTCTAGGCTCTGATCCTGGCTGATATCCTCTCGGGTCCAGAGGAAAGGCAGTTCTTGAAGATCTGCTTAGGGAAGGATAGCTGTACCCTTCCAGGGAACAGGTGGCACACTCAAATTACAATAACTTGAGAGATTAATAAGCAAAATATTTGCAAAGGTGTGGACAAGTCTGAAAGAAAGAGGGGAGGACATGGTCCCCAGAATCTGAATGCAGCAAGCTGAATTAAGAGGATCAGCTGGTAAGAGCCACAATTCCAAGGGATGGGAGTCAGATCCCAATGATGAGCACTTTGGCTCCATCCCAGAGATGGTGAACCTCTGAGCCTTTCCTCCCAGGGAACAGCTGCCAAGAAGGGCACGAAGGGATCATTTATCCCGTGAAGAGGGGTGGGGAATGCAGGAAAGCCTTTGTGATCCACAGCTACCCACTGGATGTCTTCCCTTTGTCCCTCAGTCTCCTCTTAGTGTTCTAAGCTGGCCAAACCTAAAGGGAAACCAGAGAACCAGGGATCCAGGTGATGTGGTCCACGCAGGTGAACCTCCTGGGGCTCCTAGCAGGGTAGAAGAGGGTAGGGCGTGGATCTGGAGGGACAAAGGGAAGACATCCAGTGGGTAGCTGTGGACCACAAAGGCTTTCCCTTACCCCCCACCCCTCTTCAAGGGGTAAATGATCCCTTCATGCCCTTCTTGGCAGCTGTTCCCTGGGAGGAAAAGCTCCGAGGTTCACCATCTCTGGAAGGAAGCCAAAGGACCCATCATTGGGACCTGGCGCTGCCAAAGCAGCTGGACCACCAGGTACGGCAGACTGGAAGGAGCCAGAAGCCATGCTCTTTTCCCCAAAGAGGGGAACACACACACACACACACACACACACACACACACACACGCGCGCGCGCGAGCCCCTGGAAAAGGCTATAACCATGCTCATTCCTGGTAATACCCTCTGGCAGCCAAGGGCACTGAAAGGAGGCGGGAGGCAGGAAAATTCCAAGAAGCTTTTTACTAAAATTAAAGTAAAGAGCCATTTCTTACAAGATGACCAGCCACTAATTTGGCTGCAGTGCTTCTGTGTGAGGAGAGGCCCTTTGGCTACAGAATATGAATTTAAAAACTAAGCTCCATCCAAAGTGGCAATTAAGGGCTTTACCCAATCATAATAAACCTCGGTCTTCCTTTCCTGAGCAAGCTCCGCGTCTTGCTGCCAGAGCAAACCCGGCAGCTCATTCCTGGTTTCCTTCTTAAAACACAGCGGAGCCACACGGCACTCTGCAGAGCAAACGAGCTCACACTGTTCTTTCTAGGATCCCATGTCGCCGGGGCAGCTCTCAGGGCCCGGGACAGTGTGGACCTGGCCACAGCGGCCCCCCACGTGTCCATCATCCCCCGGCCTCGCCAGGCTACTAGGCCAACCCGCGAAGGCGGTGCAGCCTGTGCTTAAGAACAAAGGCTTTATAATCCCAGCCACGGCGTTTGCAGGAACCGAGCAAAAGCCTATACTTTTTTCTTCATGGCCCTTATCAAAGTTTTGCAATTTTACATGTATTCATGACAAACATCTTCATCCTGTGTGTGCTCACTGCCTCTCTCCCTCCCCCCACTCTGCCCTCTAAAGACGCTCCTGGCATGGTCCCCTGGCGCCCTCCCATTACTTCTACCTTCGCATCAGTGCTGGGAGGTGGTGTGAAGCCAGAACAGGGCTCGTAAAGGGACAGGGCAGAGACGCAGCAGGTGACAGGAGCAGTGTAGGAGCAGTGGAGAGTGGGCCTGAGAAGCAAAAGGAGGTGAAGCTCTGAACTCAGCTCAGCCAACTGTTGCCAAACCGGAATGTAGCCCCGTTGGGGCCAGATTTCACCCTGTTTCAAGCCCAAAGTTTGGATTTCTGTATAAAATGTCTTTTGTTGTTGTTGTTGATTCTCACCTGAGGATATTTTTTTCCATTGGTTTTTAGAGTGAGTGGAAGGGAGGAAGAGCAAAAGAGAGGCAGCCAGGCAGGGACAGAGAAGAACATCCATGTGAGAGAGACATTGATGGGTTGCCTCCTGCTCTCGCCCCCAATGGGGTCAGGGATTGAACCTGAAGCCCACGTCCATGCCCTGGACCTGCAATCAAACCCGTGACCCGTTGGCGTGCCAGCCCACGCTCTAACCACTGCTCCGTGGTGGATAGTTTTAGAAGCCAGACAAAACAGCCTATAGGCCGGTGTGTCCCATGCTGGCCGTAGGTGACTGCTGGGCACAAAGCTGTCCATTGAAAAGAAACAGGAAAGAGGGGGAGGGGACAGCATGGCAAAAGGCTAGTTTTAAGAGAGGTGAGAGGGAATTAGAAGGAGCAGCTGCCAGTGTTGAGGAGGATGTTGTGAGTGGCTGAAATTGAGAGGTGATTTTAAAGATGGTTGGCTATCATTGAGAATGGACCCCCCCCCCCAACTCCAATGTGACCTCAAGAGACTATATAAAGATTTTAGTTCTTTGTTATTCTCTGATGGGCAGACTGTGTTGTTCTGAGTTGGCTCTTTGTCATGCAGAGCCACGGGCCGCTGGCGGTCTCTCCTGGATTCCAGGCTGTGCCCATCGCACTGCGAGCCGCCCCAGGGCTGGCTGAGGGCTGTTTAGCTTCTCAGCATTCATCAAGTGAATGTCTCTGCCTTAGTCCTGCTTGCTTTATGCAAGACACAAAAAATTAAATTCTCTTTCATTTTCCCAGCCAATCAACATAATCAATCATAACAGAATAGATAAGGTGGGAGAAAGCTGAGAAATCCACCGATGAGCAAAGATCAAGGGGGCTGCTCCTGAGGCTGCAACCCGGCTCAAGTGAGGCTGGGGTCCCGGGGACGAGAAACAGCCCAGAGAAAACACACTTGGTTGGTCCCACTCCCTGAACCAGGGTTCTGTCAGCTCTCTCAGAGGGACTCACAGAGGGAGGCTTTACTCTCCTCCCTTCACCAGTAGGTATTAGATATCTATGCTGTGTGAAAAACTACCGTGGCCCCCCTTATCTGTGGGGGATGTGACCCAAGGCTTCCAGTGGATCCCTGAGACCTTGGATAGTACCAAACTCCATATATACTATGTTTTATCCTGCAATACATATCTATGATAAAGTTTAATTTCTAAATTAGTCACAATAAGAGATTACAATAGCTAATAATAAAATAGAACAATTATAACAGTACTAGAGGCCCACTGCATGAAATTCATGCACAGGGGTAGGTGTGTGTGTGTGTGTGTGTGTGTGTGTGTGTGTCCCTGAGCCCAACCTGCACCCTCTCCAATCTGAGACTGTTTAGGGGGCAGTCGGACATCCCTCTCACAATCTAGGACTGCTGGCTCCCAACTGCTCACCTGTCTGCCTTCCTGTTTGCCCCTAACTGCTTCTGCCTGCCAGCCTGATCACTCCCTAACCACTCCCATGCCAGCCTGATTGATGTCTAACTGCTCCCCTGCCAGCCTGTTTGCCCCCAACTTCCCTTCTCTGCCGGCCTGGTCACCTTTAACTGCCCTCCTCTGCAAGGTTGATCGCCTCCAACTGCCCTTCCTTGCAGGCCTGGTACCTCCTCCCAACTGCCCTTCCTTGCAGGCCTGGTCCCTCCCAACTGCCCTCCCCTGCTGGCCATCTTGTGGTGGGCATCTTGTGTCCACATGGGGCAGGATCTTTGACTACATGGGGGCAGCCATATTGTGTGTTGGAGTGATGGTCAACCTGCATATTACTCTTTTATTAGATAGGATAGAGGCCTGGTGCCTGGGTGGGGGCCAGCTGGTTTGCCCTGAAGGGTGTTCCTGATCTGGGTGTGGGGAGTTCCCTTGGGGCCTGGAGTGGCCTGGGCGAAGGGCCTGTGGTGGTTTGCAGGCCGGTCACACTTCCTGGCGACCCAAGCAGAGGCTCTGGTAACTGAAATTTACCTTTTACAATTTAAACTTTGTAGCTTGGAGTAGAGCCAAGCCTCCTGCTTGCTCTGGGGTGGCAGCCATTACGGTTGGGGTTCATGTATCTTTTATAATTGAAAATTTTTAGCCTTGAGCGGAGGCCTGGGCCAGTCAGGGTGTGCAGAAAGCTTTGCTTCTTTCATTGCCAGGGGCAACCCTAGCCTCCCGCTCTTTCCAGCTCCGTGGCTGCCGCCATTTCTGTTTGGATTTGTTTACCTTCCATAATTGAAACTTTGTAGGCTTGAGTGGAGGCTTAGGCTGGCAAGGACAGGCAGGTAGCTTGGCTTCCTCCATTGCCTGGGAAACCCAAGCCTCCTTCCTGTTCTCTGTGGCTGTAGCCATCTTGGTTGAGTTTATTTGCATACGCACTACGATTGCCTGGTGGGCATGGCTGGTGGGTGTAGCGGAGGTATGGTCAATTTGTATATAACTCTTTTATTAGGTAGGGTACTGTAATAGAAATTATGTAAGTGTGGTCTCTCTCTCTCTCTCTCTCCCTCTCTCTCTCTCTCTCTCTCACTTTAGCAGTCTATCTAGTAACTCAGGTGTGCAATTTAAAACTTATGAATTGTTTATTTTTTGCATTTTCCCTTTAATATTTTCATAGCATGGTTGACCATGGGTAACTAAAACTGTGGACAGTGAAGCTGCGGCTGAGGAAGCACTGCTGTACTCCCAAACTTACTGATCAAAAACAACAGCTATTATCTTGGTTTCTGATGGTTGGGAATCCGGGAGCAGCTTAGACAGGTGCCCGGGACTAGGAACCTTTCACAAGGCTGCAGCTAATGTGTTGGCGAGGGCTGCAGTCATCTCAGTGCTCAGCTGGGGTGGGATCCAGTTTCAAACTGACCTTCCTGGCTGTCGGCAAGCCTCAGGTCTTCCTTGGCTATTGGCTAAAAACATCACTTCCTGGCCAAGTGAGTCTCTCCATGAGGCAGCTCATAGTCTGGCTTCCTTCAGAGCATACCAGTGCAATATTAATACCAACAGCCCATCAATTATGCTCTATTTTATCTATTAGAAGCAAGTCACTGGGTCCATTGCACTCTGAAGCAGAAGGCGATTCACAGGGCTAGAATGCCACGAGATAGGGGTCCTTGGAAGTTTTAATCCAGCTTTGCATCTCAGGGCCAACAAAGAGCACAAGCAGGGATGTAACGGTCATATCCCTCTGGACATAACCCTGGCTCATCTCTTTGAATAAGCGGGGAATACACATAACTATCCACATCAGCGGTCTTCTTGCAGAAGTCAAGCAGTGATGGAGTTGCACTCATGCACCAGGGAATACCCTGGAGAAAGCCAAGTTACACTGCAGTTTGTTGAGGGGAGTAAGCCTAAAGCATTAATCCAGGAACTTGCTCCATATCCTCCTTCTCCACATTCTGAGTTTGGGTTCTGTTCTGCCTTTTACCAGCTGTGTGACTCTGGGCAAGAAACTTCCTTAAAGCTTCATTTCCTTTGGGATTAATAATAGAATTCATGCCACTGGGTTTTGGGTGGGACTAAATAAAAATGATTACAATTATGAAGATAGTGCCTGGCACATTATAGGTATTAAACAACTCTTGGCAGCTATCATTATCATTATTACTCCATTTCTAGTCTTTAATGCATTTTCTTTCAAACCATCTGCTCTTAAATCCTGGCTTGCCCCTCCCCACTTATGATTAGTTGAAACTGGTCAATGCTAAAGACTCACAAACAATTCTTTAGGCACCAAAGTGTCCAAATTATAATCATAGTTTTTTGAGATCTGAGGCTGGTATTTGGCTTCCCTCAAAATTAAGCATCTCAAAATTAGAACAGGTTATTGCATAGCTTTGTGGAGAACAAAATGTTATGGATTGGGAGGAGCACAGTTGACCTTCCACATTTCACCTCTTTGTCCACATTAGAATGGGTGTTTTCTGAGGCAATCTGGGCAGAAATGGGGAATATGGCCTCAGACCCACTTGGTTGGAGATCTGAGGCCCCAGTGTTTCAGAAAGAAGATGGCCCACAGACATTTGCTTACCAATTTTATATTCTGGCGTTGAGCTGAGTAGTGTCTTTTACTGCTTGCCTGAGGCTGTGTTAGTTACATTCCAAAAGTTTAGAAATACATCAAGGACATATGACCTATGAAATAACTGTTGACTTTTCCATGTGCTTTGAGAGGGACTAAAGAAGACAAAGGCACATCCCCCCCCCCTTTCTCTCTCAACTTTTTCCCCCCTGAAAGTTGCAGAATTTTGACCCACTTCACATCCGCCTCCTGCCTCTGGTTTTGAAATCTGCAGCCTGATGGCTTGTTTGCTTGTTAGCATGAAAGGCTTGCTCTGGGTCTGTGCTTGCTTGTTAGTAAAGAACCAACAAGCATTGCAGTCCAAAGGTAATCACAGAATGAAATCACTTCCAGATGCCAAACCCCACTCCTGATGGTGAAAGCAGACTTTACAATTGCAGTGGACCAGGTATTCAATGGCTCTCACCCAATCCTATTAGGGTTTTGAACACGCACATATGTTCTCGTCCTCCTTTTCTTTCTCTCCCCTCTCTCCCGCTTGTTTCCTTCTCTCTCATTCCTTGCTTTTCCTCAACTTGGATCAGTTTTAATCTGAAGGACAGAATCAAAGCTGGATGTAACCCAGGCTCAATTCAGCCATAGCATCTGAGCTGCCTCTATCCGGGCATCTATTGGAGGACGATAGCTCCCTGTCCGAGAACAGCCACAGCGAGAGGAGCTCTTTCTCCCAGCTCCATCCTCGCAGGCTCTTAGTGCAGACAGGCAACCA
Organism: Vespertilio murinus; assembly: GCA_963924515.1. Classification (NCBI taxonomy): domain Eukaryota; kingdom Metazoa; phylum Chordata; class Mammalia; order Chiroptera; family Vespertilionidae; genus Vespertilio; species Vespertilio murinus. The sequence goes on along the minus strand of OZ004704.1, from coordinate 133,915,600 downwards.
CTGTTCCTCAGCCGGCTGGGAAAGTTGTGACCAGAGGGATTATCCCACCTGCAGAAAAAGGGTCACTACCCACACCCAGCCCGGAATAGGCACAGAGTGCGACTCTCTGACAGAGCCGGGACTCACACGGTCAAATACATGGGGCTGGGCAGTGAGGGGGGAGATTGGGTTTTGGATCCCTACACACTGAGATGTGTCAGAGCTTCCCCAGAAAGTTTGCGGAAAGAAGACAGAGAAGGAGAGAAGGAGGAGGTGAGTCTAAAGGAAGAAAAGGGCTTAGTACTACATGAACATTTTAGAGTTATTTTATTGTAGCACTAAAATCTGAGAAACTATAGAATCAACAGGCTTTCAAGAGAGGAATTCCTCATAGACATGTCGATTTTCTCCCCTCAAAAGAGAGTACTGTGAAATCCGATTTCATGTCCCATCCCAGCTCAAACCCTGAAAGGACTTCGGTAGCAGAATCTTTCCTTCCCCCTCCTTTTAGTCTCCATCTCAATGCTCCAGTGGAAAACATGGCTTTGTGTGTGTGTGTGTGGGGGGGGGGGGGGGGGGGGTGGGTGTGGGTGGGTGTGTGTGTGTGTGAAGACAAGAATCTCTATGATTCGGTCATAGATCGAATGTAGATAAAACACAAGTGAGACATTTGTATGCATCCAGTAGAAGGGCTTTTTTTTAAAATCTCTCTTGTTTTGTTTATGTGTAGTTAATATACTTATTAAGTTATTACTTCCCATGTGAATAATTCATTAAACGTTAAATGCAACACAAATGTATTTCTTCCCAGGCAGAATAGCATATAGCTCGCAGTCAACCATTTATTCCCAGATGTTTATATCCACAGGGTCCAAGAACTCCATAAAACTAGGATAATAGCACATTGAAAATATCTGGCCACAACCCATAAAAGAACGTGCATAATAAAACTGCCCCTACCCCCAGTCCTCCCGCCAATACAAACCTTCCAAATGTTTCAAAGTAATTTTCCAAAGGTGTAGTGGGGGTGGATACCCCAAATTCTATATTCTCACATTACTGAGACCCAAGTTTAAGATCAAATCGAAGAAGTACAAGTATCCAGCCCCTTTTAAAAGAATCTCTTAAAAATCAACCCAGAAAAAAATTTTAAGTAGCTGGTGAGCAGTTAGTTTTACGATAAGGAAAAATAAAAGGGGTGTGTATGTGTGTGAGAGTATATGCCCCCAAAGTAATGAATGTATTCTCCAAATGGCCAGATTTTCACCATCCTGTTAACATCTAAGCACCCGCTGCCTCTCCAACCATTTGTTAATGCTGTTTTTATTTCTCTCTTTGGCTTTGGAAATACAGCTTCTTTTATATCAGCCACCTAAATAGCTACTCACCTTAGATGCGTAATATTTTATGCCAAGTAGAAAAATTAATTCATTTCTGGATTCCTGTTAGAAATGAGAGGAATCCAAAATATTGACATATTAGATGCTCTACCAGTCAGCATCATCTATTGGGCCTTGTCTACTTAGGAGGATAGAATCGGGTATGTGAAGAAAACCCTGCTTCTGTTTCAATGGAGGTAATTGGGCAATGATAAGAAACTGGTTGGCATGATATAAATGGGAAGAAGGTATGAAAAATGAACATGTCCATTACACACCATGGCTACCTAGAGTGGTATGATAGTAATGTACTTAGGGGAGTGGGAAAGGTGAGGGACTTGTATCTGACAGTGGAATAAGGCAGGGGACAGACAGGAAAGGGGTGTAACCAGTTTTATAGTAGAAAACAAATTGTATTTGAAGTTAGAAAACCTGAGGTTGGGCTTTTCCTCTTAGTAACGTGGCTTGGGCATAGTTTCCTCATCTATAAAGTTGAGATAATCACTCCCACCTTGGTTGGTTGCTGAGGAGACCAAGGGAGCTAAGAGGCTTGGCAAGTTGTGAAGTATCATGCACATCTGCCTTATCAGAGTGAGTGAAGTTGTACAGAGAGTTAGACCGCTGCTGAAATGCAAACATCCTGGAACCCAGTCTCACTTTTATTTATGCCTAACACATGCTTGAGTAATGCTTTCCATCTTATTTATCTGCTCAGTGGGGATTGCAATTGTTGTCCTATGTGGTTGTTGCCTGGTCAAATGTGAGGCTATACACATGAGGTTTGTAGAGGGTGAGGCACTATTCAAACTTAAGGCATTGTCACACTTTGGTGAAACAGCATATGCTCATTAAGCCATTCATTTATTCAACAAGCATTCTTTGGGCATTAAACTATGCAAGGCTCTGTCACACCCTAGGAATACTATGGTACAAAAGACAGACCTAGCCTTGTCCTCATGGAATTTATAGTCAAGTTTATTAAAATACTTGCAAAGTGAAATAGGTAAGCCCACTTCTCGAAACCACATATTCATGGTATTCCACCATACTTACACTCTAACAAAACCACAGAGTTATATACACTTAGTAGAAAAAGAACTTGATAAGAAATTAGAAGATGAGGATTCAGTTTCAGATGTTCTTGGGCACATCACTCAAAGCCTTTGTGGCCCTGTTTTTCTATCTTAAGAATGTGCTAGTACAAGTTCTATGTGCTTCAAAGAATTTCTCTTAAGTAGGTAGATACCATTATTCTAGATCTGATAAATTTTAAAAGTACTATAACCCCTAGCTGGTTTGGCTCAGTGGGTGGAGCATCAGCCTGTGGATTGAAGGGTCCTGGGTTTGATTCTGGTCAAGGGCACATGCCCTTGTTGTGGGCTCGGCCCCCAGTAGAGGGCTTGTAGGAGGCAGTTGTTGATCAATGATTCTCTCTCATCATTAATGTTTCTGTCTCTCTTTTCCCTCTTCCTTCCTATCTGAAATCAATAAAAAGTATATTTTAAAAATAAATAAATAAAAGTACTACAAGATAGACTACTAGACAATCGATCTGATTTCTTCAACAGCCAATGGCATGAAGAATAAAGAGAAAGGAGGAGTATTAAAAGATGATTGACAGACATAGCAACCAAATAATATGTAGACTTTGGATTAAACAACAACCTATAACAGACATTTTTTTTAGATAATCATGGATTTTTTTAATATTGCCTGAGTTTTGAATGATACCAAGGATATATCACTATTTTTATAGATATGATCACAATACAAGTTTATAATGAATGTCCTATAATGTTTACCATCTGTAATAATGAAATGACTTAACCAGACTGCCATAAACTAAAATATAGGGTGTCCCCCCAAAATGTATACACACACTTTGAATATAAAGGCAGTGTGTACCAAAATACATTTTATTTTCAAAATTGAGCTATCAGCTGTTAAAGTGTGTATTCATTTTTGGAGGACACCCTGTCTTAAATAAACAAAAGATGAGCATGTAACAAAAGAAAAGAAATTGAAGTCTTCAACAAGCATATATAGTCTAAAACATTTTTCCTAATTACTTAAGTTCATTTCTGAGGTGGGTAAAGATAGGAAAATAAATTTTTAAACTTATTTTTCTGTGATAAGATTTCATTAAATTTATGGACTGTAGACTTCGTGATTGAGAAAACTTGGGTGTGCCTGGCACTGTGCCTGACTTTTGTGTGGTTGCAAAGTTGGGGGAGGAAGGCTAAATGTGTAAAAAGGAGTAAAAGTAATCAAATCCTTCCTAAATCATTTAATTTCTTCAAACTCAGTGGATCTTTTTTTTTCAATTTGCACATTTAAACAGGCACATGTCTCTGCTTCCCGAGGACAGACTGAAATGGAGTAATCTGTGTCTTAAATCCTCACTACTCAAAGTGTAATCTTTAAACCAACAATAGTAACATAGCCTGGGAGCTTTTAAGAAATGTAGTAGGTCAGACTCCACCCCAGGATTCCTGAATCAGAATCTACATTTTCACAAGATTCCTAGTTGACTTATATGGTCACTAAAGTTTAAGAATATGAGAAGTAGATAATCATCAAAAAGAATAACTACAAAGAACCATATCATTGTTATTATTTGTGTGACTATTAAAAGAAATGAAGCAACTTGTAACACTTGGATTTCAAAGTAACATTTGGTCTTGAAATAGTGACGTATTGAAAGAGTTTACCATTTTGTCTTCCTCTGTTTGTAGACATAGCTGCCATCCGTGGTCTACCAGCCTGATGGACAGCAAACCACCTCAGTGCCACTTACTTCCACCGCAGGTTTCTTTCTCGCTCGTAATGTTGGAAATCACTCTGAGAATTTGAAGGTACAAAACAACAACACCAATAGTCCCTCAAAGCCCTATCTCTTCGAAATTTTGAATTTCCCCAACAGTGTTCTTAAAATACCATGATCTTGATTTATTCAAACTTTTCTAAGAACTTTTATACACCCTCTAGCGGTCAATGTGTTCCTTAGGAATATTTGTTTCTGCACTGTCACAGTCTGAGAGACCCCACAGAGGAGGAGAAGGGCCTGCAGCTGCTGTATGCTCAGCGACATCCCCCACCTCAGCGCGGGCTCTACCACCCTCCCTGCCTTGTCCTTCACCACCCACGTCTGGGGGTTCACAGGTTCCTCCCCTCAGCAGCACAGTCCCTCCCTGGCCTCTAGTCAGTGAGTGTGGCTGTTGTAATCTTGAGGACTTGATGTGTAAAGGGATGGTCTTCTCTGCACCACCCCAGGTTATTAGATTGACGTACTCTGCGAAGAGTCAGCGTGCAGGCTCCACATGTTATTCTTTGTCTGGTGACCTTTATCGAATATAGCCACCAGCAGTCTCCGTTTACTGCTGCTTAAAGGACTTTTCCAGCTCTGTTTTCTCCACATTAAACGGGCAAAAACACTACAAGTGAGATTAATGCCCAAAGTTCACAATTGAATGATAACAATGCAAACCTGATCATTCGTGTTATAGGATAAAGCACACCCCCTTGAAAAACGCTGCCAGTCTTTTGTTCCTGTGATCCTGGAAATCTGGAGGTTTGAACATGAGCATACTAGGAACATCCTAGGTGCCACACAGCCCCATAAATATCTCCTCAGCAGAGCTGTTCATCTCCCCCTAAACTTGAAGAGCTTTCTTTGAAGTTCGAGGGCAGAAGTTGTGCACGTGGAAGAGGTATGCAACTTATTATTATCATTACCCACCATTGCTTTAGAAGCTTTTAAGTAATAGTAGATTTATCACGTTTTTCTTACAGCAACTTTTAGTTTCATCTAGTGTTTCTTCTGAAGCCTAAACCAATAAACTGGTTTGACTTTGTAGTTGATCTGCCACAGTAGTGCCCATATTTTTCTGCCAAGAAGCCTTTTGGAATCCGATTAAATGGGTAACATGACATTTATAGTCTCAAAGATTAGAACACCTGGAAGGAGGCCCAGAACTTACCCGTCTCTCGGGAGACACTCTAGTACAAAGCAGACTGGACCTTGTTGGATGGTTCTAACTCAGAGCCGGCCTCTTGCTACTGTCCTTTTCTCAGGTCTACCCTCACCTGGAGCAGGTGCACTGCCCAGCATTTTCCATAATAAGTGCTCAGTAAACATTTAATCTTCTTGATGGGATTTTGCTGAGGGCCTCAACTGTGCATATAAATGTTTTGCATTGCATTTCATTATAGGGAAGGAGAAAGGCAGCTACAGACCAACTGAAATCCTCCATTGCTGAGTAAGTTTATGCTCTGGCTCTCTATATGAACATGACAAGGCCATCATTTCCTACACACGTGCACGCACGCGCGCGCGCGCGCGCGCGCACACACACACACACACACACACACACACACACACAATTGCTTTCATTATTATTTCAAAATTAAAACATGAAAACAAAATACAAAAATAAGCTAAGAAAGAAGAGAACATACAATATAAGAAGCCGAGGTTCCTGATATGACCCAAGAAGATGTAGAAGTGGAAAAGATAATTAAAGCCAATCAATCCTTCAGACAGAGGCGTGTGGAAGATTCTTGTTTGAGTGACAAAATGGTCAAGATTGAAGATCACAATTTATTTTTTAAGGAGATTTGTATTCATGTAGTAATAATTTTCTAAATGTTACGCATTGTTTTTAAATTATTGTAGTCAATCTGTTGACAAAGGACAAAAGACTAAGCTATGGTTTCAGAAGCTTGTAACCACCATAAATGCTAACACAATTTGAAAAATAGGAGTTAAAAGCAGAAAGAGAGATGAAAGCCACTCAAGTTCCAAATTCCTTACATTTTGTACCTAGAGGTCAGCGTATAAGGCCAAATTCAATAAAAGTAAGAAATAGAAGCATACTTATATTTTTCTAAACTACAATAACTGTTATAACAAAAGCAGAAACTATTGGCAGGGTGAAGAGTTAGTGGGGATCAGGAAAGGGGAGAGTTTACTTTTGTTAGTTTTTTTAAATTCATTTTATTTTTTCTTTTAATTTATCTTTATTGTTGAAAGTATTACAGGTGTCCCCTTTATTCCCCCATTGGCCTGTTCTAGCTCACCTCCGCACCCTTGCCCAGGCCTTCACCACTCTATTGTCTGTGTCCGAGTGTTATGCATATATGCATATAAGTTCTTTGGCTAATCTCTTCCCACCCACCCACCCCTGCCTTCCTGCTGAGATTCATCAGACCATTCATGTTTCTATGACTCTGGAGCTATTTTGTTTATCAGTTTATTTTGTTCATCAGATTCCACATATGAGTGACATCATGTGATACTTGTCTTTCTCTGACTGACTTATTTTAAGAATTTACTTTTTATTTTACATAACCATGTGCATGCATCATCTTTATGGTTATATATCTTGAATATCCTTCCAGGTGTAACCCAAATGTTACCAGCCTGCAGATATAATTGAAATCACATTTATACTTATGTCCAAATGGTAATGGTTCTGAGTCTCCATTTGCCCATTTAGGAACTTAGCCCTCACTTAGCACCTCCCTGCTATCTGGGAACTCCCAAAAGGATGCCTCTCATGTGACCATGATAAACTCTCCAGCTCCAGCCATCATGATCTTATTACTGTTTTTTTCTTTCCTGTTTTTTGGTATTGGATGCATGTTTTTATCTTCATCCTAAGATATTTTTAAAATTGATTTTAGAGAAAGAGGGAAAGAGGAAGGAGAGAGAGAGAGAGAGAGAGAGAGAGAGAGAGAGAGAGAGAGAGAGATCAGTTTCCTTCTGTCCACACCCAGCCAGGGCCATTTTTTTGCACATCATTATTACTTCTTCTTTTTTTATGTTACTATTTTTTTTAAAATTTTTTAAAATATGCTTTTATTGATTTCAGAGAGGGAGAGAGAGAAACATTAATGATGAGAGAGAATTGTTGATTGGCTGCCTCCTGCATGCCCCCTACTGGGGATTGAGTCCACAACTTGGGCATGTGGTCTTAATAGGAATTGAACCTGGGACCCTTCAGTCCTCGGGCCAATACTCTATCCATTGAGCCAAACAGTCAAGGGCATCGTTATTATTTCTTGATCTTTACAAAATCTTTATGTACCTCTCATGACTTACTTCAAACCTTCAACTCAAAAGTCAAACTTTCTGTTCAGAGAAGACAGAAGAGGTAGAGGAACATGCTAAACAACATCACGAGGAAACAGCCTAACAAAACCAGAAAGATGACAGTCTGCAAGACAACAGGCTTAGCCTCTTCACTCCATCTCTAGAGTAGCTATGCTCCATTCTAATTGACACTTAAAGGACAAAAGCAGAAGCCAAAGGGTCCTGGCATAGATCCAATATAGGACATTTTGGGGTCCCTGGGAAATTTGAATTTCATCTAGTTATCTTATGTGATGAAAACTGAAAACATCCTAATTTAGAAAGCTAAAAATTGTTGAGTGAAAAAGCAAGTACAGTGTGGTCTTATTTAGCAAACACGTACATATACATACATACATACCCACACCCACCCCCACACACCCACACATACCCACACACAGGAAAAGATCTAGAGCAATATACACTAAAAATTGATAGTGGTTGCCTCTTGTTAGTAGGATGTGTTTATTTTTAATTAATGTTTATCTTTATTTCCTAATTTGCTACACATACACTGCTTTTGTAATAATAAAAGGCTATACATCCCCACTTTAAAAATAATGAACTCAAGTCTGTATTTCCTGGATCTTGGAACCCTTCCTCCTCTATCAACATCTAACTCATAAACAACAGAATGCTTCCCCTCCTCTCAATCAGTATTTTACTCTTGGAAATAACAGGGCCCTTTAGATAAGAAGCCTGGGTGTTAAGACTGGTGAGTCATACTAGTAGGGACTGGTTTCTGAAATTCGCCCTGGTCGATATAGATGCAGACTTCACATGCACATCTTGTGTTTTTAATTTCTTAGCCTCACCATGGGAGATGCATGAATATCTGAGGGTCGAGACATAACACATTCATTCCTCAGATCATAACAATGCACCTGAGTTAAGATGGACTTTCACATCTCTTATCCTATTGCTGACAAATAGCTGATCGAAACCTTAAGGCTTCTCCTGTCGGAAAAAATAACACTAATTCTGAATTCGTGTGAGACTTAGCAAGAGGCCCTTCTTGCTTCACAATGTGAGCTGCACATGTGCACCCACACTTAACTCTGACCCCCAAGCATTTCCAACACTATCGATGTTAAAGGTATGCTTTTTTTTTTTAACAGCTCTTTCCAAGAGATTCAAAAAAAGACATACAAGACAAGGTTGTATTTATAACTCTTTGAAACCAATGAGCGTTCCACATGGGGAGAAAAGGCCAGGGGGGAAATCACAGTATTAATGAGTAGCTTTTCATGATATTCGCACAAATGTTTGGTCTTCTGAGAATTTGTGTGAGTAAAACCACATAGCTAGAAGCAGCGACAGATAATAAGTCCTGGGAGAGGTATGTTGGATGGCGGGGATGCTAGAAGGGATGCAGAGAGAAATTATGAAATAATTTTAAGAAAGTTCATGGTCTAATTAAAACAGGTGTTTCATATGAAAAAGAGTGATAGTAAGAGAAAAGCGCTTACCAGATACGTTTTCCAAATCCTAGATGCAGAGAAGAACTCCTACACTATAGCCCTCTTCTGCAAATGTGAGTACAGTGTGGAGGAATTAAAACCTAGTTGAAATACAGTTAATCTTTGGATTGTTTTACAGAATCATTTGTCTTACCATGACTCAGGTGCATCCTTGGCCAGATTGTTGCAAAGATTTTGATAGAATAATTCACCAACAGATTGGATAGTAATTCTGACCTCCAACATTCCCATATTTTCTTCCATTCATAGCATGAGTAGTCAATTCTAGAGACCTTGTAGGATAAGAATGTCTCTCACCTGGCTGAGGTAGATCAGTGATTGAGCATTGACCTATGAACCGAAGGTCACAGTTCGATTCCCCGTCAGGACACATGCCCAGATTATGGGCTTCATCCCCAGTAAGGGGCATGCAGGAGGCAGCTGATCAATGATTCTCTCTCATCATTGATGTTTTTTTTTCTCTCTCTCTCTCTTTCCCTCTCCCTTCCTCTCTCTGATATATATATAATGTTTCTCAACACAAGTCTTGATTTCCCCTATCTATTTTTCTTTTTAAATTACATTTTTTTATTAGAGTTGAGGTACAGTATAGTTTCAGGTGCACAACCCAGTGATTGGACATTTATATAACTTATAAAGTAATCATCCCGATAAATCTAGTATATCTAACACCATACATAATTATTATAATATTATTGACTATATTTCATATGCTGTACTTTACATCCCCATTACTATTCTGTACCTGCTCACTGTACTTCTTTTTTAAAAATTCTTATTGTTGAAAGTATTACATATGTCCCCTCTATCTCCCATTGTCCTCTCCCAACCCACTCCAACCCCCAGAAAAAGATTTCCCCCCACCTTTATCCCAAGGTAATCTCAGGGTATATGAGTTCAAATGGTCGTTATGGATCATTTATTTAAGCCCCAAATTTTAGTTGACCCATAGAGGGAAAGTGGTTTCCCAAAGTAATGGGTGACAAAAACCAGACCTGAATCCAGCTCTCCTAAATCTCAAGTCCAGAGCTGTTTCCAATGAACCACACGCACTCCATGATCACTTACAGATAGGATATCTTACATTGTGCTTAACTCAGTCGTCTTCTCGGTGCAGCAATGCAAAACAAAATAAAAATGAACAAAAACCCCAAGAATCACCTCCCAAATACACACATACAAATCCACCCTTCCCTTAAGAACAGCCATGAGACTGCCCAGTAACATCCTTAGATTAATGTGTACAGGCTTTTAATTTTGGCCTGTGAGAATTAACTATATCTTCCTAAACCCTCTCACATAAACATTTAGCGTATTACTTATCTCTTCAAAATAATCCTTGCATTCTTATTATCCAAAAGAATGCATTTTAAGATAAGGAGTAAAACGTTGCTCCTAGTTGCATTATTTGAAATTAGTTGTTTGCACGGCTGTTTCTTCCCATGTGTTGTAAGACCTCGGGTAGCAGATATCTGTCAGATTCATCTCTCTGCCCTGCACGTGGGAGGAAGAATGCATAAATTAGGTCTGATAAACGGGCACAATCACACCTTTTGGATGGCTCTTCCTTACCTTTCAAGAAGATAATCTATTTGTAGTCATCAAAGAACTATATGATGCAGATTAGATCCTTAAGATTTTGCCACTAAAACAGGTAAGACTTAGTAACTTCAGTAAGTTTAGAAATGAAACTTTAGCAAGAGTTTGCATCTGCTGGCATTAAAATATATACAGATGGTATAGTTAATATTAACCTGAGGGTATTTTCTATTTTTTGGATTGTAAAATGTTTTAAAACCCAAATTTAGCTTTTACTCTGCCTGGCGTCTAGCAAAGAGTAGGAGTTCAAAACGCTGTGGCAACCCGCTAGCATTTCTGGAGCCAGAAAGTGACCACACCACATTCAAAGCAGCAAGTCCGTCTCCAGGAACCACACTTTTAAAGTCTGTTCTTAGATTTTTCAGGTTCCATCTTACAGTGTTGCACTTAGAGGTACAGTGGTATAAGTCGAATACTATTTAACACCTGGCTCTTGGGGGAAAGAAAAAAAAAGCCTTGCTTGGAGCAACTGCTGATTTCTATGGTGTCACTACTCCACTGCAGCAAATGTAAAACTGCACACGGGAGACATAAATAATCTCAAACACAGATGGCAGAAAAACGTAGACTATAATGAAGAACTAATGAATTTTAAAAATCTAATTGAAAATGTAGATAATTTGGTTGTTAATAATAGTTGTTTCACAACTGGCTCACTAAATTCCTAAAAATTAATAACCGACTCTCCCAAGACTACAGCACACAACTGGGTCTGCCCCAAAGCGCCAATATGCCTTTAAGGTGAACATGGACATGCTCTTTGATCTTTTTTGCCTCTGTTTCCTCATCTGTAAAATGACATTAATAATAACACCTACTTCATAAGGCTTTTGTGAATGCTTAGAACTGTGCTTGCATAGGTAAGCACCAACTAAGTACTACCTATTGTTGCTATTATTTTTATTTTTAAGAAATGCAAGGTGCTGTTTTTAGAATTCAGAGGAAGGGTGGTTTGGCTGTTGGAAGACCTTTCAAACTGTATAATCAAGGCTCAGATAGAACCAGCATCAAAGGAAGCAGATAGAAAATGTGATTAACCTGAATATTACTTCTTCGTATCCAACATTCCAGACAGAATTAGCTATTACAAAATGTGGCTTCTCAAGACAGCTGAATCTCCAAGAAATCTGTGTAATTGAAATAAAATAGGAACTCTACCATACAAAATATCTTTTTAAAATAATACATTTTAAAATAAAACGATGGCTAAAAAACAAGTTGTGCTCCTGTGGTTTCCATCTCTCCATGAGAAGAGTAAGAAAATCTTTGCATGGTGATGAAAATGCTCTGAATTTTTAGTTCACCTATGGTGACATCTATGAGACCTCAAGCAAGCTGCTTAATTATCCTGCATCCCAGTTTCCTCAACTGTGGAATGAAGACCCTCCCTTATGGCATTGTTGTGTGGATTAAATAGGAGATGACATGCTTAGCATAATGCCTGGCAGAGAGGGCACATTAATAAATATTAGCTTTTGTTATCATTACTAGAGGCCTGGTGCATGAGATTCATGCACTAAGGCAGGGGAGGAGGGTCTCTCAGCCCAGCCTGTGCCCTCTCAAAGTCTGGAAGCCATCAGGGGATGTCCAACTGCTGGCTTAGGCCCTCTCTCCAAGGGGAGCGAGCCTAAGCTGGCAGTTGGACATCCTTAGTGCATCTGCAGAGGCAAGAAAGGCTCTCGCCACCACCGCTGTGCTCACAAGAACCTTACTTGTGTGCCTTCCCATTGAAAAGGTTACATGCAGCATTTAAGCAATTGTTCTGATAACTAATTCTGTACATGGGGGAAGATGGCAGGGAAAAGACAATGAATTTCCTTCTCAGCAAAGTGGGGCTAATGATATCTTTTCCTCTAGTCTAATATTACTCCACAAGTATTTTAAGATGATCCATAAAAAGTAAATGTTACGGTTTTAGGAAACAGACACTGGAGGAACTGATGTCTCATACCTTTCTTGACCTTGATCTGATGGAGAAATAAGTGAGCATTTTGAAGGCCAGGATTTAACATCCATTGACAACATCCACTTATCATCTGTCTTCAGAACTATAAGAACTAGCAAGCCTCTAAGATCTGCTCACCAACTGCAACATGTCTAATTTAAGGGTGATGTTACTTGCTAAAACTGTGGATAAAGACCAGTAGAGAGAATAATCAATAAATACACAAATTACAAGTGCTGGTGAGGATGTAGAAAAAAGGGAACCCTCGTGCACTGCTGGTGGAAATGCAAACTGGTATAGCCACTATGGAAAACAGTATGGAGTTTTCCTCAAAAAAGTAAATGGATCTGCCTTAGGACCCAATGATTCCACTTCTGGGGATTTATTGGAAGAAACCCAAAACACTAATTCAAAAGAATATATGAACCCCTCTGTTCATTGAAGCCTTATTTACAACTAGGGGCCTGGTGCATGAACTTCATACACGGAGGGTGGGTCCCTCAGCCCGACCTGCACCCTCTCCAATCTGGGAGCCCTCAGGGGATGTCCTACTGATGCCTTAGGCCGGCTCCCATGATTCTCTGCACTCTGAAGACCTGCCTGTTTGACGCCACCACAGGCCCTGGTGTCTGCTCTCTGTGGGAGTCTGCTTGTCCCTCACCACTGGGTTCAGGGGCAAGCAGGGCCCTGCTTTCTACTCTCTGGCCCATCACCACAGGGGCAAGCAAGGCCATGGTGTCTGCTCTCTGTGGGGGCCCTGCTGTCTGCTTGCTCACTGCGGGGGACTGATTGCCCCTCACTGCCATGGCCAGGGGCAAGCAGGGCCCTGCTGTCTGTTTGCTCACTGTGGGCATCCAACCCCGCCCTGGCCTATGTGAGTGTGCACTGCCCATAGGCCCACCATCTTTGTTAGGTTAATTTGTATACTCAGTCCTGATTGGCTGTGGGCATTGTGGAGATATGGTCAATTTACATATTTGTCTATTATTAGTATAGATAGCCAAGCTATGGAAACAACACAACTGCCCACCAATGGACAACTGGATGAAAACCTGTGATACATACAGGATTGGCAAAAGGAGGTTTACAGTTGTGAATATGCAAATAACAGAGTTTATTATTGAATTATTACTTATTACTTATTAATTATTGTATTACTTATTTGTATTACAACTGTAAACCTACTTTTTCCCACTTCTCTATAAACAATTCAGCCATAAAAAAGAATCAAATCTTACCATTTGCAACAGCATGGATAGACATAGAGGTTGTTATGCTAAGTGAAGGAAGCCAGTCAGAGAAAGACAAATACCATGTCATTTCACTTATGTGTAATCTAAAGAACAAATAAACAATCAATCAAAATTGAAACAGACTCATAGAGAAAACTGGTGACTGCCAAAGGGGAGGAGGGGTGTAGGACTGGGTGAAGAAGGTGAAGGGACTAGGAAACACAAATTGGTAGTTACAAAATAGTTATAAGGAAGTAAAGCATAGGAAATATAGTCAATAATATTGTGATAACTATGTATGGTGCCAGTTGGGGTATTGGAAATATTAAGGGGAACACTATATAAAGTATATGATTGCCTAACCATTAAGCTATACACCTGAAACCAATAATAATTTTTTTTTTAAAAAAAGAGACCAGTAGAGAGAACACAGCAAAGTATAATTGCTTAGTAAAAAAATAACAGTTTGATAAGAACTGAAAGTTATTCTATTCGAATTGAATTCCACATGCAGTTTAGGTCAGAGCATGTGGCCATTACATCTGGGGAAAATAGGCTAATGGTTTTAGAGACTGAACCCTCTGGAACCTGAGGGCTACTCAGTACTTCTACAGCTCCACAACAGGGAGTATCACTATCTTTTTTAAAATTCAATTTATTGGGGTGACATCTTACCTAATAATAGACAAACATGTAAATTGGCCATACCTCCGCTATGCCCACAGCCAATCAGATAGAGTATGCAAATTAACCCAACAATGATGGAAGCTAATTTGCATATGGACCTGGGTCCTGGGGAATGTCCTTGGCACCCAGGTCACTCCGAGCTCGCCATCAGAGGGGTGGGGGTAGGGGGGGTCCTGCCCAAGCCTAAAGCCTTGGGCCAAGCTGGCAATGGGAGGGGCAGGGGCCAAGCCTGCAATTAGAGGGAAGGGGGGAAAACATCAATGGAAACATATCCTCAGATGAGGATAAAAATATATATAAAGAAAGAAATGTCATATCCTATGAAAGACACATTTTGAAAATCCCTAAAAAAAGTTGTCATTTTTTCATGGTCAAGGGACTGGAATCATATTGATGAAAATACCTTGGCAGATGCAGTGACTGGCAGTGGCTGCAGCAGTGGGGTGATGGGGCTGGCACCTTCCTCTGATCAGCCCAGTTGCCTCCCACAAAGGGAAACCAGACTCCAACGGGGAGCGAGCCTAAGCAGAGAGTAGGACATCCCCTGAGGGCTCCCAGTATGTGAGAGGGGTCAGGCTGAGATGAGGGACCCCTCCCCACTGCACAAATTTCATGCACCAGGCCCCTAGTTGGCTAATAAAATTATATAGGTTCCAAGTATACATTTCTATTATACATCATCTGGATATTGTATTATGTGGCCACCACCCAAAGCCAACTCTCCTTCTGTCACCATATATTTTAACCCCCTTTACCCTTTCCTACTCCCCACTCCTCTCTCCTCTGGTAACCACTGTACTGTTGTCTGTGTCTTTGAGTTTTTGTTTGTTTGTTTTTCTTGTTTGTTCATTTATTGCTTTCAGCTTTATGTCCCACAGTTTTATAGGGGCCCAGTGCATGAATTCATACACCTTGAAGGAACTGTGAGCCACGAAGCTGCAGTGGGCACAGGAGCAGGTCTCCTGTCTGCCTGCAGCCCTGTTCCCGGCACTGCTACTCCCACACGCTGACTCCGCTTGCACCCACTGATGGTGCAGAGCCATTGGGGCCAGGGCTAACAGCAGGTGCGAGAGGTAGCTGTTGCCCTGATCACCCCTCAGGAGCAGGGGGAGGTAGAGAAGCCCTCAGGGACGATCGAGGCCAGCAGCTGCCACTCACAATTGCTGATGGTGCCCAGCGTTTGGGATGGTGCCAGGTGCCAGCAGCGTGTGCAAGTGTCAGCTCCAGCACTGGCTGTAGGTGTGAGCAGGACTATTGCTAGCAGCAGGTGCTAGCAGCGACTCCCAGGATCAACCCTCAGGATGGGGGGAGGTGGAGAAGCCCTGAGAGGCAATCAGGGCCAGCAGCCACCGCTTGCACCTGCCGATGGTGTCAAGTGATCAGGGCCAGTGCCAGGTGCCGGCAGCAGGTGAGAGCACCCGGCAGGATCGTGGCACGCAGGAGCAAAGAATTTTCAGTAACCATCAGAGGCTCACTCTGATGACAGCAACTGGCGCTCCACCATGGTTTGGTGCCCTGGCTCACCTGCTCTACCATCCCACCATGGCTGATGCCCATCATGTTTCACGCTCTGCTGCCAACACCCACCCTGTTCTATGTGTGCCCCATGGTGGTCAGTGCACATCATAGCGACCAGTTGTTTGGTTGTTCCACTGTTCGATCTATTTGCTTATTAGGGTTTTATATAGAGAGACATGAGTGGAATCATATGGTTCTTGATTTTTTTCTGTCTTACTTATTTCATTTAGCATGATATTCTCAAGATCCATCCATGTTGTCTCAAATTGCAGTATTGCATCTCTTTTATGGCTGAGTAATATTCTATTGTATATATGTACCACATCTTCTTTATCTAGTCATCTATTGAAGAACACTCAGTTTTTTCCATGTGTTGGCCACTGTGAACAATGCTGCAATGAACATAGGGGTTCATAGATCTTTGTTAATTCATGTATTCAAAATTTTAAAGTAGATACCAAGAAGAGGGGCTGCGGGGTCATATAGTAACTCTATTCTTACTGTTTTGAGGAGCCTCCATACTGTTTTCCATAGTGGCTGCACCAGTTTAGATTTCCACCAGCAGTGAATGAAGGTTCCTTTTTATCCACAATCTTTCCAACACTTGTTATTACTTATTTTGTTGATGATAGCCATTCTAACAAGTGTGAGGTGGTATCTCATCCTAGTTTTGGTTTGCATTTCCCTAATAGCGAGTGAAGTTGAGCACCTTCCATGTATCTGTTGGCCATTTGTATGTCTTCTTAGGATACATATC
Organism: Vespertilio murinus; assembly: GCA_963924515.1. Lineage (NCBI taxonomy): Eukaryota > Metazoa > Chordata > Mammalia > Chiroptera > Vespertilionidae > Vespertilio > Vespertilio murinus. Next base: position 133,898,890 of record OZ004704.1, on the reverse strand, counting down.
TGCTTAGATCCTCTGCCCATTAATATATATATATATATATATTTGTACTGATTTCAGAGAGGCAGGGAGAGGGAGAGAGAGATAGAAACATCAATAATGAAAGAGAATCATTGATTGGCTGCCTCCTGCATGCCCTGTACTGAGGATGGAGCCTGCAAACAGGTCATGTGTCTTTGATGGGAATTGAACCCAGTACTCATCAGTCCACAGGCCAACACTCTATCCACTTACCCAAACCAGGTAGGGCCCGCTTTTTATTTATTTATTTATTTATTTATTTATTTATTTATTTATTTATTTATTTTAAATACATTTATTGAGTTTTTACAGAGAAGAAGAAAGAGGGGGGTAGAGAATTAGAAACATTGATGAGAGAGAAACATCGATCAGCTGCCTCTTGCACATCCCTACTGGGGATGTGCCCGCAACCAAGGTACATGCCCTTGACCAGAATCATATGGGACCTTTCAGTCCCTGGTCGATGCCCTATCCACTGAGCCAAACTGGTGTTGGCAGGGGTCCATTTTTTAAATGGATCTTTTGTTTGTTTGTTTGGTGTTGAGTTTTATGAGTTCTTCATATATTTTGGATATTAACTCCTTGTCAGAGCTGTTGTTTGCAAATATCTTCTTCCATTCTGTTAACTGCCTTTTTATTTTGTTGGTGGTTTATTTTGCTGTGAAAAAGCTTTTTAGTTTGATATAGTCCTAGTCTTTTATATTTCCCTTTACTTCCCTTGCCTTTGGGGTCAAATTCATAAAATCTTCTCTCTTTAAGACCATTTACCTATGTTTTCTTCTATGTAACTTACTGTACCAGATCTTTGACCATTTTGAGTTAATTTTTCTATATGGGGACAAACAATGTAGTTTCATTCTTTTGCACGTGACTTTCCAACTTTCCCATTTATTGAAGAGGCTTTTTTTTTTCTTCATTGTATGTTTTGGCTCCTTTGTGGAACATTATTTGCTCATATATATGTGGGTTTATTTCTAGGCTCTCAATTCTGTTCCATTGGCCTCTGTGTTTGTTTTTCAGCCAATATCAAGCTGTTTTGATTATTGTCACTTTGTAATATAATTTGAAATCAGGAAGTGTGATACTTCTGGCTTCATTCTTTTTGTCTCAGGATTGCTTCAGCTATTTGAGGTCTTTTGTATTTCCACATAAACCTGATGATTTTTTTTGTTCTATTTCTATAAATAATGCATTGGGATTTTGATGGGGATTGTATTAAATTTGTATATTGTTTGAGTAATATGGTTAAAGCACTCAATAAAAATGAGTATATAAGGAAAGTACCTCAGCATAATAAGGGACATGTGTGACAAACCCTCAGCTAATGTCTTACTTGATGATGAAAAATGATAGATTTTCCTCTAAGATTAGGAATAGGATAAGATGTCCACTCTCACACAGTATTGGAAGTCATAGCCACAGGGATCAGACAAGAGCAAGAAATAAAAGGCATCCAACTTGGGGAAGAAGTAAAATGGCCACTTTTTGCAGATGACATGATTCTTTATATAGAATCTTTATACAGATTCTTTATAAAGACTCCACCAAAAACTATTACAAACAATATACAAATGCAATGAAAGTGCAAAATAAAAAAAATCAATATACAGAAATCCACTGCATTCCTATATACTAACAATGAAATTTCAGAAAAGGAAATGGAACAAACAATTCCTTTTGCAATTTCAACAAAAAAATAAAATACCTAGGATAAGCTTAACAAAGGATGTAGAAGCCTACAAAACATTACTAAAAGAGACTGAAAAAAAAACACAAAGAAATGGATAGTCCATGTGTGCATGAATTGGAAGAATCAAAATAGTTAAAATATCACTATCTTTTTTTTTACACAACATATATATTATCCCTTTGAAAAATTTCAAAACCCACCTAATGAAGAATATAGCCAGACCTTAACAACCTTTCCCCTACATGACTTAGCTACTCTTGGCACTGCCTCTGACAGGTCTAAATTGCAGCTAAAATCAAACAGGACCTATGTAGACCCTCCCTCCCTATGCTCCTCCCGTTCTCAAGGGCAACCTACGTATTGGTGAGTCCTCCAGTTATCAAGAAGCCAGAATGCCAACGAAGGTGCGCTGAGGCCCATTTACCTCGTCTTCAATTAATATCCCTGAGGGAGGAAAAAGTGTAAGGATAATAAAAGTTCCTTGTCAAACAGGTGGGCAGTGGTTGAAATAAAAAATCTGAATTATGCATCTTTACTTACATCAGGGATCCTAATTAATGGCCAAATTAATTGACTTCATTTGTCACCCAGCTTTATACTTCTGCCCTTGAGCCTCAGTTCTGTCCTCTGGAGCCACATGGAATAATTCACTTATGGGTTCCCACAGCTATCTTCTATGCGTGAGGCACTGGGGTTACTGAGTAGTCAAGCTCGTGGAGGAGAACTTACTCCATCAATCTCTGGATTACAATCTGAGAAAGCCTTGACTGTGCTCCTCCTACAAAATAAGTTCAGCATCTTTTCTATGCCTTTCAAGTATTGGAGGACAGCTATGCTACCCTTCCTGAGTCTTCTGGTCTCTATCAATAGTCCCACTTCCGTCAGCCATTACTAGACTTGGTTTAAGGTCTTTCACCATTCCGGTAGCATCACTTTGCACACACACTCTCGTTGTCAACCTCCCTCTTAAAATGTGTGAGGCCCAGAATGTGTGAGATACGTTCCAGTCCCAATGGAGCAGAGTATCACCCTTATGTTGGATATTCTACTTTTTCAGCACAAGTTAAGAACATTAACACTCTGGTCTTATGTTGAGCTTGCAATCAACTGGAGGCCTTATCTACATGCCATCCCTGACAGTCCCTTCATACATTTATGCAAATTTTTTTGTATCTGAGGGTAGAATTTTACACTTACCATATATTGATTAGTGTTACTTATGATCAATTATCTTATCCACTGAAGGTATTTTTTATACTGATGGTATGGTACCCCCTTCCATATTTATCTTTTCTGTTATATTTTCCATAAATACAAGAGCACAACAACAGGCTCTTACCAGCATTTTGTGTCTAGCTAGCTCCATGACAATATTATATTATTTTTTATTGGTAAAATACTTATACGTGTCTCTTTCTTCACTAAACTGTGAGCTTGCCAAGGATGATGGCTTATCTATCTTTGTATCTCCAGTAATGAACCCAATTCCTGCCACATAGCATATGCTTAAAAGAAAAACTTTGTTTTGAAGAATGTATGAGTGAATGAACCATTCAACCAATTACATCACACAGGCCACATTTCTTCACCTTAGCTCTGATGCTGACATAAGGAACCTTGTCAAATGACTTATTAGCATATAAGCCTATAGCTGTAATAACTGTGCTACCTCCCATTTTGAATAAAAAATCACTTTATCTCTGTGTGCCTCGGAGTCCCTATATATGTAGATTGTCAAAGCTAATCAAGATTAGCGAGTGAAACGATATGTGTAAAAGTGCTTTACAAAATGTGCTGCCTTATCAAAAAGAGGAAATTATGTTTATTGACCTTGTAAGAGCTTGCGGTTTGTGGCTACCAATTAGAGGCAGGGAGTGAGGCCTCTGAAAAGAGTGGCGAGGAACGGTTCGAGGGATGGAGTCTGGGAACCAAATCTACCGCCATCCCTCCGGCTCCCTGGGAGCGGGCTCTGAGGAAGGGACCGTGATGCCTTCCTGTCAGAGCCCTCTCCTTGCCTGAGCTCTGGGGGCTCTCCAAATTCCGTGGTGGAGGCCCAAGAGGGTATCCTGCAGATCTTTGTTTGTGGGCCTGGGGATCACCATTAGCAGGCTACCAAAGTTTACACCTTGTGAATGGGAAATTATACTTTGCACTAGGAAAGAAGGGAGGAAAGCTGAGTGATAAACAGGGAGGTGCCACTGCCCTGCCACGTGGGTGCCAGCATGTGCGGCACTGGCTCTGCTACCACAGACATCCTCGAGAAGAACCCACTGCCTGTCGCTGTTACCAGTACCTCTTTCTCTCTGGGCATCTCACGCCCTTTGATACTATTTTCTTACTGAAGCCATACAGAGAGACCACACCAGGTTGAGTGGATCAAACAAAACAAGAGGTAGATCTTCGGACATCTGGATTTGGGGATTTGTAAGCGAGGTTCAGCTTGGCTGGAGGCTCCACTTGTCTGGTGGCCTCCATCTCCTTGACTTACAGAGAGACTAAACGTATTTGAGGACATTTGAGGGTGGATACAAAATTGCCTTTTGCCAGGAGGAAACAGCTGGCTCTACAGAGAACCCCAAGCTAGGAGTAGTATATTTATCACCCGAATGGCCCATGTCTTCCTTCTTTGTCATTGTACCCCCAGCACCTAGCACAGTGTCTGACACATGGCAGGTGCCCAATAAATATGAATACGTGAGTGTACCATTCTAGACTGTAGGGTAGCTACCTACAGCCTCTGGGCCAGAGCATTAAAAGCACAGCAACACCTCCCCAAGCGCTTTTCAGAGAGCAAGATAATCACAGCAAGTGCGCCAGAGACAACTTGAACATGAAGATTCCACCTTGAGGTTCTCTGCACAGCCATCCTTGGCTGATTTTAATAAGGTTTGTGATAGCTATTAATGTGCAAAGAGAAATGACTTACTAATCTGCTCTTGTTCCCCTCAAGAAAGCGGTGCTCATTAACAGAGAAACTCAGGTTTTCAAACAAAAAGGCAAGAATGAAGCCGAATAAAGGAGCTCAGGTACAGTGTGCCCCTGGAGGGGAGTGGGGTTGCTGGACTCTAATTAACATCAGAAACCTAACTCTGAAAACTGTTCTTTCTATATTTCTAAATGTGTGGTTCTCACTGTGGCTTAATTTCTTTTTATAAAACGTTGCTTTCAACGTTAGCTAACCTTGTTGGCAGAAACAGAGAGGAAAAGCTTTCTCTTGTGAGCAGAGCTGGATCCCTTCTAAAGGCTTGGCCGCATTGCACCCCTTAGCCTGCCTGGGAGTGGAGGGGGGCACAAACACCCCTCAGCTCCAATCACCTCCTCCTGCTTCTTGCTATAGTCTCGGGCAGTGGTCGGCAAACTCATTAGTCAACAGAGCCAAATATCAACATTGAACGATTGAAATGTCTTTTGGGAGCCAAATTTTTAAAACTTAAAATTTCTTCTAACACCACTTCTTCAAAATAGACTCGCCCAGGCTGTGGCATTTTTGTGGAAGAGCCACATTCAAGGGGCCAAAGAGGCGCATGTGGCTCGCAGCCGAAGTTTGCCCATCACTGGTAGGGGACCTGGCTTTCGGGGATGTGATGAGAGTCGGAGATGGTTTGGTAGTGGATCTCGGCCATCGCCTCCTTCTGAGACTCCCTGGGCGGTGGCACCAGAACTCGGGCGCTCCTGTGGACGTAAACTTCCCTCCCGGAGCTGGGCCGCAGGCTCAGTGACTCCACCACGGGTCTTCCTGGGGGTGTTCCCGGCGCTCCTAAAGGAAACAGCGCGGACAGGGGCACCAGCGCTACCCCAGCAGCCTAGACGCGGCCACCGGGAGCCGCCCTTGCAGCGAGCTTCCTCGGGAGGTGGCGCCACAGCCCGTCGCTGCGCCGCGGCGGCCGCTCGCCCTTCGCCAGCGAACTCTGCGGAGCAGACCCGGCGGAGCGAGGCCGGGGCTCAGGCCCGGGACGCCCCGGTCTGGGTGCCGGGCCGGGCGCCTCGGAACCCCGCCTCGGCCGCTCCGCGCGGGGACCCGGCGCCAGGGGCTGGCCACGCCGGCCCGCGGTGGGGCGCCCGGGACCGGGCGGCGGCGGATCCCCGGTAGAGGAGCGGGGAGCGGGGAGCCGTTTACCCCAGACACCGGCTCGCCGCGGGGCCCCGCGCCCGCCCGGGGGCCACCAAACAGAGTAAAGGTCCCCGGGCCGGAGCGCCTTGGCGGCCCGCGGCCGCAGCGCGGTCCCCGCGGCGCGCCCGGCGGCGGCTCCCCGCGCGGCGGGGCCGAGCGCGCTGCGGGCGGAGGGCGGCCGGCGCGGGGCCCGCTCTCTCGCCGCCTAGCGGCGGGGCCGCCCGGGCTCGGCCCTCGGAGCTCCGCAGGTCTGGCTCCGCGCCCGCGCCCCGGATCCCGCGCCGGAGGCCTGGAGGCCCGGAGGCCGCCGCCCCGGGAAGAGGACGAGCCGCGGGCGCCGTCGCTCTGCGCTGGAGGTCCGGCCCGCCGGGTGCGGGCGCCGAGCCTGGGAAGGGGCGGATCGCCGCACGGTGAGAGTTGCGCGAGATCCGGGAGGGCGCTGTGCGCGGGTCCTTCTTACCCCAGAGCAGCCGGGTGCACGGGGACGGGGTGGGGGTTCGTCCGCAAGGGCCGGTCCGAACCCGCGAGAAGCCCAGGGCTTCGCCTGCCCCGCCTGCCCCGCCGCGAGCTCTTGAACTCGGGCCCCGGGATGGGTCAAGTGCGCGCGCCCGACTCTCGGGGTTTCCTCTCGTCTCTCCCCCGCCACTTTCCCGGTCGCAACCCCTCCTTGAAGGAAAGGAGCACACAGCAGAGACTTCGTTTTTGAATAATTTTTCGTTAAGGCTCTCTTGATTCAAAGCTCGGGACATTATTCTCAGCTTCTTCTCCGCCTAAGATTTGACACCAGAAAAGGAAGGGCAGCGTAGGCGGCCTTGAGCCTGACCGCCAGAGCTGACGCTGTGAAGGACAGACAGACACGCTCGGGGTCCTCGGTGGTCTGACCCTGGGGGGCGTTTCTGGGAATGTATTTGGAGACAGTCGGACAAACAAGAGCTCTGGTCCAACCCTCCTCCCCTCCTTTTGGGACAATTCAGGAGAGGACGAAATGCGAGGGCTCCTAAATCGTTAAGATTCTCTCTGGTGGGCTAGAGGAGACTTCAACAACTGGTTTTGTCTTTGAGAAGACTATTATCCACCCCAAGCGCCTAATTATTTAACGGCCGCCCTCTGGGGGCAGTCAGACACACGGAGGGAGCCTCGGATGCAAAAACAGGAGTTTCTGGAGCAAGCTATCCTCAGACCCCCGCCCCCGCCAAAGATGGTCATTTAGGTCACTGAGTCCATTTGAAACGCAACTTTCGGAGTCTTCATACATATTCTTTCCATTAGTAGCACACACCGTCTGATCGTGAATAAATAATTTCCGCGAAGGTCCCGCATCACCAGCCTGATGAAGGAGAACAGACTTGGGGACTTTTCAACCTCCAATAAAAAGAGGAAGACTTTATGACTGGGGTGAAAAGGGGCCGGGGAGCTAAGCCAATGGGGCAGCAGGCCTTTACTATGTGCAAAAGCATTCAGACACATGGCGACCCTTTCGCAATAAAACTTTATTGATGATCGTTTGAAAGTTATGGCAACTCCAAGGTTATAAAACTTGTCATAAAATACCAAGCAGTCATTAGTTTACCTGACCTCATTTCAATATAAACTTCCACAAAACATTTTATTTTGTTCCTTCCTCTAAGTGGGGAAAAGAAGTTGAGGAGGTTAGACACAAGTGGCCCATTATTGAGGGCCCGCGATCTGCAATTTGACACTCTGACCTTCATCCCTGTAAATAAAGCCGTGAAATTCACATTCTGTTCTTTTCTGGAAACATTATTGTAGAAAAGATAATAATAATGCCAGTGGTTTGGGTCCACCCATCCATTTGTGGCACTTACACACCCGTGGTTCAGATTTGGATAGAGACTTGTTGCGCTTTGGAAGGTCTTAGGAGGTACCTTTAACAATTTTTAAGGAGTGTTTGCTCCCTGAGCTATGCATAATAAGACGAAGAAGCAAATAGGCAAACTTCATTTGGCTTGTAGCCTGAGGAGTGAATTGTTTAAAATATTCAATAGGTGTTTAGAGCTAGTGGGATGTCAGGTGAATAACCAATCTCCCCCCCCCCCTTGCAGTCATTCCCCATCCCTTCCTTCCTTCCAGTCCTAACTGAAACTGAAATTGCCACGTAGAATTGTAGGCAGGGAAGAACCCAAACTGACGTTCCAAAAACGTGCCAGGAGAGAACCAGCCCAAGCTCTATCGAAATCAATCATTGGCTTAAGTCCACAACTGTCTAAGTGGACTTGAACCATTGTTCCCAGAAAGAGCCAGCCACAGAGCACTAACAGTTTTGAGAAGCTTCTCATCTCCCCAGATTCCACATTGGATGGACTGAAGCCCATATTCACCTAATGCTGTATAACTAAGGACACTCTACCTGGTGTAATAAGGCAAGGAGATTTGTGAGCAAGTACAGATGGCAAAGCTTAACCTTGTGTAAGCTTCATGCTAATTTATCCTAAACATGTAAAGGTCCGGGCATACTTTTCATTGCTTTGTTTAAAATATAAGATTCAAGATAGATCCAGGCATATATGCATTTATGGTGGTGTAAGCATCTAAATGTGAAGAATGCTAACTGTTTTATGACCTCACTGGAACTCATCTTTAGTAATGTTATGCTTAGTTTTCTGGCGTGCTTTAAGATATTTTAGGGATTTCATGGAATTTTAACTAGAAAAGAACATTTTAAAAATAAAAATCTTATACAAAACACTTGCATTTAAGGAGTATATAGGTGTGTGTGTGTGTGTGTGTGTGTGTGTGTGTGTGTGTTTGTGAGCAAGATAAATTAGGCTATCAGAGAAAGGAGGAGAGATGGAGCTAAGGGAAGGAAGAAGTGTAGGATACAGTATTGATTAAAGGGCAACTTTTCCTGGTGTCCATAGTTTCCTCGAGTTAGTGGGTACAAGTTGCAAAAACTTTAGTTACCTTTCAATACTCCCATGTCCATAGGCATAGTGATGTCATGCATCAAAAGAAAGATTCTGTATTTCTTCATTTAGCACCAACTTCCAGGAAGGATGGTGGGAAGGTGACTTGTGGACTTACAAAGCAGTCCACATGTTATTGTCAGATTCAGAAGGTTGAAGTAAGGGGTTTAAGTTAAGCTCATTGGGTTTAGGACATTTCTGAAAATCTAACATGGCTGTAAGAGATAACTTATTCAAGGATAAGTTGGAAAACTGTTCTTATAATTGAGTTCATTATGTTTATTTTTTTGAGATACACATACATACACAAATGCACTGGCAATATGTATTGTAGCAATAACAGCAGTGATCTTAGTTTACAATGTTTTTAATCCCTCTGCTATTAATCCCATCATTCACTTTGCTTTTCCCAGAGTTCTAAGGGGGTGATATAAAGGAAAGTATCTTTATTTTAATTAGCAACAAAAATATTTCACTTTTCCATCACCCCCAAAAAAGGTCAGTTGGACTTTGTACTGATGTGGAAGACTTGGTTACTAGAGAAGCATTTATTTGGATTCACCTTTCTGAGTTCTCCTTTTAACAGCATTCTGGGAAAGGTATGGGAATCACCTTTTTTTAAAAAAATACTTTTTTCATATAAAAATATAGTGAAAGGACATCACATCATACAATTACTTCTTTTTCTTTTAGTCTCCACTGTTTAGAGACATGCAGGTCATTAGAAAACATACCCAATACACTGTGTGCTCCTTCAGGTTTCCTCCACACTTGCTTCTCTGGGTGATCTGCTTCATTAGGGCTCACCTCTGTGATGAGAGGTATGTCTCAGGAGTGGCTTACGATTGCACTTGTTTGACGTTGTTTTGGACAGCTGGCTGATAGAATTGTGAAATCTCAAATTATGCCTTGAGTTCTGTACAGATGACATGTACAGACTGCATAGCTTTGCCCACATCGTTTTTATTGACACAAGACACTTTTCCTTATAAGGGGAAAAATGCATCTTTTATGTAGTACTCTCCAAGTGTATGTTACTCATTCCTTCTATATAACTCAATATATATTTTACCCCAAGGGCATACTTTCCCCCAATGAGACTAATTTGCTCTAATAGGGATAATAATGCCTCCACTGCCCCTAATACCTTTATCCCCTCCCCCCCACACCCCTCATCTGACTTAGCAGTTCCATGATGAAACAGACAGATCCTGTGTATTTGTGGCCAGAACTTGTGGTTCATCTTACACATAACTCTACAAGGTTAACCCTCTAGTTTCTCTGTCTTTTTTTTTCCATAGGGAGCCCTTGAGAAACAAAGTCTTAAGGTGATTTTATTTCACAGCTACATTCTGGACAAGTCTGATTCCAAAGGAAAACGAAAGCCCACTTTTTGTCTACCCTTCCACTGAAAGAAGACAATTGGGAGGAGACTCTGGAGGCCATTGATGTATATGTAACTTGGCAATGTCTGAAAGTCTAAGCACAAAACTCAAATAGCACATCTTTCTATTCTCCTCTTGGAAAAAAATCTATGGAAGGATACACACATTTGGCTCTAAAATAAAAACTGAGGGAAATGCACCAACTCACTACTCGTGACATTTGGCATTTTATGTCAGAGTTGAATGAAGGTATGGAGCTGGTTTTGAATGAGAAAACCCTCTGGATTTAGTGTCTGGAGGATCTGGGAGGTATGTACACATTTACATAATCCCTCTATCTTATTTTGAGTTGACTTGTTGTTACCTACAAGTTAACTTGCCATTTTTAAGCCCATTTAACAATACCTGCAGTGCAGTACTTTCACCTAGCAAGTGACCGCTGCAGTCCATTGGCACGAGACATTCAAATTGCAAATGGAAAACCTACCAGAGCAGAGGCAGTGCCTGGTTGCCGGAATTGCCTTCCCGGGGAAGCTTGTAAATATACCAAGTATTATATACAGCCTGGGCAGCAGGGGTGATTTAACCCAACTAAAAAGAATTTTAACTTTTCTGCCTTGCAAGGGTTAAAATATTTAGCTTAACCTGGCACTAAGGAAAGTTTTTTACATTAAGTAATGGGGTCATTATTTCTTCCCCCACTGAAAGGGGTGTCTCAAGAACAGAACCATGTGGCAAGGCAGAATGCAATCCCAGAGGGAATAGTATAGGAATCGCTTAGGCAATAAAAGCTGCTCTGGGAATTTGTGTTGTCAGCTCGCCAGAACATCAGATTCACACCTCTGGTCCTGCAGGAAGGTGCGAGGGGCTTTTTAAAGGTCCCCTGTGGTCATGACCTTGGCTTTCTGTCCTTCTAAAAAGTGGCTCTCAGGCCAGCCACTGTCTGGGTTAGCATCCTGATCCAGCAGGAAACAGAAACAGCCTTGTTCTCCCAATCCTCTGTGCCCTGGGAATCTGTCAAGAATGGTAGCCACACTGGTGTAGCCTCCACATCATACGTAGGAACTGGGCCCAGCATTTCTTATGCTAATCTTTGGTTGTTGCAATTCTCTCTCCTTCCTGTAGTCATTAAACCTAAAAGCGGAATATAATTCAGCAACAGAACCAAAATTGCAATGCCTAATATGTAAGAGCTGAAATAACTCAGAACTACAGGAATTGAGATCAAATGCAAAACAGAAATTTTAAAACAAACAACAACAAAACCCATCTATAGCTTCCTATTTTTTCCCCTCAAGAAGTTTCTTTTTTCTTTATTTTTACTATATTCATTCTTACTAATTATAGTTATTTTGTTTAAACAAGAACGAGTTTTATTAAGTACACTATCAAAGTAGACCTATTAATTAAGATAAGCACTTAAATATCTATGTACACATTTTAAAATGTGTGAATAGCTTTTAGATGTGCAAATTCCTTTATAGTTTCAACAAACCTTAAACATTTTTTTCACATCTGCACAAAGGACATACAAGTACTGAACAAAACCAATAGTATTTACTTGGACTTTCCTGAAAAAGAATTTGGACTAATTTATATAAATTTTAAAACATTTCATTTAAGTGAAAAAAAGGACATGAATCGTATAAAGAAAGTAATTTTTCCCCTCTCTCCATGTGTGTGTGTGGGGGTGGCTGAAATTCAAAACGAATTATCGCTCTTGTCTCAGAAAAGAGACATTAATGTTTATTCCTCCTGTTAAGAAGAATTAAATTCATTTTTTATTGATGAGAGAGACAGAGAAAGATCAGCTGCCTCCTCTACGAACCCGCACTCACACCCGCATCCATGGGGCTCAAAACCTGTGCAGGTGCCTCGACTAGGAATGGAACCCGCCACCGGAGGACGCTCAGCCAACTGAGCCACACCGCCAGGGCTGTTTATTCCTCTTTTACATTCCTCTTCATTAGCCACCATGTACCCTCTGAACATCACATTGGTGGGTCCCTCAGCAACTTCCCCAGAACTGCCTTCCAGTTGTGTCCGAGACAGGGGACAGGGGACAGGGGGACAGGTGGTTACACGGTTTCCACTGCCTCTTACACACCGCTCCTCTCAAATGCCACTGCCATTGCGGAGCAAGCGGGAGGCCAGCTCTCTTGCAGGTCCTGTGCGGGCAGTTTTTAGACAGACAGGACGTTCGATGCAGATGGGGGAGGTGGGTCTCCGGGGGCCATGGAGCCATGGAGCGGAGAGGCCCACCTGAGCCTGTCCAGTCCCGGGAGGACAGAGCCCAGACGGGGAAGACTGCGGGGGCCCTGCGCCCCAGCTGCGGGGTGCTGGATATGGACTTACTGCAAGAACATAGGCACTTCCTGGCCTGCGGAGCTCTGGGGACTCCAGTCAGGGCGAGGGTCCCCACACCCTGACGCGGAGCGCGGCTTCTGTGCTGAACCTGCAAACACCAGCTCGGGCATCTTGCACTCCAGCTCCTGGGAGGAGTCCCCCGCCCCTGCCTCCACTCAGGCCAACGCGGTGGCGCCAACTCCGGCCAGCCACGGCCAGAGAGCCTTGGCCCAGGCCAGGGAGAGGGACCAGCCCTTACAGTCCTCTGGCTCTCTCTGGTCCTGGTTACCACCTCTCTCGGGTGCCCTGAACTCTCTTTATCATGTCAGCCTTCTAAACGAAATGGTTTCTTTCTCAGCTGTATCTAGGGTAGCATAGAGTTGATCCGGACTCCGAGTCGCACTCCACAGCGGGGGCGCGGGGAGGGAGTGTGACTCGCTACCACGTGCACTTCGGAGCCACTGGGCTGCCAGCGGGCTGGGTTCTAACCTTGTTGTACATCGGCGTCTCCTGGCTTGTCCCCACTCCAGTGGTCTTAGAAGGAAACACCCACAGCTCCAGAATGAACTCCCAGGAAAGACAGATTAGGTGTGTCTGCCGCAGCGGGGGAGCGCCCCGAGGGCAGGCCGCAGCCGGGAGCGCACCTCCGCGGAGCCAGCTCCGCCCGGTTCTCCCAGGCCTGCCCGCCGCCCGCTGCCATTCTGCCCAGGCTCTCCGGGGGGCGCTCCATGGCTCCACGGGTCCCACAGTCGCTGTAGTCCGCACCTTCAACCTCAGGGTGGCCTGGGCCAGGGGGAGGCGGTGCCCACAGCGGGGGCCTGAGCCAGGGCCTCTCTCCCTGGCCCCTCAGCCCTGGGAGAGCAGGGCAGGGGCGGCCCTCCGGGTGCGGCCTTAGGCAGGGTTAGTGGAGTGGGAACGTCCACTTTCCCACAGACCCAGCGGACCGGGCTTCTCTTGGGGCCCCCGGGCGAGCTGTTGCTGCGGAACACGGGGAGTGGGGAGCGCAGACGCTCCGGCATGGTGGGGCTCGCGCCCATTTTCTTACCCCTGGGGTCTCATTGAATCCGTGTCCTGTGCGCTCTTATTTAATCCAAGTCTCCCATCTCTTGTGACAGGGGAAAGATAATGCCTCCTTTGTAAGACTATTGCAGGGCTGGGCGTCGTGAGCCTCAGCAAACGGCAGGGTGAGCGGAAGAAGGGTGGCCCATTGCCCCCTCGCTCTGGTTTCCAGCTTTCCCGCCTCAGCGCGGACAGCCCGCAGCCAGGGCCCCAGCCGCCCCTGGGGACCGCGGGGGATGCCGCCTCATCCCTGGGAGAAGGGCTTTCGGGGAACCCCGAAAGCAGTGGTGGGGTTGGGCTTGGAGCACGGCGAAGCAAGGGTACAGCGATTTGGCGCCCAGTGGAGGTGGATGGATGGATGGATGGATGGATGGATGGATGGATTTGCGGGTGGGTGAAGAATTGGAAGGGAGAGGTGAGCATTTCGGGCGGTCCAAGCCCTGTGGCTTTTCTAAGGCCTTTCCCCCAACCTTGGCAAAAGTTCCTTGGAGAGCGCGATCACACCTGACACCTGCAGATGGCGCTAAGACGAGGTGACTGGGCCTAGGGAAGAGAATGGAAACCCGCGGGAAAATGTCCAGTAGCTCGGACCCGGACCCGGACCCGGACCCGGACTCTCTGCTCCCAGCCCCCGCTTCCTGTTTCCGGAGGGAAAGCGACCAGCGACCGTGTGGTTGGGGTCCCCGCTCCGCCCTCGGGGCCAGCGCGGCCAGCGGCGGCGGGATTAGCGCGGGGACGGCGGCAGGTGGCCAGTCCCGCCCGAGAGCGCGGCCGGCGGGGTCACCCCTGACCCCCGCGGTGGCCACTGCCCGGCGCGAGGACCGGCCGGGCGTCGCAGGGCCCCGGGGCATCCGTGGCCAGCCCGCGCCACCCGCAATTCGAGGGACCGCGAACCCCAGCTCTCTGCATCCCTGAAAACAGGAGGGATGCCCGTGCTCAGCACCAGACTGGGCCCGCAGCGGCTCATTCGGCTCCTCGAAGCCTGCAGGCAACCCCAGCCGCGGACGGAAGAAAGCTGCCGGCAGGGAGCCCGGGCCGCGGCGGGGGGCCCGAGGGGCTTGGCGTTGGTTTGGGAGCCAAAACCCGGGCTCAGAGGCGCGGCCTGGTTCGCGGTCATCTTTCCCAGACAGCCTGTAGGCCAATGGGGTCTCCGGCAAGCAGCAGCCCCGCGGCTCTCGCAGGGGCCCTGCGGGCAGGATCTTTAAAAAACAAACAAACAAAAACCCCCCCGAAACCCCGCTTTTCCCACGCGCAGCTACGACTCTCCGGAGCCGCTGAGCTCGGGGCCCAGAGCGACCGCAGACGGCGGCCTCCCGGTTCCCGCGGGCTTCGCCCCGGCGGGGTGCGGTCCCTCCTCCCTCTGGGAGGCTCCGCTCGGCCTCCCCGGGGATCCCCCGCTTTCCCGAGCCCGGCCCGCCCCTGACCGCCCGGCGGCCCGAAGCCCCGGTTCTGCCCGTGGCACCAAAGTGAGCTCCCTTCCCTGGCGGACCTAATAAACAAACGGAACCGAGTCTCACGGGCCCGCGCAGTCCTTCTGAGAGCGATTCCGCTGTTGAAAACTGAATAATGGGTGTACTTTGCGTTCGCAAAGTGATGCTAGGGTCACGGCAATTTCCCGGGGCCGTTATTTATTTTTACTCCGAAGTCCTTAGTGGAGATTTGCTTATACGTATTCGGAAACCTTCCCGTGCGAGGGTGCCGGCCGTCCCGTGTGGGGGAGGGGGTGCGGAGAACAATTACTGAGTGACGCTAATGTGGGGAAACCGAACAGAAATGTCGATTGTTTTCATTGTAACAGAAGGAGTGAGCAAACAGAAAAACCAACCCCGAGTGATCCGAAGCGGCAGGCGGGGGATTCAGAGCGGGTCGCGGGCGGCAGGCCCCTCCCCCGCCCCGGGAGGGAGCGCGCGGCCCCGGCCTCTTCCACCGCCGCAGCGGGTCTCCGCGCTCCGCAGACTCGGGCTGCCGCCTCCGGGGGAAGGGTCTTTTATCCTGAGCCTTGTCGGCTGGAAGGCGGAGAGGACCGGGGAGGTCCTAGCGACTCTGGGAGAATCCTCCGGGCTCCTCTTGGGGGACCCCCGCGGCCTTTACTTGGGCTGGCGTGTCCAGCCGCGTCCGCAGCCCGGCGAAGCGCAGGCCCGCAGGTCAGTGTGCCGCCACCCCTTCCCTCCCCACACCCCCAACCCCGCCTCCGGCCTGGCTGGGCTGAGGGCCCCAGAGGGCTGTCTCTCTCTCACCCTTGGCCCTTCCCTCCAGCCGCCGCCCCTACATCCCAAGTGCAGATCCGCCGCCAGGCCTCAGCTCAGGGTGGACCCTCGCTCGCCTTGGGGACCGGGCGGGCGCGCTGGCGGCAGCGGCAGCTAGAAGGTCAAGAGGAGGGAGGAGCGGCCCTGACCCTGCGAGGAGGCCGGACCTGGCAGTAGGCGCTTGGGGATGGAAAGCCACGGCCCAGGCGTTGGCAACACAGTTTGGAGAGGGATGGAGAAATCAGCGCTCTCTCTCTCTCTCTCTCTCTCTCTCTCTCTCTCTCTCTCTCACACACACACACACACACACACACACTCTCACTCTCTCTGCGGAGCGCAATCCTGGACCTACCCTAGAAGACGCTCTCCCTTGGGGGAACCAAATTCGAGATCTTGCCTCCTCCACCGCTTGACAGATAAAAACACTGCTTTTCACTGTGCTTCCAAAACCCACCCTGGAGCTCAGATTCCAGCTGCTCCAATCCCCGCAACTCCCATCGCCCGGGCCTCACCCCGCCGGTTTGCTCCTGGCAGGGGGGCAGTTGGAGGAATCTGTTCCTCCATATTCTTCTCTGCCAACTCTGCTCTTCCTACGTGTCCTGGGAACAGCAGACCCCGCTCCGGCTCAAACACACGCCCCCTCCTCCCTCCCAGTCCTCCCCAACTCGCAGACCGGGATGCAGGCGCCCGGGGCGTCCTCACTCGGGACTGGAGAGCTGCAGGGCTCCGGGTCGCTGCGCAGCCTCTAGCGCCCTGGTCTGACCTTGGAATGATCTGGATTCCAGTCGGTTTCCGCATCTTTCCTCAGACACCTTTAGGCCTGAAGGTGGTGGAGGAGGGAGGCGGGGGGAGCGCCGATTTGTGAAGACTTTGCAGCGTCTGGCCGGGGCGCGCAGGGACAGGGTATAAGGGTCCGGCCAAAAGCGCGCTGCGGGCTTAGGTTCTCCCAGCGGGGTGCCCAGGCCGCGTCCTGGAGTCGGGGCCCTGGCTCCCCTCGGGCCCATGCACAGCTGAGTCCGGGGCTGAGCTGGGCGGCGGATTCTCTCCGCCCCCTGTAGCCCCTGCTTCACACCCTCCCGCCGGGCCGGTTTCCAGTCTCCCACTAAGTAAATATTTACCCAGAGAGTGGGTCTCCCCTCGGAGGAGGCCCCGACAGCGCCCTGGAAAGGACTTTTGGCTTCTCCTCAGCCGGTGCCAGCTGCAGGCCCTACTGGTTGTGTTTTGGTTTTGGTCTTAAATTTCTTTTCGTCAAAATTCTCCCGATCTCTGTGTGATCTCCCGGTTCCAGAGCGGGCAGTAAAGAGGGGTCACTGAGCCCAGCTGAGCTTGCTCTTTCCCGCACCCCTACACCCCTAGGCACACGGAGGAGGCTTACTATCCCTTAGTCTCTCCCTCCCTCTCTCCCGTCACCTTTTCTCCCTTCCTCTCTGTCAGGTCACTGTCTGTCCGTCCGAGGGGTCACCAACTCCCTGGCGCAGTGTGCGCCCCTGGAGGGGTCAGCGTGGGCCTCTTATCTAGGATCCCCTGAAGCTTTGGCTCCTCTTGTCCCAGGAGCCCCGGCCTCGGCCTGGATACTTAGTGTTACCAAACGCCGAAGCTTCTCCTGGTGCTCTGGGGAATGGGCGAGGCGGAGGGCACCACTTAACCTCATTGTCCCCCGTCCACTCCAGGCGTAATGAGGTCCTGCCGGGCTGGGGGCACCACAGAGGGGTGGAGGGTCCACCGCAGCTCAGACTGCGGGCGCTGCGGACACCAAGTCCAGCAGGTGGAACAGGAGAGAGAGCGGCGGACCTGCTCAAGAGCGCGGGAAATGAGGTGGATGAGGGAGATGAGGGAATGCGAGGGGGTTGCGTTAGGTCCACCTAGCCTAGCCGGAACCCTAACAATACGAGTCTCTGGCTCATTGTGGGCTGGTCGGCGCATCCCCTAAAGCCCTCGCAGAGCTCACAGACCCACACCAGGGCACGGGGTCTTGCCACTCCCAGGGCGGAACTTTAAGGGACACGGACACCTAAGCCCTGGAGTCAGAGGGGCGTCGGAGTCCCCCGCAGCAGGTGGCTGTGTTTGGGGGAGGAGGAGGGGGAGGAAGGTAAGGGGTCAAGACGCCCAGCAGGTTTATTCTTCCAAAGAAGCCTAAGGCGAACTGGTAGGCGCTCCTGCGATGTCGCGGTGTTAACTGAGCTGTACCCCGGCCCCAAGGAGCCGCACCGGTGCTAACTGCCCGGATTCCCGAAGGACCTCCGCGCTGTAAAGCGCTTGTCGGTGCCGCCCGACAGGTACTGGGGCGCAGACCCAGTGAGAAGGGCCTAGTTGAGGGACTATTTGAAAGAGCCCGGCTATAGAGAGTTAAGTGTGTTTGAAGATCCAAGATCTTTCCTTTATCGTTCGAATCTTTCGTATCTGTAAATTTGAACTTGGAGCGCGCACCATAGGAGAGTAAGAATCTGGAGATTACCCTTGTGTTTAAAATAGCACAACTGATCATTAGTTTTGTCACTCACTGCCCGGGGATCTGGGCCCAGCCAGCGTCCCTGTGTGTAGACCAGAGTCTCACACATGCCTGGGACTGTGGGAGGACCAGCCCCAATCCTGTGTGCCCCCGAAGGAGCGGAGCGTCACCACAGCCAGGCAGCAAGCAGTGTGTGCATCACAGACCCGAAGCAGCACCGCTCCCAACTCCATGAAAAATGTTCCCCATATCGTTTTAAATTTTTGTTTTAGCGTTCTCCAAAACCCACACTCTAAATGTGAATAATTTCGGCCACCAAAAAGAGTACTGTGCACTGGAGGTTAGATTTAGGGTGAACGAACGTGGAAACTCAGAGAGAGAGGCTGAACGAACCTCAAGGCCTCTGGTGGCTAACCTGAAGATGGGGGTATTACATACACACAAATACACACACACACACACACACACACACACACACACACACACGAAGGCCGGGTTGTTCATCTTGGGACCAAGTCTCTTCCATAGTTAAACAAAACTCCTTTGCAGTGGTTTACTAGCGGGGGAATCCGGCAAATGTTCGGAACCGAGCACCCGCCGACCAGCACCTTGGCTGAGCGCAGGGCGCTCTTGCCTCCGCAGAGGGTAACCCGCCCAGAAACTGGTCTGGGGCGGAGCAGGGGTTTGCACCTGGCGGGAAGTGTGGCCCCCACCTCCCCTCCACCTCCTGGTCTCCACGATGGGCCTATCTCCCCACTCCCGCGCTTTCGCCACCCGGCTTGGGGTGGTGCGGACTGGTAACAATTCTAAGACGTCTGTCTGTCCCCTAAAGAGGTCTCCTTAGCTCCTTCCCTTTCTGAGCCTCTCCTGTGGAGACCAAACGCTTTAATTTGCTTGTTCAGCATTTTTCATCGGCACAATTTTGCTGTCTGTTTGCGCGGCTCCTCGGAAGGTGTCAAACACCGAATTTCATTGTATTTAGTCACCAGGTGCCGAGCCGGCTCGGGGAGACGGCGGAAGGACTTCGCGGACGGCGCCGTCGCTCACCGCCCCGCACCAATCACCGCGCGGCTCGCCCCCGGGCCCACCCCTCGGGGGGGCGTGTCCCGGGTGAGTGATAGACGGCGCCGCCCGGCCCGCTCGGCCCAGCCCACGCCGCCGCTTAGATTGAAATGCAGAACTCAAGCCTCTTTCAGCGGGGCACAGACTTCCTTTTACTCCTTCCCTTTGCACTCTCGCCGCCTCCTCCCGGAGAGAAGCGGAGGCACCCGCGGCCTGGGGCGGCGACGGGCTGGGACGCGGAGGCCGGGCGCAAAGCTTCTCCCTGGAAGCCCGGAGCTGGGGCCCGGCGGGTGTGCGGCTCGGAGCAATGGGTGAGTGGCGGCGGGGGCCGCTGTCAGAGTCCGGGAGGGAGGGAGGGAGGGAGGGAGCGGGAGCGAGAGAGGGAGGGAGAGAGCGCGCGAGGGCGCGCGCCCCTGAGCGTTCACACTTTCCGTATTGACTTTGCTCGTTTTCCTACAACTTGTAGGGACACGCTAAGGGTCAGAGCGCACAGCGGTTCAGTCTAAACGCGGGCTACTGGGCTGCTGTTGATGCTCGTTTCCGATGCTAAGAGGAGGGAGCGGCGGCAGACCCAAGTTTTGTTTCACATACAGCCGCCCGCCCAAACAAACAGAAAAGAGCAAAACCTCGCCGTTTTCCCCCCAAGACCTTGTCTAATTGCGCAGGTCCCCAAGGCGGGGCGCCCCTGGGGACCAAGGGGAGCGGCCCCGAGAACCTGAGCGCCGAGCAGCCGGGCGGGAGCGGGTTGCAGGCGTCAAGATCGATTTCCTCACCCGCTTCGGAGACCGGGGAGCGCTCGCTCGCAGCGGCCCCGCGTTTCACCCCTTTTATTTGTTCCCAGCGGCTGCAGGCGCCGCCGGGAGGAGGGACGGGATCTGACTCGACCGCGGCGGTTTGGTTGGGGCCGGCCAGCAAAGCCCGGGGGACCGTGGGGGTTGAGGAGAGCCCGGGGTCCCTGGTCTGCGGCACCCGCCCTGCCCCGTGACGCGCGCGGAGGCCGAGCGGCGGCGGGCGGGCGGCCGTCCCAACCCGCGGGTGCGCGTCCCCGCGCGCCCTGTGTTTGCTTTGCAGAGCCAGCCTTCGGGGAGGTGAACCAGCTGGGAGGCGTATTCGTGAACGGCAGGCCGCTGCCCAACGCCATCCGGCTTCGCATCGTGGAGCTGGCCCAACTGGGCATCCGACCGTGTGACATCAGCCGCCAGCTCCGGGTCTCGCACGGCTGCGTCAGCAAGATCCTGGCGCGCTACAACGAGACGGGCTCGATCCTGCCGGGAGCCATCGGGGGCAGCAAGCCCCGGGTCACCACCCCCACCGTGGTGAAGCACATCCGGACCTACAAGCAGAGGGACCCCGGCATCTTCGCCTGGGAGATCCGGGACCGCCTGCTGGCCGACGGCGTGTGCGACAAGTACAACGTGCCCTCGGTGAGCTCCATCAGCCGCATCCTGCGCAACAAGATCGGCAGCTTGGCCCAGCAGGGCCACTACGACTCGTACAAGCAGCACCAGCCCGCCCCGCAGCCGGCGCTGCCCTACAACCACATCTACTCCTACCCCAGCCCCATCGCGGCCGCCGCCGCCGCGAAGGTGCCCACGCCGCCCGGGGTGCCCGCCCTCCCCGGCTCGGTGGCCATGCCGCGCACCTGGCCCTCCTCCCACTCCGTTACCGACATCCTGGGGATTCGCTCCATCACCGACCAAGGTAGGGCTCGGGGTCGCCGCCAGGACCCGCGGGCTCTCCCTCCGCGCGCGCGCTCGGCGAGTCTCCGCGTTCGCGGCTTCCGCCCCGTCTCTCCCACCACCCGGGGCTCTTTCCTTTGGAAACGTAAGGAGTCCTCCCAGGGGGGTGTCCTGATCTCATTAAGTTGAAATTCATGCCCTCGGTTTCCTTACCACACACAGTCTCCTGCCTCATCTCAAACTACCAGACCCATAACATCCCCCCAGCCCGACACATGGTTCGCATTTTCCACCCTCCCCCGCCCCCCGCGCCCGCCGCCGCCGCCGCCGCCGCCGCGGCAGCCCCGGCCCGGCGAGCTCCCCGGGACGGCGGCGGGCGAGGACCGGCCGGACTTGGGGCGCAGCCCGGGAGGCCCGAGCTGGCCGAGGGCGGCGGGCTGCACACACGGCCGGCCGAGGACCGCCAGTCTGGGGATCAGATGCGGCCGCGAGGAGTCGGGCACCCTGTGGAAATGGCAGTATTCTTCTGGAGGGTTCTAGCAATCAGGCCAAATTTGCTCAGGCAGGAAGTTCAAATGTCACCTAATTGGTTTCATTCTTATGCTTCACTTCTTTTTCCTCGGAAACGGAGGTCCCGAAGTTACTACTTGTAACTCGCATGTTATTGCATTGCTCATCGTGGGACTGCGTCTTCTCTTCTCTTCTCTTCTCTTCTCTTCTCTTCTCTTCTCTTCTCTTCTCTTCTCTTCTCTTCTCTTCTCTTCTCTTTCTTCTCTTCTCTCTCTCTCTTTCTTTCTTTCTTTCTTCCTTTCTTCCTTTCTTCCTTTCTTTCTTCTTTCTTTCTCTCTCTCCTTCTCTCTTCTAACATATATATGATCTTAGGAAGTGGCACCAACCCCCGCTGTAATGGAGACAAAATGCATGTCAATTCCCTGCTGCCCTCCTCTGTCCTCTCCCGTTTTCCTCGCGCCTGCCGCTTCCCTGTAGGGTCCCTCTGTCCCCGGGAATGCGAGGGGCCGTCTAGTCCTTGCCCGTTTTCAACAGTGCCAGCCCACTGCTCCTTTCCTTTCTCACCCTTGACCTTGCGGTGCCCTCAGTGTCTTTCCTGCTGGGTCAGAACGATTTCCCCAGCCCTCCCCGCTCCTTTGGCTTCCTCAAGCGCTCCAAGTTTGTTTTCCTTTACGGCATTGTTAAAACAAAGCAAAACAAACAAACAAATAGCACACGGGGTTTTTTTCCTAGATGGGGAGAAAAGAAAGTCAGAATGCCCTAGATGCGGAATTAAATATTGCAGAAAGAAAGAGCCTGCCTTCTCAATTTCCCAGCCAAAAGTTTAAAATGTGCAGAAGAAAAATTAAATAGGAAGGGGGGTCGTTTCTTTAATTATTTCCCGCCTTTCTTGGTTACCACCACGTTGGCACAATTATCTTTTAAGTAATTAAAGCCGAGCCCCAACTTCTCATCTTCTTGTTCTCTGTGCTTTTATAAGATCCTTCTAGGCGTTCAGTTTTGTCTCACCCGGAGCTGCTTGGGGCTTTAGCTGGAGAGAGTTTGCCCTTGATTTATAGGATAAACTGACCTCACTGACATTTAAAGGAAGCCCCTGTGCATGGGAAAGTGTGAGATCAGCAGAAATGGGGGCTCGCAGGGGGATCTCAGTTTCTTAAGATAACTTCAGGCTTGTGCCTACCGGTTGCCTTTTGTCTGGGAAGGCAAAGAGAGGCCAACACACAGCGGCCTGGTGCGAAGTGGAGCACACTCTAATTCTCTGGAGAGGGGGAGGAACAGTGACAGAAGACTGACAGAGTTGAAAGAAAACCTTTTTCCCCCTAGGGATCCTACAGCCAGATCAAATGTCAGCTGTAAATGTATTGGGTTGTTGAGACCAGTAACTCTTCATTCGAGACGTTGTTGATTCTGAACGCCAGCTTTATACAACCTGCTTTCTGGCAAGTCTGTGAATATATAAAGATTGTTTCTATAAGTGGTCATTTCTACAAAATGATCACTGCTTCCCAGGGCTGTGCCAGATAGAAGGGTTTGGAATCCAGTTGCAGTGGCTCTGCCAGGCGTGGGTCCGCCACCCATAGGCCCGAAGACGAGGACGTGCTGCTCCTAGTTTTCAAACACCCCCTCCTCATACTGGACGTGGTCGCTTCAAGATGCCAGCGATTCCATACGCACACCCCCTCCGTAGAGTGGTCATCAGTTCACACCATGTGATTTTCTTTGCATCTCAATTAGAACACAAGGATAGGCAAACAAACAAACATATAAGATAATTGATGATTTCCCTCCCCCCTTTTTAAAAAGAAAACACTTAATTCTATTTTCATTTTCTTAACCTTTTATATCATTAAAATAACACAAAACAACCTTCTCTACATAACTTACCACTGACATCTGTGGCATTTAGAGTGGTAATTACAGTATTTATTTTTGAGTCATATGCACCTACCCTCACGTATTTAATGTATAGGGATGGGGAATCAAGGCTGCTCTCCACAAGGCAAAAACCCGTGCACACAGATTTTGCATATGGACTGCAGGCAGCATTTTGTCGTGTTTGCAAAGAACCGTGCAGGTCTTTTGTTCCTTCTATTGACCCAAGGACTGGGTCCCCGTCGCCGAGGGGCCCCTGAATGCCTTCGCACCGCACCGGCGGCCGGCGGGTAGGCCCGCGCGCGCCTCTGCGCTTTTCCGTCCCCGGGGGAGAGGGATCCTCCAGCGTCGCTGGTTCTTTCTCCGATTTGGGGAAACCTGGGTCCAGCTCTCAGGTTCCTTCCACGGGTTTCTCTGCGAGAGCCTGGAGGAAGCCAAAGGCCGTTCGCAAAGAAAGAAACCTTCCGGCCGGCGGCGAGGGAGAGGCGGCGGCCTGTGGTGGTGGCCGGCGGTGAACTTCGAGGGCGGGCGGCGGGGCCCGGGCTCCGTAGGCGCGGGGTCTGTTTGCGTTGGGGGGTCGCGCGGTGGGGGGCCAGCCTGACGCCCCTTTCTCTCCCCAGGCGTGAGCGACAGCTCCCCGTACCACAGCCCCAAGGTGGAGGAGTGGAGCAGCCTGGGCCGCAGCAGCTTCCCCGCCGCCGCCCCGCACGCGGTCAACGGGCTGGAGAAGGGGGCGCTGGAGCAGGACGCCAAGTACGGCCAGGTGAGGCGCGGGCGGCGGGCGGCCGGCTGCGGGGCGAGGGGGGCCGGGCCCGGGGTCCCCGGGCAGGAGAGGGGCCCGGCCCTCGAGGGCGGGCGCGGTTCGGTCTTGACCCCCGCCCGGCCTCCCGGGGACCTGGGAGCGCCCCGGGCTGTGGGGGGCCCCGCTGCCCTGCGCCCCGGGCCGGCCTCCTCTGTGCGGGGCGCTCCCCGGGCCGGGCGGCTGCGGGAAGTCGGGGCTCCCGCCCGCGGGGCCTCCTGCTCCCACCCCCGCGCCCCGAGGACACAGGTCCTGCGGGAGCGAGAGGAGGGCGACCTGATAAACTTAATCCAGTGGCCATCCCCCTGTTCAAAGGCACGTCGGGGTCTCCCAAGGGAGCTTAGTGAGAAAACCTCAAATTATACGGACTGGCTGCAGACCGTTTAATTTCCCCCTCTCCGTCCCTCCCCCGGCCCCCCTAAAGGAAAATTAAGCCGCCGTGTTTCTTCTTTCCTTCCTTCCTTTCTCTTTCTTTTTCCGAGAAAGACGAAGCGACCACAATAATAAAAGCCAAAGAGTTTTGAGTCTAAAGTTATCCCCAGGCTAGAATCAGGAGGGCAAAGCCAAAGCTCTCAAAAACAAACAACAAACAAACAAACAAACACAAACAACCTTAAAGCAAAGTAAGGTTTTGTGAGTGGATGAGCAGAGCTGGGCAGGTTTGAATATTTCTTAATATCAAACTCCAGGCCCAAAGCTTTCATTTCATTATTTTGAAGTCATAAAACTTGCAATGTTCTCTTTTACGTAAAAACCAGCTTTCTAGGGAAACTGGAACTTATTACTTTATTCACTTGGGGGGGGGGGGGAAATCCTAGTTGTTATTTTTTCTAACAAACCCATTTCCACTTCCTCATTCCTCTCCCATTTTGTTAAAAAAAGAGTCAGACACATATTAATAGTTCTCCCATGATATATACCAGAGAAAATAACAGCAAAGAGAGTCCCTTTCCTGAATCTATTCCTACTGTGAGAATGTCAATGAGAAATTACAAGAAAGTTTGTCATTTTCTTGTACTAAAAGGCCCTTAATTTGTAAAGAAGAGGCAATATGCGCAATGGTGAGGAACTCTGATCTTCTAGTTCCATCACCACTTAAGTGAGTCATTTAAACATTTAGAGCCTTAATTTCTTCATCTGTAAAATGGGGAAATAATAGTTTCAACCTCAAGAGATGTGCAAAGATTCAGTGGGATAATGCAAACACGTGGCAGGTAGAAAGCATTCATTAAACATTACCTGTGGTTGTAAGCGGTGGTTAGAGATTACCTTTTAAAAACAAGCAATTTTCAGATCCAGAATATACTTTGTTCAGAGACCTCACAGTCAAAAAGTGTCAAGGTATTTTGTTACAAACAATAAGGGAGCACAAAAAGCAGCTAGCACAGTAGAAAGCATCTAACAGGTGCTCAGTGATTTTTATTAGGTCATCACTTCTTAGAATAACATAATGAAGAGTAGAGTTAAAAATAATACCCACACATATTTGATGAACCAGGTTATTATATATATATATATATATATATATATATATATATATATATATATAGCAGTGCCATAATCAAAAAACTTTTATGACTATTTTTACTTTTTTGAGTTATAAATCTAGTATTTAAACTTAGTTAGAAATGTTCATCTTTACAGACACTTCAAAATTAAACTTACCTATTTAAAATGAAAATAGAACACTGTTTTGAATGATCTGCTCTGTGTATTCTGATCATTGAAAATCCATTACATTTAATTCACGGAATTTTAAATCTCTAAATTATCAGATTTATAAAAACAAGTAGTTAAAAGAAGCAAGTGGTCAAAAGTATTGTTCTAAATACTTAAGAGAACAAGTTAATTTTTCCCCCGGAGGAAGCCATATTTATTATATCAAATTTACATTTGGAAAGTTCTTCATTGCAATATGCTAATCTTCTACATTGCCATACAGTAAGATAATCCAAATGATGTAAAATTTCAAAACTTGAAGTTTCTAGGGACAATTAAACCAGCAATTACTCTATTACAATCATCAAAATAGTGCTTAATGCTGCAGGTGTACTAAGTAGACACAAATTTAGGCTGTCATTTTGTGTGCAATTTTGGAATTTATTTTTTATTTGAAAAATAACACAGTTTAAAGCAAAAGTTAAATGTACATAACTACAATTAAGTAATTCACTGGAATTAAAATACCCTCAATACAGGCATAACCAGCATTTTTGGGATTTAGATACTCATTTCCTTGAGGGTAAAACGATACATTTATATTCATTTATATTTGCTCTTAAACATACAAAGGTAAGGTATGATATATATATATATATATATATATATATATATATATATATATATATATATATTTGTACAAAATTTGAAAGTCTTTGGTAAAAACATGTTCTCAAAATGTTTACAATAACACTTTCAGGGCATTTGCAGTTGTCATTAAATAGTACAATATTATATGATCCCAGTTTTATTTTAGTATATAAAGGAGGAAATTGAGAATTCAAAATTATAGGATTTAGATTTAGACCATAATCTATTCCCAGAAGACACCTGTGAAATTACCCAACAGGCTGAATTGACAACTGAATGTAATCTAGTTTCCATTTTCATTTTAAATGCAAAGATGCCTGATTGCTGGTAATTAGAATCTTATACACATTGGTACACTCATCTATCTTTTGTTTTTAAAACATTAGTTTAGAATATTAAAATTTGTCTGACACATTAATATTACACTGTAAATGATAATTTATAGTGCCATTGATAAATCCTTATTGCCTACCACTGAGGACATGAGAAAAATAATATTTATCAATTTTGTCTTTTTTTTTTCACCCACATTATATATTGGGCTAGAATCCTTTAGTCTCATCTAATTCTGAATGGCAACAATGTTCTCTGGTTCTTAATGGCTGGCTCTTTTTTGTTGAAATCATAAAACCTGTATTGAATGCAATTGAATGGCAAAAGAAATATATATAGAGAGAATAATGGGTTAGACTATGCTATCCTTTTACCAGGGACTTAGTGAATTAACATCTCATTTTACTTAAACAGTTTATATATAGTTGTATAGCTTTTGAAAAATGCTCTACGGTTGGGCAAACTTTCTCAGAAAAAAAAAATTGCAGATATGGTACTCTAAAGTTCTGAATGGTAGATTTATAAGTTTTGAATATTTTTATTTTTGGGTAGTATATATTTAACTCAGACAGCAAATTTAATAAAATATTAGCTACAAATAGAGAGGTCAGAAATGAAGAAAGGTCTATAAATACTTGAAATAAAGAAAAAGTTCAGAGATGTGAAAATAGTTGAATTTAGAGGCATAAATTAATCTGAATGTCTCATGAAGCATTTATTTACATATTGTATTTGAAATAAAATTAAATACAACTTTCTAGTGCATTATTTTGAAAACAGGCAGTCCTTACAGACATATTGGTCCTGTAGACATACTATTTTTATGAAAATAAAAGTTATTTTGCATTGGATTTGTCTTAATTTCAAATAAAGTTAATTTCATGTTAAAATTATCATTTTGTAGGAAGGCAAATGCTAATAGTCTTTGAAATTAATAATGTTATCTATTACATAAAACATTCTTTGACCCATTTAGCTTTGAACTATTAGTGTTTTAAAACAAAATTAATTGTTATGTATCAGTTAAATGTGTTATATAAAATACAAAAGAGCTGACTATACTTTTTAAAGGATACATCAATTTTAATAACATTTGGAAACATAACATTTAGAAAAAAAACTTAAATGATCAGTTTTCCATTACCTAGAAACCTGTAGATCTGCAGTGGGATAACTAAGCATACCGTATTTGCTGGCGTATAAGACGATTTTTTGGCCCTGAAAAATACGTATTTGCCGGCGTATAAGAGACTGGGCGTATAAGACGACCCCCTAACATTTCCACTAAAAAATACAGAATTTGTTATATACTCGCCATATAAGACTACCCCCCACTTGGAGGCATATTTTTCAGGGTCAAAAAGTCGTCTTATACGCCGGCAAATATGGTAATTAAAATCCTTTGGATGAAAGTTGAAACCGTATTTACAACTGTCATTTGATTTTATCAGGTTTGTTTTGCTAAGTTATTGCATATTGAACTAGGAAGTTTATAATGACAGTCAGAAAAATGACTTCACCAAAAAAGAAATATTGTTTATGTTCAGATCTGAACTGTTTTCTTGCTTATAATATATATTGAGGTTGAAATTCTAGGAGAAGCACATCTCTATTTGTGGCTAAACCTATTTCATCATAAACCCACGGTAATCTCATTTTATCATAAGGGGAGGACGAGGTAGAACTGATGAGTGGATAAAAGATCCTCAGTAGAGGATTTGGCACTGCTATTTGTATTTTCTTCAAAAGAGAAAATGTTGAATAGGAAATTTCCAGAATTTGAAGAATAATCTATAACCTATAATTGCCAGACAGTTGTCATACCAGTTTTTATTTTTTGTGGCCATTAGTGTTTGAATACTAATGCATTTCCATTTTCTCTAATAAACGGAACGCCCATCAACCAAATAATGAAATGGCTAGGTTAGAACTTTTATTTACTTTTTTCAACAGCTTTATTCATTTTGCTTACTTAAAGTATAATACTTGTTCTGTGATAAAGGGTGCCTACTTTTTTTTTTTAAAGCAAGAGTATGACCTGTTTTGCTTTCAAAAGGTTGCACTAACTTAAGTATACAAATGATTATGACACACCTATAATGTGTCCTGTTTTGTGGGGATATGAGATGATTAAGGCAAGTCCCTGTCCTCAAACTGTTTATAATCTAGCTCTTTGCCAATACTAATTATCAACATATTCACTTAAAAATAATATTATTAAGAATTGGAAAATCTATATTTCTAATATTTTAGAACCAATGAAATGAACACATTCTTTTCACTCATTCTTGTAATAACTTTAACCAAACTACATTGCATTTTATGTAGTTTTTTTCTAGGTAATTTTTGTTAATGTTGGTGGTATAAAATCTGTCTTTTTCTAAAAATATTCAATGAAACAAGAGACTTTCTTTTTTCAGTCTATACATTTTGATTTGTATTAGTGAATCTCATTCTCAAAATTAAATAGTTAATAGTTTGCTTCAGGGAGGACCCTTGTACAGTTCTTTGGAGGAAAGGATTATCTCATTGCTTTCAAGGAAGATGTGCATTTAAAAAAAGGGGGGGGATTTGATGGATTGAGGTCTTATTTATGAAATCTTTAGGTAAAGTCTTTTTCAAAAATGAGATTTCTGTTACATACTCAATGCTGGGGTTCTATTTGGAAAATTTGTTTATTCTTCCCAGGGGATTCCATATGTTGGTTGATTTATAAATCATATTTACAATCCAATTAAATAGAGTAATTTAGCATGTTTGCTCCCACTATATTTATGGCGTGCATTTGGTAGTCTCTACTCAGCCTAACTAGCTTTTCAGATTAATTACATGTCCTTCACTAAAAACATTAAGCAGATTTGGGGTGTTTAAGAAGTATACTCTTTCACTCGAAAGAATAAACAAACATCAATGCTACCTGTAGTTGTTTTCCTTTGTGGTGGAAAATTTTACTCTTTCAGTGATTGCTTCATAAATAACAATTACTTTGCCCAGTAGAGATTTATATCTTTTACTAATGTCATGTTTCAAAATTAATAGTGAGAAAATCGATGTATTTAATGAATCACTAGTGTGAATGGTGAAGGTGGCAGTTACATTTTAAAGCATGTTTATTCTCTCGTCTTGCTTATGCCATTTCCCCCCTACGTTTTTAAATCTGAACTTTAAAAGACAAAACTTTTCACTCCAAATCTAGTCTGTAATTTAACCTGAGGGAAAGTCCAGAGCTATTTTTACACTGTTTAAATTTGAAAAAACAAAAACAAAAAAAGCAAACATTTTAGCCTCCTTTTTGCCTTTTTGTGGATGTCAGACCTCTCCCAGCTTTCCTTCTCTTCTGCAGTACGGAGGAGACTAAAATGACTCTAACTGTATTGCAGATTTTAGATAACTTTGAAATGTTTATACTAATAGGAATAATAGCATAAAAGCAGGTTTGGTGCTTGACAAAGAAGTGCAGTCATAGAATAAGTGAGGTGCCTGAAGGTAACACGGGCCTACATCCAACGTTCTGCCTCCCCCTAGTTCCCAGGAACTCTAAAGTGAGACTGTATTCCAGCCTGGTTTCTCAGGGGGAGCAGTCCTGGGCAAAAAAGAAGTGGGTGCATATAAGGATATTGCAGACATTGCAACAAAGCCCTCGAGGAGCCCCTAATCAAGGGGGTGTAAAGGGAGGAAAGGGAAGACGACAAAGCAAGAATTGCAGAGAGAACTGTCATTTTAAATGTTAGAAAAATGCAAAGATCAAAAGAACGGGAAGAAAAAAGTTAGCTATAACGACAAAGAAAACTCACCGACAGATTTTTTTCTACTAATCAGAGAGTTGTTTCTGTCATGTATAATATTAGTAGTCTAACCTTATGTATTTGTAAAATGTTGAGCAAAGATTTTCTATATTTTAAAAGTAATTCAAACCTCAACATTTTAACCTTTATATCCTTATTTTATGATTCTTGGTGCACATTGGCATCAATAATACTATATATTAATTAATGATGGGATGGAATAGCCAAATGCAGATGCAAACATATTTCTATAACTGACCTGGAGTGATTCCTTTCCAAACTAATTTTTCATGGGTTATTAGGAAAATCCTAAGTAAACATGATCGGAACTATGATCTTCATGCAATGCTAGATTTCGCCTGCAATTTGATAGCTTACTCTATTCATGCTCATCTGCCGAGAGCCTCACAGTGCCTTCTGTGAGCCATTTTCTAACGAGCCATTCTCAGAAAGAAATGTTTATTAGGAGTTAAGAAACAAAATGAGGATCCAGCAAATGAGAATCTAGAATAAGAAAGAATATCTTACCAGATGTTATCTCAAAATATGCCTTAGTTTGAGATTGAATTATGTCTGTCCTTTAATTGTCCAGCAAAAGCAGAAAAATATTTGCTACAGAAATCCTGCATCAGACAGGGATGTTAGCTTCTCTTAAACAGGGCCACCGACTTGCCAATTGCCCTAGAGATAATGGCTACATTCCTTAACCTGTATGATTGCGTATAGAAAGAGAATAAAATTTATTTATGTTCAATAGTGATGTCCAGTGGTTTCTTTGTTTAAAAGTACATACCACCCTTTGGGGCCCATGTAATGCATTTTAATTTTAATTCAACATTGTGTTGTACTCCGTATATATTATCTTGTAATTATTATAAACTCAATAGTACAACACAGTCCTCATTATTCGGTAAAATATGTTGAATATTTCTTGGTTGGAGGACATACTCAAGAAATCTTAGCGTCCTTTCTCCTTCCCCATGTTTTAAAGAACAGGCAGTTTGACGAAGAGAACATGAAATATATGCTCTTACAGACCAAGGACACAAGTTTAATCCCTTTACTTTTATTCTTACTGCCAGAAATTCATAATTTAATTCAGTTAAATCACACCCATGTATGCAGTCTACTCCAAATACTACTCTAAATTGAGAAAACAATTTTTGAGATCCCACCATTGCATTCTCAGAGACATGGAAGTAAAATTAATATCAAAATGAATTAAATCAGAAAACAATTTCTATGTTGCAACTGAATTGGAAAAAACATCTAATTAACAACTGTCTGCTTTACTTACTTCTAAGGATTAAATCAGTACTACTAATAATAAATTTATTATTCGCATTTTATTTTCACTAGAAAACATGTTGCTATGGAATTCATTCACATCACTACCAGGAAAAAGGATTTATTCTTTCTTTTGAAATCATGTAGAAACTAAAGGGAAAGTGAAGTTATTTCAAGGAGGATATTGAGTGTTCATGCCAAAATAAGATTGGAAATCGGGGTGTTTTTAGTGTTGTTAATAGTAACGATACCAACAATAATTGGATGCCAATAGAGTACTGGTTTCTAGGCAGATGTGCCTGCCAGAGCTGCTGCATTTTGTTTGCAAACAGATTTTACATGTAAATTCATTTCAAGAGATTTATCCATGTGGCTTTTAAAAATTCACATTACGGGACCTCGAAACTTTGCAAGCAAATTTTCCAATTTCTAAACCACACATATGCAGTTCTTTTATGGTTGGATAGTCAGTTTCCTTTTTGATAAAATAGCTCTGGAAAAAAACACCCCCAATCTTCATTAAAAAACCCTTCAAAGACAAACTCTGATTTTGCATGTCCTTTGTCCAATAAGCATTTACAACATGATGTTTTCAAATACTGTCCATGTTTTATTTAGCAAAAGTTGCGCTCATTTTTGAGTTTCTAAACTGACAGCCCACGTTCTGTGCACCCCCCTTTTTTTCTGGCAACGAAAGCTACACCAACCAGGCCCTTCATAAATGCCTCAACAAAAGAGCCAAACAAAACTGAAGTACGGAGAAGGTTGACAAAGGCATATGGATAGCAGAACAGATTCTAAGAGTATTTAATCACCACTAATTCTTTCCTCACCCGGCATTGCCTTCCTATAATTCTGAATAGCAAAGCAAATACTGTGAATTTTCTGGTCATAGCCTCCTCATAACCTTTGTGGAAAGAATAATATCTTGTCTCTTGGCCTGATGTTTGTTTAAATAGCAAGACTGTGAATGCCTTTAGAATATGCTTAAGGTCAAATCTAAAATAAAATAAAATAAAAATCAGAAAGTAGAATCAGAATATTGTTAACCACTACCACTCAGAACTTACTAAGAACCTGGGAAATGTCAACTACTGTAATGCAGTTCTTTTCACCTCTTCTCTCTTCCTACTCTTCTCAGGCACCAAATGGTCTCCCAGCTGTGAGCAGTTTTGTGTCAGCATCCAGCATGGCTCCTTATCCTACCCCGGCCCAAGTGTCGCCTTACATGACCTACAGTGCTGCTCCTTCTGGTTATGTTGCTGGACACGGATGGCAACACGCCAGTGGCACCCCACTTTCCCCCCACAACTGTGACATTCCCGCATCGCTGGCATTCAAGGGCATGCAGGCAGCCAGAGAAGGTAGTCACTCCGTCACAGCTTCCGCACTCTGATGGGAGGTTCCGTCGGCAGCAGCTTCTCCAGGGCCTCCCTCAGCACCCGCCCCATCTCCCCCAATCTCGGATCTCACCCTCCTCCCCTCCCTGCCTTCTGCCTGGAGAGCTGGTTTTACAGACTCACCTCCTTTGTGCTGATGACACTTAAATATTTCTTGCCATAACTTCTCTTTCACAGCAAACCTGACGTGATGTTAGGATTCAAAAACAAAAGCAATATTAAGGACTGAATGAGACATTTGTGCTGCCCACACACTGTTTTAATGTAGTGAAGAAACCTGCACCCCTCAAAGGGCTTAAGGAACTTTTTAAATGATTCTTTGGTAAAACCACACGTGTATATTTATTCTAAATCAGCCTAAACTTTTGAAACGTGCAATTGTTGAGATTTCACAAAATCAATAAAGGAAAATACATATAGCAAAACGTCATGCTACACCCTCTAATCAAATAAGGTGACCAAATAAGCCTTAATTCATCAGTAGGAAGCCAATCAATAATTGATTTGAGTGATCCTTCGTTTATTTTTTAAGAGATGACTTGTTTTGTTGGAGAATATATATATATAACACAAGCAATATCTGAATTTAGCCCCTCCCAGAATTTTGATTTGGTTCCAAATATGACAATGTTTATATTTCTGTTAGTTTGTAAATATGGACTTTGGATGGTGCATTTGTGTTTTCATTCCATGGGGGTACCCCCTCCCCCACTCCTCTATTTTTTCTTTCTTCTTGCAGAGGTGACTTTTTGGCAATGTTTTTGTCTCTGTTTGGTGGTGGGCTGCGCAGGCTCCTGAATCTGGACTTGCCGTAAATTCTGTGTGTGCAGGGAAGGCTTCGACAGCTCATGAAGGAAATTTTCTTTGTACAGCAGAGGATTCCAACAGCAGATAAAACAAGCCAGTTTCCCATTCCGTACCCTAATCAGACAACACACATGCCAAACATACAAAGACCAGGTGGCAAAGGTTTGAACAAGAAGGCTCCAAAGGAAGTCACTTAGAAACTTAACGTTTAATGTGAAAAGCTTTGCAAAGACACTTAAAGTGAACTTTATGTTAAGAAAACCACTGTGAAACTAAATTGTACTGTTATTGTTGGCTAACCTGTGTGTTCAGCAATCTCAGCCCAAAATTATGTTCTAATTTAAAGATAATGGGAAACTCTGCTCTCATGAATGTAAAAATGGCTTGCTGTGAAGTTTACATTGTTGTACAGGAGCGTGTTTCACATGTAGGTAAACCGGTGGTGGTATTAGTAATACAAATGCTATTTAATTTTTTTTTTAATTTCCCTTTATTCATTTCTGGAGTTACAGGATACCATTTACCTGATAAATCATTCTAGATCAATTTTAATGTTAATAATAGAGCTTGGGGTACGTGTGTGTGTGAACGTGTGATTATGTGGTGCATTTTAAAACAATTGATTTTCTTGGGCAAAATTCTAGTTTTTCATCTCTTCTGTTTGGAACATTATTCCTGTTTGGCAATATAGGTTTAAAAATATGTTTGTAAAACATTGGTACAATTCACCTTTTGGGATAATTAATATATTGCAAGTTTCTGGTATTAATTCTGTGCAATAACTAAAAGGGCACATCACTAGAAAGGGTTGTGAGAGTTGAGTTAGGTGATTTTGATTTCTTCCTATCTGTGCTGTCCACAGCCTATACGGCAATCAAGTTATCACATTGGTTTCTCGGCTTCATTGAATACTCAGATGGCTAGATTAGCTAGGTTTTCAAATCACTAGGATATAAACAGTAAACAATTTCTGACATACAAGTTATGTCCAAGGAATTGTTTTCTCCAAGCGGCAGATATCTTATAGAGAACTTTGAACTGCATTTATTTTTGAAGCAGCCGAAATTCAGTGCTACAAATAGAGGATTATCACTTCAGGAGAAGCATAAGCAGAAGGAGCGAATGAACTCTCAGGGCCACAGTCTTCCTTTGATCTTGTGAAACTCCTGTTGACATCTGGAGTTCCTAGTCTGGTGAGAAAATAGACTATAAACCGAATGGAACAAAGATGCCAATCCAATATCTTGGTGGAGACTTTAAAACCATCCCGTACAGGGACTCTGCTGCCGTCTAGAAAAGCTGACCTGAGGTACAGAACTATTCCTTATCAGATGTTTTTAGGTGGCTATCAGGAGTCTTTAAAAAACTATCAATCGTTTGTATGGAAACATAACTAAGTGTTGTTTTCTTTATCTAAATTAAGAAATCTCTTGTTATTATGCTATTTATAATTTTTCTGGTTCTTGTATTTTAAAAAAAATCTAATATTAATGATATCAAAGTTTTCTTTTTTTCCTCCTTCCCTCCCTCCCCCTTTAGGTCTGTTCTTAGCAACAGTGAATTCACATGAAATAAATTTAAAGGGACAACAGAAACCCCAAATACACTTTGCTATTTAAAGCAATTATGATTTAAAGCTACTTTTAAAAACAAGAGAAGGAAAATGGAATGAGATATGGGTTTCGGATTGTTTTTGTTTTTTTTAAACAACATTATTATTATTGGTTAATGTTGACATATTTCCTCTGTTTCTTAGGGGGTGGAAATATTTTTAAACTGGCAAATGCACTCTTCAGAGATCCTTTTCCATCCTGTCCACATGGAGAGGTTAAAGGTTCAATTTCATGGACTCTGTGCAGGCAGTACTCTCTCTCACGGGAGGCAAGAGTATTACCTGCAAGGACAGAATGCAGATGTATAACAGACACGTTCCTATTTCTCTTTTTTTCCTTCCTTCTTTTAATGACCCCTTTTTGAATATTGGGCTGAACTATAAATTAAAAAACACGCTGGAAAGGATGTACAACCGAAGGCTGTGTATGTATATACAGTATGTCAAAAAGCCTTTATTTTTATACTTCAAATGCTCTAAATTAATAAAAAGTAATAATTACCATGTTATCTTTTATTTTTTATTTTCAAAATGCTTTAATAACATAGCCTCATGGTACAAATATCCCATAGAAATAGTTAAAAACAGGTGTCACCTACAACGTGCATATATTTTTGGTGTCTTTTGGCTACTGGAGTAGCATCGTTTAAGGATGCAGACATCAAATCCTTTGGTTATATCAAGGCCAAGAAAAAATATATATATATTTTTGGAGTGCATGTTAGTACAGGAACCTTTGAAATCCTAAGAATGTACTACTATTTTGAAACATTTTTCCTGAATAATACATATTTTAACACTGCAAATATCATACTCCACACCTGTA
Organism: Vespertilio murinus; assembly: GCA_963924515.1. Classification (NCBI taxonomy): domain Eukaryota; kingdom Metazoa; phylum Chordata; class Mammalia; order Chiroptera; family Vespertilionidae; genus Vespertilio; species Vespertilio murinus. Next base: position 133,862,380 of record OZ004704.1, on the reverse strand, counting down.
GCTGTCACCAATAACTAATAACCTGGCAATGTACTTTACTTTGAATGTTCTTTTAAGAATGGCATAGGTAAGAGTTTTGAATAAGGCATTTGGGTGCAAAAACAGACAGGACACATGGGCCCAAGAAGTGGTTTCAATTTGTGATTTAACATGAACATATTTCAGCAACAAAACTTGTTTTCAAAGGGAACTACGTGAAGAAAAGTAGTTTAATATAACTTCATGTTTTCTTTTTGTCATAAAAGACTTAAAAATGAGAATTTTAAAGTATGACCTGATTTAAACAACAGTAGAAAATATAAAGTAGATTTAGGAAAATATAGCAGAGATGTGATTTCTAGAAAACTGAACAGATTTGCATCCTATATAATAAGAGGAATATGCTAATTATCTGTTATGCTGTGAGGTGTAAAGACTGACCACATAACCACCGGATGATGGATCTGCAGGAGGCTGGGGCAGTGAACTACAAGTGGGCGGTGGAGAGCTACAGGGGGAGGGAGGACAGCAAACTATGAAGGGGGGAGGGGGGCGGGGGGAACTACAGGAGGGCGGTAGAGACCTACTGATGCATGAATTATTGCACAGGGCTACTACTAGTTTTAACATAAAAGTGAACATATTTAAAAAGGCACTTTAGTGCACCTTTAAAATACTTTATTTGTGACTTTTAAATATTATTTATGGAAGAGTTTAATTCTTAAAAAACTAAATTTTGGCTTAATTTTGTATTTTATTTTAAGCACTTCTTGGCCTCTTGGGGAAAAATAATGATCAATACAATAGATTTTCATTGTGAACCAATGTAAATAAAACATAGGTCACAAAACTTATATTGCTTTTATGAAATATCTATGAATTCTACACTATTTTTTTCTATATTCAGTTTATATACCTAATTGCTTTGTATTATTTTTATTCTTACGATTTTATGAATATAGCCATAATTACAGTCTCAAGTTATATAAAGATAAATTTTGAAATATCAAAATAGATTCTGATCTTAGGTTATTTCCCCCTTCATAATTGTACATAAGTTGTAATTTATAACTGTATCAGATTAGCTGATTGATCATCTCAAGGTGCTGTAGAGCGAATATGCATTATCTCCAGGGTAGAAACACTTCATAGGCCATCACCAGTTCTCCTGAAGCCATGCATAGGTATATTCATAAACCAGCAGCATCACCGCTCCACCTAGGAGAGAAAAGAGCTGGCTTTTATCACAGTCCTGTAACACAGTGCTGTCTTTCCCCCTGAGGAGTCCCACGCAAGCCATCGGGCAAGGGCTGTTCAGAATCACCAGTTCTTGAGCTCCAATCGATAGATACATACCTACTGTGGAAAATTCTCTGAGCAAAATCAAGACCATCTTGAGTCTCCAAATACATCCCCCCCCCCCTCCCCACGAGTTCCTGTAACTTTCATCATTTCTCATCAGATTCCTCTCAGGCATTTTTAATTTTTAAAAGTAAATAAATATAGACAGTTAGTCATGTAAGGGCATGTGGCTTTCCTGGGAACAGAAGCCTTCAGGTTCTTCATATGTAGGCAAAGGATTTATCTTTTCCAGGCCGTAATTAGCATTGTTGTAGTTGCATTCAAGAAGAAAATCTCTAAGATGGTGCTTGACGAATGAGGCTGCTTTTCTCTTACCGCGTTCAACTTGGATTGCAATGTGAAAAATAGCTCCTGAATATTAAAAAAATATGTATTGCAAAACTAAGCTAGCTTTCAACCTCTTTTTGTTTTCATTTCTTTTATCTGCCCTGGACATATATGGATTGCACTTGAAAATTTGGTACGAGGATTGGTGTCATAAGAGCACCATTTGTCTAGGGAGAGAGGAGTTATATAACTGGCTGCAGAGAGGCCTGCTATGTAATATGTCAACAGGAACATGATACAGGAAAACAGGTACAACCCTGTTGAACACCTAGAGATCAGGAGGGCATTTGTATCGGGGCGACTTCGTGTTCTATCCAATGCAGAAAATTGCACATGTTCTGTGTCCTTTAAGACAACCCCTGTTTCTCCTTTCATGTCTGTGTGAAAACTATTACAAAATCAAAATGTGGACAAATATCCTCAGCACAACTTAGAGAAGACTTGGCTGAATGAACAGAAGACTGGCTTCTAACAGAAAGAAAGAGAACTTGATTTTAGTTCTTTTGTACACACTGCCATATGCCTTTTCTTAAAAAAACCTACAGGCTGCACATGTTTGTGTAACCTTATACCAAAGATAATTATCTGCCTGTAATTTTCATTTTTAACCCATGGAGACACTCTATGAGACCCGTCTCACTGCCATAGCCCTCTTGGCACTCTGGCAAGCGAGGAGGAACGCACTGCAGAGGGTTGTGGCTATGTATGTCACTGCAGTGTTTACTCTTATTAACTATTCACAATGTAAGACAGAAACACGCAGAATTGGGCTAGTTTACAGGCTGGTGATATTTGAAGTTTAAACCACAGACTTCAAGATTCTCCCTTCATGGGCGGTACCTATCAGTAGCCACATAGAATTGTTAAGGCTGTTATCAAAACAAGATGAGATGCTTCTCCAAAACGAAGAATGAAAATTCCAAGCCAAATCTCTCTCAATGTCTCTTTCTTTCTTTCTCTCTCTCTCTCCCTCTCTCTCTCAAAAATAAAAATAATAATAATAATCTTACCTTACCTTTCTCTTTACCTTTCTTTCCTTTGAATTTGGTAGGACTTGCACTTTTGGAATGAGAGTGAGGCCAGGTCTTAGAACGAGATTTCCAGTTACTCAGTGTTGTTTAGCTTGGAGAGTATATCCACAACAACCCTTTTCACTGGATTTAACACCACCAAAACTCAGGATACCTCATGCAAAAACATTTTAAAAAGCCAACCAAACATTTGCATGCCTCTAACAAAACTTGGGGTCAGATTATTTAAAGAGTGTTGGATTAAGTTTCCAGTCAATTACCGTCTTAGTTAAACTCTCCAGGGTCACCACCCTTTTCGGGCCCACCCCTCCCGAGAAAGCTGGGTTCGGGCCAGTCCTCTGATTGTCTCTAATGCTAGGTCTACTAGCAGGTTCTGACTGTGTGGTGAAGGGAAAACACCACATACAGAGAGAACTGCACTAAATCACAAATATTCTTATCATTGGGTCCTTTTTTTTTAACAATCGGGCCAAAGAATAACAGAAGGCAGGTCTGAATCTCAAATGTGAAGCAAAATCCATGCTTACATGCCTAGAAAACTTGGGATAGAGAAATGGATTTGGAATTGAGGAAGTGTTTTCTAAACTCAAAAAAGTGTGAACTATTTACCAGCTTCAATTTACTTTTTTTTACTATATCCCAGGTTCATTGGGCTGAGAGTTAAGGGTAAATGTGCACGTGTGAGTACAGTTGGAGAGGAGGACGTTGCGGTTAACAGAGGACTAGGACAGGGAGAGAGGGGAGGAGGAGGGGCGGGTTCTAGGAAACATTACCAGGATGTCTAAGTAGGTGAGTGTGGCCTGGTTTAAAAAAAAAAAAAAGTGTATACTTCCGTACTTATTCACAAGGTTGCTTATAATCCAAGACTATTTGCCCAGGCGGTTGAGTCTGTAGCAGTTATTTTCTTATCTATTTACATAGAGGCAGCTGACTCTCCCTGAGGGAATGGCAGCCTGTGTGTGGGCTGGTGTCCTGAGGTGAGGCCCTGAGCCAGGAGCCTCCACCGCCAGGCAGAGACCAGGAAGGTGGGCCAGGCTGCACCTCACCACTCCCCAGAGGCGACTGGGAGGACAAGTGGCTCTTGCTGCTCTCGGAGGCAAGGCTGCCTCCTTCTCTTTCTGAAATGAAATTGAGGCAGGAGCAAGAAGAAGGAGCACCAGGAAAATGTTATCAGGCTGGGCCCTCACCCGCTGAAAGCCCTCCCCTTCAGTCAGAGCCAGCGTGTGTGCACTTGGGTGTTCACTCAAACTCCAACGGGCTGCGGATCCTTTCCTGTTGACTTACGCTGGGCTTTGGCTTCTGTCAGCCTCCAGCAAGGCCAGGAATAGTACCTTATAAACAAAGGTAGAGCATTTCTAATGGACACAGTAAGTATTTTGGTCACTCATAGGCAACTGTATATCCTCAAGATTTCCGCCTTTCACAGTGGAATAAACTTTTATTGTGTTGCTGTTAGAAACACACACACACACACACACACACACACACACACACACACACACAAAGAGACACTAGAAATTAATAAAGAAGGAAGGATGTAAGGAATAAAAACATATTTACCTGGTCCAAGCCTCATAATCTTGGGAAGCAGGCCTTTGTACAAAGCTAAAATCCTATAAGCGAAAAGGAAAAAGCAACATTATTTTCCTGAAAATAAAATGGAGTTGTACCTCAGATCTACTGAAATGCTAACTCAGTGTTTATAAAATATTTATTTGAAATTATCTTGCTAAATAGTCTCTGCAACAAATTGGACAAGGGGAAAGAGTCCATTGACTCTTCAGTATCCAAGCTATGCTGGTCTTGTCCAATCAGAAATAGGATTTTCATCACATGATGGTTTTTGCTTTCAAGACAGGCTTTACTTTCAAGACAGCTATGTATATGGACAAAGTGACTTCTATAATTGAATTGCAAAGACCAAAAACTCAGTCTTCACATAAGGAAGTATGATGCAGTTTAGATCAAAATAATAAAAATCACTTGTTTACTTAGAATAAGATTTGGGTGAGGCGGGATCAAGAGAACAAAGTAAGACTTAAAAAAATTTTTTTTTGACCAGCAGAATAAGGCACCTATTTTAAATTTTTAAAAGAAGGATACTTTTACAGAACTCTCATGTTTAATTGTCCCAGGAGAATATGTTTAGGTGACAATTTGATTAGATTTACAGACAGAAGACAATGACTCCCTGGCCCACGTGGTCAGAGGGCATACCATACCCAGTGACATTTCATGCAAACCGGCAGGCAAAAAATCTTAGTGTTCTAAGGCAAAAACGCAGCGTATTGCATAGTGGTGGCCCTCGGTTCTTGACGGCATGAGAATGTTCTGCCAACATCTCATTTCTGCAAATCTGGCAAAGTTTGTCATCTACTCCCCAGAGCTTCTCAGACACACCCCCAACTTAGAAGGGCTTAATGGCTCTCATCATAATGGAAGTATGATATGGTCTGGACAATCCTTGAGGGCTGCTCATTTATTAAATTAAGAAAGTGTTACCCTTCTTCCTGATAGACTGTGGCCATTGTTTTAAAACAGGTTCTGTACTTGATCTCTCCAGGAACCGGCTGAGGCCCTTGAATCCTACTTTTGGCAACATCAAAAGGGATGTTAATGACTGAGGCTATTGTGCCCGAGAGAAGGCCGATCCCGAATTTTCTCAAAAACTCCAAGGTTGGATCCTAGAAGAAAAGAAGAATACAATCACAGGAAGGGGAGCGGAAGCCCCTAAGTCGGTTAAACACCGAGGCAGTACAGATTTAAGCAGAGCCCCGCGCTCCCGGCACCCTCCTGCTAGTCCAGCGGAACACATTAGGACTTCCTAGGCTGGAACTTGTTTTCTTGACGATCCCATTGGCCGTGTTTTTACACATGGTCTAAATTGCTGAAGTACACATTTCCTCACACAGGATTTATAAACACAGTTCATAAAGAGAGACTGGTATGGCATATGGGGATGATTTGTATAATTGGGCTTCACAATGTACTTAGTATTACTGTATCAAAACAGGAGAAATCCAAGCACACTATTAGCTAATTGGCCAGAATATTTTACAAATGACAGCAACTTCCACCATGAAGCCTACTAAAATGCTCATTTGTGTGCGGACCCCCAAACGTTAAATTAAATCAAGGCTACTCTCGGTCTGCTCCCATTCCCCTCCAGGTTTTTTGCATTTATTTTCACGTGTGGCTGATCCACTGTACTGAGAAGTGCTAGCTTCCTGTTATTAACAAACCAACTTGGGGAGGCCGCAAAGCAGCCTGTGATATTCTGTGCATTATAAACAGTAGTAAGTCACTGGACTAATTGGCTAAAGAATTTACAACCTATTGTTCCCCAACCTTATTCTTCCTTCCTAACAAAGGAAGAAAAGGAGAGACAGAGACACAGAGAGAGGCTGAAGGGGCTGGGGGTGTGATTGAGAGAGAAGGGGAGGGGGGAGGGGGGAGGGGAGAGAAACATGTCTTCTTTCCATTTAAAGTTAAGTCTTTACCAGTTACTTTGGTCTGATTTGATTTTCCACCCCTCCCTGCTCTGCTTTCTGACATCAAAGTATTTAATTAGGTCTTATGTGGGAGTCCCTTTTCCCTCAGCTTATTTTCGTGCCCAGTGAGCTCACATTATGCTTTGTTATAATGAATTTTCTGGGAAGTCCTCATTATGTTTTCAGACTCAGTTCTTGCCCTGAAGACAGGTCACCTCACATACCATAGGCTGCTGGCAGAGACTACCCCCCCCCCCGCCCCCATCTGTCCCTTACCCTCTCTTTTGGTCAAGATGGATTTCAGAAGTGTCTTTACAGAGGAACAATTCAGGTTATGCCACCATACTATTTTATCCAGCAGGAGAACTAAAAGGGGGAAACATCTCTGCTTAATTTAAAAAAAAAAATCAGGTCTGAGCACTGCATGCCTCTAGTTCTATGCAAGAAGAAAACTTCTGGAGCTTTGAAATTTTCGACTGAACCAAGAGCCAGATGCCATCACAGAAACTCCTATGTGGCTAGATATAAAAAGTGAGAGGTTCGGTAATAATTCTTGGATCCAGGCCATACAGGTGCCGGTAGGTTTAAAGGGATTTAAAAATCAACAGGGTGTTTCAACAGGAAAAACAATGCAGTGAGTGCAGCGTGAGTGAGGTGTGTTTAAATAATCCCCTTCCCCTCACTTTTTCTCTTTACAAGGAGAGAAAAATGCCTTTATGTTGCCCTTCTCCATTATGGCACAGGAGCGGAACTGGAGCTCCGGAGGGCAGTGGGTGCAGGACCCGCTCTGGCTGTCTGACTTTGCCCTGGCCCCACGGAGCCCGGAGTATAGAAGGAATGTTTTTAAAACCTGCCTTACCTCTGAGATGTATGACTTTTCTGAGGAATAAAAACAATAATAGCAATAAAAGTCCTATGGGTGTTGTACAGCCTGGCAGAAAATGGGTAGCAGCATTCTGAAGCCTGTTTTCTAAAGACTGAAAACATCCTGTAATAAGACTCTCTCGCTGAAACCGGTGTGGCTCAGTGGTAGAGCGTCGGTCTGCGGACTGAAAGGTCCCAGGTTCGATTCCGGTCAGGGGCATGTACATTGGTTGCAGGCACATCCTCTGTAGGGGGTGTGCAGGAGGCAGCTGGTCGATGTTTCTCTCATTGGCGTTTCTAGCTCTCTATCCCTCTCCCTTCCTCTCTGTGGAAAATCAATAAAATACATATATATATATATATATATATATATACACACACACACACACACACACACCGTATTTGCCGGCGTATAAGACGACTTTTTGGCCCTGAAAAATACTGTATTTGCCGGCGTATAAGAGACTGGGCGTATAAGACGACCCCCTAAACCTAACATTTCCACTCAAAATACAGAGTTTGTTATATACTCGCCGTATAAGACTACCCCCCACTTGGAGGCATATTTTTCAGGGCCAAAAAATCATCTTATACGCCGGCAAATACGGTATATGTCTCTGATGCAGCCAAGCTCTCTTTCTATTTCAATTGAGGACAAGAGTGAAAAAGGATGGTGTGAGTGCACACTGTCCTGGGAAGTGCAGGGAACTTGTCACATATCCATCCTCTCCATCTCCTGATGTGTTTGCTGAGGATGAGAATTGAAGGTGAAGGTCCCGGTGCTTGAGACTTTGTTGGGGACCAAAACCTAAAGTCTCCAAGCCATCACAGCATCCACAGGCACTATGTCCTGACTGTGCTTTCTATACATTCCCCACGGTAGTTCCCAAATCCAGCTCTGCCTCAGGATCACCTGGGGGCTTTTCAAAATATGGACACCTGGGCCCATCCTCCTACCTACACTGAGTTCCCAGATCAGATTCACCTGGAAAAGTGCCTAAACGTTGTTTAAAAGACTTCTGAAGCGGCTAGGCTGAGGATCCATGTCTGGAATCACTGATTTTGATATTGCACACAGGCAAAGCAGATGGTCAGTTGCTCTCCTCGGGCATTCTAGGAAGGAGAACCTTCTTGGGGTGGCCAAGAGGGATCCCTTGCCTCTGCGACCACCGCCTGCTTTATGTAGCAATGTGGCCTGGGGGCCGCTCAGCCTGCCTCAGCTTCCTTTGCTACGTGTCACCTACCATCCTGAGGTGAATGCAGCCTCTCAAACGCCTCTCTTCTTCGTCCCCTTCATGCTACTCCACTTCTCTGGCTTTAGTTCAGATCCCCATCACCTTCGTCAGGTCTTGCTTTATCCTTGCTCTCTACTGTCTATTCCTCTCAGTGCCACCAGGAGTCTATGTTTGTAAAAACAGAGCTGCTTTGGGTATCTTTATACTCAGAGACCTCAATTCTTCCCCACTGCCCGGAGAGGAAAGCAAACTCCCCACTTGGCCTTTGGTTTCTTTCCTACAATAACTTCCATCGTATCTTTGTAGCCTTACATTCTAAACCTTCACTCCCAAACCCAAACTATGGTCACAATGGCTAAATCGTAATATCACAAGTTTATACCAAGCTTTTTTTCTAATTCCATGCTTTTCTTCAGACTGTCCCCACAGCCTAGAATGTGCTTCTCCCTCATGTTCACCGACAGCAGGGTCCGGCTTAAATCTCACATTGCCCAAGAGACTTTTATGGATCCCTGTCAAAATTGACTTCTCGCCGAAACCGGTTTGGCTCAGTGGTAGAGCGTTGGTCTGTGGACTGAAAGGTCCCGGGTTCGATTCAGGTCAAGGGCATGTGCATTGGTTGCAGGCACATCCCCGGTAGGGGGTGTGCAAGAGGCAGCTGGTCAATGTTTCTAGCTCTCTATCTCTCTCCCTTCCTCTCTGTAAAATATCAATAATATATATATATATATATATATATATATATATATATATATATATATGTATATATAAATTGACTTCTCCTTCTCCTGTACTCCTGAAACACTGTGTGAGAATGATCATTGTCCTTGCTATGGTTCCATTTGTGTTTGGTTTATTTTTGCTGTACCTAACTTCCCTGTTGGACTGTGAGTAAGCACAGCATAGAAGCATGTGTTATTCCTCTTTGTGTCATCCCTTGCACAGTGTATACAGTAGGAACTAAATAAATGTCTGCTGATTAGCCTATCACCATAGTTATTTAGTTTTACAGAAACAATGAGAATTAAACTTAATCTTTAACCACTATTTCTCAGGACTCAGTGTCTTTTAGTCTGGAAATGAACCCCTATTAGAATTTTACATTTCTGTCTTTCTGTCCAGAGGCATTAATATGGGGGAATGAGAAGACATCGGGCAAAGTGGAGTATTTGAAAATAAGTGAATTATTGAGAGTATCAGGTCACAGAGCCAGGCCTGTGTTGCTCAGTGACTCACAGAAGGAACCATAATATGGCAGACTGACCAGAGTTTAGCAAAAGAATGCAATGGGCACAGAGTAGATCTTGTCATATTACTCTCTGGGCTCTTCTTTCTTACACTTCCTGGTTTCCCGCTTGTAGCGAGAGGGAGGCACCCATTTGCCTCAAGAATGAGGATTGTTGTAGCAGGACTACAGAGAGGAAAAGGTAACATTAGTGGTTTTTGTTTTCAAATTAGGCTCTTCCAGGTATTAATCAGTTAATTTTCATAATCTTTGAGATAAGAATCATTACTATTATTCCTATTTTACAGATAAATATACTTAACCAAAAGGTTAAAGCATAAGAAGGGAATTTGAGTAAACTGGAGACTGCCTCAGGGCATACTTTTTTTACTGATACTTCAGAGGGTCAGCAGGTGGGCTGGTGGAGGCGGTGCCAAGAGCCTCCTGAAATTATAAGCAACGTGTAAATGGGCTTTTCTGGAGAGAGTGTCTATAGATTTTATCAGGCTCATAAAATTTAAAAACAACTTCATGAAACCATTTCCCCAACCAATAAATTTAAAAAGTAAGAAAAGGGCAGCGCAGAGTAGAAAACATGGGGGCTGAAACTAGGAAGCCTTCGTTTGCACCGGGGCTATCAGGCAGCTCGCCTTAGTGACAAGGTTTCTGCCCAGGTTTCGCTCTGGAGTCAGATTACTCAGACTTCAACTGTATCTGTCACCCCCGTGGTTCTCAAAGTGTGGTCCCCAAAGCACCATTACCGGTATCATGGGGGAACTCGTTAGAAATGAAACATTGGGGTTCTGCTCCAGGCCTACTGAATCCAGAACTCTGGGGTGAAGCACAGCAGTCTGCGTAAGCAGTCTTCAACTTATTCTGCTGGATGCTAAAGCCCGAGAACCACAGCTTCACTGAAAAGATGGTCCATCGCCTTGGATCCTTGGACCCGATGAGCGATGCTCCAGGAGGCTCTGGATGTGCTGGGGAGCAGTTAAAGATTTCTTCAGTTGGGAGCAAGGCTTTGTTTCGTTAAGGCTGTAGAACTAAAGGCAATGCTATTAACTGTTTAACCTCTCCTAATCCCAGCTCAGTCCAAAGCAAGAATACACACATCTGTGAAGTTGTTGGGCCTCAGTGATACTTATCACATAGTCTGGGTCATTCTGTGCTGGCTCTCAGAAAATCACTCCAACATTACTGTCAACACCATAGCGACAAATAACAACAACAACAAAAATTAACAGCAAAATAAACTGGAGCCATAAAATAATACACATGTAATGATATCTGTATTATTTTTCAAAATTTTCATTATGAGAAATAATGGTTCCGTTAATAATAGTTACTTATTATAAAAGATAATGTAACATACAAAAATATTCAAGACATATATTATGTAAGAACCCTAGGAATTAGGTATATAACAGCATTTCACAGGTTAAGGCATGAAACAAGTCAAAGACATGATTTAAGTCCAAGATCACACTGGTTATAAGAGGTAGAGTCTGGATTTGAACTCAGGTTCATTTGACTCCCAATAATATGTGCTTAATCATTACATCATATTGCTTTTCATCTATAATTCAACAGATACTGATTGAATATCTATATATGCCTGGTCCTACCCTGGGTGCTAGAGTTGAGTGTGAAGGTAAATGGTCCAGAGAGGAGATGGAGGTGGGTGTATAATCAAGTATCACAGTACAATGTAATGAATACTAAAGTGGAAGAATGAATAAAGTGCAGGGGAAACATGCAGTGGGGAGAAGGAAGTTACTCCTGGACTTGCACTGTCAGTGTCCTGTGAGAAAGTACCTAGCTTCTGCCTCTTAAAAATGTGGTCATGCCCAGAAGATGTGGCTCAGTGTTGGGCACTGACCTATTCCTGGTCAGGGCATGTGCCTGGGTTGTGGGCTCGATCCCCAGTAAGAGGTATGCAGGAGGCAGCCGATCAATGATTCTCTCTCATCATTGATGTTTCTATTCCTCTCTCCCACTCTCTTCCTCTCTCTGAAGTAAAAAAAACAAACAAACAAAACAACACCCACACAAACAATAATAAAAAAATACCTAGTCACTTGTTGGGTGCTCAGGAAGTTAAGAGAAGACATCTCATTATTACAAGTCACCATGCATTAGCTGAATGGCCGGCCCTCTGGCCTTGAGAATTATGTTACCTGGAATATTATTTTTCCCTTTTCAGTAGTTTATTTTAAAACTGGAAAAAGATGATGATGATAGTGCTAAGACACTCACTATGTGCCAGGCTCTTTGTTAAGCACTTTCTATATATTGAAGATTCACAACATCCCTAAGTAGATGAGGTAATTGAGGTTTACAGAAATTTTCTATATTCAAGGGAATATAATTTTGAGTTAGTCAAAAGAGAGCCAAGATTCCATTATTTAGAAGTGAAGTATAGTCAAAATATTGAGGAGCCCCGAGACTGTCAGGTATCAACTAGTAGAACTAGAGGTATATGTTTATCTTTCAGGACTGTAGTCTAATTCAACATCCAAGGAGATCATCTCTCAGTCCAAGGGAAGATTTAAGTGGTAGAAAGTAAAACCCTAGTATTACAAAGTTAAAAGTGACCTCAGAATGTCACCTAACCTAAGGAGTGACATCAGCAGGATGGCAGAGTAAGGAGCCTTGGGCCCTCTTTCCTCCCACAAACACACTGATTCAGTAACAAGTCATGAACAAATTCTCTCTGTGAGAAATCTAAAAATTCCTTGGAAGTTTCCTGCACCTGAGTGAACACAAAACTAGACTCATGGACATTTCCACCAGAGCTCCCGCCCCAGTGTAGTGCCATACACTCAGGAAGACTTTCAGTGACAGAAAGTTCCCAGCTTCTCCCAGGGGAGGAAAGAAATTGGTTTGCATGTCTAGCACCTCAACTTTCCAGAGAAGATTCCCCGAAGGGCTGGCTTCTGTATTGCCCGGCTTGGAGCTCTGATGGGTTTAGCACAGCCTAACCACCTGTGGGAGAATGGAGATGATGACATGAGCTGGTAGATGTCATAGGTCCTTCCCTCTGCTTGACACAGAGTAAGAGGATAAAAATCCCAGCTTGCAGCTTCCCTGTTGGGAGCCAAAGAGTTGCTCTGTGCACCAAATACTCCAATTTCTCTGGTGCTTCCCAAAGAAATGGCATCTTTCTTTCCAGTTTTGAAGTCCTGATGGGACCATTGCAGTCTAGTCACTTGGGGGAGCACTGAGATGAAGGTTTGGACTGGTAGACATTATAGCTCTCTCCTTGCTCAGAACAGTGAGTAGACGAAAAAGAAAAAAAAAAGAAAAAAGAATTTCTTGCTTCTTCCTTAGGGAGGGAAAGAGTTGGCACAGTCAGACTGAATTGAGAGACTCTTCTCCTTCATGGAGATTTTCTCCTGTATGAGGCCAGTTCATGAAGAATGAGAAAGACACTTGCCTTTTCTAATGTATATATACCAAGACAGAGAGACCCAAAGGACCAGGAATAGTCAAATCAATCTTGAGAAAGAAGAATAAAGCTGGAAGTATTGCACTTTCTAATTTCAAAATATTTTACAAAGTGACAGTAATCAAAATAGTATGACACTGGGATAAAGACAGGTGAATAGACCAATGCAACAGGACAGTGAAACCAGAAATAAAACCAAGCACATATGGTCAGCTAATCTTGAACAAGGGTACCAAGAATACAAAATGAGGAAAGGATAGTCTTCAACAAATGGTGTGGGGAAAACTGGATATCCACATACAAAGGGATGAAATTGTGTATGTACAACACACATAAAAATAAACTAAAAATGAATCAAATACTTAAACATAAGACCTGAAACCACAAAACACCTGGAGAAAAACATGGGAAAAGTTTCATGATATTGGTCTTGGCAATGATTTCATGACTATAACACCAAAAGCACAGGAAACAAAAACAAAAATAGACAAGTGATATTATATTAAACTTAAAGCTTTTGAATAGCAAAGAATACAAGAGTAAAAAGGTAACCTGTGGAATGGGAAAAATATTTGCACACCATATATCTGATGAGGCATTAGTATCTAAAATATATAAGGGAAAAAGTAAAATGAAATATACAAGGAACTCATCCTCAACTCAATACCAAGAGAACAAATAGCAAGATGTAAAAATAGTTAAAAGACTTGAATAGATATTTCTACAAAGAAGACATACAAATGGGCAAGATGTATTTGAAAATTTCTCAATGTTACAAAGCACTTGGAAAATGTATGTCAAACCACAAAGATATACCTGTATATTTTTTGTGGGAATGGAAAATGGTGTAGCCCCTATGGAAAACAGTATGAAAGTTTCTCAAAAATTAAAAATAGAACTATCATATGATCTAGCAATCCCACTTCTGGGTATTTATCTAAAAGAATTGAAATCAAGATTTTAAAAAGATAACAGCAACTCCTATGTTCATCACAGCACTATATCCAAGGTGTCGAAAACAACCTAAATGTACACTGACAGATGACTAGATACAAAAAATGTAATATACACATACAATTGAATACTATTTATCTTTAAAAAGGAGAAAATTCTGCAATATGTGACAACATGGATGAACCTTGAGGACTCTGTGCTAAGTGAAATAAGCAAATCACAGAAAGACAACGTGTGGGAAATCACAGAAATTCCACTTTTATATGAGGAATCTAATAGTCAAATCTATAGAATCCAAGAGTGGAATGGGTAGCCAGGTTCGGGGGAAGGGGAAATGGGGAGTTATTAATCAATTGGCTGAAGTTTCATCTATATAAGATGAGCAAACTCTAGTGACATCGTCCCAGTAGTCAACAATAACATCCACTTAAAAATTTGTTGAGGGCAGATCTCATATTAAGTGTTTTTACTATAATAAAATAAAAGAATTTCTAAAATTGAGGGGAAAAAATGTCACCTAGCTCAAGTAAAATATTTAAGATGGATCACATGTTAATTATATAAATGGATATTAATGTTGAGGAAAAACCTATAGTTATTAAAATTCCAACTGTCATCAATCAAGAACCTTTCTTGGTTCCTACACACATTCTTCATGCATAAGCATAAACTGTTTTACTCTAATTTTGTTTAACTCAATTTCAAGGGCAATCAACTGTCACCATTCTTGACATAATCCACCAAAATTTAGAAACCATTATTAAAATAGCCTTTTCTTTCTCATGTTTAAAAACAGTTTCTTTTAAATATTTATTTCTAAGTAGTACATGTTATTTCCTCATCTACAGATGAATTTTACTCTTTTCTTTTAAATGTTTCCCAATTTTTCTCATAACATATGGGATTTACAACTAGCTGGAGCTGAGTAGCCTGAAGTGCTAAGGCATACTACATGCATTGATAGCAATACAAAATCAAATTTTCATAGTTTTAAAAAATAATAATTCCTCTGCAAACATTTTAAGGCTGAGGTTAACATTCCATTTTATAAATGAGAAAACTGAGACAGAGAGAAGGTATAACTTAGCAAAAAGATTTGGCGAGCTGATAAGTACCAGGTCTCATATTAGAACTCTCCGGCTGTTTCCATCACATTGTGATGTTTTCGTGAATGCAGAGGTGAAGAGCTGTATTTACCAGCCCGCTTCAGGATGATTGATGTATTTCCCTGACAGGATGTATTATTTATAGATTCCCCAAAGCTTAACAAAAGACACTAACAAGTGATTCTAACATGTTGGCAGTCATGCTGTTTCACAACTTATAAAAAATCAGTGCAAGGCACCGAGTCATCAGAAATGGGCCATATGACTCAAGATAATAATATTCAATATAGTAAATATCTGTAACCAATTTAACCATTGAATCCAACTATATAGCCAAGAGCTAATGACAGCACCAGTAATGTAAGGCCTTGGCACTTAAGGAGTTAATATGCAGAGAGAAAAGATATCTTGATCCAAAAAAAGCATATGCCTCCCTTTTCCCCTTACCTGGCATGGGCTTTGATGCCTTGCTTAGTGGATGGTTGGCTGGTTGGCAAGCTAGATAAACAGAGAGCCTTTGCCCATTTTGCAGGCCGTTGTGATTAAGGTTTGGCGTCTTTAAGAAGACATTCCACATAGAGACGCGCCAGAAGGAAGATGGTGAAGTAGGAATTGTTAGTTAGTGAGGACCAGGGGTATGAGGGAGATGGGCCAGGAAGCCTGATGCTTTCTCCCAGGCAACCTTGAACAGAGTTCTTCAAAAGGATTGTGGCATAACTATATATATTAACATACAGTGTTTGAATCTTCCTACCTCACGTCAGCCCAAATTGCATTTCCTCTGCTCTCTGCAATACACTCACCCTTTAATTATTCCTGGTACCACAGCAAATCTGAGATCCTCTCTATTTTAGCTTTGAGTCATTTTCAGAGTTCCTAAAGAACTAACTTGAAATCAGGATATTCTGGTAACTCAACACCTTAAAATTAGAACACAGAGAGAAATGTTCTCTGTTCACAACTGGCCGTGGATGATCCTAGATAGACATAAGATTGCTTTTCAAAAATTGCTAAATTAGACTTGCTATTTGAAGAACTAAAATTATTGTTCAGAAGTATCTGAAAGAGATTGCCATAAATGCTTTAGATAAAAAAAAATTAAAGACACTATGGTCAAAACTGAAGACTCCAACAAGGAACCATATGATATTCAGGGTATCACAAAAACATCTCTTTGCAGAACTCTTATTCTTCTCCTTTTTCCCTGACTGGGTGAGTAGATTGTTTAATGATGAGAATGTCAGATGATTCAAAAAGAATTGAACATTTTAATAAATCTACTACTCAGTAATTAGATTACATTTAAACATATGGTCAAACCAATTTTAGTAGGTTGTATCACAGTTATTTCCACAATATTACAAATGGTTAGTTTGTGTTAACAGAACACATCGATTCTATACTTAAATTCATCACTATCAATAGTTTGGGGTTTATGATACAGTCCTTCATTTTCTCAAGGCTGTAAGCAAGAAGTGATATAAACATGAAGTCTGTAATGTATGAAGAAACTGCAGAAAACCCATTCTAGTAATACATTTTCGAAAGTTTCATGTCCTTCTGAATCACCCTTGATTTTAGAAAACCACCTGAAAAAGTCTCCCAGGTTATCCTGATTAGTAAGACATTGAATTTATAAAATACTGAATGGAGGATGGACGTGAGAATAGATGGAGAACCCTCATCTAGCTGAACAAAATGGTTCTGTAAGAGATGCTTCCATACGGCAGGGCTGGGTGAACCTGGTGAAGCTGTGGAAGGACTGCTTATTGGATCTGCTGATAACACAGGCTGGGCGGGGAAGCTAGAATGATAGATGAGGGACTCAACATCACCTAAAAATTATCATCACAGGATCCAGCTCTGGACTGAACCCACAGGATTAAATTTAATCATAATGAATACAAACTACACAAGCTCAAGATGAGAGACTCTTGACGTGACTGCTGTTCACGTAATCTTGGATCTTAAGTGAGCATAAAGATTTATTTCTTTTCTTTTTTTCTTTATTGATTAAGGTATTACATATGTGTCCTTATCATAGGGGGGAGACATCAACCAAAGCACTTGTATGCATGCATATAAGCCTAACCAATGGACACAGACAACAGGGGGGTGAGGGCATGAGTGTGTGTGGGGGGGAGTGGGGGGGGGACAATGGGGTGATAAGGACCATTAAGATTTATACATGTCAACATCTAGATATAAAAGCAGCACCCATTCACCCCCCTCCAAAACCCTGACAAATACCTCAAGAATTCATCTCTGTCCAATCTTTGGCTACATTGAGAAAGATGTGGTTTCAGATCACAGGAAAGGTTGATCCTAGTGTAGTTGGAATTGACCAACTTACAACTGTAGTGTTGTGTTTAGTTCTAACACTGACATTGACAACTATGATACATTTATAGTGGGAGAGACAGACCTTGCAGAGAATGAAAAAACATTCTGAAGAGGGATTGAGGAACTGTGAATATATTCCGAAGAAGGAATGACTCAAAGGCTCAAGTATCCAAACAGTTAAAGAATTACAGTATAATGATTAAGAGCATGGGCTCTGGCAGCAGACTGCCTGGGGTCAATCTCTGACAGGATCTCTGACAGGATCTTTAGGAGAGGGCACCAAACTCTGACTCTCTTTTTGAAGATACCTCCAAAGCCTCTTAGAGGACGGAGCCATGCCACATTCACCTTTGCATGTATACTGGGTCTGACATATCATAGGAGTTTAATAAATTCTTTATCTCTTCCCTATAAAGACATACTACACAAAGAACCAAGATCTCAAAGCAAATACAAAGGAGGTAAATATACACACCTGGTAATAACCACAAGGCAAATAATAGGCACTCAGCATTGCCTGCCCCACAGCAGGCAATGGCCATTATGGAAATGATGTGGTGTGTTGGAATCACAGTTGTCTCTTGGTAACTGAACAAGGAGGCAGTCTGAATGAAATTGAACTGTTTTTTTGTTTTAAAGAAGAAATTTGCATTTAAGATATTGTAAGTTATAATGGGTCAAAGTCAACTAGGAGTAGAGTCTGATCTCAATATATACCTTTCATTTTTTTTTCTAATCTCCTCCCTCTCTCTCTCTCTCTCTCTCTTTCTCTCTCTCTCTCTCTCTTTCTCTTCTTGTTTTTCATAAACTTTGAAAAAAGTATTTCCCTCCTGATGTCATGGTATCTTACTGTTTTTCTCCCTGTGAAAATACCTGTTTTTGAAGCTTAAGGAAAAAATACATTTGTTTCCACTTCACAGCTATCAGAAGAATCTATTACAGTGTTTGTTTTTGCTTTGTGTGAGATAATTTGGGGAAATGCTAGCTCCTCAATCCACAGAAGGTCACTGACTAAAATGAGATGGTTTAATTGATAAGCATTCTTTAAGGAATGTGGAGTATTCCCAAGATCCTATCCTTGAAGAGCTCTGGGCTTTGGAATGAAATCAAAGTCTTGTTAAAAGCCCAGTATCTAATTGTAGCCATTCAGAAAATAGCCACAGAAATCTCCTTCCCTTCTAAGCTATCTGTTCTTTAAAGTGTTGTGAAATATAAAATAATTTTAAAGGTCTTCCTGCTTAGCTCAAATTATAAAATACATATAATGTCAAAATGAGTTGGTTGCAACACAACAGATAACTATTGATATATACACTGAATGGCTAGATTATTATGATCTATGAATGCATAATAATCTGGCCACTTAGTGTATATCCTATATAATAAAGGGCAATATGCAAATTGTCCCCTCCACCAGGAGTTTGACCAGCAGGCTGGCTGGCCAACTGCCCATGTTCCCTCCCCCTGGCCAGGCTGGCTGGACCCCACCCATGCACAAATTCATGCACTGGGCATACACACACACCCACACACACACACACACACACTGAGAGGTCAGATTATTATGTGTTCAGAGATCATAATAATTTGGCCACTCAGTGTATATACATCTCTGTCACTCTTAAATATATATATATATATATATATATATATATATATATATATATATATTTACATGGGTAGATAATGCCTTTTGACTGAGTATTATCATACAAAATGCAGGAAAGTATTAATATATTTCCTTGGGAACCCAGTAGAATGTTTCTGTTTTGGTGTGCTGTATCTATTCCTTGACTCAATAAAGGCAGTGACCCCAAGGAAAACTAACAAACTGAAAAGAAAATTCGAAAGGTTGAGAAGTCAGGGCGGACACACAGATGCTTTGAAATGGAGGTAGGCACATGATCAAGAAGAAGTCTTTGAACCACGTTTATTTCATGAGATTCTACTTCTAGACTTCTACAAATGAAACTTTCCCAGGCCAATTTAGTTCTACTTATGTAATGTGTTTGTTTGACACAACTCTTCAATTACATCCATTAAAGTGGAGTCAACTGCCTTGCTGTTACTTGTCTAAAAAATTCTGGCCCAGTTACCATCTGCAACCTCCATTGCCTCCTTTCCCCCGTGCTTCACCACACACCAGTTACACTCATTCCTTACCTACTCCCAGCTTCCCCAAGCCTCTTTCTGCTTCCAGGGAGTCACACATCTGTTCATCCTCTTCCTCTAGGCTTGGCCAATCTTGATCTTGGAGTCCCAGCCTACCCATCACCCTTCCCACCAGGGGTCTAGATTAGGATAGAGGTTATAAATTCCCACAGCTTTAGTTGTCTTTCATGGTACTTAACATGCTTGCCATGACTCAGCTCCCTGAGTCTGTCTCCTCTGTTGGTCTGTAATCCCCATTAAGGCAGAAGCAATACTGACGCTTAGCGAGATGGTACCCAGCACATGGTAGATGTGCCATGAATACTTTTGGAATGAATGAATAGAAGGAACCCAGTGAGAACCTAAGCTACTTGCACCTCATTTCCATTAAGTTGGGTGGTGCCTGACTGGAAAATGTTGCCTGAAGTTTATTTAAGGAAGTGTCTGAACCCCTGCCCCCCTGCTCTCTGCCCTCCCCATATTCCTCCTCCACAGAGAGTCTGTGGAAACCGCCAATGGAAGATACTGCTTTTTACTGTTAGAATCTTGTCACATATCCTGGAATTTTATGGATAATATATAGTTTTACTCCACTGGTCACCAGAAAGGATAGCTGTTCTTAATGAAACTTTAATGCTCTTACCCTTCCCATTACTGGATGATTGGTAAAACTGATGACCAAGTAAGAGAGAATCAGAAAAATAAATGGTCATAAATTAAATCCTACTATGATCCAACTCTACTGAGATTCTTCTTTTCAAAATACAAACAGCTCTGTCTACATTCTCCACTAGAACCCAAAGGTGTATTTTTCATTCAGCTTAGTGCACACCTTAGGGAAGGATATAGCTCTAAATTAAGAAACAAATACATTTCCACATTTCTTCTGATAAATTGAAGTGGGTCTGGCACCACCCTCAGGCTTTTTACAGAATTTACAAAACAAAGAAAATGTTAAAAATCAAAAGGAAAAAAATTGCATTTCAAAAAGGCAATCTTTTATGAATATTACCTCAAGAGAAAATAAAATATGTTTGACTTAAATGCTGTCTGTAGTGAAATGACCACAGGGACAGGTTTAAATGGTGTATTAAGTAAGAAGGATTGAACCTATGAAAAATTGTTCTCTCCTAGAATATTTCTAACCCACATATGTAATATATATCATGGCAAAATACAATACAAAAGGTCTATTGTTTTGGCAAAATAACCTACAAACATGCTTAATTAGTTTACATGCAAACTAAAAGAACAGTTTATCCTGTTGACAGTCATGAGTTTTAGATAGTAATTTTGTCTATTATTACTATTTTACTTATGGAAACATGAAAAACAGAAAATATGGAACTAGAGGACAAAATTATTAAAGACATGCAACATTTAAATCTCATTTGTGTGTCAACATCACAAATATTATGCTCTGACTATCCCCAAGTTGGAAGGGGAATGAAAGAAATTGTTTTTTGGAATGAAAACTTACTCCCATGGATATTTAAAAAAGATGTCAGCATTTAAGTTAATCGATATCTGTTTCTAGTGAGCTTCAGTTTGAGAAGTGATGGCCTCTTTCTGGGGAAGAGGGATAATTCTTCATACTGACATTCCATTTCATTTACTGCAAGATGTAAACGAATGCCTCCAGTAAATGAATTCCATGGCCAGTTACTATCCAAAGCCGCCTTTCTCTGTTGCAGCCACTTATTCACCGTTCAGTAGGAACAGCTAGATCCTAAAAATAAATCTGAGAGAATACAACACAGGTCACCATGTTCAAGCTAATAATTCTGTGTCTTATAATTCTGTGTTTCTATTGTGTATAGACTAAGGATGTGAAAAGGGAGCTCCAGGTTACAGGTCTGAATGAGGCACAAGATAAATTTGGTTATATTATCTGGATATTCTAACTATTTCACTTATTTAAATGTTTTTAAATATATTTTTATTGATCTCATAGAAGAAGGAAGATGGAAAGAGACATAGAAACATCAATGATGAGAGAGAATCATTGATAGGCTGCCTCCTGCATGCCTCGTGGGGACAAAGCCCACAACCCAGGCATGTGCCTTTGACTGAAATTAAACCTGGGTCCCTTCAGTCTGCAGACTGATGCTCTATCTGCTGAGCCAAACTGGCTAGGGCCACTTATTCAAATTTTACTAACAACTCTAAGAGATAACTATAACAAAATACAAGGTAAAACGTAGAAGTAAAACATTTCATGGTCCAGTGGGAAGAGTGCTGACCATGCTATGTGACCTCAACTAAATTACTGAAATAACTCTCAGCTCTGGGCCTTAAGCATGGTTTTTTTGGTCACCTTATCGGAAAATGAGTTATTGTGATGAGGATCAGGCAAAACCAGGGAGACCACAAAAATGGTTTTAATAGTATGAAATATCCAGAAGGTCAGGATATTTCTGATAATTTGAAAAAATGTATCTATGAGAGATCACCAATCTGAAGAGGTAAGTTAAAAACTTTAGGGGTAGATATTTGACCTGAGTTATCTGGGCTTACTTACTGTTTTACGTCTGTAGACATAGCCCTGGAGTTCAGTAAAATGTGAAAAGTTAACTAGGTACTCTATTTTATGAGATTCTATTAAAATTTTCACTGATTTATTACATGCTTATTATAGAAGCTTCCCACAGCTCAGAATGGTATAAAGAAAAATTACTTTCCTTCTTCTGCTCTTGCTTTTCCCTGCCCCCACCTCACATACATCACATGTGTATACACACACACACACACACACACACACACAAACAATTCCCAATTTCCACTCCCTAGAGGTAACCTTTATGGACAGTTTCTTGTAAAATCAAATAATTCAAAAATGGTAAACATGTAAGACAATTTATAGATTTAAAAATACATTAAATTAAAGAAAAATCAAGAATTATCCTATGCCACTTGAGGGTTGATGAAATCTCAAATTCCCTTGGAACAACAAAATGACCCATTGCTGGACGAGGGAACTGAAATCACAACCCTGTAAATAAACTGCCCAAAGTGTGTAGCTAGAGACGGCCTGCAGCAAAGATGGAATAAAGCTTCAAGGAATAGCATCTCCTCCTCACGGTTAACAACTTGACGTTCTTCAACATGTTTTAATGATTATCATACCTTCCTCTTCACAAAGGATTGATTTATTACGGCTTAAATTTAAAGAATACTGGTTTCCCAGTTTTGAATCAGGCTTAGATTACAGAACA
This sequence comes from Vespertilio murinus, assembly GCA_963924515.1. Lineage (NCBI taxonomy): Eukaryota > Metazoa > Chordata > Mammalia > Chiroptera > Vespertilionidae > Vespertilio > Vespertilio murinus. Next base: position 133,839,649 of record OZ004704.1, on the reverse strand, counting down.
CATAAAATCAATGACTTTGTTCTAGGCAAGAAAAAAACACAGTGTTCATTTAAGTGCAAAGAAACAGTCCTGAGGAAAATTTTATGTAGTTTTCCAAGCTAACTGTTCCCACCACCAGTTTGCCCCCTCTGCTCCTTCCCCCATCCCTGTCATCAGCACCACCACAATGAACACTTCTGTGGCACCTTAAAATTCACAAGCAGCTTCACATACTATTTGTCTTAATCCTCAACAGAATTTTGTCAGGAAGAATAAACAATCTTAGCTTCTTAATTTTCAGGTTAAAAAAACTGAAGCTCAGAGCAGAGAAGTGATTGGCCCAAGACCATTCATCCTGTAGAGGTATTCTTGCCCAGGTATACTGATGACTTCTAAGCGTCTATATCTCCAGCTCAGATCTCTCCTCTCAAGCTCCGGGACCCACAATCAACATTCAACACCTGCACTTTGGAGTTCCAAGTTCGGTTAAACTCAGTTTCCAGGTTAAGCCCATAATATTCTCCCAGAAACTTTTTTTTTCTCATTCAAAGGTTTTCTTTCTCAGTGACTGACACCATTATCCTTTCAGTTGTTCAAGTCAAAAGCCTAGGCGTCCCTCCCAACTCTCCCTGTCTGCTCTCAATATATACATAGACTTCATCATCACATCCTGTAGATTTTGCCTTCTGAAGATTTATCAAATATGTCCATTTATTGTCTCCACCATGAACACAGCCCAATGCCTCAGCATCTGACATTGAAATCATTTCCATGTTACATCCTGCCTTTCTCTCAGCTCCCCTACTCTACTCATATTCCATGCTTCAGCCAGAGTGATTCCCCTGCTTAAAATCTTTGGTTGGCTTCCCAGTGCTCTTCAGATTTAGAAAAGAATCCTTAGTGTGGACTATGAGGGCCAGAATGATCTCATCCCTGTGAACTGGCAAGATAAATGAGCTCTTTCCATAGTTTCAAATAGCATGATGACATTTAAAAATGAATATTTAAGCTTCTGTTTTTTAATAATGTACATTTATTAATTATAGAATGAAGTTTGTACGTGTAGCTATTTTTAAGCATTAATATCATGTTTTCCCGAAAATAAGACATCCTTCGAAAATAAGGCCTACTTACAGGTTTCCTTCTGAGTGAAATATAAGGCATCCCCCCCCCCCCCCGAAAATAAGGCCCCCAGGCTCTGTCTCAGAATGAAAATCAATTTACCGTAAACTGGTGGCTAGGGCCACCCTGACTGATGTTTAGTGACCAGTGACGTTACGCAGAGTCCTGACATCACTGCTGTGTGAATGGAGAGAAATCAGCGTGGAAACTTTGTGAAACCTAAACTGCAACAAGTTGTGACTTGGGTGAAGAATTCATGGGAGAAAGTCACTGACAGTTGCATTGCAAATGCACTGCGAGCAGGCTACCTTGACAAGAAGTACTCATTTAAAGACAGTGCTATTGCTAAACATGAGAGATTTGGTCCACTGATTCTGAAAGAAATGGAGTCACAAGAAATTCACCAGGAAATTCAGGAATTGGATTATTATGATGATGTTCCAGAAGATGATGACATGATTGTCATTGAATAAATGAGTAAATTCTTGATACTGAAGGATTCAGTTTGTCTGGTTTGTGTTGACAACTACCATACTACCGTACTGTATAGAGGTAATAAATTTCCTTTATTTTCATTTAACAATAAATGTATACCGTATTCTTCTTCATGGAAAAATAAGACATCCCCTGAAAATAAGACCTAGCTCATCTTTGGGAGCAAAAATTAATATAAGACACTCTTATTTTCGGGGAAACAGGGTAACATATATCCACATATAAATATTATTATCTTCCTGAATTTTTTTCTTAAATACAACCAAATTCATTCTAATATATGCATTAATACACATGCAAAAATATCTATACTAATAAAAGATAAAGATGCAAATTTATCTATGTACTCTCACTAGCCAATCAGTAGTGAGCATGCAAATAAACCCAACAACAATGGAAGGTTAATTTGCATACACAGGTGCTGAGCGGCCAGGGGGCGGGTCACTTGCATCATCGCCATGAAGACAATGCAGGCTTTTCGCACTGCCCCAGCCCCTCCGGGCCTCTGGACAGCATGGGAAGACAGAAAGGCGGCTCTGGGCCAGAGCAAAGGCAGTGCCCACAGCCAGGGGAAGGAAGGCCTATTCTTGCAGGAATCTTTGTGCATTGGACCTCTAGTAGTATATATAATGAAATACATAGGGTGGGAATGAGGACAATTATGTGATACCATAATCAATAAAGAAATTTAAAAAAAAGAAATATATAAGGTGGGGCAGAAATAGATTTACAGTTGTGAGTATGTGAAACACAGTTCATTCTCATGTTATTATTTTAAAAGAGGCCCAGTGCACAAAATTCATGCATGGAGAGGGGTTTCTCTCAGTGCAGCCTGCACCTACTCCAATTGGGGACTCCTCCAGGGATGTCTGACCAATGGTTTAGGGTGGTTGGACACCCCTTTTACAATCTGGGACCACTGGCTCCTAACCACTCACCTGCCTGCCTACCTGCCTGATTGCCCCTAAGCCCTCTGCCTGCCTGTCTTATCACCACTAATCTCTCTGCCTATTTGCCTGATCACCCCTTAACTGCTCTCCCCTGCCGGCCTGATTGACCCTAACTGCCTCTGTCTGCCTGATCACCACTAACTGCCCTCCCCTGCCAGCCTGATATCTCCAGCTGCCTGCCTCTGCCAGCCAATTTGGTTTTGATTGGTCAATTTCTATGCCAATCAGCATCAAAAGCTCTGTCTCCTAGGCAGCCATTGCCTTCTCACAGTTGACCCAGATTTGGTTCTGATTAGTCAGTTTTTATGCCAGTCAGCATTTCTGGGCCTATCAACAGGACCTGATCAGAAAAGTGGGGCTGATCAGCAACCCCAGGGGAGGCCTGAAGAGAAATGGAGGCCCAGCTGTGAGAGAGGCAAGTTCTGATCAATGGCTACCACAGAGGCTATGGATCACACCTTACCTCTTCCTTGGCCTGATCTGCAGTCCCCTAGGCAGTCAGGGCTGGGTCACCAGGGCAACACAGCACTGACTTCTGTTTTGGTCGAGCCTTCGTTCATAATGGTGGTTACAACCCTGGCTCTTTATTATATAGATTGTATTGTATTATTTCTATATGAAACAACTGTAAACCTACTTTTGCCCCACCCTGTATGATACTTACATAATATATGTAAACAATTTATACAATTTATTTCATTGTGTATAATTTCCATCTGTTTCAAGCCTTTGGATAACTGGAGAAAGGGAGGCCTAGACATTTGATCTATGCTGTATAGATTATTCATCTGAGAGTCTAAAAGATAGGGTCAGTTTCATGGGCATGTGACTTGAGCAGTCACCAGGGACTACTCTTAGAAGGGCCTTATCTTTGGTTTATTGCTCTACCATTGCTGTCTTGAAATCTTTAATTGTTGAACAAGGGGCCTTGCATTTTCATTTTGCCCTCAGCCTCACGTTGTTTAACCCATTCTGGCTAAAAAGTATCTTATTATGTTAAGAGCCAAAGCCTTTCATGTCACCCAGGCCCCAAGTGTTCATTGTGCTCTGTTTTTATATTTCATGGACTCAACAGGAGAAGAAGAACTCCATCAGAGTCAGAATTGTCAGTCAGTGGGAAGATCTACCTGTATTGTGGCCAATCATAAATTTCAGATGAACAAAACAAGCTTCTACTCAACAAGTGAGATTTCCAAATACAGTAAAACCACATTAACAGCTTTGGCTAGTGAGTGAGGTAATGCCACAGATGGGTAAAGGTGGAACATGCCTTGGATTCAGCTGTCTTCATATTTGCGATAAATCTCGGCCTAGAATATGGGGAGTAGCTGGCAAATATAGGTATAAATAACTTCACATTAGAAATATTTTTATCACTTATAAAAAGTCCTTCAATGCTTCTGTACTGAGCTAAATGAAAAACTGAACCCTCCTGGAAACGGCCTGCATGTGAAAAATGTTGCCCCAACTGCTGCCTCCAGGGTTGCATTTTTTTTTTTTTTTTTTTTGCCAGAAAGCGATATGATGGTGGGAAAATTCCTCACAAAAACTCACAGATGCCCATTTTAAAGCATATACTGTACTACTTTTATCTTCTAGAAGTTGAAAGGCTGCTGGCATCTGTAAGTTACCATTTGAAAGATAATAATGATTATTATTATTTTGCTTCAAAAGCAAATGATCCTAGAATTTGTTTACTGCTTGCCTTAATTAACTTACGCAAATTTAACAATTAAGATCTAAGTAATATTTCAATTTTAAGCTGACAGTTTTCCTCATGAGCTCAGAATTTATTCACAACACAAATACTTAAACTTTCTGAAAAAGTTATGCTTTTAAGATAAAAATTAAGTAATAACATAGTTTCTAGAAATCCCCATTAGTGATAAATGTGAAGCATTCATGTGCAATGGCACATTCAGGTATAATGTGATTGGTGTCAGACTTGGGTTCAAGCCTCTGCTTTGCTATTTACTATGTGATCCTGGGAACATGTCTTGATATTTCCAAATTCAGAACATATAGCAACACTAAACGAATAAGGCTGATGTGAGGATCCGATTACATAGCTGATGTACGTACATCAGTGCAGTGACCGGGACATGATAAACACTCCACAAATGTAGCTATCATCATTGATAAGATTCTCCCTCCAGAATTTTAATAGATCCCAAGTAGTTACCTTATTGACAGGAATAATGTTTTTGACATTAAAGTAGAAGCCAAAATAAACCATGTTGAAAACTCCGTGACGTCCCAAAGTTGCTGTAAATCCTTTGTTGAGGCCCTGGAGTCCCCAGCCTTCCTTCTTGATGATGTGTCTTGCGTAGCTCATGGTGGATGGCTGCTGCAGGAGAGAGGGGCAAAGCCAGAAAAGATCAGCTTCGGGAATGTGACACAGAGTAAATTTCTATTTAGCTACCCTTCAAGCCAGAATCATTAGGGACTTCTTTTCCCAAACATGAACAATCAGGTCTAAATCCATGCTTTTAAAATTAGGAAACCCAAAAAGTAAACAAAATTACACGTATAACAACAGGCTTTAAAGGGAAGATTGTTGGCAAAGAGAAACATCTTTGGTGTTATTAGTGAAACTAATGTCATGTAATAACTACCACCACTTTCAACATGTTAATAGTTGTGCTCAGTTTTGGATTATCCACACTAATGGAGGGGATTAGCTATATGGATATACTGTTAATCCATAACTGTGTATAATCCAAAAGGAATTTGTATTTGGTTCCTGAATTCAGTGTGTTTACCTTTCCATTTCAGTTTTCTAAAGCAAATGTTACATTGCCTCAACAGTGTAAATGGGTGCGAAGCTAGAAATCAGGCCTGGCTACAGAGCAGTTGATTGTAGACTCCCTCCAGAGGGCAGGCAATCAGCATGCGTATTACTTGCTGTGATAAATGCTAAATCAGTGGTGTTGGGAGTACTGGGTTACCTCTAATTCCCTCCTTTGCAGTCCTCTGATTGATTACCCAAGGTTGAAATACCTTGACTGCAGGAATCAGTCTACTGCTATTTCTGGAACATGCTAAAGAGCTCACTGTTCATTACAATACAATTACAACGACTTACATGGGTTTTTTAAAAAAGGTTTTTCCATTCTGGAAGTACAGTACAAAGGATATCACTTCTTGTTACATTTTCAATGGTAAATAGAAGAAATTTCCAGTATTTATCTATTATTTTGCCCAAAGGCAAGCGGCTGGGCTGATATTTATTTGTTATTTCACTGGAGCAGGTTGCTGGCGTGGTCCTGGCAGTCCGATGTGCTTTCTGACTAAAGTGTTTTTTATCAAATTCGCAAGTAAAGCTGCATCGGCAGAACAAATGGAGCAAGTCCAATCAAGGCTTTTTATCTAACTTGCGTTTATAGCCATATCATAAATATGATGCATTAAAGGAGTTTGTTTATATAGCAAATCCTATAGTTTTTGTTCATCAATGTTTTTAAAACTCTAGCTACAATTCTACACTCAGCATCATCTTTTCAGTTTAGAGTATTAATTATAATAAATTATACTGAGCTTCAGGAAATCCTTTTTATAACATGAAAAAAAAATCACATGAGAACGTATCTTAAAACAACAAAAGACATTTCATATAGGAGAACCAAACATTCTCAGAAGGTTAGAGTTCACTCTGTTTTACGAAATGGGACTTTACTGTTTGTGTTCTGGCACATTGACTATCAACCCAAACTGTTTGTTTTTGTTTTCAAAATAGACTAGAGGACAAGTTGAGCAGCACTGCTCAGCACTGCTCGGCACTGCTCTCTTGCCCTGAGGAAGGCGGCCTTCAGGGCAGGGAAAGGAGAGGCGGCGGTTCCCGGGGCAGGGCAGCGACAGGGCAGAAGTGAGGCCTCCTGGGCCCAGGCTGACCAATAGTGGTGCTCCCTGCATCCAGCCCAGGCTTTCCCTCCCTCTTCACACTCTGAGGCCTTGAGGTTCAGGAAGATGAGAACTCATCTAGATTCTAGGGCAAAGGAAGAACCAGCAGCTTTAAGTGAAAATGCAGATTAGCATAGCTTCCTGTAAATGAGACAGATCTAAGATGTTTCTATTGTTTAAAAATCCTGGTGTGCTAAATTATCAGAATTAAAAGAGAAGACGTCTATTAGATCTTGGTGAAGGCGAACAAATATTCAAGTGAGATTATTGTCTGCTTCTCATTGCTTTGGGAGGTAAGGTGGGTACAAGAAAGTATAGCACATGGATTTTGAATTCAAGTGCCTTATTGAATTTGAACTCATTATGAATCATTAGATAAATCAAAGGGTAGTATAGTAGCTAGAAATAGGGGGCCAGAGCCAGACAGCCCCAGGTCTGAGTCTTAGCAGTACCACTTGCTAGCTCAGGCGATTATTTCATCCTCTGATGTAGCTTCTCTTTACTCATGTATGAAATAAGGATAATAATACAATCTTCTTCATAGGATTGTTGTGATAAGTAAGTCAATGAACTATGTCTTACATAAGAAGTCACTGTATGCTAGCTGTTAATAATAGCAAAAAGGCTTATAAAAAGTAATTAGTATAATAAATAACAGATAGGCAATGACAGTCAAAAGGTGGATTTGATGGAGAGGAAGGACTCATATAACCAGCCTCCCCCTTCTCATTTCTTCCTTTCCCTTTTCTAGAGCCCAGGACCCTTGTGACAAAGTCCAAAAGAAATGCATCCAGAATGCAAATCATAGGTCGGCTTCCTCTGAGGCTCACCAAATCCAGCCTCTGGGCTAGAGATCTCCTTCCATGGTTAGTTCCTTACCCTGGAAGCGTTTCTCTTGGGAGCAGTAGGTCCTGTAAATTGCCTCTTCCTTATCCCTCAGTAAGAATTATCGGTAAGAACTCTCACATGATAAGGCCATGGCTTGTAGAAGCAAGGCCACACAGGAGCAAAGGCTGGGAATGGAAAAACACGCTAACTGGCCCTTCACCTCACATATTCATGTATGTTAGCAGGTATCTGGAACACAGTAAGTGCTCATCAATATTATCCACTATCATAGATTCTTAGTACTTTATATAGCATCTTACTTAAGCCTCTCAACAAGTGTGGGAGATAGGTATTATCATTACCCCCATCTGACAGATGAGGAAACTAAGGTCAAGTTGTTGGCCAAAGATCACAGAGTGAGTGGTAATGTGAAGTGCAAACTGAGCAACCATCACAGCTCCAAGTTTGTACTTTTATGCTCTGAATAGATTTGCCATTGTAGCATATATGATTTATTCTCTCAAAAACTCTGTAAGGTGGGCAGTAGATATATTCTCCTCATATTGCAGGTGAGGAGACCAAGGATTGTTAAGTAATATTCCTAATGTGAAAATACCGGTAAGTGGCTTAACCAGAATTCTGCTTTCATCCAGTGCTATTCACATTCTCTGGGCTCATTCTTGTTATGCATAGGCAGTAAGATTTTCAGAGTCTGATAATCCAGCTCATACAGGAAACAGATACGTCACAACACAAATACCTTTTTCTGATAACTCAGGGCCTTGAAATTAAGGAAAACCTGAACTGAAATTCCCATAAAAATTAGAAGTGTGCTTTTTGCTTCATTCAGTGACGCTGCATCACACACATGTAAGCAAATATTTAATTAGGAAGGCAAAATGTGACTTCCACCAGGATGCTTAAATAGGAAAATATAGAGTCATTTTGACTAGACCTCTGTAAACACAAGGAATTTTACTAAACTTATTTGATTACTGGGCTTCCATTTCAAAACCAAATGGTGACTGATTAGCATCATCAGCCAAATGATTCCAATACTATCCAACCCAGCAGGTCACCCACAGTTTGGGTTCCTTCCAGTATTTAGATTCACTCCAATTTTCATATTTAGTTACCAAATGTGGGCCAAATGGCATGCTAACTTCCCTAGATGTACCTTTTATCGACTGCACCAGAGCTGCAAGCATGGAAGAACAGTGGATCGGAATGTAGCTAATATTGTGATGCCACGCAGCTTTCCACGTAAGTTTCTAGAAGATGCAGTTCACTGGTCCCTGGCAGAAGTATTTCCATTTGAAGGAACTCACAGTCTTCTTTAACTTCGACTTCTGCTGTTGCCAAGTGCGAACTGGTGGGGACTCACTGTTTCTCCCTGCGCCATTTATTTGACAATATCTACTGAGTGCCTCCTCGGTGCCATGCTCTGTGCTAAGCGTAGCACTTTGCTCATACCCTGGAAACATACATGCTTTGCTTTGGTTTTTATTTGGAGAGCTATGCTGGTGATTTTCACATCTACCCATGAGACTATTCCATGTGATTATGAAATATGGAATCAAATTTCAGTTTTAAAAGTCCTTAAGCCGTTTTATGGAAAGAGAAGGTCCTTTGCCTAGACTATCTCCCAGGCAACCCTCTAGAGCACTGATTCCTTTCTCCCTGAGAGCCCATGATTACCAACAAATCACTGAGATGACTTATGGCAGCCTAAGCTTTTTTTTTTTCTAGAGTTCCTCCATCCCACCACTGTCTATGGCTGGCTCAGATTGGCTAGCGAGGTCACAGATAGAGGTTTCCGGTGGCGGGCTAATCCCGGGAAAACAGCTATCAGAGAATGGCCAGTGGGCCCAGGTGAGGGGTGCGTGTCCGTGGATTTCTCGGGCCCGCCATCCGGGGAAAAGCTCTCGGCACACCAGGTCAAAACACAGCACGCTCCACATTTGTTCCTTTTCTGCTTCCTAAGGTGAGGTGAATTTTGCTGCATTTGAGAGCAAATAGAATAAGAGTGTTGAAAAGCAAACTGTGAGACCCTTATACAGTGAAGTGAGTGTCCACGTCAGAGTCCTCAGAAAAGCACCGCATTGTTAAGAAAGAGAAGACCCAATTGCTACATTCAGGTAGGAAAATACCCATGCCCTTCAGGAGGTAGATAATCACTTATGCTTTTCATTACTCAAATGGAGTCTTGAAGCATTTTCATAAATTTGAAAAAAAGATGAGAACAAAATGTAAGTGGAAGGAGAGGAATTAGGCTTTAAAATCCCACATTTGCAATTTATTTTAGCTTAGATACGTCACTAATTCATCATTACAGTTTATTTAAATAGGGGATGATTATGGACAAAAAGACACCCCAAATATACTTATGTTGTATCTGGAGTTTTACATTTGATAGACAGATCTATTTTAAAACAATCTGTGAGTGGAGAATGATTTGCTAATAAACAAATTCTCCCCAAATGCTGAGCCACAAGCTACATTAACACCAGGCTGATGCCCAACAATGGCCCCTGGAGGGGCATGGGGCCCCCCGGGTGACAGTGCTGACTCCGTCGGCCAGGCCCCTGCATGTGGGCAGGCAGGGCGGCGATGGCCTTAGCACGGGGGAAACTGCCAAGAAGACACTGACAACATGGCTGCTTTTTCATGGGTCCAGAAGCACTTGATTCTCCCTTAAGCTTCTTACTTAACCACATTTCTTTATCCTGATGAAAAGAAAGAGACCTCAACGTTAATGCTCAATGTTAAGCCATTCACACTCCATTGGGCTTAATTTTCCTTATCTATAAAATAGAAATAAAACCACACATAGGGACAATGGGAGGATTTGAAATATTAAGTGTGTGTGAGCAGTTACCAGAACAAGGGGATTAGAGGGAGGTGTCGGCAGAAGTCATCAGTTATTTTTTCATTAGATAGAGCTATATTACTTGTGGAAAAAACACACTGTGCATCACTTTTGCAACTTACAGGATTGCATGAATTTTTAAAAAAATTTAAATTGGAAAAAAAAAAACATTTAAAGCATGTTACACAGTGTCTGGCATGCAGAAGATATTCTGTAAATGGTAGCGATTACCATCACTTCAAAGTCTCCATTCAGAAAGCAAAAATCTAGGGTTCCTGGCACAGCTGAATGGAAGGCTGAAATCTATTTTCTGTAAATGATAATAGAGAGGCAACTTGGCTGCTGCCTTAGGCATTGTTGAAAGATAACTATAGGAATGGATTCATATACATAATTCCCTTTTCTGCCCGCAAGAATCATGAACTGGAAAGAAATAATTTATGTGCTGAACAGTTTCCAGGCAGTGTTTCACATAGTAATGCAGGAAAAATTTGAACTTAACTCAATACATCATTCACGAATGTTGACATGCCCTTGAAGCTGGCTTTTATACTATCTGAAAACAGAGCCACACACTCGCTCTCTATAGAACTCAACCTCATCTTCTTGAAAGAGAGAATCACAAAATGCAGTCCTTTTATTCACTTTATGTTGACTCCACATAATATATCTAAGTTTAAATATTTGCCAATTGCCTATGAAGAAAATAATCACTAAGCTTTGTGATATCATGAAAGATCTAATTGGTTTCTATTAGGTTATTAAGCTTCCAGAATGAAGTGCTTAGAATTATATTTAGTGATATTATTCAAACTCATATTTTTAAAAAAAATCCTTATCTTTAAAGACTCTATCAATGATACATTTGCTACCTATTTATTGATCCTCAAATTAAAATCACAGAGCATATGTAGAAGACTCATTATTCCTTTCTTGGGCTGAACTTCTTTAAAAAACTAAATGGAGGAGAAAGGGGCTTTTGCAGTTTCCTGAAGGTTTAGCTTCATGTTTGGGGCAGAGAATGATTATGTTCATATGTAATGCAGATAAAAATGACAGGCCAGAAGGAAACCTGTGCCCCTCCACACATCAGAAGCCAATCCTATAGACCTCAAGGGAAGGAAAACATCACCGGTTAGCCAAATAATAACTTTGAAGTAGATTTCAAAGTGATGGGAAAAACTGGGAAACAATTCATACAAGATTTTGCTTCTGGGGAGAAGTTCACATTTTTCCAGCCTCGTGGAGAGCACGCCAGGCACATAGTGCGTGGCCTCACGCAACTGATACCAGGTTTCCAGTTCTTAAAACTAAATATATAGATAAAAAGTGACGCATCCACTGAAGAGGGGGGAAAGTTCCTGCAAGGACAACTAGCTGCAGAGTCGCACTTTTGGCAAGACTGGAAGTCTCCACTAGAGAAATCCCTGGGCTAGCCCTAAGCCAAAAAGGCTACAAACCAGAACACTTTCCTGGGATTTAGTTTGAAGGACAGGGGGAAATTGGGGTCTATCCTGATGTTATCTGAACATGTTTTTACACCCACTGAACCAAACCAGAGCATGACAAAGCTGTGATTTGTCTGCTCCCCACAGAAGGTCAGTATATTTAAATTAGAGACTGGTTTTCTTTTTCATTTTGTGACTGGCCACTTTACCATATTTGCTGTGACTTTAAGATGCTGGCCAACATTCTAGTGTTGGGATTGGAGGAAGTGTGGCAGGGCTCATACTCTTTGGCTGATACAGAGCCACACATAATTTAAAAGGGGGAGGCAAGACAAGCATGCCTATTGAAATACTTTATACAGAAGCTGGAAGCATAAGAGAGAAGTATCAGAAACCAAATTGACCACAGTCTCCTTTAAATTTTTAGAACAGTTTATGGCTAACCTGGGTGGGAAGCCATGTTTTATGGGTAACTTCTGACTGGCTAGAGAATAAGTCCTTGACTGCAGCTGGAGCCAGCAGAGTACCTGCCATCCCTGAGAAATCCCGATGGGGACTGCACTTGGGGCTCCTAGAACATAACGGACGCAGCCTCTGCTCTCACTAGTAATGGCCTTGAAGGGTTGGAGGCCCGTGTCCTAGATCTCATGCTGCAGAGGGACCTGTGCTGGCTTTCTGCCAGCCATGCTCTCCACACAGGGCCAAGGGAGCACCCACTTACATCCCACAACCTGCTTCTACCAGGGGTCGGCAAACTCATTAGTCAACAGAGCCAAATATCAACAGTACAACGATTGAAATTCTTTTTGGGAGCCAAAGTTTTTAAACTTAAACGTCTTCTAACGCCACTTCTTCAAAATAGACTCGCCCAGGCCGTGGTATTTTGTGGAAGAGCCACACTCAAGGGGCCAAAGAGCCGCATGTGACTCGAGAGCCGCAGTTTGCCGACCACTGTATCTAGAAGACCGCGCTCTGCGCACCAGGAACCTTCTTCATCACTCTGTGGTCGCCTCTAAGACTTGAGTGTAATATGAACTACTGTTGCCTTAGTCTGTCTTCCACTGAAGAGCCCCCTCTCAGCTACCGCAACTTCTTAGGAAATTTTCACGTTTGAAGGACCAGTTTGTGACTTACCTCCTCAAGCTGACAAAATAGGAAAAACCACAATTACTGTGCAGTGTGCAGGGTAGTGCACACACAGGAGGGGAGACAGGCTGCCCCAGAAACTCACAGCACTGGCAGAACAAGAGCTTTCTACTTGAAGAATAGGCCTCTGAGGAAACGTCTCTGCTTTCCTTAAAGGTGCCAAGCCATGATTCTGCAGCCACCCATCCATCCAGTGTTCCACCACAGCAGGTAGCTGAGATTACCGGAAAAGGCTGAAAATGAGCTAAGCTTTGTTCACAACCTTCATGTGAAGTGACTAAGAAGGCTTGATCAATAACCCACATTAACTTTATATGAAAATTCCAGAGGGAAAATGTCTTGATTCAGGTAGAATTCATTCTGCTTTAAATGCTTTTGGTGTCATCTCTAACTTCCGCTGCTGTATGCTCGTTATATTTACAGCAAGCAGATACCCAGCTGGTATTGACGAGAGTGGACCTGTGTCCGAGTTTAAAGACCTTGTCAATAGGCACTGGAACTAGGCTGCCAGCCCTGAGGTCCTGCTGAAGAATGCAGGGCAAACAAATCCTATGGCGGCTGAGAATGACCTAAAGAAGAAGCCTGCCCATTGCCCAGTGAGATGTTTTCATGCCCACACTGGTGTCCCTTGTGACTGCTGAATATTAATAGATCAATATCTCAAGATAACTTGTCTCTACTTGAACTTAAGGACTTGTAAGATCAACTTGCATCTAGAAATAGTTATCTTTGGTTGAGTGCTTATCATGTACCAGGTGCTGGGTTAAGACTTTTGCATATATCATCACATTTAAATTTGCATCAAAAGCATGTTGTGATAATAACTACTAATACATTAAACCATCACTGTATGTCAGACTTTATTGACAGCTTGACACCATTTGATGTGACCATTACTACTATCCTTCCCTTACAAAAAAGAAATGGGCTAGCAAGTCATTCCTACCGGGGTCACTTGGGAAGGTTCTCCCTAGGACAGGCTTGATCCTGGCAGAGCCATTAAACATTTATTTTGGATTACTTACTTTTCTTTGTACTGTTCTGTATTTTCTAAGTCTTAGATGATGAGCAACTTTTGGAGTAAGTGTTCACAGAATACTTAATATGTTCTCATGTTAAACATTCAACTACGCAAAGCAATGTCCTTAAAATTCTTGTTTTCTTCTCCCCCACTCCAATCTCTTTCCCAGAGATAACCAGTGAGAAGTTTGTATTAATTCCCCTAGACATGCATTTTCCTATAAGGACATGACTATCCACATGTGGCTATTCAGCACTTGAAATGCTCTTGTTCAAATTTAAATGTGCTTATAAGCATAAAATATACATGAGATTTAAAGACTAAGTATAAAAATATAGTGTAAATTATCTAATAAGTTTTAGAGTGATTACATATTGAAATGATACTTCTTTGGATATATTGGGTTACATAGAATATAGTATTAAATTAATTTCTTCTGTTTCTTTTTACTTTTTTTATTATAGCTATTAGGACATGTGGCTCACATTACATTTCTATTGGACAGTGCTGCTCTAGATCATTTTAGTACATTTATACACTTCTACATATATACAGAAATACATATTTTTGGTGTTTTCTAAATATGCATTACCTTTATACTTAAATTCAAACATTTTTCTTAAAAGAAAAAGAAGTATAATTTTTAAATGCATTGGGCATTACGTTAATTCCTTTCTCCCTCCCTTTCTTTTTTCCTTCCTCTTCTCCTCCAATCCCCAACCCCCAACCCCCAACCCTCGTACTTCTTGACAATCTACAAAGCCTCATAGTAAAGATAGCAATAATTATTGCTGGCCAGACAAATGCTAAAGCGAGCACACCTAATATTTGGTTACATTCAACACAGGGGGGTCCCCATATTGGATAAAGGAAAAGGCTAGTCAGTGGACGAGGCTTTGGAGTTAATGAGTTCTAGACACAGATATAGAAAATGGCTGTATGGCCAAAAGTGATGGGTAGTTTTAAAAAACTAGATCCAAATTTGCTTTTCTTACCATGTAATCTCCTTTAGATATTTTTTTGTTATAAGCATAGTTTATATTGCATGACTGTGTATTACTATAACTACTTTATCTTAAATATATTTTGTTGATTCTCTACAGAGAGGAAGGGAGAGGGAGAGAGAGTTAGAAACATCTATGAGAGAGAGACATTGATCAGCTGCCTCCTGCACACTCCCTACTGGGGATGTGTCAGCAACCAAGGTACATGCCCTTGACCAAAATCGAAACCAGGACCCTTGAGTCTGCAGGCCGACATTCCATCTACTGAGCCAAACCGGCCAGGGTTATAGTAACTACTTTCAATTTGATCAATATTGCCTATAAAGTGCCACCTCAGTTCAGCTACTGAATCTTGATAGTTGCTGACACATGTGACTCATGTGATCCTTACTTTGCTAAGTTCTGACTAGTTAAAGGAATATTGCAAATATTTTACAATGTACCTAGTAGCTTTTACTTTGTCTAAGTAAATATCTGACAATGAATCAGTTCAGTGGATTATGCAAAAGAAATGATCCCAAACAAGTGCCCCTTTCTTCTCCACTTAAAAAACAGCTGCATGCACATAAACAATTTACACAGAGTGCACTCGTGTAAATGAGCTGGGAACACACACACACACACACACACACACACACACACACACACACGGCCTTCTCATGCTGGGCTGGAAGGCTGTTTACCATGTCCTAGCAAGGCCTTCACACATGCAAAACATTAACAGCTCTTACTTGGCCTCAGCGTAGAACCTCATTGAGGGCAGAGGAGAGAAAAGACCGTGGGGTATGAGCGGAGATGCTGTGACAACTCATTATTTTCATCCTGTGAGCACTCCTTGGTGCTCTGTGCCACGTGTGTCCCTCTGGTTACATGCTGCCTTGATAAAGGGCTGCAGTTGAAGGCATGTTTATTCCTTTGCTTATTCATTGCTGCTCTAAGACAAGCTTCCTAATTGGTAAAATGAAGAATTGCATGGGGGAGTTCCAACATTTACTCCTAGCTGGTCATTCTCCCAGTCTCACAAATAAAATTTCCCTTAGGCGGTGTTTTAAATGCTCCGTGTTGATAGGGCAATTGAAAGGTATTTCTTTCATTTCCTCCTATTCCTCACCATCTTTTCCATCATTAAGGAAGAATAGAAAGTAAAACAGAGACAAAGACTAGGGTAATGCTGGGATTTTCAACCTTTCCTGAAGTGCTAGGTATCACTGCAATGAAGGCAATCTTTTGAAACTTGAAAAAAAATCTCCCTTAATTAGGAAGGACTTCCCCTGAGTAGATACCATCTGCTGTAGGGGGCCAACCTTGTCCTCCTCAGGCCTTGGTAGCCTCAGGTGAGGAGGGGCCTTCTCCTTCCCCCCCCCACACACTGCTCAAGAAGCTGGCAGGAGCTCTCAGCAGGATCAGCAGGCAGGAAGTGGGGTGGGAGTGAGGGGTCTCCACCCACAGGCAGCTGCTTCAGTGGTAGGCAGGGGAACTCTTCTACAGAGAAATTTGGGTGAGCAGATACTCCAAACCAATTTAAACCACATGCTCCCCAGTTGTGGAATTAAATTAAAATGCTAAGAAAGGATCTGGAATACCAATCCCCTTATTTTTTTTTTCTCTACCTTGTGCTTGACACCCAAAAGAATAAAGCAAGAACAGTTGGATTTGGCGGTTTAACAGGAATGATTAGGCAACTGGAAGGAAGTGAAGGCAGCACACACCTAGGGAAGCTGTCTTCACAGAACATTATGTACCAGCGATTAAATGTCAAGACCCATCATTGTCCAGGTAGTGATGTCTACACAGGTTTAGTAACTTGCTCATTCAGACTTCACCAAAAGACAAGCTTGACAGATTATCAGAATCTTTGAAGGAGGGCTGTGGGTGGAGTAGGGAAAGGAGTGAGGTAATTTCTAAAAATGACTTCATAAATTTTTTAGAAACACAATAATACTATCATCTCAGTGGTTTTTGCTATAGGCCATTCTAGTATAATGTGATATACAAGTGTTGCCAAATGTAGGGGGAAACTTTTCCAAATAAATCATTTTATATTACATCAAAACTCTAAAATAAAAGTGTGTAAACATGTATTTGTTCATCAGACTTTACAGCATTTATTTATATTTATTTTTTATTGTCTAAAGTTTTACATATGTCTCCTTTCCCCTTGATTGACCCCCCTGCCTCCAGCCATTCCTAACCCAGGCAAGCCCCACGGTTTAGAGCATTTTTGTTAACATTTTCCTTGTGGGAGAAATTTGACTTTTTCTTAAGCTACGTCTTTAACAATAATTTTATATGACTTAGCCAGGGATAATAACTGGGTTCATAAATTTAAAAAATAATTTTATGGATTTCAGAGAGTAAGGAAGAGGGAGAGAGAGCTAGAAACATCAATGACAGAGAATCATTGATCAGTTGCCTCTTGCCCGCTCCACACTGGGGATCCAGCCCACAACCCAGGCTTGTGCTCTGATGGGGAATTGAACTAGGCCCTCTTGGTTCATAGATTGATGCTCAACCATTGAGCATGCAGCCTGGCTGGGTTCATAATTTTTTATATATACTTTTAATATTTTTTTCTTACATTCCTTCAATAATAGGAAAACCTTAAATGATTACCTCTGTAAATGTGTTCCGATTAGCTTGCAAGCCAACTTTTACCACCTCGAAAGGGTTAACCACGATGGCTTCTGTTAGTCCAGACCCTAGTCCAGCAATGGCGAATGTCTAGAAAATTAAACAAAACAAGTTATCATGTGTACCGGGTTAAGCATCCTACTCACAATACAGTGCAACTGAATGTTGTGATGTAAATGGAGAAACTTACATAAATGCACCATATACCATTACTAAACAGCTCTAGTTCTTGATTAGATGCTGACAATTCATGAAGAAGAAATTACAGAAGCCGCAAACCACATCCTAACAATTCAAAATAGAATGTCAAGGCCCCATCAACAATGACTTTTCCCTTTAATGAGAAGAAAGGTTGTTTTACTGATTTAAGGTGAATACTAAATCATCTGCACATGGAACAATTAAAAGAGAGTTTGACTTGTAAAAGGAGAGCTTCATTTTAAAATATCTACTTAAATACATTTATTGGCCAGATTAAAAAATTCAAGGAGCAGAACCACACATAAAGTGTTTAAAAAGGCAACTAAACAGTATAGCTAAAACATTTAAATTGATAGCTGTATTCTTAGAGCCACTATTCTAGACTACTACCCCCTCAAAATTAATTTTTCTTTATTCTTCCCCTATTTTATAAACAGCGGACAATTGCACTAGTCTTCCAGACCTAGAAGCTGAGGAATGGAACCAAAAATGCCTATGTTTTTCTGAAGGTCTCAACTAAAATCTAGAACATATAGCAAATGACTTATTTGCTATCTTTTAAGAATTTCTGCAGTAGGGAAAAAAAAACTTTCTAGACTTTTTCTGTAAATAGAACACAAATATTTTTCAGAAAATCTGTATCAAAAATAACCACGATAATTAAAACATACACACACACAGAGCAGGAAAAACAACAAAAAAACCAAAACAAAGCCTCAAATCTGCAAAACAGATGCTAAAAAAATTAATTCTTTAATTCCAAAGCCCTAATTCTCAGAAGAGGTAATACTATACACAGCTAAGAGGAGAAAAATGCCAATTAAGAGTAAAGAACAGATAACTCTTTTCAGAAGTCTCTACTTTCTCCCAATAGGAGACTAAAAGAAAAAGGGACAAAGGAATGTTCTATAGCCTTAGAAGGGGAGGCAAGGATCCAGAGCTGGTGGGTCTGGGTTTAGGCCCTGGTTCCGCCATTTATTGATTGATGTGGACCAGCGCTGCCACGTGCATTAGTTTGTGCACAAAAGTATGGGAGGAGCCTGCAGTCCAGCCTGCACCCCACTTGCCAAGCTGGAGGCCTGGAGAGGTGTCAGTCAGAAGAAAGGGGTGACTTTTTGTAATTCACATAAAGACATCACATGTGCTGGTTGCAGCCCTGTGTCTAATCACCGAATCTTCTGTAAGCCACAGTTTTCTCATCTGTGAAATGGAGGAAATCGTATCTAATCTCCCTATCTAATCAGGATATTATGAGGGTCAAAATCAAGTGTGAAAGCCCTGTGTCAAGTGCTTTACAAAAACCATTCTTGCTGCACATACAGATGGACAGGAAGGATGGCGCTGGTTGCAGACTCGAGGAGAGAGGGAGCGCCGAATCACGTTTTTTCTTTCATGTCCCTTCATTTCCATTTTAAACAGGTTTGTACAGGGTAACAGATCAAATATCTTGTTCATGTACCTTGGGCTTCCATCATGGAAGCCAAAAGCAGGGGGGGAAAAATACTAGTCCCAAACTTTTCTGACTGAAAAAGCTAAAATCCAGATGTTCAGGTTTTTATTACTATATGCAATCTTCCAAGTAATTCACTTTTTTTTTTGTTCTATAAACTCGGCTACATTTGCTGTCAGAAATAGTGTTCAGCAGTCCCTTGTCAAAGAAATTGATCATCTATCAGCGGATCATGTTACTCAGATTGTTCCAGAGACCAGCAGTAACCGTCGGGTTCCCAGCCTCCCAGGCTTTTCATGTGGGAGCACCAGGAACATTTAATGGCTGTTTTAGGGTCTAGCTGTATCAAAAAGAAACTGGAATAAACGAGTTCAAGAGGAAAGGGAAAACTGTATACGGTTTGCATGCATTCGGTTATGGTAGCCGGAGTGGCCAAAAGCTTTCTGTTTCAATTCCCGAGAGAGTGGAGAGAGCTGCATTTCCTCACATGGTACCAATGCTCTGCACAGGAGCCGCCAGCCGGCCCTCTGGAGACCGTATTTTATTGTCTTCTGCTAGAAAGGTTTTTTAATTCTCTTTTGAACTGCTTCTTTTTAAAGGTAAGAGCGACATTAAGGGGAGACACTAAGGAATTAAAAAAAGAATAACTGGTCTAATTTTAGGACTCATGGTGCTGCTTCTTCCACATGAGGCCACCTCAGAGCCACCTTGTTCAGGTGGGAGACTAGACTAGAGGTTTCTTTGTCATGACACTGAGCCACACTAGTAGTTTTCTTAATAGGATCATTCTTGGAAAGAGGCATGCATGACTTTTTAAACAACAGATACTCCGTGGACAGCCTATTTGGCAAAGTAAATATTCTGAAATGAACCTTTACAAGTAAAGTAATTAGAGTTGAAGCTCAGAACACTGCCTCTGGTTGAGTTGTGAAGGTACTTTCAGCAGGCAAACTAGGGGAGTTTTCAATCGGAGGGCCAATGCAGATTTGACTTTTTTTGTTTTGCAAATGCAAAGGGAGAAATTGGTGCATTTGCTCTCTCTGGGGCTCTTGTTGCACACACATATATTGTGCATGTACTTGGTCAATATTATTTAACTCGTTGCACACACATATATTGTGCATGTACTTGGTCGATATTATTTAACTCGTTTTGTGAAAAGCCGCAAAGTCACCAAGAAGGAAAGGCGGCAGTAGGAAACATTCTAATCACCAAGTGGTTTTCATGTAATAGTTGAGATGTGTCATTTAAGATCACTGCTCTCCCTGACTCTATAAAAGGCTCTTCAGTCTGCATCTGACCAAAAGTCACCTGGAGCCCTGAATTACTACAGCTAAGAAAAAGCTGGGAAAGTAACCTGCTAGGAAGTAATTTTAGGCATCTTGACTTTTGCATAGATATGTGCAGTACGTAAACATGCATGTTTGGGCTTTTAAAAAGTCTTTGACAAATGGATTCTTTATTTTACATTCTTGGCCATATATCACATGAGCCTTTCTACACATATCATTATTATAATAAATTCATCACTGGGTGCTATAAAATAGCCAAATTGTGAGTTATTAGGAAGATGGCTTTCAACAAGTAGCTGAACATTGAATAACTCGAATTCATATTTTAGTAGCTGGGCTTGGGAATTCAAAAGGCTTTTTGTTTCCAGATTTTGTTTTATGAAATAACACACACACACTCAAGTATAATAAATATTCTCACTTACCAATGCTGGTGACAGTGACACATATCCTAGCAATTTCTTATATTGCTCAAAGGTGAAAAACTGTGAAACAAAACCAAACCCAGAGATTTATAACAATTTCCTGCAACAAACCCTGTAATTGACTCAAATTTCTTTAGTGAATCATTATATTAAACAGCATTTAAAAAAAATGATAAACTATCGAACACAGTTTCTAATCTGGTCTCCGGTAGACGCCGTTGGATCTTACTTTAACATTCACGTTTTCAAATGCAGCTATAAAACCTACAGAGGAGCTGATGGGATCCTTTATAGCAGTAAATGGACCATACAGCCTCCATTTACCATGACCATTTTCAGTTTCCCCAGACATCAATAGACTTCTTTTTTATGGCAGTGGTTCAGAATTATAGGCACAGAGACCTCAAACCTTCCGTCTCCTCTGTAGTCTCTAGGAATTGCCTTGCCAGGGAATGCCCAATTATCTATCCAACTTGTAAAAGACGGCCACTTCTCAGCTTAACTTGCAATTGTATTGCTGTGCACACCTACGGTCCCAAGAAATTTCCCAACACTCAGTGATGATGAAGATGGCATTAAAAACCAGGAAAGGACGCAGTGAGGTCATCCAGCCCATTCCTGCTTAAAGGCACACGGTCTATCTGAGCAGAGGACAGCTGCTTATTTCTTCCTTTAAAATATGATGAGGATGATTTTGTTGGCTCCTCCACTGGATGATGCTTAATTTAATTTGCCTGAAAATGAGTTTCTAGGGACGCAAATCTAATTAATCACTTTGAACAACATGCCCTAAACACATTACATCCCCCCACCACCTCCCAAAATATTTTGGGCAACAACTCTGCTTGAACATGATGTTTTACTCCTGGGTACTCTGTTAGGCAGCCACAAGCAGCTTCGATAAAGCATCGTAGGTCCTGCTAGTCTGTTTCTTAAGACTCCAGTCATGGCCTGGGTATTTTGTAATCACACATGTATTCTATTCTATTATTTTTTAACCCAGTGAAATGAAGCAAGAAAACTATATAGAGAGTTGGGGGCCAAATAATACTCTGTTGTTAGAAAGAGGAAGTTCTGTGGTGTAGATGTGGCTCAAATGAGTCTTCGGGCACCTCAGCGGTCATTATCATCCCAGATAGATATCCGGTCTTTTAAAGACCCAGGAACTACTTTTGTGTCATGCATCTCTAGGTTCATTATGTTTGTAGACTTTTCTAGAAACGGGATTCCTTCACTCAACAAGTATTTTTTTGGACACCTCCTATGTTCTAAGAGGCACAGGGGATGCAGTAGTAAACAAAGAGAAATCCTGCCATCTTGATCTAACATTCCAGTGGATGGTGATAACCTTGAAATAATATCCTGGTGTTACAATAATACCATGAGGGACCACCACTTTTTTTTATATGAGAGCTGCACTAGAAACCACTACCCATGAAAGGAAACACATTATAGTTTTGGGATTTAAAGATAATTTATTTTTTCTTCTTTTTTATGGTCATCATCTTCACTGTTTTAGACAATTACCTTGCTAGGATTTTGACAGAAGCAGTCCTGGGTCTGAATCCTGGCTACACTACTCAGCTGTGGAAGTATGGGCGAGTCGCCTGACCTTTCTAACCCTCAAGAACAGAAAACTCGCCGTTTAGAGCAGTCTTTAAGTAAGAGCATTTAACTAAGGTTTCCTGACATGCCTGGCACATTGGAGACATTCAGAAAGTTTTAGTTTCCATTCCCTGTCTTCACTTTGGCTACTAAAGGAACCATAAATGCCTTTGTTATATATTTGTATCACTCAGGAGAGCCTGCTGTGGTCCAGGAAACAGGTTAAGGTCATAGTCTTAGCATGTGCTCCTGCATTTAACTCATTCACAACCATCATATCATAGTTATAACACAGCCATGATCCCCATTTTATAGATATATGTCCTATAGTTAGTGAGTGGAAAAACAGAGATTCCCCTTAAGTTTAATTCCCAGGCCTGTGAGTGCTCTTAAACACGATGCTATTCTCGCCGGCTGCAGAGCCATGGCCGTTAGTGGTTTGGGTAGAGAGCACCGTCCTGGAGTTTTCTTGCTGCCGAGGACTCTTGCCTTCCCTGACCTGGACGCTCAGAGTCCCTGAAGGCAGATTGCAAACTTTTTTTTTTTTAACCACAATCTACATACAAAAATATTTGCTCAACACAGGTGTTTGCATGCACAGGCATACACACAGTGCACTCTTGTATTTATAACCCAAATAAAACATCATTCAAAAACAATATTTACCTCTTTACTATGTATAATTGAGTTTCTATTCTATTTATTAAAAACCTAGAGGTCCGGTACATGAAAATTCATGCACTGGGGGGCGGGGGGTTTCCCCTCAGCCTGACCTGCCCCCTCACAGCCCGGGAACCCTCGGGGCAGGAGGTGACTCGGCAAACAGGGGAAGGTGACGCCCCATCACACCTCTGTTGCTGCCGCTAGCAGCACAAGCTTGGCTGGCCCTGGTTAGCTGAGCCTCAGCAGCCCTAGGTGGCTGGGCAGCCACAATCTGAGGCTTGCCTGCACCTCAGGCCAGCCCTGGGCAGCTAGGGGACTGAGGGAACTGGGGGCCATCATCTTGTGATTGTGGGCACCACCATCTTTGAGGGAGGGGCAGTCAGAATATCCCCTCCTTATTGGCTGTGGGCACTGCCATCTTTGAGGGCAGGGACATCATTTAGCATATTCCCTCCTTATTGGCTATGGGTGCTGCCATCTTCTAGGGCAGGACACTCAATTAGCATATTCTCTTCTTATTGGCTGTGGGTGCTGCTATCTTTGAGAGTGGGACAGTCAATTAACATATTCCCTCCTTATTGGGTGTGGACACTGCCATCTTTTCTATGGTGTGAGGGTCAATTAGCATATTCCCTCTTTATTAGATAGTATTCTAGTGACTCACTAAACTGATTTCATGACCCATAGGTCATGACCCACATTTTGGGACACTACTCTAAGGGGTCCTCACTGGGTTCAGAGAAGTTCTGGGAGATGATGGACCCCACAAAAGGCCTTACTATCATGTTCCCTTCTGGTATAAAGATGTGTGTGTGTGTGTGTGTGTGTGTGTGTGTGTGTGTGTGTTTTTTCTGACTTCCTGTGATTACATTACTATGGAGGCAAACCCCTCTGAGTACTCCTCTCAATGCCCTGTACATTTTGGAGCCTTCTGGTTTGGCTGGTAGGAACAGGTACTATTCTCTGCCTTGTGTGGCTAGGTGCGCTGCTCCCTCTAATTCCTGAAGGCTCTTTCTCAGGTCCTGCTAATTACCTCATGTGCAAGCACTGGTCAGTTCTCAGCTGAATACTCAAGGCGTCCCTCTGTAGATCCTTAGATCTCTCTGTGTAGCTCTCTCTTCCCTGTTACTTTGTCCAATGAACTTGAGCTGCCTTGCCTCCCCAAGTCTCTCAACTCCTTCTCACCCAGGGAACCCACTGGGCTCTGCCTATATTTCCCTGGCCTGGCCTGGCCTGGCCTGGTCCTGGAAACCCTTTCAAGGCAGTCAGGTGGGGCAGTCCATAGGGCTCATCTTCTTTGTTTCCCATCTTTCTATCCTTCCCTGTCTGATGTCAGTGTCTTGAAAATTGTGGTTCATATTCTGTTCATTTATTGTGGTTGCTAATGCAGGCAGGAGAGTAAGTCTGGTCCTTGTGTTACCCCATCTTGGCTGGAAATGGAAGTCTTGGCATTCCAAAAATTCTGAATAGTAGATGTGTTAATTTGGGGGAATAGGATAGAAATGTCTCCTGTTATTAAACCCATAAATTTTATTTCTGTTTTTCTCTACATATGTTTCATTTATTCATGTAATATCAATTGAACATCTGCTGTGTGTAGACACTATGAAAGGTATAGGGATAGTGGGGAGCAAACAGCCTTTACAATTTATAATCCCTCACAAGTTTGTTAGTCCTTGAGAGTCTGATCATGGAGAAATGTTGTTCCTGGAACTGTGATGTTCCAGGAACACCAGACCCTGGAACCTGGAACATGGCGCCTCCCAGTTTTGAGGAACCAGCTGGTCTCTTTCTGAGGTTTTCATTTCCTTTTGCTAACTGTAGTATTATTGGTCTTAAATTATAAAAAAGGAAGTTTCATTACTTAGCATCAGTGAATCTTATTATTTTAATGATGAATCTCATTTCAAAGAATAAAGTGCAGAAAAAACAACATTGTCTGTTTCTGATTATAGTAACAATTGCAACAGACATGTCAGTATCAAGGACAATCTATATCTATACCCATATATGTATGAAGTATTCATAGACCATATACAGTATATGTATAAGTGTGCACGTGTGTATATACACATGCATATATGGTCTGTGAATATTTTTTTTCTGAAGTAAACTTTGATGACATGCAATGAAACAGTTTACGATGTATGAAATTGTTCCTCACAAATTCTAAGATAAATATCTATAAAGTGAATGTTTTCATAAATTGTGTTAAAAATAGTGCTATCCATCTGGCAAAGATACACTTTTAACTTCAAGTTATACTTTAAAAAGCCGACATACTTACCATATGTCTCAATAATTTTAAGGTAACAACTACTTGAAACAAGATGTCTGGGACACATATACCACAGCCAGTTGCCCAAATAGTTCATCTGTTAACCATTGTTCTGGCAGCAAGCATTGCTTTCTTTTAAAGAGAGACTAAGTTTTGTAAAATTCAACTTTCTTTTTTTTCTTCTGTAAAAGACTGTTCAACATTGACAAACCTTAACCATCTTAAAGTTTAAATGGTCTCCAATGTGTAATATTAAGGAACAATATTCCAGGAAAATCTTTAATTATAACCTACTT
Organism: Vespertilio murinus; assembly: GCA_963924515.1. NCBI lineage: Eukaryota > Metazoa > Chordata > Mammalia > Chiroptera > Vespertilionidae > Vespertilio > Vespertilio murinus. The sequence goes on along the minus strand of OZ004704.1, from coordinate 133,814,046 downwards.
TATTTATACTGCACAAATGAATATATTATTCCATGGAGACAAAGTGGATTTTTTTTTTTTAAACAGGAACTCTGCTATGTTTGTTTACTTGGGCAATCTTTTATCAAGTGAGGCAGTTTCATAATCCCATTCAGCCTTTTGTGTACTTTGGTGAACTTTTTCCAGATCCTCTGGTAGTCAGATCCTTATAATGACATTTGTATTAAAGATACAATACAAAAATCACAAAAACTATGGCAACAAAGAGGATGAATTTATAAAGTGTTTTTTAAAGCTTTGTTTTCTGAAATCTAGATCTGAATTAAATTCTACTAAATTACTATTTTGATAAAATGTAAAAGTTTGGTGTCTCTGTATGAGGTTATTTTATCATTAATTTTAATCTAGTTCCCCTCTTAACTTGCTGAGTAAAATATATATAAGTTGCCCGTTTCCTCCCAGGAATATGTGGGATATTATTTGAGTAATGTATGTGACAAAAAGCTTTGTGCCATTAGTTGGAAAGGAAGTCTTTCAGTCTAGGTTTGTTTCCTTGTTATGGAAATGTAACAAGTGATGCCTGTGGTCTGGAGGTGGGGGTCAATGCTAGTTAGAGTCACTGTGATCAGGACTTTTGTCTGAAAGAAGATATAAAAGAAATGATCAGATTCAGTTCTTTCTCCCTCAGAGAATCTTGCCAGACCTCTGTGTTCCTATCCAGATACTGAAGCAGTGTGTAGTACATAGCCTCCACAGTTATGTGGTTAAGAAGATGGGAACAGGGTAATGGAAGTAATCATTTTGTAAAAACCAGAATAGAAACTTTGAACAGAGATGAGGAGAGGGTACTGAAGTTGGCATGACAAAAAAATGTGTTATATGAGAATCATATCAGGGAAATATAGTATATTAGTTTACTCTGTTCATATGTAGTATATTAGTTTACTCTCCTCTCTCTTTCTTTAATAGTTATTACTCTAAAGAAAAATTGATGAATTGTTTTGAGAAAAAGTGCAAGCTATTTTGTGGCTATTGTGTTTTGATTACACGAATTTCATTCACCACTGTGCTTTTTATATAATTTCCCCATTCGAAAGGAGTGCCTTTACCTGAAAAAAAAAATCCACAAACCAATATTTGAAAGATTAAGTCTAATTATAATAAAATGATGCTATAATTTCTGCATTAAATATCTTATCTTATGCTTAATTGAATTGATGTCCCACAGGATGTGGTGAGATCTTGTAATGCTGAAGCTGTCACTGTTGTAGTCATTAGTTGGTGGGAAGCATACACTACTTACCTTCACTGCTCTTTTTGGTGTTTCAGCCAATATGGGTGGTAGAATTCCCTTGTAAAAACCAAACAACCTGTTGGAAAAATAAAAAGATTTTATATAAGTAAGGGAATTAGAAAATAGGTAATTCTGCCTTTGTTTATAGATAAAGTAACTAAACTTAAAAAGTATTCCCAACTATTTTAACATAGTCACCAATTTTGAAGTTCTCCTTTGTTTAATTCGTTATTTAAAAATATTTTTTAAATTAATTTTTAGAGAGAGAGGAAATGAGATGGAGAGAGAGGTACATCGATGTGAGAGGTGAACATTGACCTGCTGCCTCCTGCGTGTCCCCTACCAGGGACCAAGCCTGCCACCTGGGCATGTGCTCTGACTGGGAATTGAACCAGCAACCTTTTGGTGCGCAGGATGACGCCTAACTAACTGAGCCACACTGACCAGGCTCTTCTTTTGTTTTAATTCTAGAGTAGAGAGATTATGAATACTACGTTTATTAGCATTGTTCAGATGAAGAATAAATGATGCTGAGACTGAAATCTCTTAGGTAAGTTGCTAAATACAACCATGAGCTGAACCTTAAAGAAGAAGTTGATTCTCTTTAATCTAAGGAATTTTGAATTTATTTTCTGAGTTGTGTAGTGGGTAGCTTCAAAATGTCTCTTGTCTTGCATTTTCTCCCTTATGGGAACTAAATGAGGCAGGGTCATTAAGCTCGAACTTTCTGAGGCTAAAAAGGGGATAAAATCTCAAGTTTAGCTTTACTAACACATAGACCTTTAGTAACAGACCCTATGGCTGTGGACTTGGACTTCTGGGCCTGTCCTGATTTGTCATAATTTTTAAATTTCCTTAACATAAATGGAAGTAGGTCAGAGTCATATGTTGCTGACAGAACAAATGTCAAATTCCCTTGCTAATGTGCAATTTCACAGGGCCTGGGACAGCTATTCTTGCCTACGTTGAGGAACTTGTCACATATTCAGATGTTTTTAGAAAATAAAGAGTAGATAAGCTTATGATATGTTTATAAAAGGTCATCACTTATTTAATATTAAACTTTAAGACAGAAAATTTTAAATTTGTCTAACATGAAATCTTTACATATATAAGGTGTCCCCCAAAAACGTATACACACTGTAACAGCTAATAGCTCAAACTATAAAAACTAAATGTGTTTTAATAAACACTGCCTTTATCAATATTCAAAAGTGTGTATATATATATATACACACTAGTGGCCTGGTGCATAAAATTTGTGCACAGAGGGGGGGGTTCCCTCAGCCCAGCCTGCACCCTCTCCAATCAGGGACATTCCTCTCTCAATCTGAGACCACTGGCTCCTAACTGCTCACCTGCCTGCCTGCCTGCCTGATTGCCCCTAACTGCCTTTGCTTGCCTGGTTGATCACCCCTTACCTCTATGCCTGCCTGATCGCCCTCAACTGCCCTCCCCTGCCAGCCTGATCTTACCCTCAACTGCCCTCTCCTGCCGGCCTGGTTGCCCACAACTTCCCTCCCCTGCCAGCTTAATTTCACCCTCAACTGCCCTCCCCTACTGGCCTGATCTCTCCTCCAACTGTCCTCTCTTGCTGGCCTGACCTTGCCCCCCAACTACCCTTCTCTGATGGCCAACTTGGTTCTGATTGGTCAGTTTCTATGCCAGTCAGCATCAAAAGCTCTGCCTCCTAGGCAGCCATTGGTACCTCACTCTTCACCCAGATTTGGTTCTGATTGGTCAGTTTCTATGCCAGTCAGCATCTCTGGGCCTATCAACAGGGCCTGATCAGAAAGGCGGGGCTGGTTAGCAGTCCCAGGGGAGGCCTGGAGAGAAATGGAGGCAGGCTGCTGGTCAGACTGGGAGAGAAAAAGAGAAGCAAGTCCTGATCAAAAGCTGCCACAGAGGCAAAAGATCAGTCCCTGCTTCTCTCTTCAGGCCTCTCTTTGGCCCTAATTTGCAGTCCCTCAGCAGTCAGTTTTGGGGCACTATGCCTGAAGCTGACTGCAGGACTGACTTCCGGTTGGTCTAGCCTCATTACAGGATGGAATGACTTAGGGTTTTTTATATTAATATGGCACATGCCATATTCTCACTTTAAACCTAGAAATACATACATAGAAGAGCATATTCTGCATTATTTGCTGAGATAATCAGTTTTCCTGATGAACCCACAACTGACTAGAGAGAGATAAAGGCAGGACTCAGTGTTTTCTTGTTAGGATGGCTATTTTACATGGGGCTAGAGATTCTTCGATTTATCCCTCAAACTTCACTCCAACTTATTCAAACTGGGCTCTGATTCTGATGTGCTTCTGGAATAAGAAAGCTAAGACTTTATTCAAACTAACCCATTGTGCCACCCAATCCAACATGGTGACTTCTTGCTCTTCCATATATAGCATCCTTCAGTGAGGGGAGCAAAGAGCTCATTTTTAAGCTTTTAAACTGTTAACTCCTTGAGGACTGGGTGTGCAGTACAGTGATTATCCCAGACTCTATCTCTCTCTCTCTCTCTCTCTCTCTCTCTCTGTGTGTGTGTGTGTGTGTGTGTAAACAGAATATAGTGTTTGTTAAGCATATGAATTTCTTAAGAGGAAGAAAGGAATCAAATAATCCCCTCATATGGACTTTCTGTGCTCACTAATTTTCAGTGAATGGATAGTACTAGCATTATGAATAGGAAGTGAGGCAAATGTGTGCTTTGAATAATTATGGGAATTCACACCCCCCACACCTTTTTTTCATTCCAATTTCAAGTACTAATGCCTGAAATTCACTTGTAAAATTTAAATATCAGCACTCTCTATCATTTAAATTTTATTATAAATTATTATATACATTTCAGCATGAAAGTGACTAAGCATAGGTTGGTCTTCCCAAAAGATAAATGTGATTTTCCTGAAGTTATATGTTTATAATGAAAGATACTATTAGTTCTGTTATTTCTGTGCTGATTTTTCTACATCTGGGAAATTTTGCCTGATTATGAGGGAGGAAGGGGTGAAATTAAGAACATGTAAGTAACTAAAGCTTCTAGAACTGAGTGTCCCAGTTAATAAAGGTACTTGAAATCCCATATAACAGAAAACAGTTATGGAAATAACAGTTTCTCAGCCTTACGAAAAAAGATCATAGGGAGAAACATGATAATGTGATGGATCTCTTGGAAGGCAGGCATGTAGAAAAAAGATTAGACGTGTTTGTTTCCAGTGGTAGAACTAGGACCAACAGGCGCAAGCAATTAGGAAAGATACATTTTTGTCCCAAAAGGAACTTTATACATGAAAATGCTCCTAACAGTCAGGACTATCTAGAGATAGACTGGGCTTTCCTGAAAAGTAGTGAGTGCCCCTTTGTGGTACCCTGTTTCCCCGAAAATAAGACAGTGTCTTATATTAATTTTTGCTCCCAAAGATGCGCTAGGTCTTATTTTCAGGGGATGTCTTATTTTTCCATGAAGAAGAATACGGTACACATTTATTGTTAAATGAAAATAAAGGAAATTTATTACCTGTATACGGTACAGTAGTACGGTAATTGTCAACACAAACCAGACAAACTGTGAATCCTACAGTATCAAGAATTTACTCATTTATTCAATGACAATCATGTCATCATCTTCTGGAACATCATCATAACAATCCAATTCCTGAATTTCCTGGTGAATTTCTTGTGACTCTATTTCTTTCAGAGTCAGTGGACCAAATCTCTCATGTTTAGCAAGAGCACTGTCTTTAAATGAGTACTTCTTGTCAAGGTAGCCTGCTTGCAGTGCATTTGCAATGCAACTGTCAGTGATTTTCTCCCATGAATTCTTCACCCAAGTCACAACTTGTTGCAGTTTAGGTTTCACAAAGTTTCCACGCTGATTTCTCTCCATTCACACAGCAGTGATGTCAGGACTCTGTGTAATGTCACTGGTTGCTAGACACCAGTCAGGGCGGCCCTAGCGACCAGTTTAAGGTAAATTAATTTTTATGCTGAGACAGAGCCTGGGGCCTTATTTTCAGAGGGATGCCTTATATTCACTCAGAAGGAGACCTGTAAGTAGGTCTTATTTTCGAAGGATGTCTTATTTGAGAGAAAACACGGTATTAGTACAATGATGTTGCTTGTAGGCAGTGGTTGGTTGGGTGCCTTACCAAATGGATCCAAATGCAATTCTGTCTTTTTGCCCCAGTTAATCTGATCCAAGTCAGACCTAGCTGAGTTTTCTCCCCAGGATTTTTGAATTAGAACTAAAAAAGTGATTATCCCTCTGTCTGGGTAAAAGTTATAAAAGCTAAAAAATCAAGGGCAGTCTAGTCTTCTTTGGAAGAACTCAGTGTATACTGATAAGAAGGAAGAAAGCTACCATTTAGGGAAACAGAGGCAAGATGGAGAAGAGAATCCCTGGTACGGGGAGTCTTCACTCTCCTGACAGGACTTCTTTAAGCTCAGTTACATCTCAACCCTTTTGAATATTGGCATTTTCCATTGCTTTTGGTTTCCTGAGATACACAGCTACATTTATAACACACTTAAATTTTTACTTAAATAAGTTTGAGTTGGGTATATTACTTATAACTGAAAGTCCTAGGTCTAAAAAGGAAACCTCATGGCCCTCCCTGCCCAAGTGGCTGCTACAGTACCTCAGTTCCATGCCTTCTCACATGAAAAGTCTTTCTGTCAGTTTACATGGGCCCTCGGGCCCATCAGAAGAGGCACACCCAAAATTTGAGCAAGAAAATGTAGGCAAAAGATCAAGCTGATGAGATATTTTTCTGACTTGATTAGAGAATTACTGTAAGTTTTCCTAATGTAAAGTATGACATACAGATTCTGAGAAACAAAATGGAATTGAAATGTCTTATGAAGGACATACATTTTTATCTACTGAAGAATTGATGTTTATATCCACATACACTGTTCATTCTACCAAATTTTTCTGCCTTCATGTAGCTTTGCCTTGAAATACAGAACATGTAGCTTACAAGGATAATAACTAGGGAAGTTAAGAGATTTGTGACACCCATATAAACATGCTTTATCTGGCTTATTTCTCAAGAAGCAGATTGATACTTCTTGGATCAATGGAAAATGGGATTCTAATGTGTGTAATGGCAGTCCTTTTCCCTGAAAAGACAGTAAGCTACCACTCTGGTTTTAAGTTTTGACCAACATCAAGACCACTGGAGAACTCTTTGGAATAGGAAAAAGAACCAATGCCAGACCTCCCATAACATCCTAATATATAAAAAGTCAGGTTCCATAACATCCAAAATGATCGAAGTCTCGACCGACCAGAAGTCAGTGCTGGGTTGCTGTGGAGACCTTGCACTGACTGCGGTGGCTGTGGGAGCCTGGACCCAGCACCGACTGAAGAGGGAGCTGCGGATCAGGCCCCAAGAGAGGCCTGGAGAGAGAAGCAGGGTCTGATCCTCTCTGAAAGCTGTTGATTAGCACCTACCTCTCTAATCCAGTCCCGTTGATAGACCCCAAGAAACAAACCAATCAGAACCAAATCTGGGTGAAGTGCCAGGAGCTAATGGTTGCCTAGGAGGCAGAGCTTTTGATGCTGACTGGCATAGAAACCGACCAATTAGAACCTAATCTTGGTGAACTGCAAAAGCAGAACCTAAGGTGAGGGCTGATGAGGGATTTTAATGGCAGTAGCTGTTTGGTATAACGTGTAAGAAAGCAGTTCAATTTTTTAATGACTGGTTTGGCAGTATAGTGCATATGGATGGCTATCAGTCCAGATATAGGGATTATGTATTTTTGTTTGGCAAGAGCATCTTCTCCTGAGGAAAAAGGCTTTTCTCACCCACTTAAGCAATCCTATCCTATATAATCTATCTATACTACTAAAAGGGTAATATGCTAATTAGACTGGGTCAATGGGCCATCTTCTGGACATCTGACTTCCTTCCAGACAAAGCCATGGTGGTGAGGGCCAAGGCAGAGGCCATTAGGGGCAATCAGGCTGGCAGGGGAGGGCAGTTGGGGGTGAGATCAGGTTGGCAAGGGAGGGCAGTTAGGGACGATCAGGCAGGCAGACAGAGAGATTAGGGCAATCAGGCAGGCAAGCAGATGAGTGGTTAGGAGCCAGCAGTCCCAGATTGGGAGAGGTTTGTCCAACCGACAGTTTAGGCCCAATCCCACAGGTGGTTGGACATCCCCCCAGGGATCCCCGATTGGAGAGGGTGCAGGCTGGGCTGAAGGAACCTCCCTTCCATGCACAAATTTTGTGCACTGGGCCACTAGTCTATATAATAAAACTCCAGTGGTCCTGACACTGTAACAATCAAAGGCTGGTCACCAGGAGGCTGTGTGCATGGCGAGGTAGAAGTGCGTGGGTGGGATCACATGATTTTGCATGCTGGGCTTCTAGTTTTAGTATAAACTATATGGCAGCCCTAGTGTTTTGTTTCTCAAAGTTGCTACTTCTGAAAGTAAAATGAGTTTGATTTTAACTAGCACGTATAGGAAAATGTTAAGTTGGATATTTATTTTGTTAATACTATCTAATAAAAGAGTAATATGCAAATTGACCACCACTCCAACACACAAGATGGCTGCCCCCATGTGGTCAAAGATGGCCACCACAAGATGACTGGCAGAGGAGGGCAGTTGGGGGGACCAGGCCTGCTGGGGAGGGTAGTTGGGGGGATCAGGCCTGCAGGGGAGGGCAGTTGTGGGGGGACCAGGCCTGCTGGGGAGGGTAGTTGGGGGGGGGGACCCAGGCCTGTAGGGAAGGACAGTTAGGGGTGACCAGACCAGCAGAGGCCAGCAGTTATGGGTAATCAGGCCATCTGGGGAGCAGTTAGGTGTCGTTCAGGCTGGCAATGGAGTGGTTAGGGGATGATCAGGCTGGCAGGCAGAAGCTGTTAAGGGCAATCAGGCAAAGGCAGGTGAGTGGTCAGGAGCCAGCAGTCCTGGATTGTGAGAGGGAATTCCAACAGCTTGTTTAGGCCCTATAGGATCATGCCTAAATAGGCTGTTGGATATCCCTCAAGAGGTCCCAAATTGGAGAGGGTTCAGGCTAGCCTGAGGGACACCCTCTACCCCGTGCATGAATTTCATGCACCAGGCCTCTAATATTGTTATAAGTAAAAATAGTCAAAATTTGTTGAATGCTTACCACGTACTAGCCACTCTGTTAAGGATAAATATTCGAAGGCATATGTACATATTTTAATCTCATTCAACTCCCACAACAAGCCCTTGAAGTAGATATAACTTCATTGATCATTTTGCAGGGGAGGCTATTATCATATCACTGCCAAATAGGATACAGTGACTCAAATCAAGTTCCATTGTACTCAGTCTATGCTCTTGATCACTGGGATATACTGTATTGCAGTTTTTCTTGAAATAAAGCTACTTTTATCAACACTTTTAGAAAGTTACTTCTGTTGCAAAAGTGTTTTGACATTTCTTATTTTAGGAGGAAGCAGAAATGACAAATAAAAATCAGGTTTCTATTCCATTTCATTCAATTCTGTTCTAAAGTAATGTGAAACACTATATATATATAACTAAATTTGGGCTGAGATGAACAAGATCATTTTTTTGGTGAAAGCTTTGGGGTTGTTGATTAAATATTTTCTAGTTGGATCAGAATGAGAAAAAAGAGTACACCTTAGGATAAACCTTCTTCCCCTCTAGGATTAAATTTTGCCTTTAAGAGGCACACCAGGATAAGAGAAAGAGAAAGGATTAAGAGAAAGAGAATGCTTTAGTAATGTGATAAAACGCTGAAATACTAATATTAAATATTAAAATAAAATATTTTATCCAAAAAGTCAGTGGTGAGCTCTATTGGTTGCTCACCCAACAGATACACCTCCAACCCCATCTTTTTCCCTGCGTGCAAATGTGGGCATTCATCATCCCCTATGCTGGGAAGAAACCCCTTCTGTTGGGAAGAAAGCCCTAGTCCAGGGGATGAAGCAGAATTCTTCAAGCCAATCATGGCGGTCCCATTCTTTGCTAGTGGAACCTATTGCATGCATGGCATATGACCCAAACCTAGCCCATGAAACCTGGGGGAGGAATGTATGCTAGAAGTCGTGGATTTTCATACTCAGGATAGAGGAACATGGGAAGAAAGTCTATCTTCTTTTCAAGATGTTGTCCTAGCTCCACAAGGTGCCTGTGTCCTGTGTCTAGCTGATATACCATTACCCACAAGCTGGGGATGGCCAGCAGAAAGATGGAAAGGACCTGGATCTTGAAGAATGAATTAACCCATCATGACATTCTACCTCCAAATATATAATTATGTGCAATTAAAAAATAAATATTTACTACTTGAGCTTTCAACTCTATCTTCTATTAACCTACAGCTAAAAATATTCTGATACAAACAGCCCTTAACACCCCATTTTTGAAAAAGTCTTAAGTGGTAATTCTTAAATCATAATTACATCAAAGATAGTTATTAACTGTTAAACAGAGCTTTAGAAGAAGGCTGTGAGAACCATTTTAAAAAGTGGAATTAGATGATTTCTTTGAGGAGCCCATCACACACTAAAATCCTGTCCCATCAGGATGGTTTCCTGGGAGAGAATCCCATTCCACAGATGGAATGTGGAGAAGCTTGTAAGCGAACACGAGGATGGGGTTTCAGATCTCTAAAGCCATTAGATCACGATGGTTCATATACTAATGAGAGTTGTTGTTCAGAAACTTAAGTAGACAAAGAGTACTACTATATTGGATCACATTTGTTTTTAATTTATAGTAAAAACAGATTCTGTATTACTTTGTACCTCTATAAAATGTAGATCAAAACTGCACTGCACATGTTCTCAAAGACACAGCTCGCACACAGCTTATTTGAGATAAATATTGGTGCCAAACCCCACAACATAATTTTACCCCTCATTTCCCCCATACCCACTTTACAGTGTGAAGCTATTTAACAGATTGGGTGGCTCCAAGATTATGGACCCACCAATGAAAAGATGTTGATTGTACGATGCAAGGAAATGTGGAATTTCCTTTGAGTTTGTGTCCCATCTTGGTGGTTCATTTACAGCCACGCAAACCCTCAAAGAAGCCTTCCTGCTGTCTCTCATTAGTAGGCTCTGCTTTTAGGTTACTTTGTTTAAGGTCCACATTTTAGGCGTCCAAAGAGACTAGACATATTCTTTTAAAAAATATATATAATTGATATTTTACAGAGAGGAAGGGAGAGAAATAGAGAGCTAGAAATGTCAATGAGAGAGAAACATCGACCAGCTGCCTCCTGCACACCCCCTACCAGGGATGTTCCCGCAACCAAGGTACATGCCCTTGACCAGAATCAAACCCGGGACCCTTCAGTCCGCAGACCGACACTCTACCACTGAGCCAAACCGGTTTCAGTGCTAGACATATTCTTAATTAAACATCTTGTACCTGACAACATCTTCAGTCCACTGGATGGCTGAATAAATAGTTATTTGCTTTAAGTCAACTACTGAAATCTGAAGACTTTGTGGTGAATAGTGAGTAGACAGAAGAGTAAAAATTGGACTCAGGTACAGAAACCAAAAAGCAGCGGGAAAATCACATGTGCTGCCTGCCCCTCCTTCCTCTCCTCTGAGTTGGTTTTGCTGTCATTTCCCTAATTCAGTGTGTAGGAAAAGTTTGTTTGGAAGTCATTTGTACTGTAGAGTTGGACCGCTCCTCCAGGCAGGCTGGGAAATTTCTGAATCTGCTGGGCTAGTCAGCAGGGTGCTGGTGTTAGGAGCAACAAGATGGAATCTTTTCTTCAGAGCAGCCCCACGGAGGAAGGGAAACTTGCTGCTTCACAATGACCTTCAGAGGGAGTCAGACCCTGTTGCTCATCAGAAAGCTAATAAAACTCAACTGATAGATCCCTGAGGAATGAGTATAAAGAAACCATGGATAAATTGTCTTCCCATCTAAGAGAGGAGAAGATCAATGTACAAATCTGTTGCCCGTGGAAACCGAGGCTTTCCCTGGTTGTTGGAGAAGAAGGGCTTTCGGGCCCAAACTGCTTCGATTCATAATGTAGGTCCAGCAACCATCACACTGAGTGCCAGGATTGAGATGCACATCATCCAACCATGCAAAGGCCAATTAAAGAAATGATTTCCAAGTGGCAAAGCCATTTTCCAAGCCACCTGCAGCACACTCACATGCAGCCTGAGAGGATGCTTTCACCTGGATCCCACGTCTTTGCCAAAAGCCTGGCATTCAGCAAGCGTCCAGAGCAGCAATAATACTCACCGGTGAAGCATGAAATAGGAGCGACAGGGAAAGTGACACCAGATCTCCGGTGGGGAAATTGGAAAGCATTAACACGTCTGTGTACCTAACAGAGCACAATTACTACATTTTATTTTGTTTCAACAGTCAGGACCTAAATGAACATCACCATTCAGTTCTGTTCTGGGCAATGATCCAAGCTCATCTTGGTACAGTTGATTCTGAAGCCTTACAGTCAATCATATCTCCACAATTTGTTCTTTTTTCAGTCTTCAGGCATCCTCCTGATTTCCATTTCTTGTTTGGAAGCCTTGAGTCATCTGTTCTGGCAACATGACCAACCCAAATCAGTCATTTTCTCCAAATTACATTGAAATAGGGATCGTGCTAGTTTGTTTTCTTCCTCTTTTCTTTCACATAATTTTCTCTTTAAGGATCTCTTAATACAAAGCTGATTGAAGGCATACAATATCCTCTTTCTTTTGCTGTTGTCAAATCCAAGTTTCTTACCCACACGCTGTAGCTCTGTAATTAAAACAGTGAGGGTGGCTCTCAGCCCTGGGTTATGAGTGCAAGGTTGCCATTGCTTCGTGGATTATGTATCCCAGGGCAGAATTCTGACCCTGACACCAAACCTTTAGGGCATTATTCTGACATCATTTACACTGATTCACAAAATCCAAATGAAAGAGTGAGGTTTCATGCTCTGTTATTTGAATTATGTAGAATTTGCAATCCAAAACTCAAAATTATATGCATCTTCAGGCCATTTTCATTTAGGTAAAGAAGAGAGGGAAAGCTATACAGTATAGCTTTCAGAGGAGGGAAGAGAACACCTTAAAAAGTGAAACAGATTCTTTTTAAAAGAATCAACTGAACTTCAAGGAAGTGCAATATAACTCAAATTTTAGCTCACATCTATAAGAATAAAAGCATAATATGCTAATTAGACTGGACGTCCTTCCAGATGACCTTCCAGATGAAGCCCGGATTGAGAGGGGAGCCCAGTGTCGGCAGCTGGGGAAGGAAGGCCTACTCTTGCATTTATTTCATGTATCAGGCCTCTAGTTCTAACATAACGAAACCGGTTTGGCCCAGTGGATAGAGCATTGGTCTGCGGACTGAAAGGTCCCGGGTCTGATTCCCGTCAAGGGCATGTACATTGGTTGCGGGCACATCCCCAGTAGGGGGTGTGCAGGATGCAGCTGGTTGATGTTTCTTTCTCATCGATGTTTCTAGCTCTCTATCCTTCTCCCTTCCTCTCTGTGAAAAAATCAATAAAATATATATATTAAAAAAAAAAACTAACAGTTTCCCCTGCTTCAACTCATATCAGATCTTTAGGCACAAAAAATATAGCTATTACTTTTCATTACAGAGAATTAATTGAATTAAATTTGCACATATGGTCCTCAAATGTATTTGCTACCCCAAACCCATACCACTTTCATTATATGCTTATGAAGGAATTCTTTAAAGTTTTCCGGAACACACATGTTTACCTGAACTTTCAGTATGATTTTACTATGACAATTAAACTTTGTTGGTATGTCTAAAATAAACTACAAGTTTGATTTTCTAAGACACACAAAGAAGTAGTGTAGCTGTCAGTATCACTCAGGAGGTAGGTCCATGGCTCCAGTCCCTGGAAAGCTGGCAGGGTCCTCGGTGCACTGAACATGTTGCACAGTTCAGCCCAAGGAAGGCATTAGCGTGATATGAGAACCAGACCCCTCATGGAAAATGCCAAGGAAAGAACAAGCAAAAAAGATATTTGAGAAGCAACTGAAGTAGTACATAATGTGGGTAGAATATGTTGTTAATTGCTCCATTAATCTATAAATGAAGAGACTTATTTATAACTAACTATGCAAAAGTGTATTAATTTTTAGTGACAGCAGATTACCCTGCTTATAAAGGTGAACTCGTTTCACTAGGAAATAAAAATCATAAGAGCAGTCACTCATGTGAATGACTACTATGAAGAAAAGAAAGGAAGGAAGAAAGAAAGGAAGGAAGGAAGAAAGAAAGAAAGAAAGAAAGAAAGAAAGAAAGAAAGAAAGAAAGAAAGAAAGAGACCGGGACTGAATGGAAGCAAGGAAAGGAAAGAGGGAAAGAGAACCTGAGCATACCCTGGCTCGTTGGTTGGAGCATTGTCCGTTGTCCTGATATACTAAGGTCTGGGGTTCCACTCAAAGTCAGGGCACATACAAGAATCAACCAATAAATGTATAGAAGGTTGGAACAACAAATTAATCTCTCTCTCTCTCTCTCTCTCTCTCTCTCTCTCTCTCTCTCTCTCTCTCTCCTTATAGTCTTTCTTGAATCAATTAGAAATAAAAGTACCCTGATAAACAAGTTCCACTGAAGAAAGCCTTTGCTCCATTCTCTCACCAGTCCTCCATTTTAATTTTGTTCTTTTCCCCACAATGAAGTAATCATCATTCATTTATTTACCCATTCATTCAGTATGTCTTGTTCCTAACACTAAGCTAAACACAGTTTTCTAGGGTCAAATGTTGGTTCAGTCTCATTATCTCAAAATCAACTAAGACAAATTTCTCCAAGAATTGTTCTCTGAGATGGCAGACAATAACTTGATATTTTATCTGCCTGCAATACTTGAAAGATGTTGCCCTTCACATTACATTATATTAGCACATAGTAAAACTCAATTAAAGTTACCGTATTTTTCGGACCATAAGACGCACTTTTTCTTCACCAAATATGCAGTCCCCAGGGACACGGAAGGTCCCGGGGGACCCGCTGCCGCTCTGCAACTCGGACCATAAGACGCAGGCACTACTTCTATTCGGACCATAAGACGCAGGCACTTTTTCTCCCACTATTTGGTGAAGAAAAGGTGCGTCTTATGGTCCGAAAAATACGGTATATTAAATATACTTATATTCAAATAAGAAATGTATATATTTATGCATATGTGTACAGGGGTAGGCAAAAGTAGGTTTATAGTTACAAAAATAATTTGTAACAAAGATTTATGTATGCAAAAATAATGCAGATTATGACAATCATAATAGCTTTTAAAAATATATATATTATTGATTTTTTTACAGAGAGGAAGGGAGAAGGAAAGGGATAGAGAGTTAAAAAAAACTGATGAGAAAGAAACATCAATTCAGCTGCCTCCTGCACACTCTACTGGGGATGTGCCCGCAACCAAGGTATATGCCCTTGACCAGAATCGAACCTGAGACCCTTCAGTCCACAGACCAATGCTCTATTTACTGAGCCAAACCAGTTAGGGCACAATAACTTTCTTTAAAAAATATTTTTTATTGATTTCAGAGAGGAAGGGAGAGGAAGATAGAAACATCAATGATGAGAGGGAATCATTGACCGGCTGCTTCCTTCACTCCCCCCATTGGAGATCAAGCCCACAACCCAGACATCTGCACCTGACCGGAATCAAACCCAGGACCCTTCAGACTGCAGGCTGACGCTCTCCACTGAGAAAAATCAGCTAGGTCTTACAATAGCTTTCTTAACTCAAAAGAATGTCACTCACAGCTGTAAAACTACATTTGCCTGCCCCTGTATACACATATTCATACACACGTATGTAAATAGATCCTGTATACAGATTCATACACAGATATGACTCAGTATGTTAATAGTCTGAATGACTTACAATTTTAACTGAACAAAATATCTATTATTCACACGATTACCATATTTAATCCAGGTTATAAATTGGTTATCAATAGCCACTTCTGTTCTTTATCACCACCCTCTGGCATTTAGCATTAATTTGATGCTACCTGTCAGTAAAGGCAATGTGATGTAGTGGGCAGGAGTGTGGGCTGGAACCACACTCTTTGGGTTTAAATTCTGGCTTACCCAGTATGTTAGCTGTTTATCCACCATGAAAAACCACTGGCATAAGAGGTGAACAAATTAATTCTAAAGCATTCCTGCCAGAATAGAGATGTTTGTTTATGCCAGCTCTCTTACAAGTGCTTATGGAAATGAGTTAGTACACTGTTGTAAGTAGCATGACTTAATAGCTTGCCCTAGCTGCAGAGCTAAATATGACTGCAGCTGGGACAGAAAGTCTCAGAATTCAGAGATATCCTTCACCAATGGAAGCTCATCTAAGTGTGTGACCCAGTGCATGAGGAATTCCCACCCTGTTGTGGAATTCTGCTACAACCAATTCATGCATGTTTGAGGTCCACGATGCTGTTCACTAAGTGCACTGAGAGGACAACTCCCAAAGTACACGTCACATTTGGAAATACATTAACTCTGTGGCCGCCAGTTACTACAGTAGGCTCCATATTAATTTCGTGAGGTGCCCCCTGGTGGACTTCCAACAAAACTGAGTCTATTGAGAGAAACTTGAGAAAAAAAAATAGCAATCATTGTGCTAAATGCTTTACAACTATTGTCCCATTCAAACATTCTACTCTTTTCATTTTATAGACAAGAACATGAAGGCCCAGAGAAGTTAAGCAATGTTCTTACTAGTCATGCAGCTAGTAAGCAGTGGAGTAGGGATGAGAACCCAGGTGTATTTGACTTCCAAATCTCCACTCTTGAATGTTGTTTGACTTCTGTGTTCTCAGAGAGAGAGTCAGTCAAGTCCACTGGGAAACATCACTCCA
This sequence comes from Vespertilio murinus, assembly GCA_963924515.1. Classification (NCBI taxonomy): domain Eukaryota; kingdom Metazoa; phylum Chordata; class Mammalia; order Chiroptera; family Vespertilionidae; genus Vespertilio; species Vespertilio murinus. Next base: position 133,797,939 of record OZ004704.1, on the reverse strand, counting down.
CCTCCTGGCTCTAGTGCTCTTTGGGTGACTGTGTCTCCAGTGTTCAAGCCCCAGGTTCCGCTTGGTGTCTGAGAGGGGCTAAAACTCTGTGTTTTGAATGGAGAAACAGCTAGCTGATCCATGGTTTGTAGTCTCTTTGGTCATCCACAGCCCCCTGCACCAGAGTTTTTTAAGAGCCTGAGTTCTTGTTTAACTGATTGAAACACAAGGTAAATGGGTAGTCAGAAAGCTTTCTGGATTTAATATGTCAAAGTCTTTCTTGTACTTCATGGACTTCTGGATATACATTGTTTTCCAGATCACCTTGAAAAAAATTTCCTTCATAGCACATTGCTATCAATGAGTACCTAGGGCCTATTTTTCTACCTAACTCCTGCAGTCAATGCACAAGTGGGATAATTTATGTAGAATTCAATGTATTTGAAAAACAATGCAGTAGATAACCCTAGGAGTTCATTTCTGGACAGTTGTTACCTCTCTCTGGTGATTTCATCCAGTCCTGTTACTTTAATTATCACCCATGTGCTGGTAATTGCCATACATCTCCCGTTGAATGTAATGATTAGCATGTTCAAGGTGAATTCCTGATTCTCCCTCCACAAATTTGTTCCATTCACAATATTCTCCAGATTAATTAACATAAACTCCATCTTCCCCATCACTCAGACCAGAAACTTTGAAAGCATATACTTGAGTTCTTTTATTTGTCTCTGTTACCCTGATCCGAGCCTTATCATTTCTCACGTGAGCCACTGTGATAGCCTCCAAACTAGTTTCCTTACATTCTATTGGAAATGCAGTAACAGAATAGTCCTATTAAAATAAAAAGCGGGTCATGTGACTCCTCTATTCCCAACCTTCCAATATTCTCCATCTCCCTCAAAGTGAAACCAAAGCCCCTTCAAAGGCCCTGGGCAATGTGTTTCCACCATACTGTACTATGCCTCCCACCTCAGCTCCTACCACTCTTTCCGTGGTTCACTCCCCTCCAGCTCCAAAGAACTTCTTGTTCCTTGGACCAGGCACACTCTCACCAGAGTCTTCACACTTGCTGCATCTTGTCTGGGATCCTCTCCTCCACATACCCCCATGGATCACTATTTACTTCTTGCATTCTGTACCAGTGTTACTCTCTCAGTGAGCTTGATCTCACCTTTCTTTTACTTAAAGTTACACACTCTCATCTTGGTACTTCCTGTCCTTTCTGGCTGCTTAATTTTTATTTATAGAATGTTTATCCTCCAAGCAAGCTTTATAGTTTACCTGCTTGTTTTATTTATTCTCAGTTGCTCCCACCAGGATGACAGCTTGATGAGGAAAGAAAAGGACTTTTATTTTTATTTACTGCTGTATCCCAGGGGCTAAATACAGAACCCTTTACATAATTGATGTTCAGTAAATATTTATTGAATAAATGCATGATATTCCCATTGACCCAGTCTGATGGCACTGTGAATAGAAAATTGTACCTGGTATTTTGAACTATTACAAAATCATTCTCTTTCATTTTCCCACCAAATATCAAATCTTCCTGATTTTGTTGGAATCACCTAGACTTCACCAAATGACTATAATCAAGGAAAGCTTGGGATATCTGATCTAGAGAATATGAATAGACTTCAGGAAATGGCAACGAGGAAGTCTAGACTTCATGAGTTATTATCAGCTACCAACCTGTGGTAACAAACAGCATTTTCACCCACCCAGTCAGCTCATCACTTCTCTATACCTGCAGAGCCCAATTCTAGTGTTCACATAGTTGTTCTCTCTAGCTCTGGCACGATTAATTTAATCAGCTGCTCTTATACTCCTGCCCCTAATTGTATGAGACATGAGCATAATTCCTAATTTTAGCCAATGAAACTTGGGGAGCTTTTGATAGAGGTTTTGTTTTTCCTTGCTAAAAATAGGGTTCTTGTGTCTTACCTCCAGTGATGTGAATTTGGTAGGTCTGAGTAGAGGTTCAGGAATTTACATTTTTAACACCTGCTTAGAATTAAGCAGAATTGATGCAGAAGGTCCAGGAACTATATATTGAAAAAATAGAAAAACATACTTCCCTATTAGGTTAATGGCCTAAAGCTGCTCTGACACAGATATCTGTCTGTTAGGATGCAGGCCAGAGTACTCACTCAGTGCCATTATCAGTCAATTCCCCTAGGAACTTCAGGAACTCATCTCGTTTTCCTCTACTCTTTAGCCTAGAGTGCACCCACTTTTTAGCCCAACTTAGGAATTGCAGGTGTGCTCCATACCTCCCATGTGCCCATCTCTGGTCTCCAAAACTACGAAGCTATGGATGAGTCACTGCTGAATGGGGTACCAGGTCACATCCCCCAATACCCTTCAGAGGGACTTTGTTCCTACTTCTTGATTTTCTCTTTGATCTATTGAGGAATAGCATTGAGACATGCCAGAAACAGATTATTATTTATCCACATCTTTTTAGAGGAGATTAATATTTCATTTCACCTCTGTCTATCAAGACTAGCAGAAATATTGGTTGGGGTACTGCATGTTTTGACTGTTTAAACACAAGAATAAAATTTAAATGAGGCCACTTTTCTCATTCTGCGAACAGTCATGCATTTTGCAGAACAGGTACAACAGGAAGTAGCCTCCACTGCAAAGAAGCTGGACCACACCTACGGCAGTTTGAGCTGAAGAATGTAGGAAAATACTTTCCTTATGTTTTATAGAATAAACTAAGGAAGAAGTCAGGTTTCTCTGGGGCTCTGCAGGTGACTGAGGTTTAGAGAAGGAACACTGCATGGGGAGTGTGCCTACAGATTTTGCTTCTAACTTGATTAGTTATTTGAAGAGAAAAAGACCTGCGAATTACCGACTAATTTGTTGTTTACACTTCTCACCAAATCCACTAACTGTTTGGGACTCTTTTGTCCCAAGGAGTTCCATTCCCTTCACATGCAGTCTATATTTTCGTTATCATTTAGTTACAATTTTGGGGACTATTCACTTATCTACCAGCAAGTATTTCTTGAGCTAATATATACCTGGTACTAGTATACCTACTATCCATCCGTTCATCTATCTTATTGGTTCTGTTTCTCTGGAAAACATTGACTAACACACCAGGTCATATTAAAAGTCTAATTCCAGTCCTGTTAAGGAACTGCAAAGTATTTGAAGATAATCATTAAGCCCCATGATGCCTCTTCCTATAACTCGACCCCCATTAATCTACCTTGGAGTCCCTGGACAAAAATCCACACTTAGTGTGGGCTAAGGGCACCGTTAAGCAAGGCCATTATTTCCTTGTTCTAAATGTAATACATGTGGCTACAGATAAATTCAACATTGTTTCATCCACACTATTCTGTTGTGTATATGTGTAATAGGCTCACACACAAGTTTATACAACCATTTCTGTAAACCTACTACTCTTACACTTCCCTAAGGCCATAATAGAAGAAAAGAGAGACGAGTAAGGATAAATATGTTCCAAGTACATTAGTAGGGAAGGAAATAAACTTTAAAGAGGGATGTTTAACATATACAATCTTATTTCATCTTTATTTACAGATGCAGAAGGAAAGATTGTGGGAGCCTAAGTAACTTATCCACATTGACACAGTGAGGAAGGACTTGAGATTGAGTTAATGCCCAGGCCTCTCTGGTCCTAAAGCCTGTGGTCTGTCCAGGGCCCACACCACACAACACACACACTATCAGCACTTAAGATATAAGGTGATGGATGGCATAGAAATATGAGAAAAAGACAGTGCTCAAAAGAGGAAAAAAGGGAGGACGTTATAATATATGGAAAAATTAAAATTTAATAGCAAAGGTATTATTAACTCCATGTTTTTTTGTATGTTTTTCTATGGAATTCAATAATTTTCATAGAAAATTACCAATAGCATAATGTGTGGCAAAGGAGGAATAGTTACATATTTTTCAGGTGAGCTTAGGAGTGAGGAAACAAACAAACAAACAAAAAACAAACCAAATGCACACTCAATATCGATGTTAACTTTAAAATTGATATTTAAGATTAAAACTGTAAATATCAGGAAAATAGTGTAGGAAAATAAATATTTTAAATTAATATAAACTGCTATCTACAATTCTAAACTAAAGAGAAAAAAAGGAAATTAAACGGAAAATTCCATTTAGTCTTGACCCTTAAAAAACTGTGGCCCAAATTGTACCCCCATCCATTATTGTTTCATCCATTATTCTCCCCATCCATTATTGTTTCATATGGAACAATAATGGCTGGGGAGAAAATGCTATCTGACTACATTTTAGAAAAATCTGACACGGAACAGTGTTCATCCAGCCATAGGCATGGAAGTCTCCAATGCATTGAAAAAGGAATAGTGTGATATCTGAGAGGAATTCAGTTACCACCCACCATGAAACCCAACACTGCAGCCAGAAAGTGGGCATTTTCCATGTAGAGCAATCCCATGAACCGCACATGTGCACACATACTAGTGCAGGCATACTTGCATGCATGGTGGTTTAATCCCTCCATCTCTGTCGGTGCCCTGTGGCAACGGGAACTGATCCCTTGGGACCCACACTCCCCATGTGTTCCTGTGGGGCTTGGGGACACGTCCCACAGGGCTGCCAGCAGATGATCCTGGTGACGGCCTCAGAGCCTCTTCTCCTGGAGGCCAGGTGGGTTAGGTGTAGAGGTCTGGCATCCCTACCAGGACGGCAAACGAAACCCTGGGACTCGGGGCTGAAAGTGGATTTCCTGCACGGCTGAGCCAAGCACTTCCAACTATCCAGCCAGATGTTTCTTTACATGGTCCTGGCAGCCATGGCTTGAGAAGGAGCCAGAACCTGGCCTGATTTCTATACTGAAAAGTTTGATGGAATGCTGGGGTTGTGCCATCCCGTAATAAAAGCAGTGGCCCTTCAGATTGGCACACCATTCCCATTTGCCTTGGGAGTCCTTCCACAGGGAACAGGGGCTTGAGTAAAAGTGGGTGTGTCCATCCAACCCATGCCAGGGCCTGGGCGGGGGGAGGAGCAGAGGGGTGGGGGCTGAGGGAAGGTGGACGGAGAAGAAAGGTTCTGAGTGATTGGAAGCTGGTGCCAGATGGAGCTGGAAGACGGCGCTCTGCTGCCTCCCGTGCACATGTGTGGCCACCAGGGGATTGCCTGGCTATGCACGCTGCTTCACATCTGTCAGCTAAATCAAAGATGCATAATTGAAGATGCAAAGTGAGAAACATTACGTGGTTCACAAGGCTCCCTGGAGGATTCCGGATCTGTGATCCAGTGGGGAGATTTTAATGAGAAGTGAGCCTAGCGCTCTCGTCTGTGAGAGGAGATCTCACCCCAGCTGTGTCTAAGGATGTGGAAAACTTCTTTTGCAAAACGGGCAGGCTTTCTTGATTGGCCACTGCCTGCCTGTTTCTCCTGGAACCCTTTGGCCTTCCTCCCAAAAACGTTTCTTTTTTGAAGCCTGGGCGGTTTCTGAGCCCGAGGAAGGCTCCAGAGATGTTGTGGTTGAGGCTTGAGGATAAATGTGTCAAGGAAGGCTGTCTAGATAAAATCATTAACCTGGTAGAATGTCTTAAAACCAAATTTAAACATTTCCAACTGTTTAATCTTAAAAGTAACACATATTCAAGGTAAAATTCAAACAATATCTAAGGATGGAAAAAATGAGCTAAAAATGTAAATAGGATTCTTTGTTTGAGTTCCTTAGATTAGCGTTTCTCAAATGTTCTGTGGTAAAGGAATACTTTTTTCCTTATTTTAAATTCTCATGGGCCCACAGTTTATAAAACACAATACAAATGAATTCTAATACAATTACAAAAAAGCATGCAAAGGCATACAAAATACAAACCCATTAAAAAAAACTTTAAGTTCAACCCATTACACACAGGGATGTAATGGCAATATCAAACTGCTCTACCATTTCTGAACACTCTCCGTTCCTGTACTTATTGTGGACTTCACTTTCACATTCACTTTCTTCTGGAGATTTCCAACCACTTTTATACATATCAAACATATGAACATGTAGTTACATGTTTTTAAACATGAGAAGAACCATACTATACATACTGCTCTATAACCTGCCTTTGTACCTAACATATTTTGACTTCTTTCATATTAGCCCATTCAAGATCTACTTCATTATTCTTTAAACTAATCTCAAAATTTATGAGTATGTAAATGTTTTTTTTTAGGTTTTATTTATAGACAAAATGTGATGGCATGACCTCCAGAAATGGACTAGTAGTGATTTTATATACCTTTTGATACCAGCATTTGTTAGAACTTCTGCTTTGTAAGCAAAAGCAAAATGTTTTGCAGTCCAAAGGTTCTTTTCTTTCAAACCAGCTTGTTAACTTCTCTGAGTGTCACAATGGTGGTACAATGAATGGAACAAGCATTTGTCGCCATGTATAGCATAAGGTACACCCTCCTCTAGGGGAGAGGGCTAGGTACTCACTGCAAGACGGGAGAGAGAGAGATACTTTAATGAACAGGCTTTGCCTTTTCCATGAAGTAACAGAAAGCGCATGCGCAACACTGAATGCCTCAGGGGTCCCACACACCACAGCCACTCAACGAATGGTGAGCTCCTGGTGGCTCAGACCAGAGAGCCAGCATGAAGGGGAGGTCACACTGGTGACTAACCTCAACTTAATGCCCAATTCCTCCCCGGTATTTTTGCTGAAGAAGTGAATTTGGGGCCCTTCATGATTACCTGTGTGATTTCCAACATGACTGTAGGGTTTTAAGTGGCCCATTGTGGGAGCAGTCAGCTTTGTGTGTGTAAACCTCCCTCCCAGGCAGGCAGGTCTAGTCAAGATGAACCTGAGCATTTGGCCCCGGCAGTCCTGCTCCAGGCACCGGGCACAGCCCAAGAGATGGGTGTAGTGTTTCTGATATTTGTATTTTCCACGTCTCCAATGCAGCCAATTATGTCAGGTCTCTGGGCATGCCTGGAAATTCTGGAAAGGATTTGTGTTGAAGACAAAACTGCTCAAGCAGAAAGATGAATTTTCCTTTCTCCCGGATTAGCCAGGTCAAAGGGGAAAGGAGGTTCTAGATTTCTACCGTGACACTCATCAGCCTGGGTTTGGTTAACCCAGGCGGGAGGAAGCCAGTGATAACTCTCACTTGCCTTTCCCGTTGAGAAGAAACAATCTCGGTTACCCCAAAGGCTCGGAGGGCCTGAGCCGCTCTTGTTGCATGAGAACTAGGCACATACTGAGAGGCCGTGTGGGGACCTAACTCCGTGGCCCGGCTGCAAGTTCACAGGCTCCTGACGAGAGCAGCCCTGAGTAGAGGCATCTAGGCTAAACCCAAGTTTGACTTACATGGAGAACAAATGAGTTTTATCAAGGGCTGATTTAGCTTCATGTCTGGAGCCTACATCGTCCACATCACAGGAGGCTCAGGAGAGGTCTGGGCAAAGTACGCAGAGCTGTGTGAGTGTTTTCCTTATTATCTTGTGCTCAGTCTGGGCTCTGAAATGGCACCCTGAGTACCAGCTTTGCCTGCCCCCCGACAGGACTCAGGGTGCAGCATTTCAGCGGTGACCTTCCAGGCCCTGGGGAGCAGCTCCTGCAGGTGGTTTTTTTTTTTTTTTTTTTTTTTTTTTAAACTGTGCAAAGAGCCCTTTGAGTGGAAACCTGCCCCGGCAGGCCTGCCTTACACATCCCTTCAGAAATGTTTTCTTTTCTCCTGAATATACTCTTTTGAGTGGGCACCCTTCCTACTCCCAGCCTATTTATGTGAAAGTAAAGTTGCCATCTAAATCTAGGGGGTGTGCTTTAAAATGTATCCAGTTTCCTCCTCAGAAAACCAAGAGACCCTCTCCCTCTAAAAATCACCCCCATGTCCAAGTTCTTAGGTGCGCATATCGCCGTGGTGACATGGAAATTCGTATTCTTGTCTTTGAACTCCCTGATCTGACTAACCCTCTGCAGACAGGCTCTAAATGTTTTGTGTTGCTGACACAATCCCTTGGTTACAAGCGAGCCCTCACAACCCTCCTGTTCTCTCGCTGCTGTTCAGCCCAAGATGACCTCACTGATGTCTTGCAGAGGAGAAAGGGCAGGATCACAGAATAACTCAGTTAATACCGGCAGGAAAAGATCACCCATGTTCCCCTTTCAGCACAAAGCTCTCATCTCCAGATGATAATGACTAACGCAGTTACAAAAGTAAAACTCTAAGTCCCGACGTCATCTCAGTAAATGACTTGGTGTACATCTTCCCATGTACACTTTCTCTTTGGGTAAGTGAGGCGAGCATCTGGCTGTCTGCTGGCAGCCTGCTAAGGACATGTGTGCCCAGGTGACGTGGGCAGTATAACTCCAGGTGTAGCAAGGGCTGCATCCCTGTGAAGGAGCCTTTTCAGGGCTCCGTTCTGTATCATCACAGGCCATGGCAAAGTCAACCCAGGTCACATTTTACCGCCATGACTACATCATTTACCGCCATAGACCCCATCACTATGTTGATTTGTGAAGCAAGGGAAGAAAAAAGACCTTGTGGATACTAATAACTGGAGATGAGTCTCTACATTTTTTTTTTTTTAAATTGCATGTCTTATGGAAGTAAGGAGAAGCTCGGTCCCTATCAACCAAGGACTCTAAAATTTAGTGGGAGTGAAAAGTTAAAATTAAACACAAAACTAAGCGCCATTCCCTGCCTGTCACAGGGAAGGGACTGCCAGCGTCACACTGGCACACCCAGACTCTGTCTAAACACCCACGATTTTCTGTGCTAAAGGGAATGGATTAGTCAGAGACGTCCGAGCGCAAAAAGCTACCTCATACACACTTTTAAAAAGTGTTTTCATCTTCCCATCTGACTCCCGCACTCATTTCCATATCTCCTATGACAGGGAATGCTGGAGAGTGTCTAGAATACTCTTCAGAAGAATGCCTGGCTCCATCCCAAAGACAGAGGGAAGGAGGAAGGGAGGAAAGATGATCACAGGGGAAGAGAAAGGAAGGAAATAAGAAAGGAAAGGAAAGAGGAGAAAGACAGGAAAATACAAAGAAAAAGGGTATCAAATGGTTTCTGCCTCATTATTATCTTCGTTCTTGCCAAAGTTGCTTGGCAGATTCTTAGAGACTGCAGAGCCTGTTCCTTGAAAACCAACGGGCTGTCTAGACCAGGCTTACAGGCGTCTCTTTAATTACAGCCACAGAGATGTTCCTTTTCCCTTTCATCTCGGGCCTTTGTGGGGCTGGGCGCTGGCCCTCACCATCATCTTCTGAAAAGCTATACGCACCACATCCCCATTCAGTTTGTGCATCCAAACAGAAGCCTCCAAGCATTTTTCTCTTGCTTAGGTTGGCACGGCCGGCCATGGGGTGTGACTTTGCTACTCTCCCTGGTCCTTTATTTCTCCCTTTGAGCACTTATCACATCAGTGTCCTGCTCTGTGCCAGACATGCCTTCACGACGGCATTCACTTCAGACAACTTCCTTGAAGGGGCAACAACTAAGCGCCTCTCTCTAACAAGATGTAAACCAGGAAAATATTGGCTGCTCTCTCTAGAGTTGGCTCATTTTAGAGATGGCCTAATCAAGTTGAGCCTGCTAATGAGCATTTTAAATAATTTGCAACAATTACTGAAATTTTCATGGAGGATCTTAAGATGCATTTTGTAGGTAAAGTAACAAACTAAGAATTGTAACTGACTTCTCGTGGGCCACACAGCAAGTTGGAAAACAGCCAGCTGAAGAGCTCAGTACACAAATCACTTTTCAGGTCTCCTGACATTATATTTGTTTAGAAGCAATTTAGAATTAAAATGAGTCCTGGCCAGTGTGGCTCAGTTGGTTGAATGTCATCCCATGCACTGACAGGTCACTGGTTCAATTTGCAGTCAGGGCACATGCCTGGGTTGAGGGCTGGATCCCCAATAGGGGGCGTGCAGGAGACAGAGGATTGATGATTCTCTAACCCGTGTTTCTCTTTTCCTTCCCCTCTCTCTGTCTCTCTAAAAAATCAGTAAAAACACGTATTAAAAAATTAAAATGGGATTCATTTGTGAGAATAAAAAATAATACATAAAAATGTGAGTCATTATGGGTTTTTGTAAGCTTTGATCATATTATCAAACTACAGAGATATATAAATTGATGCATAACAGACAGGGTGACTTTAAGGACATAATGGAGTCTGGTTATTGGGTGCTAATTATTAATCTTTTATATATGATATCTGGGATAAATTTTAGCTTTTGTTCTTTTTTCCTTCCTTCTTCCAGATTTTTGTTTATGTTATTGCTTAAAAGTGGGGTATAGACAAGAGAGGAGGAAATGTATAGCTCAAACTTGCTCCTTTTTAGTGTCAAAATCTTTCAAAATATAGGTAGCTATGAGGGATTATTGGTAGATTTCAATAAAAAAGGTATCATGCAGTGATCAACTTAGTTAAGGCAATGCCCCCAAGACTAGTTAGCCCTCTTTCAGAACTGAGCTGCTCTCTCCTCTAGTGATCATACAGACTGGGTCTGTCAGGTATTCAGAAATCTCAGCAGTGATATTAATCCTATCAATACCAATTCATATTGGGATACTTAAGCCATATTAGGCACAGAGTTAGTTATTTTACACATTATGTCTTCTAATATTCATGTTAATCCTGAGGAAGATTTTCTTAATTTCATTTTTCCTTATGAGGAAACCGAGAGCTCAGTAACAGTGTCAGCAAGAGGGGAGAGGCAGCTCCAGGTCAGGTTGCTGTTTTTCATTGAGATCACTCTCCTGGCCCAGCCCTCCATGGAAACTGTGTCTGCCTCTAGGAAAGGCAGCTAGGAGATTTGTCCAAAGGCATGCGGTTAGAAAGAATTTGAAACTAAGTGTGTAACAGCAGAATTATGGGTACTTAGAAACTCAGACTTCCCTGAAAATAGCAAATTTACCTGGCTTGAAAATATATACTGCAATCCACTCTAGTATAAAGAGGTCATTAAGCATTTAATCTAGAATTGAATCCTAATTTAATTCCTAGCCCTGTGACTTAGTTGTTGTGTAACCTTGGACATGGATACCTCTGAGCTTTAGTTTCTTCATCTGTAAAATGGGACTTTATGCCAGTCTCTTTGAGTTGGTGTGGTGCATAGTAAGCCATTGATAAATGTTAGTATTACTGTACTCTGTAGCACAGGTTTAAGAACGTCTCATTGAATTAATCCAACATATTTATTCAAATAATTAGCAAAAAACCCCCAGCAAGTTACCTAAGTTACATAGATCCTGGTAGTTAGTTATATGGATGCATGAGCTTACAAATATTGTAAGAAGGTAAACATCATGTCATACTTATCTTTCTCAAGCTTAAATGAGTCTGCCAAACCATGCAAAGCAAAAAAAGTAGATCTTGGAATTTCAAAAATTAACATTGCAATTTTATAAAACAAGTGAAACATGCTAATTAAATTACAGTCAATGTAGACTTCCAAACACCAAATGAAAAATAGCGACGCTGATTCTGGGGTGTGACTGAATTAGTGCTACTGAGGTCCAGACCTGGACTTTTCTCTGGAAGGATTTAGAGAGAACAGTCATTCGTTTATTTGTGCATTCATTCAATCATTCTCTCTTTTGTTCACGTAACAAATATTTGTCAGGTGTTGCTAGGCTGTGCTTGGGTGGTGAGAACCATTTGTCATTTAGTCACTCTGCCACTGGAGGTGACACCAGAGAGAATCTTGAGCTGCTAGTGCTGGGTAAGAAATGTTCGCAGCAAGTACCATACAACTTAACTCACATGTAGAATTTAATGAACAAACTGGAATACCAAGCGAAATAGGCACAGACTCATAGATAGAGAGCAGGCAGTCAACTCTGGTGTTATGGTTGGCGGGGAGAGGGGGCGGGATTTTTGGAAAGATGTGGAGGAATTGAGCGAAAAAGAGAAAAAGAGAACTCATCGACATGGACAACAGTGTGGTGATTGTGGGGGAAAGGGAGTAGGTGGAGGTAGAAGAGGGCATAGAAGGGATACATATTGATGAAAATAAATAAATTTAAAAATTTAAAAAGAAATGCTCACTGGACCATCTCAGGTGTTTGAGTGGGGGTGGTAAGCTTGAAATAGATGTTCACGGTTGGGGGGTGGGGATCCCTGCTTGTTTCAAAGTGGTGCTCATGTAGGAGCCAGACACATTGGTAAGACAGAAAAAGCAGCCCCAACAGTCCATTACTATAGACGCTGTGTATCCTCCCAGGACAAATTCATCCCTAGGGTGGAGCCATCTAGGAGCCTTCACTTGGCCCAGTAGCAATGCCTCTGCCCTGGTCAGATTGCGGCCTGTCATTGAGATTGCTTCCTTGGCTCAGACCCCAGTAGCAACTGGGTTTGAGTGCTGGAGGACTCCTAGGAAAAACAGTAACAATGGAGAATAAAAGTCCAGGAAGAGTGGTTTTCATTTACAATCTCTATGAGATATTAAAGCACAAGATGCATTGCTTGGAGACCAAGGTAATAGTAGTTCTCCTCTCTCTCTCTCTCTCTCTCTCTCTCTCTCTCTCTCTCTTTCTCTCTCTCTCTCTCTCTCTCTCTCTCTCTCTCTCACACACACACACACACACACACACACACTGGCACAGTACACAGCATGGCTTTGATGTATTTGGAGCTAAGACAGTTCAGCCAGTGAGACTATGACATTCACAGTAAGGGTACGGTATATCCCAAAAGCATTGCTTTGAGGGCAGGCCCCCTAGCAGGGTCTGGGACAAAGCATCCCGTATGGCTTCAGATGGTACAGGAGCCCTTCTGCACAGGGGGACCCTCTGAGCAGACTTCTGGATCTAGTTGAATAGGAGGGTCTGTGTCCCTTCTCTTTAAAGCTGTGTGTGCTCTGAGACTATTGTGATCCATAGAATCTGGTAGGAGTGATGCTGGGCCAGTTTTGGGGCCTAGGCCTTCTGCAAGTAGAACTTCCACTTCTTTTTTGAAATGCTTGCTCCTGGTGCTCTGAACTGCCATGTAGTCATCATGCTCTGAAAAGCCCAGGCCCTGGGGGACGAAACTCCACATGGAGAGAGCTAAATGCTGAGGAGCCCTGAAGCACCAGACGTGGGTGCAGAGACCATCTTGGAAAGGATCATCTGGCTCCAGCTGCCCCAGCTGACCACGTGGAGTAGAGAGGAAGCACCCTGCACATCCTCCCCAAATTCCAGACCAACAACGGGTAAACAGTTGTTTCAAACCCCAGTGTTTTGGGGGTAGTTTGTTACACAGCAGAAGATTACTAGAACTGGAGGTCTGAAGAAAATTACAAGTACCAATGATCTAGCTGATGGGTGTGAGAAAGTAGGAACCAACGTTGTTTGTCACTGTTTACTGTTTTGTTTCCAGTCTGCTGTAGCCTGAAAAACTCAAATTATGCTAGGAAAGATGGAGAATTAAAATAGGAAGAAGAAGTTACATACTACACTGTTTGACTTTTCCTTCTGTGTTTTGTTTTTTGCCCCCCCCTCCCCGTAATAGCCCCCAGCTTCTCTTGTGTATCCCTTTCCTATGGTATCCCCCAAACATGTGTGTTTGGAAGAATTTGTCCTTGGATTTTCACCTTCTCTCGGACATAATTTACTCTCTTCAACTTTAACTCCTCCTCTGTACAGATGGCACTACTCAACAGACAATGCATAAATCCCAAGTCTCTCCTAGCCCATAGCTTCTCACTCTCGAATGCCTGCTTGGTACCTCTTGGAACTGGAAACTGTCTTCCTGAGAACTGAGATTCAGCATACCCGAAATCAAACTCTCCTCCCACACAGTCAGACCAAATTTCCTTATCTCTAAGCCAGGACCCTGGATTGCTGTGAGGATGACAGGAGATAACTCGCACAATGTATCCAGCACAAGGGGTAGTACCCACAGGTATCTAGGAACCAGAATTGGTATCTCCAACATGCCAGTACTGTGGGATGACATTTATGTTCCTAATGACACAGCTATCACTTATATAGTTGTACATATAAAAAATCAGGACATAGCATCAAGCATGTTGGAGACACTCAAATATTAGTTCTTTCTTTTATCTTACCCAAGCTTTCGTTCTAATTTCATTCTATTTCATAGTCAGTAATTATTGTGCTTGTTAATTATTTTGTGGACATCATATTTCTAGATTAGGGATTTTAAAAAGCTATCTGGTAGCTCTGGTGTTTTGTAAAATGGCTTTTATATAGGAAGTGCTAACAAAATAAAATGGAGTTGGAAGAGCAATGCCACCACATTGCATTCTAGCCAAAGAAAAGTTCTATACATGTGGGTGAATCTGCATCAACCACCCAAGAGGGAATCCTGACTATCTGGTCTGGTCTAACTCAGGGTGGTATCATGAGTACCTCTTCTTGGAATGGACAGTAGATAGTGGTATTACAGTTTATCTTGGAGAGAGGCCATGAAGATCAAGCCTATAAATTCTGAGTGGTACATTGGAAAAGTGAGTATAAAAGTAAAAAGTGAGAATCTGAAGCTAGTTATTTTAGAGGAAAAAGGAACCATCAAATCTTGAAAAGTTGGAGTGAGTCAAACACGCCAAGGATAAAGTGAGCAAATTCCAGGACTGCACTTACTCACTTCTCATAGTGAATGGGCTTTCCCCTAATCCATTATGCTAATGCATGTGCCACATTTTATGAGGCCAAGGTGAAAACTAATCAGGCTCTATTGTAACTAAGCCTGTTTAGCTGACACATGACACCCCAGTGGATTTCTAGCCCAGCACATCAAGCTCGCTGGTATCTGCTGAGAGGTGATGAATAGTGAGGTAATCACCAAGGCTTGTCTCACAGGGCACTTTGTGGGGAGGAGACAAAACAGGCCTGGGATCTGAGCTTTAACCCTTTGCCACTGGACATTGGCACTGCAGACGCTGCTGAGGTGGGGCTGCTGCAATCCTGACACACACTGAGGCCCACTCCTGTGGCACCGCTTCAGTGAGTTCTGCAATGTGGAAAAATGTGGCTGCCTGCAGAACTCTACTCACAGAATATTAGGGATTTCAATTGGTTGTTCACTATCTCTGGCCCTGAAATCACCCACAGACAACAATAGCCTTTGGCTTCCGAGCATTTGAGATGGGCCTTGCATCTTCAGCATAGAGAAGGAGGGGCCCAGTAGCTTGCTCACGTAGGGACAGTAGTGGAAGGAGGCCAGCTGGAGTGCGAGAGCAAGCAAGCGAGAGACACAGAGTCAGTGTCAGTGTCAGTGTCAAAACGAACAAGGAGCGAACCAACAGTATCTACTTTCTATTAGTGCTACAGCCTTAAGACACAAAGAAAAAAACCCATATCAGTGTGCTATGCTGACAAGGATTTGAGTTTAATTACTTATTATTTTTAATACAATACTTTTTATAATTATTTTAATGGCTCATTTAAAAAAATAGTAGCAGTTCATGTCTCATTATGATTCCAGTGTCATCCCTTCTGATTCACCCCACTTTCTAGCTGTGGCTAGAGTATCCCCGCTACATCTGGAGTCCTTATGGCGGTGGCAATAAGACATAAATTGCTTTGTGCTGACTGAAAGCTGCTTTCAGACAGACCTGGGTTCAAATCTCCCCAGATTCTACCACAATGGTTACTTAACTGCTCTAAATCTGAGCTTCCATGTCTGTAAAGTGAGATGGTAATAGAAGGCATACTTTAGGGTTGTTTAGGAAATAAAATGGGTAATGAAGGCACAAGGCTAAAATGATGCCTGGCTAATTTCCCCTTGAACGATAGCTGCTACTATTATTACTCAAGGTGATAAGAGGCCATGTGCGACACTGTCTTCCTTCTGTGCTGCCTTCACATGGCAATATGATGTCGCTTGACTCAATGTCACATGTTACTGTTGCAGCTGCAAACATAGATGACAGGTTTTTCATTAAAATGTCTATGAATTTTAATGGCACCTTTTTTGGAAGTGAGGCTCTTCTCTTGGTCATGCAACTCGAGTTTCTTTGTCTTTTTTAATATCTTGGTACTTTTGAACATTTTTTTTATCATGTTTTGAACAATTACAACTTTTTTCTTTCTTTGGGAATTGGCAGGGCAGTTATATGTTATCCTTCTCCCTTCAATATTCTCATGAATGGAAGAGCTCGTTTTTGAAAGAGTTTGTTTTTTTGTGTTTTTTCCCCCAAAACCACTTTATTGAAGTACGATTGGCATACAGAAACTTGATGTACACAACATGGTAAGTTTAGGGACATGTGTATACCTGTGAAATCATCCCACAATCTATGCCATAAACATACCCACCACCTCCATGAGTTTCTTCCCGCCTTCTTTACTTTTTTGTTTTTTAAGAGTTCTCAATAGCCTTTCAGGTATTACTGCTTTTAAAACTGTGTATATTTTGAAGGTCATTCATAATTTAGAATTTTTTATCTATCAACATTGGAAAAAGATTTAAAATAAAATACTAGTGATTACAAAACAGTTGCATTTCTAAAAATCTCAAGGAGAATATGCTCTTATCACATTATTTCCATATTATCCAAATGCTGAACAAAGTAATTTATCTTTGGATGACTCATGTTTACATATTTCCTCTCCCATGGGTATACACTTTCCTTAGTTGCTTAAAATTCTTTTTAAAATATGTAGACCCATATTTTCCCTACAAAAATAGAACTCATGACAAGGAACTGAAGAAATCTCAGAATATGAAACCTCAAGAGGCAACAAAATACTCAAATTGTTGTGTCATATCTGCTTTTATATTTCTTTAATTAACACTTCTTACTCACACACTTCTGGGCGAGCATTGCTCTCCAGCTTATTTTGTGGAGCACCCAGAGAGGGCCTGGCATGGCGCCTTGTTTGAGGAATGAACAAGCTGTATTTCCTGTCAGGTCAGAGACTGTAGAGTCCGAACCCAGCAGCCACGTCTGCGGAGAGCCGTCTAGGATCCATCCCCATCCAAGTCAAGGGCTCCGGTCTAGACAGAGCTTGTCTCTGAGACTGGAACCTGAAGGAGAGCCTGCTTTGGTTTATATCTATTTCAGAAAGCATTACACTATGTACACACAACATTTGCTGTTGATTATTTATGATTTCTAGAAAACGTTAGGCATCATACTCTTGGTGAGGCATATAATCCCCTATTATAACTGTTACTAGGAGGAAATCAGAGTTGACTTACGTCTTTCTTACTTACATTGCCTTAATGGGAACATAGGTAGATTTAGAGGCTGCCTCTACGTCCCTTTGCCACATGTAATTATGTTATATGTATATTCAGTCTAAGAAAGTTTGCTGACTATTTCCTATCATTCTCGTAACCCTCTTGACTTCCTGCACATCTGTTTTATTTAGATGTTGAGCTTATACTCGATGTCCACCTTACACCCTCATGTAACACTAGTCCATCTCTTCTCCTTATGGATGGAGTCTTCATGGAGAGGCCCCTCCCTGGGACCGGGTCTCAGGTGCAGCATTCTGACTCCACAGTGAGTAACTGAGAAGTCAACATTCCACGGCGGTAAGCAGCGGGTGAAGATGTAGGTTTTCGAGAATAATATCTTGTTAGCTCAAGTTTTGTTATCCGATAGCCCATCCATCTGGTCCTCAGCTTGATTGTTGTATTTAAATCTTTGATATGCTTTAAAAATTATTGCCTGATAATCCCCTTAGTTTGTGAATCTCAGCTTTCCTCAAGTACTGTAGGTGTCTTACCAAAACAAAAATACTACAACTAAAAAAAAAAAGATACAATATAAATCATTGATTTAATCTTATTTTTGTAATTGTCATTTTTGGATGATAGCCAAGAATGAATTTTTCTGATGTGGCTTATGATGCAAAGTACAACTCCCTCCATTGTTATCAGAACAAAGATGACTTACTTTGAATGGCTCAAGGTATGTCAGCACAGCTGGTCCAATAGCTTGAGCGGCAATGAGACACACTGCCCCAGAAGAGCTGGGTTCAGGGGTGCCCTGAGGACTCAGAGGCTGTCCTGCAAAAAGCCCAGAGATCGTACTACGTCTGTTCCTCACTGAGAACAGAAACCTGTGGTCTCTAGAGGAGCTTCTCCCTTGAGGAACCCAGAACTACACATAGCCTTTCAGAGTTCCCAGGCAAGCAAAAATTCAAAGAAGTTATTTTGGGGAGGTCTTATATAAAGCTCCCAATTTTTAATCTTGTCAAGTAAGAACCCTTAAAAAAATAAAAAGAAACCCACCTATCAGCTACTAGCACCATCAGTTTATTAAAAGCACATTTTAACATAAAATGTTAATACACTATATATCCAATTAAATACATATGAAAACTGTCTTCTGATTTTGTAGTGAGTCAGAGAATGTTTGTTAAACCTTTGAGTATGCAGATATTTAAACATCATGGTGTTTGGGTCCACTGGCCTCACCCCAGTTTGATAAGTGCTGATTACTGATGCTCAGAAGTCTGGCCTCACCAGCTATATGAGGAGGGGCACCATTTTCTTTTTCTTTCTTTTTTTAAAATACATATAATTTTATTGCTTTCAGAGAGGAAGTGAGCGTGAGAGAGAGATAAAAACATCAACGATGAAAGAGAATCATTGATTGGCTGCCTCTTGCGAGCATGTGCCCTTGACTGAAATAGAACCAGGAACTCTTCAGTCCGCATGCCGAAGAAGCTCTATCCAGTGAGCCACATGGGCGAGGGGCACCATTTTCATCTGGGCCAAATGATGGGACAGCTCACTAAACCTGTTTCCACATCCCCAGAGTGTGCCTCTTTGGGGCCACAGAACAGATGCATGGGCTCCTTCAGGAGCCAGTCATGCTACTGGGAGAGGCCTCGCTTCACAGCGTCACAGAGAACCCTGGCAGCACAGGCACTCAGCAGCCATATTTCAACTGTATCAGAACCTAAGCAAGGAAAATGTTTCAGCATTTCAAAATCTCACCCAGACCCTCCAAACTACATGTTTGGAAATCCTTGACATTTGCAAGGTACAAATCATGAGACATAAAAAATAAAATTACCAAACCTTTGAATATGCAGATATTTAAACAGGCTCCTCACTTTTTAAAGAATTAGTTTGTTGTTGTTTTTGAGACGTACGCATTTCCAAAACATATCATCATTTAAAACCAAGCAAATATTTCTAAAGAGTTACCTATTTTATCTTTCATATGATGACAATTTTTCTTTTTCACAGAAGCCAAGCTTTAATCACCAAGTTACTGCCTACGTCAGGAGCAGAGAACAAAAAAATCTGATTGGAGAGGGATGCTGAGTGGCTGACGAGGCTAACTCACTAGCTCCTCAATCATTCCCTAATGCTAGCTTCAAAGTACATGTGATTCAAATTTGAACCTCAGCAAAACTGCCAATTAACACATCACAAACCTTCATGGTCGATTGCAAATATTCAAAACCTAGAGTGTTAAATCTGCGAATACCAGGGTCTCCTGCATAGCTCTCTGGCAGCTCGGTGTTACATAATTTAGGGTGCGAAACCCGCACTGCTGTTGGGAATGGTAACAATCACTAGCTTACATCTTTGTTTGCTGCAATTCAAAGTACACTGAAATAAAAGCAAAAGATATTTTTAGAAAGGAACAAACCAATTGCCAGGAGTATCTCTTGTTTTCACCATGCAGCGGCATGGCGGTGAGTGGATGTTATGAATTAAGAAATTGAGAGATCACTGAACATTGTTCAGAACAAAAAGCTGGTTAAAGGTCTTTTTATTGTTAAAGTACTATTCTAAAGAAAAAATATCTCACATTTACCAGCATTCTTGAGGATTTCATGTTCTTTCAAAATAAACTTTAAATGCTTTGCCTGGTTGCATGGATGATGACAGATTTTAAGAAGAAAAAAAAAATCTCAGTGGCTAAACAATGTGGAATGTTTGTGTCTTCTCAGCTGTGAGTGATGACCCAGTGTCCCAGACACCACTGGGACACAAGACTCACCATCTCAGGCACACAAGTCACCAAATTAGCATTCATTTGGAAAGACCCCTAATGGGCATAACAGTGGTAAGTCAGAAAGAGTATGTGATAGAAAAAGGCTCTGTGCTTGGCTCATCCTGATTTCACCAGTCTCAGAGGGAATGTGTTAGAAAGTTTAAAAGTCAAAGCAACATACATCTATTATGTGCTTGAATCTAGAACTTTGTTTTAAATACGTTTAAAAAAGGGAAATGATAAATGGCCCCTGTGTACTAAAAGAACTCATAATCTTATTGTATTGACAAGAAATGGCACAATAGCAAATATAATAGTAACATTTGTTGAATGCTTACCAGTTGCCCACTGGCTGTGCGATTTCATTTAATCCTCATGATAATCCTATGTGGAAAGTGCTAAGGTTGTAACAGGATATAGATGAGAACACCGAGGCTTAACCAAGTTAAATAACTTGCCCAGCCAGGTCTCTCTGACTGCAAAGAACATGCTGTTAACCATTACACAACACATATATACACAAACATACATATACACACATGCATCTATGCACACACACCCCTACATGACAGTGAGGAAAAACAGAACTGTAGCAAGGTGAAGGTTCAATGGTATTCATTGATTCATATGTAATGAAGAAACATGATTTATATTAAATGTCTATTTTACGGACATTTGTCGATGTCTTGGATTAATATGTCTACCTCAACTGAGCAAGCCAGAGAAATGTCCAGATATCAGCTCATATTCCTTTTCTCTTCTATGGAAGGAACTTATAGGAGTGCTTTCTTTGTATTCCTCTAACACAGTGGCTCTCAACCTTTCTAACACCGAGACCCTTTAATACAGTTCCTCATGTTGTGGTGACCCCAACCATAAAATTATTTTCGTTGCTACTTCATAACTGTAATTTTGCTACTGTTAATGAAACATAATGTAAATATCTGTGTTTTCTGATGGTCTTAGGCTCTAAGACTATGCTGCAACCCACAGGTTGAGAACCATTTGCTGTAATATTTCACAAGTGGTATACATATTATAGAAAGTTGATATTTATTCTAACAGTCTAATCAATTACTCACCATACACCTAATGTACAACTTTGATTTTTTAAATTATATTGTTAGTTTCTACAAATTGCTTTGGCTTGAATGTTAGCAGATATTATTCAATTGATACACTGGAGAGAATATTTTAAAAACAGACAAAAATAAAATGTTTTCCTCTAAGTATTTTTCCTGAGATTACTTCAGGTAAAGCCAGAAAGAGAAATAGAACTGGTAGTTTGATAGATAGATTTTGATAACAATATGTCCTGGACTCCAAATTCTAAAATAAACAGAATACTCTGTATCCATTTTAATAATGCAAGTTAAGGTATTTTAGTGACTAGTTTTAAAGGAAAAACAAAAAGGTACAATAAGAACTCAGATTATCTGTTGGCTTTTGAGGACATTGACTCATTCTAGAAAATTTCCTTTCTTTAGCAATACAAGCTGTGTCAACTATCCTGTCATTTTATATAAACAAATTGGTACAAATTAAAGAAAAATGTTGATGTTTCAATTTTAGAAATAACCAGTATTTAAAATGTTTTAGTGAACATTTAAAATAATTTAAAATCAATCCCATTGGTTCTTATGTACAATCTTATCTTAATCATTTGTGCAGCATAACAATATTAATAAACATAATAGTAACCATGTAGTTTATTCTTACTATTCATGAGATTTTATTCCCCTCACTCTAGAGTTGCAAATGAGGCTTTTTGTAATTGCTCATTTCCAAAGAACTGTTTGAGTAGAAATTAACTCCCATAGGACTTGTAAAAAGAAGTAGTTAGTGAATACTTAGTAAAAGGTAAATGATTGCCACTCAGGAAGTCAACAGTGGAAAAGGAGAAGAGTAGAAACTCAGCCCGATGTTTAACTCTGGTTCCCAGAATACTTATAGCTACATAGAAGAACTATTTAAAGAAACCAAAAATGTGAAGTCTGTAGCCTTTTAAAAAATATTTCCCCCCAGCTAATTTGTATAAATTTACAAATTGACAAATATTTAAAGGCTTTGCAAGTTCCAAACAGTCAACCCTCATTATGGAAAAAAAAGATACTGGTTTTAGCATTGGGCTGCATGGGATTCTCTACTGCAGAAGTCATCAGCATAGACATTGAAAAGAGAATTTGGAGGACTATATGTGCAGGAAACCCATTCAAAAAGAAAGAATCTTCTATATTCCATAACCAAGCAACCATTCCTTTGGATATTTCTTGACTGTTTCTAAGCAGAGGGGTACTCATTTTTTTCCCTCCGATTGTTCAGGGCTGAGTGATTTTTTTTTTTTGTCAGTTGCCCACCTTTAGTGAGGATTTAAATTATTTTACTTTGTACTCATCAATACTAGCTAGCAAATTTAATAATTCCCACATTTCCATTCAAACACTTTAGCTCAATATTTCCTTGATTTCTTTATTGCAAAATTCTTTATCACCACCTCAATTTAGCAACCTGTTCCCAAGGCCTGGGTGTTTCATCACCTGGAATTGAGACACTTTGAGACACCAAGTGCCACCAGCAATTTTTCTATCTTTGTGCTGCCCCTCTCATTGCCTTGGTTTAATAAAACTGACCTTTTAACCTCACCTAGACTTGCTCCTTTCATTGTTCTTACTAACCTCGGTTAGAAATCCTCATGGATTATCATCTTTCCTTATTCTTGGTAATTGTGTTTTTGTTTGTTTGTTTTTGTTTTGTTTTTTGTTTTGCAATCACACTCAATCCATCAAATTTTTATTCACGTTTTTGTTTGTTTGTTTGTCTGTTTGTTTTTTGCTTCTATCCTCATATCACATGACCTGAAGTTTGGTGCCAGCCCAAATGTATGGTGAATTCCTTGTCTTTTTTCTGTTCTCACAGGGTCTATTTCTAACCCTCACATGACTTTTCTCAAGTTCCCTCTCCATTCTCAGCAGATAATTTTGCCTTCTATTTCAGAGTAACTAGTGGTTTTCAGGAAGGATATCTGTCAACATTTAACTCTCCACCTTAAGATCTATTCACCTTCACACATCTTGTCTCAGAGAACTAGAGACACTTCCTCCTGTTAGAGTCTATTCCTCTAACCAATGTCATCAGCTCATGCCTCCTCAGAGGTTTCAATCTGTCAATTATCCCCTTTCTTGCATGAAATCCAGCTTATGCCCCTCTCATTTAAACAAAACAAATCAACAACATCAGACCTCTGTAGTGGGTTGACTAGTGGTCTCAAAGAGATATGTCCAAATCCTAATTCCTGGTACCTGTGAATGTGACTTATGTGAAAATAAGGCCTTTGCATATATAATTAAAGGATGTTGCAATGAGATCATCCTGGATAAGACTGAGCCCTAAATCCAATGATGATGTTCTTATAAAAGACAGGAACAGAGAAGACACAAGGAGAAGATCATTTGAAGATGGAGGTAGAGGCTGGAGTTGTGCTTCCACTAGCTAAGAAACACCAAGGATTGCCAGCAGCTATTCAGGAACTAGGAGAGGGACATGAGATGGATTCCCCTCCAGAGCATCTAGAAGACACCAACTCTATGATTTAGACACCTTGATTTGGGACTTCTGTCTGTTAGACTCTGAGCAAATAGATTTATGTTCTTTTAAGTATTGTGGTTTGAGCTAATTTGTTATAGCAGCCCGAGGAAACTAATACACTACACAAGCCTTTCTCCTCAATAATTTCACCTTTGTTTTTCCTTTTTATTCCTTATTATATTCTGTCTTTTATCCTGACTGTGACTCTGAAACTATACACCCAAAGTCATCATCTTCTCACAACCACATTGAATGGGAATTTCGTTCCTTCAGGGAGCTCTCAGCTGTGTTCACAATGACGATGCTTCCTTGTTCTTTACAACTCTGTCTCCTCTGACTTCCATAATAAATCATGGAAGTACTTCCCTGGGACACTTCCTACCTCTCTAATTGTTCCTTCAAGGTCCTTTCAGTGGACTGACTTCTCTCCTTTTTGTCTTAGATTTCGGCATAGCCAGGCTTATTCTTCCGCTTTCTTCTCATTCTACAAGGTATTTTGACTCCATCTCCCTAACTAATATATGTCACATCTTTTCTTCCCTCCCCATCCCTATAATAAGTATTACAGTCAGAAGAGGATGGTGTGTAGGAAGATAAATTGAATACTTGCAAATCTCTCTGAGCTTCAGTTTCCTCCTTAATGTTATGATGAGACCATCAGCTTATAGGTCTACATACAAGATATGAAAAGTACAAAGTACAATGACTACTACATATATATTTGTTCCTTACTCTTTCCCATCTGCCTAGTTCAAATATTCATACATTTATTCATTCACTTAATCCAGACACATTTTTTGAGCACTGCCATGAACAGGCCAATTCTAGGTACACTATAGACAGATAAAGTAGTTTACATTCTAGTGAAAGAAAAAGAAAATGAACATGTAAATAAAAGAGAACTGAAGACAGTGATAACTTCTGGAATGGAAAAACAAATAGACTGATTATGTCATGGAGAATGATCAGAAGGGGGTTTACTTTGGCTAGAATGGTCAGGGAATAACTCTTTGATAAAGCTAAATGAATACTGAATGATGAGAAGCCAGCCCTGCACAGAGCAAGGAGAAAGAACATTCTGGGCACAAGAAATTGCAAGTACAGAGGAATAAGTTAGGGGCGAGCTTGGTGGGGTTGAGAACAGAAAGAAGGCCATGGTACCTGGGACACAGTGGACAGGGAAAGGCCACAGTCTTTCATCTGGATGGTTGCAATTGCTTCCTAAAGGAGCTCTTCTTTCGGGTTTCTTTCCACTTTGAAACCTTCCTATTGTTTCCAGAGTTATTTTGTTAAAATAATAATAATAGCCAAGCCAGTGTAGCTCAATGGTTGAGCATTGATCCATGAACCATGGTTCAATTTCAGGTGAGGGCACACGCCCAGGTTTTGAGCTCAATCTCCAATAGAGGGCCTGTAAGAAGCAGCCATTAGATGTTTCTTTCTCTCATTGATGTTTCTATCTCTCTCTCTTTCCTCTCTCTGAAATTAATGAAAACATATTTAAAAATCATAACAGATAACATTTGTGGAGTATATTAAATGTATCAGTTACTGAGAGCTTTACACATGTCAAGCAATTTAATCACAGCAACCCTCTGAGGTATGAATTATTAACTGTTATCTCCACTTAACAGATGGGAAAATGACCCCAAGAGATTAAGTAACTTACAGGAATTGCAAAGATGGCATGCGATGGAGCTGGGACCTGAATCCAAGAAGTGGGATTTGAATATAAATCTGGAAGTATCTCTATCCTGCCTTAATTCCTCAGGAGCTCCCCAGGACTTTTTCAGGGTCAGAGGGTGAGCTATTTCACCATATGTCTGGCTCCTTTCCCAGTGCTGACTCCCCCACATGCACCCTGTATTCTGGACACACCAGATCACTTACTGTCCTAGAACATGCCATGCTCTCTCATATATCACTCCTTAGCATGTGGTTGTTCCTTTGCCTAGAAAACTCTTTTTCTTTTCTACCTGTTCTCTGGCTGTTTCTACCACTTGGTTAAGACTCAGTTTAGGTGTCCCTTCCTTTTTTTTTTTTTTTTTAATGCAACAAGGAAAAAGCTTATTTCTTTTATTTTTACTCTAATTCTCCACAATTTATTTCTAAGTTATTTTTAAATTTTTATTTTATTGTTTAAAGTACCCTGTTTCCCCGAAAATAAGACAGTGTCTTATATTAATGTTTGCTCCCAAAGATGCGCTAGGTCTTATTTTCAGGGGATGTATTATGTTTCCATTAAGTAGGTCTTATTTTTGGAGGATGTCTTATTTTCGGGGAAACACGGTATTATAAATAGTAGTACATATGCCTCCTTTTTTCCTCCACTGACCTCTCCCCAGACTCCCCTATCACCCTGGGCACATGCCCTCCCTCTCCTCCCCGCCCCCGTTCTTGGGTCCATTGGTTATACTTATATGCATGCATACAAGTCCTTTTGTTGATGTCTCCCCTGCCTTCCTGCTTTAGTTTGACAGTCTGTTTGATGCTTCTTTGCCTCTGTATCTATTTTTGTTCATCAGTTTATAATGTTCTTTATATTCCACAAATGAGTGAGATCATGTGATATTTATCTTTCACTGATGGGCTTATATCACTTAGCATAATGCTCTCCAGTTCCATCCATGCTGTTGCAAATCATAAGAATTCCTTTTTTTTTTTTTTTTTTTACAGCAGTGTAATAGTCCATTGTGTAGATGTACCACAGTTTTCTAATCCACTCATCTGCTGATGGGCATTTAGGCTGTTTCCAAATCTTAGCTATTGTAAATTGTGCTGCTATGAACATAGGGGTGCATATATCCTTTTTGATTGATGTTTCTGTTTTCTTGGGATATATTCCTAGAAGTGGGATCACTTGGTCAAATGGAAGTTCCATTTTTAATTTTTTTAGGAAACACCATACTGTTTTCCACAGTGGCTGCACCAGTCTTCATTCCCACAAGCAGTGAAAGAGGGTTCCTTTTCCTCCTTATCCTCTCCAGCACTTGTTGTTTGTTGAATTGTTGACAATAGCTTTTCTGGCAGGTATGAGATGATACCTCATTGTTGTTTTGATTTGCATTTCTCAGATGATTAGTAACTTTGAGTATGTTTTCATATGTCTCTTGGCTTTCTGTACCAGTATGTCCTCTTGTGAAAAATGTCTATTTAGGTCCTTTGCCCATTTTTTGATTGGATTGTTTATCTTCCTTTTGTTAAATTGTATAAGTTCCCTGTAATTGTTGGAGATTAAACCCTTATCGAAGATAACATTGGCAAATATGTTCTCCCATGCAGTGGCTTTCTTATTGTTCTGTTGATGGTTTCTTTTGCAGTGCAGAAGCTTTTAATTTTGGTGTAGTTCTATTTGTTTATTTTTCTCCTTAGTTTCTATTGCCCTAGGAGTTGTATTGGTAAAGATATTACTACTACAAATGTCTGCTATTTTGGTGCCTATGGCTTCTTCTATAATTTTCATGGTTTCCCATCTTACATGTAAGTCCATTCTCCATTTTGAGTTTATTTTTGTGTATGGTGTAGGTTGGTGATCCTACATTTTTTCCCCCAAGTATCTGTCTAAATTTCCCAACACCATTTATTGAAGAGACTGTCTTCTTGACTCCATTGTTTGCTCTTGCCTCCTTTGTCAACTTTTGATTGAGCATAATGGCCTGGGTCAATTTCTGGGTTTTCTGTTCTGTTCCATTGGTATATATGTCTGTTCTTGTGCCAGTACCGGCAGTTTTGAGAAGAGAGGCTTTGTACTATAGCTTGATATCTGGTATTGTGATTCCTCCAACATTCTTCTTTTTTTAAAAAAAATATTTTTATTGATTTTTTTACAGAGAGGAAGGTAGAGGGAGAGTTAGAAACATCAATGAGAGAGAGACATAAATCAGCTGCCTCCTTTGCATCCCCTACTAGGGATGTGCTCACAACCAAGGTACTTGCCTTTGACCGGAATTGAACCTGGGACCTTTCAGTCTGCATGCCAATGCTCTATCCACTGAGCCAAACTGGTTTTGGCTAACATTATTCTTCTTTCTCAAGATTGCTGCAGCTATTTGGGGTCTTTTTTTATTCCAAATGAAGTTTTGGAGAGTTTGTCTAGGTCTTTGAAGTATGACATTGGTATTTTAATAGGGATTGCAGTGAACTTATCAATTGCTTTGGGTAGTATGGTCATTTTAATGATGTTGATTCTATCAATCCATGAACATGATATATTCTTCCATTTGTTCATGTCTTCCTCCATCTCTTCTTTCAGTGTCCTGAAATTTTCTGAGCACTGGTCTTTTATCACATTGGTTAAATTTATTCCTAGGTATCTCATTTTTTTTGTTATTGTTGCAATAGTAAATGGGATTGCTTTTTTAGTTTCTCTTTCTGTGAGTTCATTATTGGTGTATAGAAAAGCCATAGACTTCTGGATGTTAATTTTGTATCCTGCTACATTGCCAAATTTATTTATTAAGTCTAGTAGTTTTTTGATAGAGTCTTTGGGTTTTTTTGTATACAATATCATGTCTGTGAATAGGACAGTTTTACTTCTTTTCCAATTTGAATTCCTTTTATTTATTCTTCATCTCTGATCTCAATGGCTAGTACTTCCAGTACTATATTGAACAGGAATGGTGAGAGTAGGCATCCCTGTCTTGTTCCTGTTTTTAGGGGAAATGGTTTTACAGTAGTTTTTACCCATTAAGTATGATGCTGACTGTGAGTTTATAATATTTGGCTTTTATTATGTTGAGGTATGATCCTTCTATTCCCAGCTTGCTGAGAGTTTTTTTTTTTTTTTTTAACCAAGAAAGGGTGTTAGATTTTGTCAAATGCTTTTTCTGCATCAATGGATATGATTATATGGTTTTGATCTCTCAGTTTGTTTATGTGGTGTATCACATTTACTGATTTGCAGATATTGTACCATCCTTGCATTCCCAGAATAAATCCCACTTGCTCATGGTGTATGATCTTTCTAATGTAATGCTGGATTCGATTTGCTAGAATTTTGTTGAGGATTTTGGCATCTATATTCATGAGGGCTATTGATCTATAATTCTGTTTCTTTGTATTATTGTCTTTATTTGGTTTTGGAATTAGGGTAAATCTGGGTTTACAGAAAAGGCTTGGAAGTGCTCCTTCCTCTTAAATTTTTTGGAATAGTCTGAGGAAGATAAGTTTTATTTCTTCTTTGAATGCTTGATAAAACTTCACTGTGAATCTGTCTTGTCCAAGGCTTTTGATTGTTGGAAGATATAAAAATTCAATTATATATATATATATATATATATATATATATATATATATATATATAATTGAATTTTTACAGAGAGGAAGAGAGAGGGATAGAGAGTTAGAAACATCGATGAGAGAGAATCATGGATCAGCTGCCTCTTGCACACCCCCTACTGGGGATGTTCCCACAACCAAGGTACATGCTCTTGACCAGAATCGAACCCGGGACCTTTCAGTCTCAGGCTGATGCTCTATCCACTGAGCCAAACCAGTTTCGGCTGTTCGAAGTTTTTTTGATTACTGCTTCAATTTCCTTCATAGATATTGACCTATTCAGATTTTTTATTCCTCCTAGTTGAGTTTTGGAAGGTTGTATTTTTCTAGGAATATGTCCATTTCTTCTAGGTTGACCAGTTTGTTGGAATAGAGTTGCTCATAGTACCCTGTTTCCCTGAAAATAAGACAATGTCTTATATTAATTTTTGTTCCCAAAGATGCACTAGGTCTCATTTTCAGGGGATGTATTATGTTTCCATGAAGTAGGTCTTATTTTCGGGGAAACACGGCATTTTATTTATTTATTTATTTATTTTACGATTCTTTGTATTTCTTTGGGCTCTGTTGTTATTTCACCGCTTTCATTTTGTTTATTTAGGTCTTCTCTCTTTGCTTGTTGATGAGACTGGTTAGAGGCTCATCAATCTTATTTATCTTTTCAAAGAACCAACTCTTGGTTTCATTTATCTTTTGTATTATTGTTACTATTATTTTTGTTTCTATGTCATTTATTTATGCTCTGATCTTTATTATTTCCTATCTTCTGCTCATTCTGAGATTTTCTTGTTTCTCTCTTTCTAGTCCTTCAAGTTGCAGAGTTAGATAGTTTACTACCAGTTTTTCTTGTTTTTGAAGTAGGCCTGTAATGCTATGAACTTCCCTCTCAGGACTGCTTTCACTGTGTCCCAAAGATTTTGGATTGTTGTATTTTCATTGTCATTTGTTTCCAGGATGTTTTTTATTTCTTCTTTGATCTCGTTGGTAACCACTCATTATTTAATAGTATGCTATTCAGCCTCTAAGTGTTTGAATTTTTGTGATTGGTTTTATTGTAGTTGATTTGTAATTTTATGCCATTGTGATCTGAGAAGATGCTTGATATGAATGCAATCTTCTTGAATTTGGATATACTTTGCCTGTGTCCCAATATGTGGTCTACCTTTGAAAATGTCCCCTGTGTGCTTGAGAAGAATGTAAAATCTGTAGTTCTTGGGTGGAATGTTCTAAAAATATCAATTAAGTCCATCTGATCTAGTGAGTCATCTAGTATTGCTGTTTCTTTGCTCATTTTTTTTTGTCTAGAGGATTTATCCAGCGATATTAATGGGGTATTAAAGCAGTGGTTCTCAACCTTTTTAATGCCACGACCTTTTAATATAGTTCCTCATGTTGTGGTGACCCCCAACCATAAAATTATTTTTGTTTCTGCTTCTTAACTATAATTTTGCTACTGTTATAAATGGTAATGTAAATATCTGTGTTTTCCGATGAACTTAGGCAACCCTTCTAGCGACCAACAGGTTGAGAACCACTGCTGTAGAGCAGCAGTCCTTTCTATTTACATTATGGTTCATTAACAGTAGCAAAATTACAGTTAGGAGGTAGCAACAAAAATAATGTTATGGTTGGGGTCACCACAACATCAGGAACTATATTAAAGGGTCACGGCATTAGAAAGGTTGAGAACCACTGTATTAAAGTCTCCTATTATGATTGTATTGCTGTTAATCTGTCCCCTGATATCTTCCTGAAGTTATTTTATGTATTTGGGTGCTTCTTCATTGGATGTATATATGTTTACCAGAGTTATATCCTCTTGCTATATTATTCTCATTAGAATTATGAAGTGACCTTTCTTGTCTCTTGTTATGGTCTTCACTTTGAGGTCTATTTCTTCAGATGTAAGTATTGCTACCCCAGCTTTTCTTTTTCTTTTCTCATTTCCATTTGTCTGATAGATATTTTTCCATTTCTTCACTTTCAGCTTGTGTGAGTCCCTTATTCTGAGGTGAATCTCCTGTAGGATCATGTTTTCTTATCCATTCGATCACTTGATGCCTTTTGATTGGAGCATTTAATCCATTTACATTAAATGTTATTATTGATAGGTACTTGTTTGTAACCATTTCTGTACTTTACGCCTGTGTTCCTTCCTCCCTTTCTATTTCTTTTTCCTTTTTTCCTTTTTCTTTGTTTCTTTGTTTCTTTGTTTTTTTCTTCCTTTCTATTTTCTTTTCTTTTTACAGCATTCCCTTTAGCATTTCTTGCATTGCTGGCTTGGTAGTGACATACTCCCTTAGCATTTTTTTTTTTTTTTTGTCTGTGAAGCTTCTGATTTCCTCTTCAATTTTGATTGATAGTCTTGCTGGATAGAGTATTCTTGAATTCAGTCTTTTGCTTTGCATCACTTTGTATACTTCATTCCATTCCCTTCTAGCTTGGTGTGTTTTTGTTGAGAAATCAGGTCATAATCTGGTGGGGGATCCTTTGTAAGTAACTCTCTGTCTCTCTTTTGTAGCCTTTAAGATTCTTGCTTTGTCATTATCAATTGCCATTGTAATTATGAAGTGTCTTGGTGTGGGTTTTTTGGGATTCATCTTGGGACTTTTTGTGCTTGTGTGACTTTTTTCTTCCTCATATCAGGAAAGTTTTCTGCCATTATTTATTCAAATAGATTATCTAATCCTTGCTGCTCTTCTTGTCCTTCTGGCACCCCTATTATATGTATGTTACTTCATTTCATGTTGTCCCAAAGCAGCTCTTATCTTCTTTTTAAGTTTTTTTTTTCTCCAGTTGGTGTTCAGATTGAGCTTATTTCTCTATCTTATCTTTTAACTCACTAATTTGGTCCTCTGCTTCCTCTAGTCTACTGTTGAAACCTTCCATAGCATTTCTGATTGTAGCTATATCACTTTTGATTTCTTCCTGATTTTTGCAAAAGTTGTTCACTTCTCGTCCATCTGGTTTATGAACTGTATAACCATTACTCTGAATTATTTTTCTGTCATATTGCATGCCTCAGTTTCACTTATTTCCTTTCTTGGTGATTCCTCATTTTCTTTCCCCTGGGATTGTTTCATTATATTCCCATTCTAACTATCACCAGAGATACAAATGCAGAGTTGTGGGGGCCTGACCCATGTGCAGTGGGTGTGTCACACTACTTAAGTGTTACTGAAGAGCTCTGACACTGAGATGTGTGGCTACTGTGGGTCAGTGGAAGCCACACACTCTGAAAATCAGAGTCACCAGCACTCAGTGTGGCCTTGTGCACACATCTAGAATCAAGGACTCCCACATGCGCCACACTTGCAAAAAAAAAAGCCCCTGTGGTCATGTGTTGAAAATCAGAGTCCCCTAGCATGTGCCAGGTGTCAGAGTCCCTGTGCACACATACTCAGGATTGAGTATTGGAGTCTCTGTTGCTTGGTTCAGCCTCACACCAAGAATCAGGGTCCCTGTTTGCACATGCACCGAGAATTGGAGTCACAGGTGCTTAATGTGTGTTCACTGGGAATCAGAGATCTCATTCATGTGCAATGAGAATCAGAGTCCCCACGTGTAAGTTCCGAGAGTCAGGTCACTGGTGCTCAGTGCTGCCTCTCCCACAGAGAACCAGTCTGCTTGGGGGCTGGGTTGCAAAGTCTCCCTGTGTCAGCAGGAGGCTCACTCCTGCACTGTGGGAAACAGACTCCGGTGTGTACATGCCCAGAGTTAAAGTCAGGTGGCCCAGCTGCCCTTTTTGGACAGGAGGCCTGGACGTGTGCATGCCGTGGCGGAAACAACTGTCTGTGTCTGCATGCCCAGAGTCAAAATCAGGCAACGCAGCCACACTGTGTTGATGGGAGGCCCACTCCTGTGCCACAGGAAACAGACTCTCCAATGCGTGTGCCCAGAGGCAAAGTTAAGTCACACAGCCAGACTTCGTGGACAGGAGCAGGTCTGGCAGGTCCTATGCAGCTGCATTGGGTTGACAGGGAGGGGGATGGGCTCCATGACTCACAGAAATCTACAGCCGGAATGTCTGGAGTCTTGGTGTCTGTGAGTATGCAGCTGTGGTCTAGGGTCTTTGTCCTGAGTGGTTTTAGGGTCCTGGCTTGTGTCTGTGACCAAATTCGGTGGTGGTGAAGCCAGAATCCTAGTTGCAAGCATTCTTGTTCTTCAAGATGGCGTGGTCTCTGTGCCCATGCTGACTGTCCCAGAGTGGCTGTGGGGTTTCGCAGCCCAAGATTGCCTGGTCTGGCAGCCTCCTAGGAGCCAGTAGGATCTAACTGTCCCTAGCTTTCTCATACACACACCACACACATCCACACACTCCTCTGTCACTCCCTCACTCTCTCACACATTCTTCTTCCCTGCCTTCTTGCCAGTTGCCATCTTTCGATCCGGAAAAAGTTTATTTCAATAGGCAGCCAACTGAGGAGACAGGGAGAGAGCACAAACCTGCCTCCTGATGTGGAAAGAACGATGTTTTTTAAGGAGCTTGAAAGAGCTTTATGTGCAAAGGGAGAGAAGCTCAACAGTTCTAAAATCCGGTAAAGCAAGTTAATGATTTGGTGTGGAGGGCAGTTTTTTCCCAGGACCCATGTGCCAATTCTTCATTGCACGGAATCCAAGGAGTCAGCTTCTATTAGTGTAGACTTCTTGGAGCCTGTGGATTTTTCTTCCATGTTCTCTTTAGATCCAGTCATTATTCTGATTCCTGATGTTGCAACAGCTAAGCCATGTTCCAGCATCTCAGAACCTCACTGGCACCTGCTCACACTTCTTTCTTCTTGAGTAACTTCTGTGGGAAGCCAGATGCCATGAAAAACGGCCACACAAGCAGACTATGGAGGGGTCCAGGTATCAAGGAATGGAGATCTCCAACAATACCAGTGACGATGGAGGCCTTGCCATAAACCTGGTTGTGCTTTCTTATGTAGATATGGAGTAGCTCCACCCAGGCAGCCCCTGAGCAGATGTTGCTACTTGATTTCATCACTTTAGGAAGTGTCATAAGTCACATCTACTTTAGTGTCTTTTCCATGGTGACACGGAAGGTCACATGGTCCTTTAGATGCCAGGGGCAGGTCAAAGTAGTTATCATTTACTTTTGATACATCTACCTTTCTACCTATGGATACATCTATCACTACAGTAAATATCAATTAATGTATCTTCCCATTGATTAGACATCAAATGGCTTAAAAGTGAACACTCTGTCAGATTCACATTTATCTCAGAACATAACATAGCACCAAACACATAGTAGACTCTCATTCAATGGATAAAGACACAGTACACATTTATACCATGGAATATTACTGAACCATGAAAAAGAATGAGATCTTACCATTTGTGACAACATAGATGGACTTAGAGGGTATTATGCTAAATGAAATAAGTAAAATATAAATACTATACAATTTCACTTATATCTGAAATATAAATAAATAAATAAATAAATAGGAAACAAATTCATAGACAGAGAACAAATTGATGGTTTCCAGATAAGAGGGGTTTGGGGAAATGGGTAAAAATGGTGAAGGAATTAAGAAGTACAAGTTACTAGTTATTAAAAACAGTCATGGGGATGTAAAGTATAGCATAGAGAATATAGTCAATAATATTATGATATTATTGTCTGCTGGCATATGGGTACTAAACTTATCAGGGTAATCATGTTGTAAATTATAGAAATGTCTAAATACTCTGTTGTACATCTGACATTAATATAATAGTGTATCATCAATTGCAATTGAAAAACAAAACAAAACACTGTTGAATGAATGAGTGAGGGGCCTGTGTGAAGTAAGTTTTGAACACTTGCTTCACACCAGGAGTTGAGCTAAGCTGTTTATATACTATTATAAACTGAATGTTTGTGTTCCCCCAAAATTCATATATTGAAGTTCTATGTATGCCCCAATGTAATGATGTTCAGAAATATGCCATTAGAGCGGTAAATTAAAGTTAAATGAGATCATAAGGGTGGGACCCTAATGCAAGAGATTGGTGTTCTTTTAAGAGAAGTGGGGAACACCAGGGAGCTCAATCTGTGTGTGTGCACAGAGGAAAGGCATGTGAGGACACATGAGAAAGTGGCCATCTACAAGCCCGGAAGAGAGCTCTCACCAGAGACTGACCATGCTGGCACCTTTATCTCAGACATCCAGCCTCCTGAACTGTGAGAAAATAAATTTCTGTTGTTTAGACCATCCAATCTGTAATATTTTGTTAATGGCAGCTCGAGTATATAAATACACATATACTTTTCAATTTAAAGAGATTTAGTTATTTATTTATTTTTATAATTTTTTATTGTCTAAAGTTTTACATATGTCTCCTTTTCCCCAAATTGACCCCCCACAATACTTTTCAATTTTATGTTCACAGTTACCTGCTAAGATTGCTACCTCCTATGTTCAAAAAAATGGAGGCTTAAAGAGAATACATGCATTTGGTTTCACAAAATGGTACAGCCATGCTTTAAACCTGAATGACCTGAACCCAACACCCAGGAACAAGAAAATCAGGTGTCTATCCTCGAAGAATGCAAAAATTACTGAAGGCATGACTAAAACACCTGACCAAGACCATGTAGGAAATGCCCAAATTTCTCAATGTCTTGTTCTGTGCTGATGACCTAGGAACATATCCATTTTGATGTCTCCTTTGCCCTTTTAACTCAACCCAACACCCTCTCTTTGCCAAAAGCTTTCTTTGCTTTCAGATACCAACATATCTCTCTTCGTCGCCCTTATTGAAGCTCTTTGGATCACACAGATGACTTATTTCTGTCTTTTATGACTACATGCCTGTTACCTCCACCCCTGCTTGAGTTCCATAATTTCTTCCTTCATCATCAAGCACCTCCCCTCCATTCCTCCAGCATCTGCAGCCACCACAGCCCACATAACCTCTTCCCTGGGTTATTGCAAGGTCTTCAAACCTGTATCTCCACCTTTAGTTCCACCCAATCAAGTACCTGACAAAAACTATATTCTGTTTTTCCATGTAAGGTTAAGCTTAGCTCTCATTAAGATCACAATAACATTGAGGGCAGCTGCAGCACCCTAACATTTCCTTTATATCTCCTATCAGCAATAGTGGTTCTAGCCTTATTTTTTTCCCCTCCTGTGAGGGACTATTTTGAGAATCAATGAAGACTATGTATTCTCCCCAGAAAAACACATCTCTACACAAAAAACTGGCTGATGGTGTCATACCTCCAGAGGTCTATGGACCCTAAGGTAAGATTCCAGCTCTCTGAACATTGATTATCAGACTGCAAAGTCAGCATGTGTGCACCCCACTTCCTGCTCTCAACCCTGTGACTGTAACTGAGAAGGCACTTTGTGTATGAAGGTTAGTGAGGGTGGGAGATGTTTGACAAGGCTCAGTTAAGGTGGGGCTTGATCTAGATTTTCAGGTAAAGGTAGGATTGCACAAGTAGAGGAGGGAAAAGGGTATTCAAGGAAGGAGAAGAAGCTTGAGTAAAGGCATGAAGTGAAGGTCATGGAAGAGACCCACTGGAAGAGATGGAAGAGGATGCTTGTTGGGGAGTGAAAGTATGTAGGAGTGTAAAGTAGTATCAAACCTGACTTGGCACAGGGGGCTATGAAGAGCCTGTACATCTTTCTGAGCAGAGGAAGGGCATGATGATAGTGATGCTGAGACACGTGGACACAGAAGAGAGGGGGAAGGAAACAGAAAGGCTGGCTAAAACAGCTACAACAGTAGCAGTGGGAATGGAGAGGCAGAAAGAGCCAAGGGAATGTTCCAGAAGAACCGGGAATCGGTGAGAGATGAATTAAAGGATCTGAAATTGGAAAGAGTCTGGGAGATAGCAGTATTAATGGAGCAGGGGCAGATTCATAAGTGGCATCTTACTCACGGGTTGGTGTGCCCTGCATCATACTAAAACAGGTACAGCCGAAACCAGTTTGGCTCAGTGGTAGAGCGTCGGTCTGCGGGCTGAAAGGTCCCTGGTTTGATTCCGGTCAAGGGCATGTACATTGGTTGCGGGCACATCCCCAGTGTGGGGTGTGCAGGAGGTGGCTGGTCGATGTTTCTCTCTCATTGACATTTCTAGCTCTCTATCTCTCCCTTCCTCTCCGTAAAATATCAATAAAATATATATATTTTTTAAAAAACAGGTACAATAGATTCCTTTACCAACGTACAGTCTTAACCAGACACCAATGTATTCCACATACTTCTCAGAAAACCTGCAGTCAGTTCTAACAAATTCTGTTAAGTGAAATAGATACATGAGAAATGTTTCCAGGATGTATATCAAAATGCCCACATGGAAAACATCTCCGAGAACAGTGCCTTGTAAAGAACCTGCTTTTAATGCAACAGCATCTAGTCAGTCATCTTTTCATTCTGCTTCCTAAAACAGTCCCAACAATAGTGGCATTAATAATGCCCACTAGCATTTGTGTTGGGTTTACACAGCTCTGCTTCATTTTCTAAAGAAGGCATGCCCAGGGATTTCAATCTTGGCACCATTTAAGATGCACAGTTTTCCTCTAAGGAAACTGTCACTTGTCACAAACCTTTGCATAGGCACAAAGGTGTGTTCAAACATCTCTGCGCACGCAGGTTCTCCGCACACAACAAAATTGCCCTCCAGGGCCAAGCTGTGTGTAAATGTGCATGGTAACAGTTGCAAGTAGAAACTAAGTGATTAGGTAACTTTATTGACTTTGGGATGATGCAAACTATGAAAAGTATCTAAAACATTCTCCATTGTGCTCAATCATCTTAAGTTGACTTGGGCAAGAATTTAAATTTGTGGCATGGGTGGATGGGGAGACCAACTCACCCTCCCTTTGTTGCTTAAAATAATGAATTCCAGTTGTTTAAAGGAAGACGAGCTTCAATAAAGACACATTCAAACCACCATGGAGGGGGTACAGTCTTACCATTAGAATGGAGGCCGAAGGGAGTCCAGAACTGGCCCTGAGCTGGAAACAGTCACTGTGAATTAATGCAAATCGGGAACTACATCCTGGATTTTGTTCCCCACTTCTATCCCAAAGCCTCACCAGTCAGTGAGGCACACTGCCCAAATTATATTGTTTCTGGGATGAGAAATTTTTTTTAAATAAAAAATATATATGAGATAAAATTTAAGGACTTGAGCATTCTTTTTTCCTTTTTGTTGAAACTCTCCCTGCACCACTAAAAATGATTACTCAGGTTGTCAGCTACTTTGCTGATGAAAGTTATTATTTTTAGCAGAGAAGCCCAGGCACCACAGATGAGTTCTTACTGACAGATTTGGAGAATGTTTAAACCAAGCTGTGGGTTTGGGCATTTTCCAGCACAGAATTCAGACACATCTGACTAGCTTGACTCTTAGACAGGAGATAGTGCTTTAAATCAGGCTTGTTATGCAAGCCGTTCAATAGTTCCCGATAGAAACTTACACATTCACACAGTCTGCTACCAGGATGCTGGCCCCGGTTGCACTTACTCTCTGGGCTGGAGAGATCTCAAGAGTGAGTTCATGGGTGGCAATGGCTCTCTGTGAGAGTGGCCTGAGACCACACCACACAGTCTAGAACTACTCCCACTTCCCAAGTTTTAGATTTAAGGCCAACCTCAATCTCTTCCAGGGTCTGAGAGAGCTAGACTGGGTTGGGGCAGAAACCTCAGGTGTCACCAGATGTTAGCACAATTCCTTTCCTTTTGGGAACAGACCTGTAAGCTAAGGCCAACCAGGCAACTTCTAGACATAAGAGTGGGAGTAGCAGGAGGAAAGGGCCAAACTGGATGGCTTCAGCTTTATCTCTCTCTTCCCTCCACATAGTGGAGGAAAAGTGGGAATGAAAACATCTCTTGAGCACTTACCATGTGTCCTTGCTATCTAAAGCCACAATCCAGCTTCATAAATCTATGTGAGCATTATGCTAAGTGAAATAAGCCAGTCAGAGAAAGATAAATATCACATGATCTCACTCGTTTGTGGAATATAATGAACAACATAATCTGATGAACAAAAAACAGATCCAGACTGCCGAGACCGGTTTGGCTCAGTGGATAGAGCATCGGCCTGCAGACTGAAAGGTCCCAGGTTCGATTCCGGTCAAGGGCACGTACCTTGGTTGTGGGCACATCCCCGGTGGGGAGTGTGCAAGAGGCAGCTGGTTGATGTATCTCTCTCATCGACGTTTCTAACTCTCTATCCCTCTCAATTCCTCTCTGTGTAAAATCAATAAAAAATATATTAAAAAAAAAAAAAACAGATCCAGAGACAGAGAAGCATCTATCAGACCGTCAAACCTCAGAGGGAAGGCAGGGGAGAGCAGGGTAAGGGGGAGAGATCAACCAAAAGACTTGCATGCATGCAGGCCTCCTCTGAATGGGCCTGTTTTAATGGGTGAAATATTTCAGAATATATTTTTAGTGATCTACTTATAGAAAAGAAAGTCAGATTTCTTTCTTTTCTATAAAAAAGAAAAGAGCATGAGTGAGAGCATGAGTGGAAGGATTAAGGGGAGTAATGGGGGAATAAGGACACATATGTAACACCTTAATCAATAAAGAAATTAAAAACAAACAAACAAAAAAACAGAGCTTTAGGTTTCTGGAAGCTTACTATACTATATGCTTTTAGCAGTTTGCTTTTTGAAAATATTTTATATAGAAAGCAAAGAGATACAACATTAGAACAGATAGCTAAAATGACTGATCTGGATGCTCTGTACGTCATCTCCCCTTACGCCCCCTCGGCCAGAGGGATTCTCAGCAAGGGCAGTTGCCAGGGAAAGATGGTCCGACACAGTGTCTCCATGACTCACTGTGCCCTCCTGGGATACAACATTAGCCCAAGAAGATGTGGTCTATTCTCCTACAGGAGTGGGTCAGGGAAATCCATTCAGACCTGACTACCCCTCTCTGGCATGAAGGAGGGGAGCTCCTATGTGAGCCGCATGCGCCTGGGCTGCTGCCTGCTTTCCCGTGGAATTCTGATTCTGTTTGCATCTTGGGTTTGCCAACAAAACCCAACTAACCAAACTAACTAGCGAACAGACAAACATGCTTGTTGGACTCATCGCCACACATTCCATAGTCTGCCGCATCCCTTGCCAGTTATCTAGAAAGTGACTCCCCTGTGCCTGACCTGCATGTGCAAAGTGGAGATGTAGATTTTCCCTTCCTCTGCCCCAGAGGCTGGGGAGGGGATCAGTCCCAAAGCTATTTGAGCTTCTTACCGAAATGTGTTCCTGGAATACACATTATTATCAGCATTACCAGTTTTGTGGTTTAAAACTACAATTTGAAAAGCAGGGTACATAGATCAGTGTGTCAGCATCCTACGTAATTTAGGTTCAACTTGAAGTTGGTTGTCTTTGCACACTCAGGTCCTATATTAAAGCATTCTTTTGATGAAAGCACAGCCAAGGGGCCAGATGTAGTCACCCTGCAAAAAAGAATAATGAAGGTGCAAGAACAGACATGCACAGGTAACACCTGTGAAAATGGATGTTTGAGCTTTCATTTCTGTAAATGCATGTTTATATTACAACGTCCCACCGCGGTGAGGTGGGGGGAACTCTGGTGGGTCTTTATTAAGTGCTTAATGTACAGATTATGTGACCTGAGACCAGCTAGAAATAGACACTGACATTTTGCTTTGATAAGTGAAGCATTTTGATAGAAACCAAGAATGTGGTATCGCTGAACATTCCTGGGGACAAGTGGGATACGTCCGGCTCTTTAAGAGCCTGCCCCCCGGTTTGATCCTCGGGAGGCGCCCTGGCGCACGGGCCAGAGCATGGGCTCTGGAGGCAGACACGCCTGGGCTTATTTATTAGCTGTGGGACCTCAGGCACCTTGGCTTCCACCTATAAAGTGGGGACAATAAAATCCACCTCAAAGGTTGTTGTGAAGATCACATAATGCAATGTGCATAAAGAACCCAGCACCAGAGTGGGCACTCATTAAAGATTATTCTTGCTCCCTGCTGCTTGGCACGTTTCAAGCCTCTATATTGTTCTTCAAATACAATCGTATGCTGCTGGCAGTTAAAAAAACGACCCATTTTTTTTTTTTTTAAATAGTTGAATCTAAATGCTGGGCAATCCAGGGGTGACTTTCTTTTCTATAAGTAGATCACTAAAAAGATCTTCTGTAATATTCCGCCCATTAGGACAGGCCCATTCAGAGGAGGCCAATTAGAAGAGCTCCGTTGGAAAACTGATCATGAGAATCATCACTAACTGAACTTCAGAATATTCCTAATTTGTGTTTAAATTCCCGGGGACGTCATTTTGCAGGCAGGGCGGACATTCTTAGACAGTGTGACCCTCCAACAATGTCTCTGCGAGGTCCTTCCTCGGAGCGCTGAGAGCATGTGAGTTCTCTTTTAGAACGCGGAGGTCCCGTGCAATCCACTGCTCCCTTCACCCTCCTGCATGTCCTTGCTCTTTAAAACGCCTTTTAAGGACCATCTACAAAAGGAGAAGAAATGCGGTGGGGAAACTTTGAAAGGGTTTGGCATATCGCCCTGCACCCCCGGGCCCAGCCTCTGCACAGGAAATGTTTTGAGCCATGCCTCAGCCTCGGCAGAGGCCCACTGGCTTTCACAGCAGTTAGAACTGATGGAGGTGAGGCCCCTCACCTCTCTGGCAATTATGAGCCTGCGGTAATAAAATAAACACACACAGCCACTGTCCTCCACCAGTTTTCTCACTTGCGGGTTGTAGAATCAACACCGACAGCCTCGGTAATGAAAGCTGGAAGGTCGGGGCAGGGACCGGGTGGTGTTCTTAAACATTTGCTCAGTGGCCCTGGATGAGCTGGATTCCTGCATAATGTGCAGACACCTGCTCTCCTGACTGGAAGGGGTTTTGCATTATTTGGCAAGAGCAAAGGAGAGGAGGAACGGAAGAGAAAGGTGATCAAGATAGAGCCAAAAAAAAAGGGCCTCTTCAAATACCCCGAGAAGCCATGGAAACTATGGGGGTGGGTTTGGAGCAGGCATTTATTCTAATCTTGGATGGGGTCCTGCTTTATTATATACCCAAGGACTATCACTGTTAATTAGCATTTTCTTTACAAAGGGGCAATGAAATTATGATTATTTTTAAATACATTTTTATTGATTTCAGAGAGGAAGGGAGAGGGAGAGAGATAGAAATATCAGTGATGAAAATTACTGATCAGCTGCCTCCTGCATGCCCCACACTGGGAACTGAGCCCGAAACCCTGGCATGTGTGCCTGACTGGGAATCAAACCATGACCTCCTGGTTCATAGGTCAATGTTCAACTACTGAGCCATGCCGGCCGGAATTATTATTTTTAGTTACAAAAACAATAGATGAAATTCAAATAGTGTTAACACATACTTAGCATGCCAGTTCCTGAATTTAAATTCTGGATGCCAAAAAAAAGAACAAACTTTCTTGAAGAATTCAAAAATTAATGTTGGAATATCATTAATATAGAAAAAAAATAAAGAGAATGAATATACAGCTCTTTGCATACTAAATGGAGTTAATAACGGCC
This sequence comes from Vespertilio murinus, assembly GCA_963924515.1. Lineage (NCBI taxonomy): Eukaryota > Metazoa > Chordata > Mammalia > Chiroptera > Vespertilionidae > Vespertilio > Vespertilio murinus. The sequence continues at coordinate 133,755,681 of OZ004704.1, read as the reverse complement.
CAGATACCTGCATAAGCACGTTAATAAAACAGATGCAAATGTTATGTATGAAATGTATTAAGTAGAATATCATGTTCTAGAAACTATCTCTTACGGAATATATCAAGAAGTCTTTGAATAGGATTTATTCTTCCTGTGATGTAGAAACATGTCTGGTTAACAGACATAGCTAAGATGGAGAATTGCTTTGGACTCATGCTACTTTTAACACCTACGTTCCCTGTGTGAGGTTTCTCATGCAGGAACAAATGGTCTCTGAATGGTTCTTTGCAAGCATGCCTGTTTTAATCAGTATGCTGTGCAACGCATAAACTTAGCTCTATCAAACCAAGGCAAAAATGGTGTAGATACTCCAAGAATTATTTGTTTGATGTGAATCCTAAGCAACTACAAGCACTAACTTAAAGCACATGGTGGCTCCATACTTCGAGAGGAAAGGACTAGCATTTATGGGGCACGCTGCGTTTATTTCTCTAGAAATGGGAGGAATAAAGCGACCACTTTTGTATTTAGACATATTTACAGCATTGCTTTATTTTCTTAGAGCATAACAGCATCCATTCATCATTTGAGGGTAACAAAGCAGTAACCTGATATATGACAAATATTATGAGCTTAAAAGCTGATGTCCATTACTGATGGGTCCCGTTCAGTCTTTGGAGGAGATTGGCACTGAAGGATTACTGAGCAAACAGAGCACCTGAAAAAACTTGCACTCCGCAGTCTGTCATCGGGGCTCTGATCGAGGGCATTACCTGAGAACAGCGGCTCTTATCTGAAGCTGCGGATTGCTGCCACTGCCAAAAATTCTCAACAAAGAGCAGCGGTCATGGAAGGATGAGCCACCGGGGCAGGCGCCCGGGCCGCTGCCCCTGCACAGCCCACCCTTCATGGATCACCGGGGCCCTGCACCGCAGCACCTTCACCCTGGATGACCACAGAGGGAGGAGAGGCAGCTGCATGTGCTGAGAGAGAGGGAAAAAAAAGGCTCCAGACATTCTCTTGTGATAAGACATTTAGCATTTAAATTGCATCTTTCCTTTCGCAGCCAACTAAGGAATGTGTCTGTGCATATGTTTAAAATTCTGATGGAAATCTTTGGATTCGACTAATATTGAAAATATGTGCTCTGCTGTCATCTATCTTTCTTCTCCTTTCCTAAGAAGACTTCATATTCCTGAGAAGCTAAACTTGTCTTACTGGTTTGGCCCTCATGAAAAGTAAGTCATCGCTTTTTCTCTGTAGTTATTTTACTTAGAAAAAGATCAGTTTCCCAGCCATGAGAGGTTATGGCTTAATGGACTTGTCAAATTTATAAATTCCAGGTGAAAACAGGATTTTTTTTTTTAGATTTGTTTTTACTCATTTTACTGTGTATGCAACCAAATAAAATATCTACAGATTTCTTAAAAAATTTATTTAACTAACATTTCTTGGTTGTTTTTGTATGTGTATTTTATTTCAATTATGTATGAACATTTGACTTACTTGCTAATATCCACTTAATTTCATTTATGGGCTGATAAGTATAATACATACAACCATTAACTTTATGACAGAAATAAAACACTTTACAGGAAGTTTCCTTATTTTAAATCAATGCTGACATTGCATTACTAGGATAATCTCTCCTAATTAAATTCAATGAAATGAATAGTAGAATGATTTCATGTTCTACTGTTTTCCTTAAAGTATTTCACAGTTGTTGTTTTTGCTGGGGGGTGGAGGTGCTTTGGAGGTGGGGAAGTATCTTTAGGGAAGACAGGGCAGAGATTAGCCTGAAGAAAGAACATGCAATTTATTTTTTAAGAAAACTATTGGGAGTTTGATATACACATGCTTTTAAAGTGGTGATTATGCTTTCATTTTGCTCCTTTTCCTCCTGAAATAATTTAATTCTACTTACTGATCTTCATCCAAGAATCCAGGCAGCATTCACTCTACGTGATGCCTGTCATCAGGAATAAATTCATTCATAGGCAGAGGTGGATAAATATGAAATGTTTAAGGAAATATATAGAAAACTAGAAGTAAGTTTTAAAAACAATGTTCATCTTGCCCATATAAAATTCATCTCCTTTACTGGAGTTAGAGAAAGGTTGGGACAAGGTACTGTTTGGAGCTTTCAAGATGAGACCGCAGCTTCATGGAGAGGCATTTAACATTCATTGGCTCCACTCTTTGGAAGTGTTTTGTTAAGGTTATATTTTCTTTCCAAAGTGTGATGGTATCTTAGGATATAAATATGTTTATAGTAATAATTCAAAAGCAATAAGTGGAATAATACTTATGAACTAGCTCAAAGGAAATGTCCAAACCAAAATAAATCACAATCATCAAAGATTTCAGATCTGTGTCAAATTTTCAATTCTTTCCAAAGCTAATATTTGAGAGTTGGTGCATTATTCCATTTAAATTTGTTAAATCATCTCTATCTCTCTTTCTGCCTTTGAAATTCTGCCATCTACTCTTGCCAGGTAAATGCTGAATTTATTCTGCTTGAGCTCATAAACAAAACAAAACAAAACAAAACAAACAAAAAACAAAACGCAAAAACCACTATGGAGTAAGCATTCTTACTTTACCAAATTACTTTGCACATGAACCTATATTTGATATTCAAAATGGTCTCCGTTCAGCTCATATTTAAACAGACAGTTCACTCAATTATGAACTATTGAGAATTTGCGTTCTCCAAAAAGCCTGAAACACTTTTGAGGGTGTAAAAATAAGTCCTCTGTTAGAGAAACCACAAAATAATGGGATTTAGGAAATCTGCTTTAAGATGAAAGGTTAGCTAGCACACACAATTGCATGGTGATGATTGCCCTACATTTTGAAAAATAAACTTTTCAAAGCAGGAATTCTGGAAGGTTGGACCATTATAAAACTACACATGTCATAGCATCAGGGCACTGTAAGCAAGAGGATCTGTATAGCCAAAATCTATATTATATTTTTCAAAGATAGTATTTCAGTAATAAAAGGAACATGTTATATATCAATTTCCATTTAATAATAGTTCAGAATTAAAGGCAGCAAAATATACCACCAAAAGACCAGTTCTTCCTTTTTATAAAATTTCAAAATAAATAGCAAGAAATAGTGAACATAAGCAAACGACTACAGCTTTAAAACTACTGTCTATACTTGTATTAAATAGTTAATCTAATTGAACTGTAGTATATTTCCTAAAGGATCCTCCCAGAATAATTTAAATCTAAACATTTTAAGAGAGAAAAAATGATGATATAAGTAGCTAATTAATAAGGAAGCATCTTTTTCAAAGTAAATTATTCCTATTAGGCAACACTTAATAAACACATGTATTACTTTGAATTTAACTTAAAACTAACACCATTAAATCACCTTTCTCAGGGAAACATTCTGCTCTTTACCGTAATATTCTTGTTCATTTCTTATTGACTTCCTCTATCTAAACAAAAACACGTTATCTGCCTTTTAAAGTCTAGAAATTTCTTTTGCAAATCATAGAAAACCTCCAGGTTTTAGTAACTAATGTCTATGAAGAAAAACTGGCTTAATTATAGTTCTTAGCTCCACCAGCAGCCATTTTAAACAGAAAACTGGTTTAGTTGTGTTGACAATCACATTTTAAACTGATTCTTTCCAGATGAAAAGATACTTTTTCAAACAATGTAATAAAAATGTAAACTCAGCTGTTTCACAGACATAAAAGTGATTTATATCACATGTACTGTGCTCATGGAGTTTTTCTCCTTACACAATGGAAGTTTTATTTTAAGGAAAAGTTAATAATTAACAGCTAGAAAAATCCCACAATGCAAAGAAGGCAGCCATAGGGGATTAACCACCCCCCTTTGCTCTCCCACAAAAATCAGCCAATAAACCTGGTGAGAAAACGATGTGATATTTGAAAATTAAAGAGTCAACATTGGGATGGTCCTTCCCTTTGGTGGGGGTGGGTGCGAGAGGGAGTGGAGGGCAGCACCAGGAGGCTTCTGGGATCTAAAGGCATCCTGGTTTTTGACCTGAGTGCAGTGCACAGGGGTATCTAGCTTGTGAAAATTCACTGGAACTGTAAACTTATGTGTACTTCCTGCGTTATACTTCAATAAAACTGTTTAAAAGGAGGTTGCATACTGTTTTGTTAATGATAGTATGAAAAAATGTTAGTGAAACTAGATGAGTACTCTCTCTTTTATAAATACTCTGAGGTACAGTTAAGACCATCGACGAGTCCCCCACAGAACTATGTTACCAGAGAACTAAAAATTATGCCAGTGGCTCATGGACGAGTCCCATGCTAGTTCTAAGGAGGCAGAGATTTCACATTTTAGGAGAGAAAAATGCGTGTGTGTGAGTGTGTATCTGCGATCTCATATCTGAAATCTTCACACACACACACACACACACACACACACACACACACACAAAGGTCTTTTTGAAGAAACTTTAAAAGTGTGTAAAATTCATATTTCTAGCAGAATTTTTAGATGGCTGTGAATCTGTTTTCTGTACATTTGGTTCCCAATTATTCCTGTTAATGGGAGGCAGACCACATGAGTAATTGAAAACCCACAGTCACAAGCTGGAACACACTCCTCCCCCATCAAAATGGAGGCTCCAGTATTAAATAAATAGAAAAATTGGTCTGTGTTTTAGTTGCTAATAAACTGTGAAATGTCCAAAGTGTAGGCAAGTGCAGAGCAAGCAAAGAACACCATCCAGCTAATGATCCTCTCAAAAATATAGCACTGGACACGTAAGTGGATTCTTTTATGTAGCAAAATGTAATTTGTACATTTGCTGTGAATTTTGGTGTTTAAAAGTCTAAACTTTAATCCATCAGCACAAAAACAATTACCACTTCCATTTACCCAATATATAGGATGGGGCAATTGTAGGTTTATGCACAATTGTGAATACACAAAACACAGTTTATTCTTGTATTTTTATTTATTAATTATAGTATTATTTTCCATGCAAACAACTTTTGCTCCACCCTGTACTATTTTTTCTCTCATTAAAAAAAGAATGCACGCCCTAGCCAGTTTGGCTCAGTGGATAGAGTGCTGGCCTGCGAACTGAAAGGTTCCAGGTTCTATTCGGGTCAAGGGCACATGCCCGGGTTGTGGGCTCGATCCCCAGTGGGGGATGTGCAGGAGGCAGCCAACCAATGATTCTCTTATTATGGATGTTTCTATCTCTCTCTCCCTCTTCCTTCCTCTCTGAAATCAATAATACATATATAAATGTATAGGATTAATTTTTGGTATCATGCATTCTGAAAATATTACTCAGTTGTCCAGCACCACAAGGATTTCCATCAAGGAAAATATTTTTACCACTATCACAGATCCTATGGCTTTTTACTCCCCATATCTTAAAGATAGTCTCTCCACTTCTCTCTTCATAAAATTCCTCTTTTATGTTCTTATAAAACAGATTCACAGTCATCTAAAAATTCTATTAATCCTTGCCTTCTTATAGTGTCCTCATCCCCTGAAATGAGGTCTTACACAGGCTTTCTTTTTCTTATTTTCCCCAAAATATGACTAAAAATGAGAACATTATCTTTAAGCATCCACATATGTACAAACGTTTAGCTTAAACAAAATCAAAAGGTCTGGATGTGAACAGACAACATAAAGGCAAAGGACACCGTGATCTGATCACCTCTCTATACTGTGAAGAGAATGCAAAAGGAGAACCTCATCAGCTATCTACTGCGGGAACACAGAGGGGTTGGTGTGGTGTGGGGGAATGAGGATGAAAGCGACATACTGTATAGGCAAATTCTTTTGGTTCTGGCAAAGGCACTAATAGGACAATCTGAGTATGTGTGCTAAGTGGAAGAAACTCAAAGCAGCGAACATGTCATCTGTACCCCGCCATCCTCCTGAAGAAGCCTCTTCACACACCTCTTTCCTGTCTGCCCCTCCCCTGCCCCCAAGGACACACAAAAATTTCCCATACCACGATGGTCTCGTACATGTCATGTTGTTTGCAGTTAGGTTAAGAAGAAGGACAAGCGTAAGTATGTGATGAACCCAAAGTTAATGGACCAACTGTTTTCAGAGTTACTTGTGTACATCCCCAGGGTCAAATTCAATCCTCAGAAACCCACGTGCAGTCTCCATAGAAATAACTGTAAACACCACGCAGGGGAACATAGCTGCAGTCAGTCTTTTCTCTGTATTGACACATGGCCTTTATTCTCTCCTGGCTTTATCTGTGAATGGCAAGTTTTGGCTTGGTTTTATTTATACAATGGAACTTCATCAGCTCACACACACCTTTAAGAGACCCAGAGTAAAATGCTCATTGTGAGGCTCAGTAACGAAGGAGGGAAAAAAATTGGCAAGAAGAAGCAAATCAAAGAAGTTCAGGAAACACATTTATTTTATTGGGCTATGAAAAAAATACAGACTTGGAAAGTGAGCACGATGTTACCTCAAAGGAAAATAAATAGTTAATAGAGATGAAGGTGTCAATCAGCAAGAGTCAAGACAAATGCATAAAACGAGGCCGGTGGCCAAGGCGAGTGCAGATAAAACACTACACAGGCAATGAACACACAATCGGGGCTGGTGCCTCGGGGGTTATTAGGGGAATAGGAATCGATAATAAGTTGTTTCCTAGTTAGTGATGTTTACTTTTCCATTTCTCCCTAAAAGTATTTTCATTTCCTCAAAAAAGGAAAGGAGGAAAAATTAAAATAACCCTCACTTTCAATGAAGTTTTAATAAAATGAATCGGGGTATCTTTTAACAGACACACACTACTAATATGTAATATGCTTATTCAGACTGAAACAGCATCAAAATATGATTATACAATGAATCAAAAATTTGATTATATAGCTGCTTATCAATAGTGTATTTAAACATCCTAGTAAAATAAAACTCTTGTCCAAGTAATAAAAACTAAAGGTTTGTTTATGTCACTGGCTCATGCATAAAGTTGACTCAAAAATCGACAACATGAGAATCTCATAATTTTCAAATGGTCCAAATTGTGCTTGCAGCATGAATGTATGCATTTGCTGCCTTTGTTTTTCCCGTACACCATGCTTATATTATTGGCGGCGATTAGAACATTCTGGTGAAAGCTTTATTTATTATGACTTTGTGAATCAAGGGGAAATGAGGGAATCCTCAGGCCACCTATATAACTATACTCACTATAACAACTTTAAAGATACAAGTAAATTCATCTATTTAAATGGCTCTTTCTGTTATGGGGGCTTTGAGAGGAACTGCTTTAAAAAACAAAAACAAAATTAGCACATGCTTTTAAAATGCTGCTGAGCAGTATTCAACTTAGAAAACGCTTTACTTCCTATGAAGTCCTAAGGGTCATAAATAAAGTGGTCAGCTCGGTCCATTTAAGTTAGAAGGAGGCCAGTCCCATTGTGATGAAGATTTTTGCCCCAGACAACTGTGTGAGCTACATGATTCCCAGGTCGACTTGGGAAGTCCAGGTACCCGGCACCACAAATCTGCTTGCCTAACAGATTCTAGCATCAGTCCTTCTTGGGACGACCGGCAGCAGCTGACTGTTTGCCATGCAGAGATTCCTGTGACCCACCCAGAGGAGAAACCAGGGGCCACGCTTACAGGATGAGTATCAGAGCCCGGCAAGGGCTGAGCAGCGCCTGAACACTAACGGGCCGTTCCCGGAGCCCGGCTCGGAGGGCGCGCTCGGGAAGAGGAGCGGAACCCAGCACCTGCCACACGCAGGTACTCAACCCCCTCAGAAAGCAGAACCGCCTGCCCAGGAGTTCTCCCAGGGCATCAGTCCGGGAAAAATGATCAAGGGCAACTTCCCTTGCATATTAAGAAGGAAAAGTGTTGTGCTACATAAACAAGAAGAGCCCACAAGCCACAAGCTCTACGTCAGTTAACTCTCAGAAGAGCTAGCAAGTTGACACTCTAGGAACAAAATAAAAATTCCACAAACACCCTAATTACCAGTTCACGAGCAATCTCTGCCTGATGAAACGCTATAACACTTTAAAATATAGGCAACCATTGCTACCATGGACGTGATGCAGAAAGGAATTAAGAATAAATGGATCTACGGAGGAATAAATCAGGTGTTCCACTTAGTAAACAAAAAAAATAGTATTTTCCTTTTTAAAAAAAAAGATGGGCCAATTCTATTTAAACAGAGTTAAAATTTTAAGTACAGTTTAGTTGAGTTCCACACACATTTGTCAAATTCCATCTGTGATTCGGCCCTGTGTCAGGTGCCAGGGACACCAAGATGGGAGCACTAGGATCTTGACCCTTGAATAGCTCACTGCTGCTTTGTGGTGACATGTTAATGTGTTTTAAGTGCATATGTGGTATCTGATTCCTTGAAAAAGCTACCTCCCAGCTGCTGCAAAGATTCTGACATCCCTCTCTCTTTGGTCTGTTCACATCGCATGCCTGATACATAGCGCACTTACACGAAACCTGCCCAGATCCATGGGGCCAGTTAGTCCCAGTGATGACGTTGAAAACTGAGCTAGTTGAATGTTCACGTATCAGCTTTGTGAGGAGAGACACAATTTTTTTCAAGGGAATTAGCCAATGAACTTTACTTAACTGCCTCTGGGCACTGGACTCAGCTAGTAAACCTGGTTTCCATTTCTGGCTCTGCAGCCACCCCTTAGCAACTTTAACAAGTTGCTTACGTTTCTTCTCTCATTTATTTAACTAAAAAAAAAAAAAAAAAAAAAAAAAGGATCAGGTGTGTGTGTGTGTGTGTGTGTGTGTGTGTGTGTGTAGTGATAAAGAGAGGAATAGTAATAGCTGACCTGAACACTGCTAGGTGATATTAGATAAATATAAAATGCTTCTTCATGTTTTGGAGGAAATATGTTAGGAAAAGAGTATTAGAGGTAATTTTAATTATTATCAAGTTAAAAATTAAAGCTAAGCACTGTTAATCTAACAACAGTTTAATGAACTACTTTAATAGATTATTCCCAGATGGGTAATATTTCCACTTACAGAAAGAATAGCTTATTTTTTTAAACCTTTCTAACGTCTCACTTAAAAGAAATACAACAATCAAATGCTGTTGATACTTGGCTAAAGGCGAAACTGAAAACACACACAACTCCTTAGCAGTTTAAAACTAGTTTTAAAAGTTTTAAAGCACTTTCTGGTCATCTTCCTTGCCAACAATAAGTAAAACTAACAAAAACAAGACACAAAACTTTACTATATGTAAAGTATAGAAAACAGCAGAAAAAAAAACAGTTTATATTACTAGTACAAGTAATGTGGTTTGGCTTTTGCTTTGTTATTACGTAGAAAGTTTGCATGTAAATTCTACAGCAATGAATTTCTGCCTGGTAGCATCTTCCTCTTCAAGGTTTCACTTACGTTAAAAGCCCTGTCGTAAACATAAGTTTGGGTAGTGAAGTGGAGGGGTGTAGGCAGTGGGACGAATGAAGGGTGGAGCCTTTAAGAAATCGACACAAAAAGTTTTAATGTAGTTGATTCCAAACCTTATTTGAGAGGTCTGAATAGGATGAAAAGGTTTTCTCTATTCAGTAGTTTCACTTAATCCTCAGTCCAAACATTTGCCCCAATAAACATTAGATTATTTTTATGTTAGCTATAAAGCTGTCAGTCCTCAATAAACAGATACACTCCTAGTGGTTTTACCCTTGCTGTCAAAGAATTGTCAATATGCACACTGGCTCTTAAATTAAAACAAACACACAGGAAAAGAAATGTAAAATCGAATCCCACAGCAGAGTTTAACGGGAGGCTGTTGAAACCCCAAATAAATGATGGTCCAGATAGTCGATGGTGATTAGTTCAATATACTGTGATATAAAGTAGTCAATGCGTTGTTAGCACCTTACTGTCTCCTTAATGGAATGCTGTAACCTCTCCTATTCAGGTAAGCCAGACCTTTACTTTAGTGTGTCTCAATTAAATTTTATGTCTGATGTGTCCATCTGTTGTAGGAAAAGCAACAAGTTCACCGAAAGGGACACTTTGAAGATTTTTATTGCCTATGGCGACAGTTTACTTCTGTCTGGAAAGCCCCTTCAGAGTTTTTGTGGCTCTTTCTCCTGCGGTTGAGAAAAGCTCTATAAGAGACGTGAAGATTATTTTCCAACTGGTTGGATCTCTACCCTTTTTGCAGCTGGTTTCAGAAGGATTTTCCCACAAAGACTCAGAATCATGTGACTGAGACAATGATTTTTGCTCATTCGGTCCTTCCTTTCATTGCAGAATTAAGCTTTTAGAAGGTCAAAGCTGTTTTTCTCCCTCCATATTCTGTGTGCTGCCTAATGGAGGACTGTGTACACGTGAACAGCCACTAACTACCGTGTGCTTGCTGAGTTATGTGTTCTTCTAAGACTGGTAAAGACACAGAGTAAATTTAGAAAACATGTAGATATCTGTTTTTATCTGTTCTTAGCTGGAATAATGCTGATGTTTGCCTGTCACCTCCTATATAAAAAAAGCTTTGGACACTGGAGGGAATTGGGTCTCACACCAGAGAGAAGTGAAGGAATACTTAATAATGTGACTGTCTACAATCACAAAAGAAAATATTCTTTTAATTTTATTTTAAAATAAACAAATTAAAATTTCTGTCTGACATGAGTAGCTTTTTTTTTTAGAGAGAGAGAGAGAACGGAAAAGTCTTTTATATTGGAGGGTCCAAAAGAAGAGAATAAAATAGGATGTGGGACACTTGAAATATAACCTGAATAAATAAAGACTTTGAGGAGAGAGAGCTGAAGGCAAATATAATGGGAATCTTAAAGTCCTGGTGAATACTCCTTTTGTTCTGTGTAATACACGCATGATCTTCCCTGCCAAGGCTGAAAGAAAATGGATTTTCCCAAGGAATGTCCCATCACTGGAGAAGAAATCGGTCATCAAAAGCCATCATATTCTGAGGAGGTGTAGCAAAAAGATTAAATATTGAAGACAGGTGAAGGGGCAGGGGAAGACATGGAGACAGGGATATAGAAAAGGTAAAATGTCAGCATCCTGAAAATGAGAGCTACACACAGGAGAGGAGGAAATGAAAGTGTCAACTTTAAACCCCTGGTTTGTATTTTGTGGCCCTGAGCGATTTGGAGTTTAAGGAGAAAGAAGGGACATTCTGTTCACTGTGGTGGTGTTTCTGTGTGTCAAACACGCATAAAAGAGCCTATGCCAAAATGTATTAAGCAGTGCCTCACTGTCCAGAGGGAACGTGTGAAAATCCTAAAGGTCACATTAAGAGAAGACTTTAGTACCCTAGGAGATGGGACAAAACAATTTGGTTTCTTAATTTTCCATTTATATTATAAAATTCGCAACTATCCAGTCAGCCAATGCAGAACAACTTCTACTTCTTCAATTTCTTTAAAAATAATGTAGAGGTAAAGAGCTGAAGCCAGATTACTTAAATTCAAGTTCCTACAGTAATGAAACATTAGACAAGTTACATAAACGTTTTGGACTTGGTTGACACATTGATAAAACTGGAAGAATGATGGCTCCTCTCCCATAGGCTGTTGTGAGAACTGAGTTAATGTATGTAAAGCACTTAGCAAAATGACCAGCACCTGGTAAATTATTTTAGTTGCTTAAAAATGAGATTTTTAATATATATTTGATGAGAGAAATCATAATTTTTTAAAAATCTCATTTAAAAAAATGAGATTTAATTTAAAAAAAAAAATCTCATTAAAAATTTATTTCTGTTCTTGTTCAAACAATTACAATATTGAGTACCCACTATTGCATAGTAATAGGATAAAACTTGGTCCCTAATATTTAAGAACTCATAAAACAATTAATACATTATAGGCTGACAACATAATATGTGGGTTAAAAAATCCACCTGTTTAGAGTATTATGCTAAATGAAATAAGCCAGTCAGAGAAAATTAAGTATCACTTGATCTCACTCATATGTGTAATCTAATGAACAAAATAAATTAATGAGCAAAATAGATCCAGAGTCATAGAAGAGTAGAAGAGACTGACACATTTCAGAGAATAGGCAGGGGGGTGGGTGTGGTGAGATATTAACCAGAAATTTATATGCACAGATGCATAGCCCATGGACGCAGACCATAGTGTGGTGAAGCCCTGGGAGGGGTGGGGATGGGGTGGAGTGGGTCAATGGGGAAGAGGGGGACAAAAGGGATATTTGTAATATTTTCAATCATAAAGATAAAAAAAATCCACCTGTTGAATTCTTGTTTTCTGATATAGTATTTTTCAAGATTCCCATGTGATTAATTCTTAAAACAGATTTCATATATCTGGTGGAATTCCCCAGGTTTTCTTTTACTTTTAAAAATGTATTTATTATATCTTTTAAAAGAGTTTTATGTCTGTTAAATGTACCATCATCATATGATCCAGCAATTCTATTTCTGCATATATACTCAAAAAATGGAAAGTGGGGATTCAAACAAACTTTTGAACATGTATGCACATAGCCAAAAGGTGAAAAAACACCCTAATGACATATAAATGGATTTAAAAAAATGTGGTATATACACCAATGGGGTGTTAGCCTTACAGTGGAAGGAAATTCTGACACATGTTACAACATGAATGAATCTTAGAGACATTATGCAAGTGCAATAAGCCAGTCACATAAAAAGACAAATACTGTATGATTCCCCTTATATGAGGTACCTGGAACAGTGAAATGCACAGAGACAGAAAGTAGAATAGTGGCTGCCAGGGACTCAGCGGGAGAGAGACACAGAGAGTTATTGTTTAATGGATACAGAGTTCAATTTGGGAAGATGAAAACATTCTGAAGATGAATGGTGGGGATGGTTTCACAACAAATTGAATGTACTTAATGCCACTGAGCTGTGCACTTAAGCATGGCTAAATGGTAAATTTTATATTATGTCTATGATGAAAATTAAATTAAAAAGTTCCTGTATGATAACTTAAAAATTTGAGTTACTTATTATATTTGTTTCTCTTGATATTTGATTGTTTGATGATTTTCCCCATAAAGCCCTGAATTTTTATTTATTTATTTATTTATTTATTTATTTATTTATTTATTTATCGAATGGGGACATTGTGCATAAAAGAAAAAATCAGAGCCTCTGGTTGACATCTTCCTCCAAAGAAGAATAAACTTTCTCCCAGCAAGCACATGGGGTACAGCAGGTCACCCACCTCCGTCTTGTTGGGGATTGGATTTAGGTTTTGCTAGGCCTCAACAATGTGTTTATGTTTTTCCAAGATTTCTAGGGCAGAGCTCTTACTCGTTGGAGTGGACATCAGCGGTCTCCACTGAAAACCTGGAGTGTTTACCAGAATTCTTCTGTCTCCTCAGCATCAAGGGGCTGCTGAAATGCAGCTTAAAAAGTGGCAAGCGCCTCAAGAAGAAATCACATTTAGATCTTTGGTTTTACTTCTCTGCAGTTCCCTCTTGTCTGGGATTTTTGATCCTCAGGTCCCAGCCATTTGGTAACCTAGAATGCCAACTCTAATTCCTTTCCTCAAGTTGGTCTCACTCCCTCCCCAACCTTTCTCACAAGACTTACCAGGGCCTTTAGGGAAAAAGCCTGGTGAGTGCAGCACTCACTGAGGTGGGCTTCTTGCCCTTGGATCTTGTCGCTCCTCATGAGTTCTATCTACTTTGTTACCTCTCTAAAGTCTTCAAAAGCTAGTTTTGTGTAGTTTGTATAATATTTATAGTTGTTTTCAGCAGGATGGTTGTTTTGAAACAAGGTATTTTGTGGTTTCTGGGATCAAAAGTATGTTAACATTGGCTTTTAACCAAAGAACTTGTATAGCATATATTTACAACCCATGGCCACAGACCGTATTGCGGTGAAGCCTGGAGCGGGGCTCAGGGTGGGCTAGAAGGGGTCAGTGGGGGAAATAAGGGAAAATTGTAATACTTTCAACAACAAAGATCTTTTTTTAAAGTCTAAAAAAAAAGACATTTTTTAAAGTCTTGATTTGTCTTTATTCTATTTTAAGATATATTTGTTTTGACTCTATTTCATATTTTTATTGACCAGAATATAGGTTTTTATTTATACTGTTTTGGGTCAGGCAATGGCTTAAAAACAGCAGTGAAGACAGAACATGTTCTAAGCATTGGATGTAGATAGTTTGCCTTTCACTTTAGTGTTCATCTTCCCTTCCAGTTTCCCCAACTAAAGCCCCTAAACACCTTCCAGCAACACTTGTCGATAGTAAGTCCTCTCAATCTAAAACCTATATGTCAAAATCCAAGCCTCTACCTGCAGAAACCTGCATGGCCATTAATAATATTTGACTGTCTTCTTGAAACTGTGATAAAAATGCTATTTATTTGAGATAAGAGACAAATTATTATCTCTAGAATCTTGGTCTTAAAGATACCAGAGGTAATAAATTTTTGTTCATGTGAATTTTGATTTGACTGCATTATTGTCTGTATTAATGTGGCTAGAATAGCTGAGTATATGAAACCACCAATCATTCAATTAAATTCAGCAAACCTTAATCAGGTGATGATTATATACAAAGAACTGTGTGATAAGCTCTAGGAGCCCCGAAGATTATTTCATCAAAGTTCTACTTATAGTTATGAATAATTAACTACACTATTTATGTACTCATTTGCATACCATGTATTATACTGAGTACTAGCAACATAGTCAAGGAGGTGTTATCTCCATATTGCAAATGAAGAAACTGAAGTATAATGAGACCAAATAATTTGCCCAAGGTTCCAAAACTTATATGTGGGATTCTAATCCAGGTATACCAGAGTGCAAAGAGAAATGGTATCATGGAAGATCAAAGTGCCAAAAGAGAACCGATGGAGAAAAATATTTCCATTTTGGATTATGAGAGAAAGTATCAAAGAGAAGATAGCATATAACCAGAATTTCCATAGCTGAACAAAAAAGGAAATACCATTCTTGGCCGAGGAACATGCACAGAAAAAAATTTTTTAAGGAGTTATAATTTATCCAGAAGGGCTTGAAAATAAGATAGATGGGATGACTCTAGTTCAGATGAAGCTCCAGAGATCCAAATCAGATATTGTGGGCCCCCAAATAAATATGTTAAGTGTTTCAGATTTGCTCTTGTATATTATATTATATAATTACTTCTGTGTAACATGTTTTCTGAATACTTAGAGGCGAAAATGCATTAGCACACAATTTATGCTCATTAGGAAATTGGACATTGTTTAGCCTGTGCCCCTGACTTAAGATTTCCCATGAGGCTGCAATCAACTACAGGCTGGACCTGAGGTCTTATCTGCAGGCTTGGTGGTGGAGGGTTCACCTCCAAGCTCACTCCTGCAGTTGTTGTAGATCCAGGTCCTTGCAGGTTGTTGTTGGACTGAGGGCCTCAGTCCTCATTGGCTATTCGTCAGAGCTACCTTCAGTTCATTGCACATGGGTTTCTCTATAGGAGAGCTTCCTTCAAAGGGATGGAAAAGCCGAAGCCCAAAAGAGCAAGATGAGTAAGACAGGGCCACCAAGACAAAAACCAGTCTTTGATATAGTTACCTTGGATGGTCTCTTCATTGGAAGAGAGTCAATAAGCCTAGTTCATGTTCAAAGTAGGGGATTATACAGAGCACAAATACAAGAAAGCGGGGATCACTGGGTGATCGTGGTGGCAGCCTAGCATAGGGATCAATGGGAAATCATCAAAGGTCTCTGAGTGTGCAAGTGGCATAATGTCCATCACCAGACATATATGCCCCAGGCTAGAAAATCATTTGAAATTTCTTCTTATCACTCAAACCTATATCCATTGTTGAATGATTCCAAGACATTTATTATCATATTTTCTAATGGCACATAAAATAATAGCATATCTTACAACCCTCAGTGTCTCAGATTTTATGCAAAAGAGTAAGAGACCTGTGGTGGCTTCTGAGAAAGCAGTTTGCAAATACAGGAGTAGACAAAAGCCAGATCATGGGGATTAAGGAGTGAGCAAGTGATTAAGAAACATTTTTGAAGCCGAACACATGTTTTATTTTACACATGAAGCCAGATCTTTAGTTACTGATACAGTAGTGCTTTCCACATCTCCAGTTACCCATGATCAACCAGAGTCTGTAATATTAAATGGACAATTCCAGAAATAAAAATTCCTGAGTTTTAAATTGTGCACCATTCTGAGTAGTGTGATGAAATCTGACAATATCCCACTCCATCCCACCTGGGACATGAATCATCCCTTTGTCCAGTGCGCCCATACTGGATAGACTACCTGCCCATTGGTCACATAGTAGTCCTTTTGGTTATCAGATCGATTGTATGGCAGTGGTTATGTTCAAATAACACTCACTTTACTTAAGAACAGCCCCAACGTACAAGAGTAGTGATGTTGGCAATTCAGATATGTCAAAGAGAAGCTGTAAAGTGCTTCTTTTATGTGAAAAGGTGAAAGTCCTTGACTTACTGAGGAAAGAAAAAAAAAATCACATAGTGACATTGCTAAGGTCTATGGTAAGAACAAATCTTCCAGCTGTGAAATTACCTAATTTATAGATTAAACTTTATCATAGTTATGTATGTATAAGAGAAAACAGTACTGATAGGGCTCAGTACTATCCATAATTTCAGGCATACACTGTTAGTGTATGTCCTATTGCTTAATGGACTACATTAAAATATTCTTTTAATTTTGGTTTCTTTATAAATAATGTCAACTTCTGGGAATTTTGTTATTTACATTATAAAATGCACATTGACCTATTCACTGAAAATTTAAAGGATAAAAAATGGTAATAACACTAGAGCACATTATTTTTGTTAGTTGGTTTGTTTAATATGCTTTCATTGATTTTAGAGAGAGCCAAAGAGAGAGAAGGAGAGAAAGAGAGAAACATCGATGTGTGAGAGAAATATCAATTAGTTGCTTCCTGGTTGCCTCCTGTATGTACCCCTATCAGTCTCACAACTTTTACCAGGGCTTGAACTACAACCTGGGCACATGCCCTGATCGGGAATTGAATTAATGACCTTTTGGTGCATGGGTCCATGCTCAACCAATTGAGCCACACTGGCCAGGTTCAGATCACATGTTTTTCTTTCATTTGGTTCTTCATTCTTCTAATTTAAGAAGGCTTAATGTAAAGAAATCAAAGAATTTATTAATCTAACACAAACTTAAAAAGTCTCATTAAGAGTTTTCAAAGCTCATCTCACACTGTTTCTCTCTCTCTCTCTCTCTCTCTCTCTCTTTTTTTTTTTTTTTTGTTACCTCTGAGATTGTGTCTGCATTAGAATTTCTTGTACTGGGGCTTTATTTTCCTATGAGTTCTCTAGTCAGATAGGAGAATTATGAACATAGTGTATATTATCAGGAGAACAAGACCACTGCATATAGCAGGCATATGTTTTAAGTCTTAGTGCCCATATATTTCAATACATATTACAATTAAAAGGTAGTTTAATTGCAATATATGTTAAATATTGCTTTGTGGATTCAAAGCAATCACATTTTTGAATCATATTTGAATCCACATTAATGGAAAAGGTGTAAATCTCAGGTGTTGCTTCTGACAATTCATCCAAGGAATTTTGGTTAAATGCCTTATTTTGTATTTCATAAGGTTTTCCTGGTTATTACCCACTGCTCAAGTTGAGTTAGGCAAAGATACTGACAGGTCAAGTAACTGAGTTTAGCTTATTCATTGAGCCTTAATCTTAAACTGAATCCAGTAAGTTCCTTTTAGAGTTGGCTCTGTCCTAAGAATCATGGGCCTCCCTCTTGGTCTCATAGATAGGGCTTGAAAATAAAATAGGGCTTCAAAACACATTCTAGTCCAACTTTGTTTGCTCAAGATACCATTAAAAATAATCTTTTTAGCATTGGCTGGTGTGGCTTAGTTGGCTGGGGGCTGGGTGTTGTCCCATGTACCAGGAGGCTGCCAGTTCAATTTCTGGTCAAGAGTATATGCCTGGGTTTTGGGCTCTGTCCCAGGAAGGTAGTGTGCAGGAGGCAGCTAATTGATGTTGTGCTCTCACATCGGTTTGTCTCCCTCTTCCCCCACCCTTCCTTTCTCTCTCTAAAAATCAATGAACTATACTTTTTTTAAAAAATATATATTTTTATTGATTTTTTACAGAGAGGAAAAGAGAGGGATAGAGAGTTAGAAATGTCGATGAGAGAGAATCATCTATCAGCTGCCTTTGCACACCCCCTACTGGGGATGTGCCTGAAACCAAGGTACATGCCCTTGACCGGAATCGAAACCGGGACCTTTCAGTCCGCAGGCTGACGCTCTATCCACTGAGCCAAGCCGGTTTCGGCTCAATGAACTATTCTTTAAGAAAAAGATTATACCTTTGTATTATGTGAGTGCTTATCTTAGCTTATCTATTATTCTGAGGATCTCACTAAACTCTTTTCTGCTGAAGTTTTCTGGTTTGTAGAATGTAGCCAACTATACCATCTCTTCCCTACCTCTTCCAAAGGCTATTCAGCCAAGTGAGATGAGATATGTGATTGTTTTGAATCCACATTAATGGAAAAGGTGTAAATATCAGGTGTTGCTTCTATTATTACTAATATCACTGTTAGTTTATTGATAGAGTAGGATGCATTCTATAGGTTGCAGAAGATTTCAGATGAATCCCCATACCAGCTGTGAGATGATGGGAATGTCCCTTAACATTTTATCAGTTTCTTGACTAGAAAACTAGAATCCATACTCCCCACATTTCTACCTGCCAGTATCAAGTGAGATAATGCATGTGGACACATTCCATAAACAGTAAAGGGCTAACATGGTAACAATAGTTTTGAATATACTCACTATTATATCAATAATGTCTGAATTTTCTCCTTTTCCCCAGTTTCAAGTTCTCTGAAAGACCCAGAGGGAAGGTAAAGCTAAAACTATGACACTATACAAAAAATAAATGGACCAGTGATGAAAGTAATCAATTGGGTGATTAAATAGATTCCTAAGCAGGAACTGAAAAAAAGCATATCATAATTAATTCTCATGGATTCTCCAATGGGACCAACTCATGGGACTTAAAAGAAAATGTAGCAATTTAATCTATAAGCAATTCAATTATAATTAAATACATGTATGTGTATGTGTGTATATATAACTTCTTATGTTCCTTTAATTTCTGAGGGAAATCAAATCAAATTTGCATATGACCAGGAGTAGAAGATTCTACCAAAAGATAATATATCCAATGGTGTAATTCCACAAAATCAGAGACACTAGATGAAAGCAATAACAAAGATAAACTATTAACTCCTTTAACTTTGTCTATGGTATTTCAAATAATGCCTAAGTTACTTCTTACAATAAAAGAATTAGAAAAAGGTAGAAGAATTTGTAGGAGATTTTCTTTCTCAGTCTCATCTGGAAATGTTCAGTTTAACTACCACTAGAAAAAGGATTTTGTTTTTGGTAAAGACATTCTTTTTCCCGAGGTGACTATGATTCCAGCCCATCAGAAATCCAGAATAACTCAAAATATTTCCAGTGGGATATCTACCATTGACTATGGAATCTCCTCACCTCCCATTAACACTCTATAAAACATGGGGACTATCTGCTCAGGCTCTGAACTGAGACAAACCTTCCCGAAAGACAACTGCTTCCACCCAAACAACTGGTCCTCTTTCCCTCCTTGTCAGCACTGAAAGCCGAGAGAGGCTGTGTTTGGTCTCTTAATCAGGCCTTGCTGACGGGCTGACATCCCTGCAAACGTTTTCACTTACTCTTTGGCAACAGTTAAATCCTTGCCAAAGGCCAGTCAGTAATTCAGAAAACACTGCTAGTAAGAGGCTGGGGGAGCCAGAGTGTGACTGTCAGCTAGCGATCTGTGGTGATGACAGGAGGGAAATCTAGGAGCTGAAACCATTTTAAAGGTCGCTCTGTGGGCAGAACTGAAGACCTCTGAGTTAGGAAAGAAAACAGGAACCTGGGACATGGCAGTGCTGAGGATGTGCTTTCTGAGCACTCTGAAAAAGTCATTGTCCACTCCTGATTGTAAAAACTGCTTTACAGCCTAATACAGCTCAGTTAACAACTATTTGCCTTATAGAAATGTCAAATAATGTACCAATAGTTCAATTTCCCAGCTTTAAAAAAAAATTGAAATAAGCTACTGTGGATGCTTCTTTAATATTCTTCCTCCTGATCCTTCATCTTTTCATTTTCAACTTTGAATTGCTAAATAACTGGAGTTTAAAATTCTTAATAACACAGCATAAGCTTTCTGTGAAAAGCAATTTTACATATATATATATATATATATATATATATATATATATACACACACACACACACTAGAGGCTCAGTGCATGAAATTTGTGCATGGGGTGGTGGTGTCTCTCAGCCCAGCCTGAACCCTCTCCAATCTGGGATCCCTCAGGGATCCAACTACCAGTTGGATCTGATTGGTCCAACTACCAGTTTAGGCCCAATCCCTATAAGATCCCTATGGGATCACACCTAAACCGGCAGTTCGACATCCTTCTCCCAATCCAGGACCACTGGCCCCTAACCGCTTGTCTGCCTGTTTGCCTGCCAGATTGTACCTAACTGCTCCAATGCTGGCCTGATAGCCCCTAACTGCCCTCCTCTGATCTCACCTCCCTTGCCATTCTGATTGCTCCTAATGGCCTTTGCTTTAGCCCCCACCATAATGGCTTTTTCCAGAAGGAAGTCAGATATCCGAAAGATGGACAGTCAACCCAGTCTAATTAGCATATTACCCTCTTACTTGTATAGATTATATAGGATGGGATTGCTTTAATAGGGCGGAAAAGCCTTTTTCAGCAGGATGAGATGCTCTTGCCAGACAAAAATACATAATCCCTATATCTAGACTGATAGCCAGCCATATGCACTATACTGACAAACCGGTCATTAAAAAATTGAACTGCTTTCTTACACCTTACATCAAGCAGCTGTTGTCCTTAAACCCCCTCCTCAGATGGTACCTTAGGTGCTTCCTTAGCAGTTCACCCAGATTTGGTTCTGATTGGTTAGTTTCTATGCCAGACAGCATCTAAAGCTCCAACTCCTAGGCAGCCATTGGCTTCTCACACTTCACCCAGATTTGGTTATGACTGATTGGTTTTTATGCCCGTGAGCATCTCTGGGCCTGATTAGAGAGCAGGGCTGATCAGCAGCTCCAGCAGAGGTCTGAGAGGAAGAGAGGCAAGGCTAATCAACAGCTGCCATGGAGGCTATGGATCAGACCCTGCTTCTCCTTCTAGGCCTCTCTTTGGGCCTGATCTGCAGCCACCTCAGCAGTCAGTGCTGAGTCACAGTGCCCACAGCAGCAGCAGTCAGTTGACTTCTGGTCAGTTGAGCCTGGAGCCTTTGGTTGTTTTGGATGTTACAGACCCTGGGTTTTTATATATTGGGATCATTTTTTAAAAGGAACACAGATTATTCAAGAAAAACAATAGTAGGCCCATGCTTGAATTTAGATAATCTATTTTCTCTCTTTCCAAAATAGAAGAAGACTTGGAAGAAGAAATGGCTTCAGTCTACTGGATGCCATACATATTCTGGACCAGAGCTCCTCACTTATAAGACCTATCAGACAGATTTGCTACAGTTTATTCTCCAAACTCTTACATTCTGTGTTGTTTTTTTCTGGTTTTATTATTTTTTTTTCCCTAGCTAAAGAGGACACTTGTGCCATTATTCAGAAGCTCAGGTAAGGCAGCAAGAGCGGATGGAACTTCCTGCTCTCCTCCTACTCACATAACAAAGGAGCAGAGATGTAAAGAATAGCATGGTGACTATCATTACCAATACTTTATGGTATACTTGAAAGTTGCCAAGAGATTAGATCTTAAATGTTCTTACCACACACAAAAATATAGTAATTATGTGAGGTGATGAAGGTGTTAACCAACCCCATTGTGATAATCATTTCTCAATATATATGTGTGTATCAAACCAGCACATTGTACACCTTAAACTCACACAATGTTACATTTCAATTATATATCAATAAAGCTGGAAATAAAACAAAACAAAGGAGCACTCAAGGGAGGTCCAGTTGGCCCCAGGAAGGGCCTCTTTAAAACAAAAAGGAGGAGAGATAAGGCACTCAAGGCACCAGGAAACTCATCACAGAAGTCATAGTGCACATCTGGAGCCTGCCAAACAATGAATTCACTTGAGCAAACCCAGTCAATACCCAATGATCCACACACACTTGATTTGCACTGCAAATTATCCATTGAGAGGCCTAGAGTACATTCTGTAATTATTCATCGGAGTGAAAATGTATTGGTTAAAGGGCAACGAGTCCACAGTGACCCATGACTCGGCAGTATGTGAATGCCCCTGGATCTGTAGACAGATAAGAAGGACCAGCCCCAGGATCTGGGGAACAGTAATGCCAAGAACCACTCGCTTTCTCCTGTTTGGCAATGCTGGGTAAATGAGTTGGTTTCTGTTGGGTGATGAAGGGGAAGAAAGAAAAAGCAATAGCACCTATGGGGCCTTGTGAAGTTGGAACTTGGTTTAGGTGGTGAAGTCGCTGATTATTCAAATAACCAATATTCCTGGCTGTGGGTTAGGTTTAGCTCCTCCCCTGTCTCTTCACCAACCATGGTTCTCTTCACTTCCTTGTGAGGCACAGTTTCCAGAGACTACTTTACTCAGGGGAGTTTCTATAGGGGTAGGTTTCTCTACTTTCAGAGGTCTCTTCTATTTTCAGGGTGGTTTTCAAAGTCACCTGGCCACGTTAGATTACATATGTCACTTTTTAAAAAGTAGAGCCACTAAGGCACCAAAGTAAGCCAACGATCTTGGGGTGATTTCACCTGAAAAAAGAATGTCCAAATCTTACCAGGTTGTTGTGGATTTTGAGTTGTAGACACTCCACTTCCTTTGTCTGTGTCAAAAGCCACTCATTCCCTTTCTTAATGAAAACAAGAGGGAGTGATCATACCTCCTGGGGCTGTGCCTTTTATGCTGTCTGAAAGGCACTTGAATGAGTGGCACATTATCTCACACATCTGGAGTTCACCAAATTAGCCAATTATGCTGGAGCTCATAAAACAAGGCCTTAAATGTCATTTAACTAGAAAATATTATAATCACCAAGTGGTCTGATTGTAAGATGATACTTGGGGCAGCATCAGTGGTTACAGAAAACAAATCATGAAACAAAACACAGTTCAAATGCCCCCCAAATGCAACCACATCTTTTCTACTTTCTGAAGAATACTGTATTTCTGAAAGCACCAGCAATCAACATGTTTCTCATTTGAAACTAAGTTTAATCTGACCTAGTCGTTTCCTAGTTATTTGCCTTCGGCAAACCAATGCCTGAGAATTTTTCTCATAAGAAAACTGAGGAGCATACAGGATGAGAATAGACTGATGGAAAACCATGCATGTTTCAGAGAGATGAAGCTATCTGCAACGGATGGGCAATGATTGGATGAGGTCTTGAGTTGTTAGAGATTTGTGGTGCTGCTTCAGAATCAACAAGGTTTGGTTGACTGAACATATACTGATCTCTCAGAGCTTGCAGACGTCACTTGAAGGAGATTAAAGCTGCTCTAAATTGCTATGTGATTTGAGGGAAGGTATATACCAAAGGTATTTAAAAATTGGGGTTTTATAGCCACTACATCCACACTATGTTCTTTACATTCAATAAACACCAACAGAATTCAGTGTTTAGTGAAAGGTGATAGAGTGTAAGGAAAAAACCATGGTATGCCAGTAACACCTGGGGGACTTCAGACAAGTTATTTATTTCTCAGATCTTTAGTTACTTCATACAAAAGACAGACATAATTATGCTGTGTTGAGTTGAGAACAGTGGAGTGTTGAGAATCTTATATAATAAAAGGTTAATATGCAAATTGACTGAACTGTGGAACGACCCGATCACTATGACACGCACTGACCAACAGAGGGTAGACGCTCAATGCAGGAGCTGCCCCTTGATGGTCAGTGCGCTCTGCAGGAGGGGGGGGGGCACCACTCAGCCAGAAGCTGGGCTCATGGCTAGCATGCACAGTGGCAGTGGTGGGAGCCTCTCCCACCTCCAAGGCAGTGCTAAGGATGTCCAACTGACAGCTTAGATCCTCTCCCTGTAGGGAGCAGGCCTAAGCTGTCAGTCACATCCCCTGAGGGCTCCCAGACTGCAAGAGGGCACAGGCTGAACTAAGGGACCCCTCCAGTGCACAAATTTTGTGCACCAGACCTCTAGTCATGAATAAATAGTCCCTAGCATAGTGCCTGTACATTGAAGAAAATAAGCACTCATTTTTTTTGTCTTTACTTATGTCACCAGAATATCTCCAATTTCTCTTTATTTCAGGAGGAATGGCCACCAGGCACTTGCAGGGGAGGGAGAGTAAGGAGTAGGCAGTCCCAGGTGTGTGTTTTTTAAGCATATTTATAATCCCCTCACCCATCTGGGAACATCTCAATCACTTGCTTTAGAGGAAGGACAAGTATGAAAGAGACTAGAAAAACATCCATGAGAAACTCTGGAACGTCTGGAAATGAGGCATGATGCATAAACTCATGGTAAACAGAGACACCAGCTAATTTTGGCTAGGAGAGTACAAAGCAAACCTTAATGGTTTTAAAGGCACCTAACCAACTAAATTAAATCTTTGCATCTCTCTGGGCTCACAATTACAGTAGATGTACTAGGTATTTATTTTTGTTAAACCAGAGAAATATGAAGGATCATGGTAACGAAGAGGTATTCTCAACAGTGACATATGCAAATTGAGTAATTCCCTTTCCTCTCCTCTTTTTTAGATAAAACAGTGATGGCCTCTTTGGTAAAATCTAACTAAACATGATGATTTCATATTATGGAATCATCAGAATTCTCAGAATTTGGAAGGTATTTATTTTTTACTTAAATTAATTTCACCTCTGTGAAGCTGGGTTGAAAAAACTATGTCTTTAATAAAAGTACTATGTATCTATGATTTTATGAAGAAAAAGAATATCAGAAACAATAAAGGTTTTTGGACCCTGGTGAATGAGCTATTGTCTCTAGGGAATGTGAAATCTGGGGAGAGAGGTGCAGAATTGCATCCCTAAGAACCACTACTTCACTTTCTTACAGAAGAGAAATGGGATATACGTGCACATTCTAAGTGTTTTAACAGAGTTTAATGTTTTCTAACGATATAAAAGGACTAGCTTTCAAAACCTTGAATTTGAGGGAGATAGGAATACTCAGGAGACAGGACTTCTCCTAAATATGCTAATAGTCAAATGAACTAGTGCTTCCTCCTTGAGGGCCACAGACAAAACCGGTGTCCATGTACCTGAGTGACAAGAACATCTTTGAAAGCTCAGTGTACTCTAAAAGCCAAGTAAGAAAATAAAAAGGAACTGCTTTTGCTAGAAAAAAAAAATCAACACAGTATGTGTTTAAAGGCTTTCTTTTCTTTTTAACCTTAGGCAATGAAATGCTCTTACTCTGTATCAAACATAACAGGCAGCTTTTTCTCTTACAAATATTTCCATCTCTAAGAGAGGAGTGTTCTGGTTTTGGCTAACATCATGTCCATATCTAACGGCAGTACAGACAGAGGCCAATTTGCTGTAGAAGCAATTATACATACAGTCTGGGAAAAGGCCGATTTTACTATGCAAGGACCACACATACTGTATGTTTGTTATATTATTTGATATCAAAGCAGAAACATCAAATTCTTCCGAAAACACACATGAAATGAAGAGCCCGGCTAAGGAACTCCCACATCTAATTCAAAGATATCTGTTACAGTTTACAGAACTTGGCAATGCTGACACTACTGTTTCACTGGAAAGAGACACGTTTATTGATTACACAATACACTATGACTTATTTAATATATCTTGGGTAAAACGAGCATAATTTTGATGCTAATTGCTATATAACAGGTACACTATCAATGTATGACACTTAGGTATCACATCACCAGTGTAAGCAAGAATTTGCCAATTCTATGTCACGAGGTGACCTCAAAATATTTAATCAGGTGTCAAGATTATTATCATAACTTAAGAGGAGTGGTCTATAGCAAGAATTATCATCTCTGTTTCACTTTGAATTATTATGATGTTGGTGTGATTCATTCATTTGTCTGTTGCGCAATTGCTATCTCTACTCAGTACCAAACACAGGCCTCAGGGATACAGAGCTAAATAAGACATGGCCTTTAGGGAAATACATTCTTGAGGTGAGAGAGGGGAAATAGAAAATGAACACAATAAATCAAGGCAATGTATGCTACATTTTATATAGCATATGTAAATAAAGACTCATAGAGAAAGCATGCGGTACTGAGGAAAGACCGTCAGAGAGAGTGAAACTGAGGGCAGCCTGGAATGAGGAGCGGCAGTTTCTTGTATGGATTAGGGGCTGGTCCTTCAGGAGTAGGGGACAGCATGCAAAGCCCTGAGAGTGAGAGAGCAGAGGACTGACACGTTTGCTGTTACCGGGGCAGATGTGTGAGTGAGAAATGGGCCTGGAGAAGAAGGGATGCCACGCTAGCATGATGAAGAGGGCCTATTTTCACATATCCACAAATACTCTAGATAAAAAAATGAAAACAGTATGATACTGCGTAGAGAGATAAATTAATAAGACAGAACAGGAAGAGGAGAAACAGAATAGGAAAATAAGATGGCATGTGTGAAAGTTTAATCGTGAGTTAAAGGATAGATTTTTCAACAAGTGGTGTTTGGACAATTGACTAACCACTTGAAAATAAAATTTAATTACTATCTACCACACTGCACATGAAAAAAAAATTCTTATATGGATGAAAATTTAAATGTAAAGTACCAGAAGAAAATGTTTATAATTTTGGGATTAGGGGATGACCTTCTTTTTAAATTTGACATCAAGATCACAAAGCAAATTTTATAAAGCGAAACAGACAGATATAATCACAATCTTCAAAAATACAAACTTTTGAAAGGCATAAGACACTATATTTGTAAGAAAAAAAATGAGAAGTTAAAAAATATTTGCATTCTATGTAATGGTCAAAAGATTAGCACTGATAATAATATACTGAGTTCCTACAAATCAATAAAACATGACCTAACAGAAATGGGCAAAGGACATAGATAAGCAATTCACGAAAGAAATGAAACTTTATGATACAAAAGTATGCTCAATTCCATTACATCAAAGGAATACTATAGTTTTACTCTTCACCTATTAGATGACAAGCAAGAAATGCATGTGAGGGACAGATATCCCAAATAATGGTTATAATGCCCAGGGTTTGACAGGGCATGAAAAATGGGAATTCAAACACTAGCGGTATGAAATTATTATGTCCTATTTGCAAGAATGTCTGGTAACATCCGTATCTTTGTTATAGAAATATTTACATAGGTACAGAATACTTATTGCACTGTTGTTCATAAGAGTGAAAATATGAACACAACCTAATGGTACACAAAAAGGATTAAGTTAATAAATTGCAGCCTGTAGATATATAAATTACTATGCTGTTGTTGAAAAGAATACTATATTGGCATGGAAAGATGTTCATGATATATATTTAACTGAAATAAACAATTAGTAGAACAACCTGCCAAGAGAGACAGTGAGCTAACGGTAGCAGCATGGGTGTTGGGCTCAAGTAGATGTAGATTTCAGTCCCAGCTCCACTGCTTACCAGATATGTGAAAATTATTAATTTCTCTGAGTCTTGGTTTCTTCATTTGTCCACCTGGAATGGATTCTGATAGGACTTACCTCTCAGAGTTAAAAGGAGAATTTCTAGTACATAGTGAGGCTAAATATACTAGTTATTAGTGTTACTGTCACCATTTTTCTATAATTATTTTCAACCAATTCTCTTATGAAAACGACTTCAAGAAATGCAATCTCATAACCTTTGGAAGATTATGTTGGATAAAGTCTTTAACTGAATTTATACATCAAAGACAAATTTAGCTTATAAAACCAAAATATTGCATTATTTGTTCACCTAACAGGCTAATGAATTTGACTCATTTATTTCTGATGCAGATCAGTTTAATCGAATATTTGTAAATCACAATACAAATAAGGACCATGTTTGAGCAATATATTTAAGAATCAAAATAAGGAACTGTGATGTTTACACAGGCCAAGTTATTGAGAACTTAAAAAAGCCTCATGGCACAAATTAGAAATTGTCCTCTAGTCATCAAACATCAAACTGATGTTTTTATGGTAGTTTCTATTGCATACATATCCTTTTTATGGTAACTTCTATTGTACACATATTTAATTTTCAAGCATATTATCAAGAACATCATCAAAAAGTAGGAAGGTTGCCAAAATCAATTTGGCTCAGTGGATAGAGCATCAGCCTGCAGACTAAAGGGTCCCAGGTTCAATTTTGACCAAGAGCATGTACCTTGGTTACAGGCACATCCCCAGTAGGGGGTGTGCAGGAGGCAGCTGATCGATGTTTCTCTCTCATAGATATTTCTAACTGTCTATCTCTCTCCCTTCCTCTCTGTAAAAAAATTAATAAAATATATTTTTTAAAAGTAGGAAGGCACTTCTTTACATTTTTCCCCTAATAAGACTAGGAAAATATCCCATTCAAAAAGAGAAAATGTGTTATGTAGCAATATATTTAAATATATATATCTCAACATAGAGTTTATATACGAAGAACCATACATACCCTTCTGTCCGGAAAATTGTTCGAAAGCTGTCTCCTAAGCTTTTGTAACTGTTTGGATCAGTTGAACATCTCTGAATCTGGAACCTAAAAACAAAATTAAACACACACAAAAAAAGATCCAAGTTAAAGATTTTGCCAAATGGTTTCTCTCATTTTTCAGTCTTAGGAAACTCAGCCTGTTCAGATTAATCCAAAAATATTCTTTTTTTTTTGCTATAGATTTTATTGATTTATTTTTATATACCCTTTACCTTATTTTTGTAACCTTTAAATTATTATATTTCTCTGTACTTTAATAGAAACTGTAGAAAGAGTTTTTCCCATCTGTTGCTTAGCCAGACAGATGCACCCTGAGGCATGTATGCTTTTTTTCTTTTGTGAAAAACATACACAGATGCCATCGATTGCTTTAATGTATAATTCAGAAATCTGAAGATGCACATGAAACAAAAAAGTAGCTTTATTTCTTATCTTAATTAGTGCCCCTTGATAGTAATTTAAGACAAAGGTTAACAATACATAGCAGCTAATGTGGCCTAACTTGGATCCTGACTGAATTTGGAATTCATTCTGGCAGATAGGGGTGTGTGCTTAGAGTGAGAGCTGGCATTGCAGTGTGATACAGTTCATGCTCACTCCTTCATGACAGACCAATTGGTCATTGTGGATAGTTCAGGCTACCTGGATCTTTACAGAAGTACAATTGGAGCTCAAAAAAAGTGTCCCATTTTAGAATGCTAAATTCTTTCTTCTTCTTCTCTTTGGGTATGATCATGCATCTTGGAACTCAAACCTTCAAAATATGGAAGTTTTCAGTATGAGGGTAATTTTGTATTTTACCCTGGGGTTTGTTTCTAAAGAAGAGATTTATGAAAAGTGTTTTCATTTCCCCACACCCCCATTGTTCTGTTTTCAGGATCCTTTAGTCTGCCTACTCCTTGTGTTTAACTTCCTTGTCCTAATTCTGAATTAAGGCCCTTATCCCTTCTGTACTTTCCTCCATAATTTTAGCAAGCATTTTAACAATTTTGCAAAAGCACCTCTCATATTCTCCAACTTGAGATATTTTTCTCAGATTGTTGCGTTTATGATAGGAACACAACTTGTACTCCTCTAAAAGTGATTTATTTTGTTTTTCTAGACCCCAGGGAATTATGTTGAAAACTGATACATATATCACAGAAAAGAGTGAAAAATTACTCTGATTGAAGAGGTTGAGCATATGAACAAAACAAGTATATGATAATATTGGAAAGGATTTTGTAAAGTACGGAGTTGTTGAATGTGATTGTTTAGGAGACTCGCCATTCTGAAATGAGGGAATTAAGTCTTCAGCAGAGTGCTTGGCACATATAAACACATAAAAATAGTTATTTCCTCACTGGGTGGATTAGAAGGAGAGCATGGAGGGCAGATCATGAAATCAACACAGTAGTCTAGGTGAAGATAAGAATGTCAGAATATGAATGGTAGCAACAGAAATGTAATAAAAGGGATGAACTTGTTGGGTAATCCTTTTATCTTTAAAATAATTGTTCCTTTTTTAAATAATATAATCATCATGACCCATTTTGAGCCTCCTCAACCTGGCAAGTAATATTCCACAGTACCAGACCTACCATTGTCGAAGTTTAAAATGTCTTAGATACTCATGTTCATAATGGTTTTGATTGTCAAACTTATAAGTCTACTAGCATGATAATTTTAAAAGGTTTGTTTCTAGGCAAGAACTATATCTATACAATTTAAATTGCATGAAGCTTATCAGAAAATAGTGGAGGAGGACAGCTAAGTCATTTAAACTAGCCTGGATCCAGATGTGCATCTGGTGTGTGTATAACCACTGGCCTAGAAGACTCGGTAAGAAGTTCTGTCTAGAATCAAGAACATGATCTGGTGATCAAATAGACTGACCATGCTTGGTATTTCTGAACCAATGCATAGAGATGATAGAACAGAAACTCCATTTCTGAGTTGCATATTTGTAACCTATATTCATTGCTGAGTGTGAAAAATTCTCTTATGTTTAGTTGGGAAGTCCAAGACTTTTCTCTAATCGCTCTTTTGTTTCTTTGTTTGTTTAAATATACTTTTATTGATTTCAGAGAGGGAGGAAGAAGTAGAGAGAGATAGAATCATCAATGATGAGAAATATTGATCGGTTGCTTCCTGCACACCCCCTACTGAGGATCAAATAACTTGAAAATAAGCATCACATGCTTATAGATTTTTCTCATTTATAATAATTTTATTGTTTGTTTACCTTTGTCAATTTTTTTCTAGATGCTTCTCTTTCAAATGACCAAGTATTTAAAATATTGCCATATGAAATAAAATGCTACAGATTTTACAAAAAGCCAGGACATTATTTTTCAAGAAGCACAGTAAACAGACAAAGGAGAAAAAAATAATTAGCAGTATATTTGAAATGTCAAGTAGCATCGGTACCATGTGCCCAGGTGTTCATCAGAGGGAGTAATTACCACTTCCTGAGAAGGACCAGAAAGGATTTCAGGAAGGAGAAAGGATTTGAGCTGGCCCTGAAGGATTCAGAGAGGTGAAAGAGCAAGCTAGGAGAAAGCATTTCAGGTGGGGGAGGGGAGGAACATGTGCCAGTGAGGAAAAGAACTTTCAAGAGAAATGAGGGAAAAGACCCCAGCACAGCAACTGGCATCCGCTAGGTAGCTTCCTCCAGGGCAGGTGCTACAGCACTTTGCTGGTGGCATTCAGTTGCTCAGGGTGGGTGGAGACCTGAGAGGGGGAGAGAAGGGTATGTAGGGGATAAAAGTCAAAGTCTGATACAGGTCATTTGACTTTTCCCTGCTTCTTAGCTGAGCACTTCAGCGAACTCTGCAGGGCCACTCCACAGATGTGTGCCTCTGGCCCCAGAAGGGACTGTGAGAGTCAGCAGAGGGCAGAGGCATTGCCTGGAAAGTATCCTGCCGGGGAAGAGGTATCAGCTTGGTCTACGATGCCATGTGCTTGCGTAAGACAGGCCTTCTGTCGGCTTAAGCAAAGACAAACCCAGAGTACTACAGTTATTTCATAATTAACTAGTTATCTAACCTGGCCATTGGAAGTTTAGGCACTTCACTCACCTGTTGCAATTTCTTTCTTTTTTCAGAATCCGACAGATGGTATTTCTAATCAACTATATATTAAGTTGATAAGAGTTCTTGATCATTTACTATGTATTAGGCACTCCATTATTTGAGGCATTACAAAGAAGTAAAACACAATCCTGCCCTTTATTATTATTTTTAAAATATATCTTTATTGTTGAAAATACTACAGATGCCCCTCCACTTCCTTCTCCTCTTGCTGACTCCCGCTGCTCTGCTCCTGTACCCCACCCCCGGGCCTTCACTGCACTATTGTCTGTGTCCATGGGTTATCCTATATAATAAAAGGCTAATCTGCAAATTGTCCCCTTAACCAGGAGTTCAACTAGGGGGCTAGCTGGCTGGAAAACTGCTCACAGTCCCTCCCCCCAGCCAGCCCCACCCCCAATACATCCCCCCAACCCCAATCGAGGTGGGTTGGCCAGATCCCACCTGTGCATGAATTCATGCACTGGGCCGCTAGTGCATCCTATGTAATAAAAGCCTAATATGCAAATTGACTGAACAGCAGAACGACTGGTGGAATGATCAGTCACTATGACACACACTGACCACCAAGGGGCAGATGCTCAATGTAGAAGCTGCCTCCAGCCAGCAGGCCCCAGGCCAGCCAAGGTGGGTGCCAGCAGGGGCCCCTCCGATCACCCTGCAGGTCTCCCCACAGAGGGAGGCCATTGGCAGTGGCATCAGGGGGTGGGGCCGGCAAGTGGGCGAAGCCAGGCCAGACAAGGCAGGTGTTTGTGGGGGGCCCACCAATTGCCCTGCTGGTCACCCCACAGATCAGCCCTGATCATTGGCCAGGCCTAGGGACCCTGCCTGTGCATGAATTTTGTGCACCAGGCCTCTAGTATATACTAGTATATAAGTTCTTTGGTTAATCTCTTTCTGCCCCCATCCCTTTGAATTTCATCAGTCTGTTCCATGCTTCCATGTCTCTAAACTTATAGTTAAGGTGAAGGAGTTAGGGGCAAATAGATGATTACTATATGCAAGGAATAATGTTTAGGAACAGTGTTTCCGAATATCAGATGTTAGCCAATGGGTTTTATTGATATTGAATTAACACTAGTATCACTCTTATTGGAGATGATTTACGGATAGACTGTGGCTGACAGAAAACAATATGACATAGAGACACTGGACTAAAGAGGGAAAACAGGAGGGTTATCTTTGGGCTAAATATCTGTGATTAAACTTTCCCACCCACATTGGAGCAGGCAGCAAAGAAAGTCAGCGGAATCCTTGAGGAGTGTCCCATTTAGAAGCTGACTGTCTGATGAGTGATGCTATGCTAATTACCAACAGGAGTGGCAACATCAAAGCGACATCATGTGAAGAGAGTCCACAATAGCCTTGCCAAGCAATGCAAGAGGATGGGCAGGCATGGTAAATACTAATTCCTCGGAAAGGTCTACGCACCACTCTTTACTGCTAAAGCACCTGGAGGTCACATTAAACAGGCTAAGGCAAGAACAGCTGTCTCTTCTATTGCACCTTTCACACACTGGGAGTCTACACTCTCCAGAGAAAGTAGATGCAGCATTGAGTTCCACTGCACATGACTTACTGTGATCACAGAGTTATCAGCTCTTCTAAGGAATCTGGTTCAAGTTGATATAATCACGGCGCATTTTGGTCAATCCTGTAAAACAGCAATTTTCTTCTTCCTCTCCACTACATTTCAGCCACTTAAAAGGTCTCTCTCTCAGGCTGACGTTTTACATCAGCATTTTCCAAGCTGCATTCTGTGCTAACAAATTCTCTCTCTGCTCGAGGAGATAAATTTCCAGTTACGTAATCCAACTGTCGGTAAAATTACGAAGGCAAAGCCACACCACACTTGATTGTAGTTAGAAGAAAAGGTCGGACCTTTCCGTGGTCCTAATAAAAGCGGGTTTAGACATATCTGGAACCTCCACATGACTAACTTCTTTTATTGGAAGGAAAAATCGCTGCCAAACTGGCAAAGTGAATGATGAAGTGTAACACTTGAGAAATGTTCAGTGCCTAGCATCGGTCAGAATAAAACACAAGGGAAAGGAGTGTGGCTCCAAGCCTGGTCCCCTTGCCCAAGAGCCAGCAATCCCACCGGCTGCCATCCAGGGCACACAGGACTGCACACCCTACAAATGGGAGGGAGCTGCCCTATCAGGTCAAAGAAAGGCTGCTCAACACTCACAAAAGCATATTTTAAAAACCAAAGAATGATCTCACTTACTAAAAGAATTTTCTCTAAGCTGGTCAAGAATCATAGCTTCAGCATTTCCCACTGACTTAACTGTGTGCTTAGTCAGTGATACCAAACTTTAAACTGGTCTGTTGCTGATTCTCAGCACAGTTAGAAGGGCCACATTAGGCCAGCGTGGTAGAGCACTTCTTAAGATATGACTCTTAAGAAGTAAAGAAGATATGGTAAGAAGTAAAATGGCTTTGCTGCCTTAATAGCCATAGATGAGGTTGTTTGAAAATTAATTTTTTAATCTATCATCTTCTTAAAAAATACTGATGATGTCAGTTGGAGTCCATTTTTGGAGTAAAGGTTTAGGACACACACACACACACACACACACACACACACATACATATATACATATACATGTAATTTGTATGAAGGATAGCAATTGAATTGCAAAAAATCAAATTAGGGTAGGTGATGAGATTTGTCCTGAAGCTATTTTGCATGGTATGCACTCTGCTTTTTACTTAGTTCATAAGATTAACTGTGGAGCTTTAGTGTGGGGAACTGATGGAGATTTGGGAGGCGGGCTGGTCTAAGCCATCCTGTTGACACTGCTACTGATCCTGAGCAAAGCAATGAGATAGGTGGAGTGTATTTCTAGATCATTCCCAAATCATTGTCCAGTTCAATAGTATGTTTGTGCTCTGTCCTACCTTCCCCTGTTCAGTCCTGCACCCAGAAAAGCATTCCCATCAATCATTTATCCTTCTGTGGTTTTTAATTTGATACACTGTTTCTCAGAACTCATCCCTTAAAGGGATTTCAGCTAACAAACACAAGGTAGGAAGATTTGGTTCTGTTAGGATGGGGATGAAGGGGACCTTTACCACCCAAAATCCTAAATGCATTTTTTTTTTACCTGAGTGGAATTTTATGTTACCATAATGCACTGGGCTTCATAAAAATAACACCTTTGTGTCAAAGGCGGTGAGGCACTTTGGGGACCTGAAACACAGACTGGGAGTCACCGGCTATAATTCCAATGTTGCCACCAATAAATAGTAAACACGGTGGGATAGTAACGTAGTCTCTCATCGCCTTTCTCCCAGCAGCCATTAGAGGACATTTAGATTTTGAAGGGACAGGGACACACAGACTTGATATTTGAGTTTCTCAGCCGTAAGAGAGAAGAGACATTTCATTTTGTTTTGTAAAGTCCAAAGGTCCATATTTTATAGGGGTGGGGAATGCTCATAAAAACTGTACCCTGACAATAAGTGATGATGAACCTAACGAAACTCCCCGCAGAGAGCTTGGTAAATGTGTATGAACAAAGATTATTAGTAATTACGGGAATGCCACACGTGCTCCTTAATAAACACTTAAGAAACCCACTAATGAGTGAGAGATTAACAGACTAAAGGTTTGCAATTACAGCACACATTAAAAGGATAACTGTAGGAAGATTAAATAAAGATTTTAATTCGCTCTAATTAGCCTATCTTACCAAATAAGATGCTACTCCTAAGGGGTATGTTTGTCTTCTTGCTGGTTGATTGAGCATGGCCTACGTCAGACCGAACGTGCAAATACATGTCTGAGATTGGGAAATTTAGGTGCACACCCCTCGCTGGCAAACTTTGGGGAAAGGCCCTGGAAAGCACATCTTTAGAAAAATTCCCCCCAAGTTTGTTTGTTTCCTGAACTCGGAAGGGTAACCCGTGAGGCCTCCCTGAACGAAGAAACCCCGTGCCCAGGAAAGGCTGCGCGCTGGCTGGGCTTCTGCGTCCGCCCGCCCCGCGGAGAGACCCCTCGGATGGTGGGGAGGTGTGGCGCTGACTTCAGAGATGATTTATTTTGTCAGGTTGTTTTCTATTTTATTTCTTCATTTTGTCAGTTCTAGAATGGAAGATTTCCTTCTAAGTTTTTCTCCACGTCCATTGTTTTATTGTTCCAGTTTTAAGTACCGGGTGATTGTGAATGGTAATTAGAGAAAAAAAAAATAGTTTGCTGGCATTTGTTTTATTTCAGATTGATACTAAGCCATGCCATTGCCATAGCAACGGCGAGTGGCGAGTACAAGTCCTTTCATCGGGCTGGAAGGGTGTGGTTAACAGTGCCAGGCACAGATCTCGGCCTCCACACGGCCTGAGCGCCCCTCCGCAGG
This sequence comes from Vespertilio murinus, assembly GCA_963924515.1. Lineage (NCBI taxonomy): Eukaryota > Metazoa > Chordata > Mammalia > Chiroptera > Vespertilionidae > Vespertilio > Vespertilio murinus. The sequence continues at coordinate 133,719,595 of OZ004704.1, read as the reverse complement.
CGGGTGAGGCCAAGAGGTCTTGGGACACAGAGGTGAATCAGCCACGGATCTTGCCCCCCTAGAAGGGAACAAACATGTGAGGGGCAGGGGAGGTGTTAGTAAACAATTATAAAATAAGGCAGAATACAAATATTAAATAGAGATCCTGGAAACTTGGTTCGCCTGCGACTTAAGCATTGCCTTCACGTGCTGGGCCCACAGTCTGGGCCTGGCATAAATGAACACCACGAAGCAATGCTAACAAACCTACAGGCATCTTGAGTTCGGCTGTGCCGGGGCGGTGAGCGCTGAATGGAGTTCTAAGCTGTACTCATATAGGGTTGGCTGTTTATCAAAGTATTCTAAAAGTTCAGGGAAAAGAAAGACTTTTCCTGATCGTTGCTCAGTCAACCTCCCAGAAGCATCTCTTTATAAAAGAAACAGAAACCTGTACCTGGAAATAAATAATAAACAAGTAGATGCCCTTTGCCTGTTCAAAGTGTGAATGCCTTTACTCGGTGTGGGCAGGGCTAGGGGGGTTGGACTATGCTTTGACTTAGTGTTTATGATATTGTAAAGGAGACTAATAAATTTCTCCCCATGATTATAAAACAGTTTATAATTTGAAGAACTATGTAACCTGGAGTGTTCTGTCAGCCTAGATAATTACTGCAGATAAAGTAACAACATCTTGGCAAGGCCACAAAAGCAAGGGAAATCTGTACCGTGTAATTTTGAACACGTTTTTTAACAAAGCCTCAAAAAATATTATCTCTCTGAAATATCAGATCAACCTAGATAGACTAATTATACCTTAAGTAATTTCCTGTGATCCTAGACACATCTAATTGTAGTCTTATTTCATAAGCCAAGGAGATTTAAAGTCAGCTATTCTGCCACTGTGCATTTCACAATTTATACCCTAACAGTATTTAAAGAACCTATAAACGATTCATCATTTTTTCCAACCACAATTTCATGACAATAAACATTTACCTATTTGTCCCAGATTACTGTTATAAAATAGATCTAGTTTTGTGCATCTTACACAATTATAAGACATATGGTATTTCTAGTATTTGAATCTGCATAAAAATGAATCATGGTAAGAGACTTCATTCTACCATCTGGCACAAGTTCTTCCAGTTGTGTATATTACTTATGGGATAATAACTAAGTGTACTGACATATAATTTTAAAATCTACTTTAATGGCAATATGCTAGTTAACAAGTTAGAGACAAATGATCATTAGAGATTACAACCTAAATCTAATAATATTAAAACCACAAGCAATAAAATAGGCTAATTGACATAGTGGTGTAATTGAAATGCTCCAAGCATAAACTGGTCTCAATTAAACAAAAGCTTGACTGGCATGACTCTCAGACATTTTGTTTTGAGAAATGCATGTGACATTATAATCCTGTACTTAATATTAGATGAGAGCGCTGCCACTCTTTGAATATACACCTATGTACTGTAAATACATTCAGTTAAATTTACATTTAATGTCAACAAAAACCTCACATCCAGATGCAGCCACCTACATTTTCCCAAGTGCACAGGGAAATGGCCGGCCCTTACAGTGGTTCATTTGTATGAAACCAATTTGTGTGTGGGAATGAGGGAAGGATGGCTCACATATCGGGAATGAAACCCATCATCTAGGCACTGAGAACAAAGAGAGCTACGTCAACTTCATCAATCCCATGTTAAAGGTATAATAGTCATGACAAGTATCAAAGTTTTCCCACACTCCCAAAACAATTAGTTCTTAAAAACTTGAAATTCTCCCCCAAAAGAGAAAAGTTCTTTCTCTCTCTGATCCTCCCACCTTCCCCCTTGGGTGCTAGCACTCACCAATAGCACCTGCTGCCGGGTGACAGAGAGCCAGGCAGCATCATTCAACATCAGCCCATTGCTCAGGACGGGACAGAAGTTCTTGATTTCTGGCCTCCATAAAAGATTTCCAGGGAATTAGAAAGAAGAACCCTCTTACTGACCCTGGGAACTCTGGAATTAATTGTGCACTAGAAAGCATAGTCCAGGGTCCCAGGATGGAAGCTGTCAGAGAACATAGAGTCTGTGGAGACCTAACGTACCATTCCACGATGTTTTCACTGATCAAATGTGTCGATTTTATGGTTTAGCATTAATAAGGAATGGTACTTTGCAATAATGTCAAAGAAAGGACAATTAAAAAGTGGGTTGTTTCTTTGCATTTGTAAGCATAAATGCTTATGCTTGAAAGAAATCTGGAAAGTGAAGATAAATACACTGGGCTAATAAGGAAGAAGACATGCGTAAGTCTATCATAGTTGAGGAAAACGTCAAGGAACGTTTTTATTGTTATACCATGATTGACCTCATATGTTACCAAGATCTGGAGGACTTGTATTCAGTTTTAAATGTGGACACAGTTTTCAAAAGCATTTCATAGGTGGCAGGAACCCCCAATGACAAAGAAATGGTAACCATCTTGCTTAGTTGTAAATCACTTTCAACTTTGAGAGCAGTTTTACACCGATGATCTCATCTCAGGCTCCCCTTAGTGTCACAGTTCCTTATATTTGTAGGGCTAAAATCAATTGAAAAAGAAAAAGGGGGGAAGTATCAAACTGAAGTCAGAAAGGCATCAGACTAGAGGGAATCGGTTTACTGCAGTCTCTCAGCTGTACTGAAGATTTGTCTCTCTGGTTCAATCAATGACCAGTAAAGTTGGTTCTATGAACTCCGGTTTTTAGTTGTCAAAAAGGGAATAATGTTACTTGCACGTCAGCCAACCACCTTTGTGGTTTACCTCTGAAACTCTAAGGAAATCAGCCCTGAATTAATGGTGCTGGAGGGAGCCAGGTTTCAGAGATGCACCAATTGTGTTCATTAACTTTGAGCTGTCACCCTCAGGAGTATAGACTGTGGATGGAGAGAGATCTCTTCATGGGGAGGTGGGATGGGCATCTTTGTAGAAGAATTTAGATGCCCTCTTCTTTGAAGATCAAAAGACATCATGTGATTCCTTTCAGCCCTCTTATTGTAGATATCGAGTTGATACATTCTGGACCTTTCCAAAAATATCTTTCTATATTTATCTAGCACCTATTCTATGGAGCATATTTATTTCCAAATATTTAAATACCTACTGTGTGACTAGAGAACATCCTCAAGGCCAGTATCAACTAATGAGCTTTATAACTTTCTCTGTTTCTGTCTCTCTCTCTCTCCTTCCTCACCCTCCCTCCCTCTCTTACTCTTTCTCTCCACTAAATATTTTGATAATGAATATTCCATTATGTCATGAACCCACGCTCAAAAGAGCCCCAGTGGAAGGGTGTGTTTTCCTTATTATCATCAAATAACATACTAAAAATAATTAAAAGTCACTTAGAATACTGGCAACTGAAGAGATGTGTGAATTATTCCCACCCAGGAGCAGGCTTAACTTGTCTCCAGAACTTGTACAGAAGACTATGCTTTGCTAATTAACCAAATGTTTAATAAAAAACGACTAATATTTTTGGCAGAATTACAGGTGGGTACTTTAGCAGGTAGCAAAGCACTATGAGACAGTTCAAGTCATTTAATTTTATAAAATGCTGATCTTATTCCAACTACCAGCTTTTATTTGAATGTAACCTTGCATTTTAGAATGCAATTACCTTAAACACACACACACACACACACACACACACACACACACACACACACACACACACAAGAAAACATCTCTGTTCTACTAATTAAGATGCAGATATTTGGATATCTTGGTTGATCTAGGTTACTTAAAATCTTATAAAACTAAACATAAGGCATTCACTTAAAGTGAGACTCAAGTAAGAAACTGGTAGTGAATACATAAGATTGAATCTCCTCCTTCAAACTATTGCTAGAAGAGTTTCAGTTGTGTCAAATAAAACTCAGTGTGCTCTCATTCAACCAATCATAAAATAAATATGAAGGTTAGATTTAAACATATGGAGATTTATCCTCTCCCTTCACAAGGAAAACCTTATTATTGAGTATAAAAGAACAGAAAGTGTTTGGAAACAGTGGAATTTACAGAGAACTCAAGCGAATCAACATTTGAGTGGCTCTGTATAGGTATTAGGTTTTACACTCTGCTTTTACACTCTGCTTATCAAGACATCAACCCTCTTCCAGGAGCTTGCCTTCTAGCAGGAGACAAACAGGTAGCATCCCAGTATTAAAAACAGGCAAGTCTTCCCAGATTTGTCATATTTTTGCTTGCCTCCTTAGATAGTACACAGGGAACCCCCAACCTAGCATTTTTGTAGTCCTGCTGTAGGAAGGGACCTTCTGAATGGGAGTTACCCTCCTGTGTTATTGTTACACAGCCATCTCCTGGGGCCTGGCAAGGCTTGGACAGGCCAGTGCATACTTCAACGGCCTCACAGTGTTTTGTTGATTGCTTTCCCTGTATGGTTTTGTCTTGCATGCCCCTAAGCCATTTTCCCTGCCCCTCTCACTTCTCCCCACTCTTTCCTGCATTTCTCCTATGACCTGTAACCGGTGTCCCATGACCAGCAGTGAACTGAGGGCCATATAACCAGGTTGGTCATGGCTCTTAGGGAGGACCTGAGGGGCCTGCTATGAATCAGGTCTGTGAACATCAGTGTTTGGCCTTTGCAACATCGATTTTGGCTATTCAGAGACCGTCTATGCGTGTGTTTTGTTTCTCAGTTCTGAGGTGCTGAGGAACATGGCCTCTGGCTGGGTCTGAGCTTCCTCTGAGAATGAGCTGTCCTGAGAGAAGGGAAGAGCAGAGAGCCTGTTTCCCCTGGGGTCTTCTCCCCCAGGCTCTGTGGTCCTGCTCAGGTAGAGCGCCCCAGGCAGGTGCAAGGATGGCCCTGTGCGTGTGCTCTATCCCTTCTGGAGCTCTCCACTTCAGGGCTTACTACAGAATCCTTTATAAGAACTAATTTATAACTTAGATTGAGGGTGAGAGCGATGCCACAAAGCACGCCTGTCGCCAGCCATGACGATCCCTTCTTCACCGTGCCCCCCTATTTGTTGTGTGCATTCCGTTTCTGTTTGTCTCTGCAAACAAAGTGCCTTTCCATGTGTTTGTGTCTGTTTTCTTCCCCATGGACTGTGAGGTGTCTATTATTTAGATTCTCACAGATGCGTGCTTAGTTTGAAAAATTGAGGAAAATGTGAAAATGGCTTTTGAAATATCTAAATAGGGAAGAGATAAAAAGAGAGAGGGAGGAAGGAAGGAAGGGAAGAAGAAAGGAAGGAAGGAAGAGAATGACTAGAAAGGATTCTACTTCTCAGTAAAAATACTTTTGGAACTGCTAAGCCACTCTTACTCATGTGCATTAGGTCAAATTTTGGCAGAAATCATGGAACATCTGCAATTCCATACTTTGAATTGTCTCTTTAAAAAAAATCTCTTTATAGAATTGTTGGCATGTATTCCCCAGTTTTTTAATTTTCTTGAATGTAGACAACTTGGGAAAAAGGGATTGGAGAAATAAGTATTTTTATGGTTTAGTCATTATATTCACAACTTTAAATGATCAATATCAAGAGAGATTGCCGCAATTAAGAGATATTTAAATAGGTAAAATGCCATGCAATTTCTGAATGTTTTTATGATTTAAGAAAATATTTTGCCACAGGTAAATGAGTATACAATTAAAGATACCTGACTTTCAGATACAAATAAGATAATTTTTTTAAAAATCCTAAGTTTGAATATTCTAGAAATATAAGGCATAAACAAATGACTTTTTTCCCCCCCTACATTGCAATACCTATCTTTCTTTAGCTTCACCAAAGGCTTTAATTGCTAGAACTGATATGTCTCAAGGTAATACGGAGGGATGGAGGGAGCTACTAGAGAGATCATGTGTGGCAAGGAGGTATGATGAGTTCTCCTGGGACTGGGGCGAGAGAAATCCATCAGACTATGGCGGAAGCGATAAGTCCACCTCAAGCCTCCTGATCCCTTTCCCGGTATGTGAAGTTGATGCAGGGAGATACCTGCACAACCAGGAAGTGAGGAGACCCCCAGCCCTCATACACCCAAGTGTAGGTAATAGTTTCTTTCCATGGAATCTAGCTGAAGTAGTGAGTGTCATTTCAGGACTGAGGCTTTGAAGAAGTGAGTGGGGCTTCTCCATTCCCTCTTGTTCCACCTGCAAGATGGACTTTGTAAGGTACATTTTACATGAAGACTAGTTACTTATCACATCAGCTCTGCATCACCTGCAAGAAGGAAGCTCTAGTGGGCAGAGACACAAGGTGAAAGGAGCCTACATCACACACTGAGGAAAACTTCCTACCCTGAAGATACTTATATTGGACTACTATGTGAGTATATTTTATTGGGGTAAACCACTGGAACTTGGGGGGTTATTTGTTACTGTATCTAGATTTGCCTTAACTGATTCAAGAATTAAGAATGTCCTGTCTCGGCCTCTCTCTGAAGACCAGTTCCTTCTGATCACTTGTGCTTCCTGTCCACCCCTCTCCCTCCCCCTACCCCCTTCCCCCCCACACACAACACTTACTTGGACAGAGCAACCAGCCTCAGTGTGATATGACACAAACCTAATACCCACCATTTACTCTTTCTGCCACCCCATGTGCAAATAGCTTTCGTTTGCTCCTCCACATTCACTCTCTACTCTTTCCCACCCTGTTCACTGCCCTGAGGGGTGATCTGAATGGATTACATCAAAAGATACCTGTGTTCTCTGCCTTCCAGTTAGAAGTGGTCAATGAAAAGCCCTGGCAGGTGACAGGAGAAAGTGACCAAAACGCGTTTGTGACATTACTTGTCTGGCTCCTTCCTGTGAGGCTTCCTCAGGCTTGTCTCTGTCCCCAGAAGTTCACTGCTCCTCTTAAGCAGCCCTCTCTTCATGACTTTCATCTCTCAAGTTCGGTAACCTTTCCCTTCACACATGCATTTGAACTTAGAGGTAGTGACAGCTTTACCCCCTGCTGCTGGTAGCCCCGGGACCCTGAGCTCTGCCTTCCCATTTCCTTACACCCTGCCCATTCCTACCTTTGTATAAATCCATTTATATACACTCTTCAAATCATCCTGATTTGAGAGTGTCACCTATTTTCTGTAGGTTTTCTCGCTACAAACCCATATCACAGTTAAAATTCTTTAGGGATTCAGCTGGATCCCACTGACTCACTTAGCCACTCTCAGGGGATAGAGTTATTGTGCAAACGTGGTTCCTTGGTGTTTCTTGAACAATTTTTGCTGTTGTTGCTAATCATCAATAATCTGAGGATATTTTCCCATTGATTTTTAGAGAGAGTGGAAAGGAAGAGGAGAGACACAGAGAGAGAAAGCTGGGGATGGAGCCCACAACCAAGGTTTGTGCCCTTGACCAAAATTGAACCTGATGCTCTATCCACTGAGCTAAACCCGCTAGGGCTCATGAACGATCCTTTATGAAATGCATCAACTCTTAGGATGAAGCAACAGTGCCTGTGAGGCAAAAACGTTTTCTGTTAAATGCAAAATGGATTCTACTGAATTAGAGTCCAAACCAAATTAAGAACATTAGGAAGACTCTCAAATACACAACATTCTTTTCTTTCAACTATTTGAGTTTCAGCTGAAGATACCAGTGTACTCTTTCCTAAGTCAAAATTTTGAGAAAGATCAGTACATAGATATGCTCAAATCATTTCCATGCCCTCTTTGCTAGCTTGATAAGAATTTGATAAAATCTCCCAAACATAAGGAATACATCTCATAAAAGAACGCAGTATAGTCTTAAAAAACAAAAAACAAATGCCTCGCAGAAAACAGAAAAGGCCAGTTTCTCAGGGCAGTGCTGGGGAGAAGTTGAAGCTGTTTATGGAGAGATAGTTACTTGAAGATCACAAGAGTGTGATGAAAATTAAAAAGGGCTTTTTATTCCCAATCAACCTAGTGACTTCACAAAATAATATATATATATATATATATATATATATATATATATATATATATCTTCATTATAAGTCATAATTATGATCTGAGATCTTCCAATTTAAATTTATGCCTCTTTGTTTTTCCTTAGACAGGACAAGAGACAAAAACTGCAAAGTTTGGGTCATATGGATCATGGCAGCATTGCTATGTCTGGAATTTTCTTATAAATATCCTATTGCTTTGAGGCTCACAGGCCTGGCTAAAACAGCAGGGACAATCTCATTTGCACTTTTATAGTTGTAGAGGGATTTTCAAGAGTTAAAACAATTTTCCATAATATTCGGTATTAACTCAATGGAGCTGAAGTGTGATTATTACACCTTTTCATGCTTTTCTGCAGGCTGACAATTTGGAAGTAATTTTAGAAAAACAAACAAAATTATAAACAAACGCCAACAGGAGGGCATTCTTGGGTATTCAAAAGAATCTACTTTGCAACAAATTTTTACTGCCTGTTTGCAGCTTTATGCCTTTTTAAGATTATTTTTTTAAACACTATAAATGACTGTTTCTGCCCTTGTGAAAATCATTACTTCAAAGGAACATTCTATGGCACTCTATAATGACTAAACAAATCTCAGAAAACAAAGTGGATATCACGCTTTCTTGTGTGGTTAATCAGCAAAAAACATTGTATCACAATCTAATTTTACTTTATTAAAATAAATGTTCATTGTTTACCGGAGTCTGAGTAATTTGCTTTGCTTAAAACTAGAAAATTTACTAATTTCACTAAAATGTGAAACTTCCATCTAAGTCTATTAAAGCTAATTTTTCAATCCCTCTATAAAGTACCTAGTAAACTCTACCAGGCATAAGGATACTAAAGACGCTGAGATACAAGGAAGTTTAAAAAATCAGAGTCAATGAGAAGGGAATTCAAGGTAAATATACAGTACTATTCAAATAAATATTATATATACACACAGAAAATAAATAAACGCCTAAAGGAGATAGAATATACAAACCAAGTTGATGGATTGGAGACTGGATGGGGTTAAATGGAGAAAACTTATCTGAAGCAGTTAACTCGTGATGCCACGAGGGACAGTTCCGGGGCAGGGAGCAGAAGGCTTTCGTGGGTGGATGGGATATGGAACCAGCACAGAAAAAAGCCTTGTTAAAGTTTTACCAGTAAAAGGAGATATGCATATATCAGTAAGGGCCAATAATCTTTTCCTAAGAATTAACATGATTTTTTAAAGTTTAGGAGGAATGTTTAGTAGTTTAGAAAAAAAAAAATGTGCATGTAGAGTAAAAAAAAATATGCCTAAAAACCAGGCAAAAATGAGAGCAAATTATCAAGTAGTTGATTTATATCTATTTAGGAAAGGGCATTGGCTTCCACTGAACTTGGCTTTGGAAGGGACAACTGTGCCAGACCAATTTAATTTCCTCCCATACAATAGTGACAGGCAATGTCAACCAACAGGAAGCAATAGTAAATAAGGATGTTAAAACAGCCCCGGCATGAGAGAACCAAACTCTGGAATGCAAATTTGATAATGGGTTTGGCAATGTAGGGATGTACACAGATGGAGCTGTAATTCTTTTAAAAGTCCACTTTCTCTGTGGAAACATCATTTAAAATGGGATAAGGTGGATAGCAAAGCCATAGCAGACTTGTAACAAATGTGCATTTGCTGAATTAAAGCAGCAAATCAGATGTATTTCTTAAATTCAGAAGACCTTAAATTTCTTTAAAACATCTAGGGATAAAGAATTCTGTCAAATTCTAGGGCTTGCTGATCCCTCACCCCTGGCCTTCTGTGCATTTATCTCACAACCATCTTTTAGAAGTGCTGTGAGTGAAGGAATGGATTTATTTTGTAATAATGCAGTATATAGAATTGCAAGCAACCTAAGAATATGGTAAAAATAAGTCATCATGTTGCATAAAAAGAAAATACAATAAACTTCAAGGACCGCTTGCATTTGGGGTGGCTGGCGGGGAGAGAGAGTTTCAATCAGGCAAGATTTCATTGATTTCTCAAACCATTTAACTTCCCTTAAGATCAACTTCTGTGGTCCAGTGGAGACAGAAAAGGCTCTGGGGTCAGACAAACCTGGGTTCAAATCCTGACGATGCCACTTACCCAAGGCACAAACTCGGACAGCAAACTTACACCTTTTGCTTCTTTATCTAAAAAAAGTGATACCCACTGGCCGTTTGCAGTGGGGATGAAGTAAAAACAATTTGTGTAAAATGCTTGGAATGTATATTTCTGGCTAAATATTGGCTCACCCCCACCCCTTCCCAACCCTAACCTGCCCACCCTTCTCTCTCCCTTACTGCCCGGGCACCTCGGGAAGAAGGAGGCAGGAAAAGGCTAAGAATAAGCCATGTCTTGTGAAACAGGACAAGGGACACAGCCTCACTTCCTCTCACTCTTAAACCTTCCTTAGGGGTGTCCTGACTCTACAAGGAGCCATTCACACTCAGCCGCTTTCTCAAAGTGCTCCCAGCCTTCCCGTGTCAATGTCCAATAAGCTGAGCGAAAGAGCCTCCGTGTCAGTCATCATTTTTATGAAAATTCTTTATCATGTTACATATTAGGTAAAATGCGGTGCAAACATGAGTATAATCACCAACAAATGCCAACCCTATGAATGTTTAAAAAACAGTCATCTCGCAATGTCAGGTTTACAACGGCAACCTTGAAGTAAGAAATCAGTCTCTTTGTTCTTACAGGTTTGTCCCACTTTCTCAAGTAAACAAAAATCAACTTCCTAGTAGGCACTGTAACCTCTTGATAACAGTTTAGCAGCACCTATGCAAAAAGAGTCTGGGATTATAAAATCACCAAGAATGTATTATTTCTAGACTGAGCAGATATGTCTTTGAGGATTAATTTCATGCTGAGGGTTAAATTTCACTTTCACGATAGGCTAACCGTTGCCTGGGGCTGCACAGATAATGAACCTGCCAAGGGATTAGCAAGGAAACACTTGTGTTATTATAAATCGGGTACACTTCCCTTTCTAACCAAGTTCATCCTACATGACATTAACAAATTACTCCTTCTTTCTGCCCGCATTTCAGTATAATGTGAGCCGGCAAGTGACCCCGAACCAATAGAGACACGAGATAAGATCTTCTCAGTGCCAGAATGGCTATTAAACGCGGCTGAGAGAGCTAGACCTCCTGCAGGAAGCAGGCATTTTATCTCCGGAGGGAGAGGGGCCCCCCCCCACTGCTGAAGCCTTTCTTTGGTCATAAAGCCTCCAAATGGACACACTGCCAAGAGGTAGAAACGTCTTAATACAATTATTTAGCCAAAAAAAGGGCCCTTTCCAGAAAACACAAATGATACAATTCATTTCTGACAAATTCACAAGGACCTAATATTTCCTAAATAAGAACTTAATGACTTAGCATTTGTTAAAATACGTGTTCAGAGATATTTCTGTTTTATTTTTAGATCAAAGTGTCCTTTTGGCAATAACCTTTCTTAAATAGCAGCTATATTCATAGGGGTCAAGTCTGTTGGCTTTTTCTCAGTCTTCATTCTCAGAGGATCATCTTCTCTAGCTGCGGGTCAGAGGGCAGCCCCCTCCCACTGAGTTCTTCCTTCCTCGGGGTGGCATTCACCACCATTTTCTCCCAGCTATTTGTTTTGTTTCTACTACTTGAGTGTAAGCTCCATGAGGGCAGGGTCTGACCAAATATCTTCACAGAGTGGGCACTGCTACTGTTGGCAAAATGAACCTAACCAGTCTCTACATTTGACCGTATCCTGATTCCATTGTACAGTGAATGTTTAGAGCAAAGAAAATCCAATGGATGTGCAGAATATGTGTTTTCTGTCCTCTATGAAGTTATACTTTAGGAGAATTTAGTATAAATTAGGACTGCTTTTGTTAAGAAGCTTTTCTGACAAAGTGAGATCTGCAAATTCTAGAACTTGCCAGTAAAAGCAGTCGGGGGAGAAAACATAGAATGTTCAGGACATCCATTGGTATTTGCTACAACCCAACTTGGTTCAAACCACTATGGGAAAACACAACGTAGTTTTCTTACGATGAATTAGTGGCCTGTTCAAATGTTGTCTTGTCAACAGTCGACACTGTTTCTAAAGATTCGCATTCTCATTTGCAAGTTTGAAGGCTTTAGAAGTAAGCCCACTGGGATTTGTTGCATTTCAGGTAGCTCTTAAACACAGAGGTGCTGGATGGTAAGATGGGAGCATTTTGTAATGAAGGTGGAGGGATCTAAGGTTTGAGCTCTGGCTCTGCTACACTAAAGCACTACATTATTCCATATTTGAGAGGGCAGTTTCAGTAGACTGGAAGAGCTGGGCATTGAAATGGGTATGGAAATGAGGAGGTGGCAGAGAAAATGGATATGGACAGTAAATATTCTTCATCGACAAGTTTGGTAATTAAGAAAAGGGGTAAAAGGACAATAAAAAGAGGAATTGTGTGGACAGTGTTTGCTCAGTGGTTGTGTGTTGACCCATGAATCAAGCAGACGCTGGTTTCATTCCTAGTCTGGGCACATGCCTGGTTGTGGGCTCAATCCCTGAATGGGGGTGTGCAGGAGGCAACTGATCAATGTTTCTTTCCCTCTCCCTTTCTCTCTCTCTAAAAAATAAAATAAAATAAAATAAAATAAATAGTTTAGAAAAAAGAACAATGGCAAAGGCAAGTGAGGACAGTGCCAGCCTGTGTACATTGAGGACAGCCTCTTCCGGAGGGCTGTGAGGGGCACTGGAGAGAGTCAGGTAAAGGGGTGGAAGAAGGGGGTGAGCCATACCTGATGAGGTGATGGGCTAGTGAGCAGTAGCTAGCGATGGAGCAAATTTAGGGAGACCTGGGGCTGACCGAGTCTGGGATCAGAGGGCATGAGGCAGCAGTGGACACCCTGGCTTTGCGAATCCTTGGTTTTCTCAGCTCTGTGACCTATCTCCACATTGTATGTCCAAGATTCACCCACATAGCTAAAGCCTGACTGCGTCACACTGGAAAACTTCCCAAAACTTCCCAAACTTTAACCTGTCCTCCCAATTTTTCCGGTGACTGAGCTCTTCAGTCCTGTGACCCAGTGTCCGTTACATTGCCACTGCTCACTCCCAGGGCAACAAGGCGTGTGGCTGGGCTGCAGATCTCAATTAGCAATCCGCACTGGGAGCCAAGGTGTCACCCAGAGTCAGTGGAGGAGATTATAGGTGCAGGTGTGTCACACAACTGTCCACATGGAAAGTCGACAGAAGTAAGTGGTTTTATGATTGTGGCCCCAAAGAGCAATCACAGAGGGAATTCAGTCAAAGTCACACGAGGAAACAGAGATGGCCAGGGGTGAGCAAAGTGCTCACAGCTGTCAAGGCCCCAACTCTGCTTTCTCCTCTGGGTGAGAATGTGGGTTTACTCCTGCGGAGTTCAGCTGGAAAACAGAAGATCCCAGATATCTGTAGAGATTTCTTACCTTCTTCCTAAAGAATGAAATAAGTGCAAATTTTTAAAAATATATTTTATTGATTTTTTTTTTTTTTTACAGAGAGAAAGAGAGAGGGATAGAGAGTTAGAAACATCGATGAGAGTCATCGATCAGCTGCCTCTTGCACACCCCCTACTGGGGGTGTGCCCACAACCAAGGTACATGCCCTTGGCTGGAATCGAACCCGGGACCTTTCAGTCCGCAGGCCGATGCTCTATCCACTGAGCCAAACCTGTTTCGGCAAAATAAGTGCAAATTTTTAAAGAGCTATCGTGCAGCATAACAGTATCTTCTCAAACACAGGTACTGGCAGCTGCCTACCTCTATTGGGGTCTCTGGGAAGCCACATGGGACAACAGCACCTGCACCACTTCTGGATGGTCACCTAGCATCTACTAAGATTGTGTAGCTTTTGCTAAAAAAATCAGCACTGTAATACAGACTTTACAAAGTATGACTGCAGGGTCTTCCTGCCAAGCTGTAGTCCACTCGAGGTCATGTGAGTGGGGTGTAAGGAACAGGATGCGATAGCATAAGCCTGACACCGTAGAAAGATGGCCTCGTCTGGAGCAGAGTGAATTTCAGAAAGGCTGGAAGATGGGAAATGATTCACATTCCTTTGACTGGTATTCTAGGCTGCAGGATCAGGGAAATATTGTTCAGCGCATTAGTCAGCATTCCTGTTCATGGCAGCATGAAGCAGTGATGCTTATCGGTAGAGTTGAGTGAGAAGTCATTCATTTGTTAGTAGTCACTAGCTGCCAGGAGAAACACACCTTTCCCTTTTAATAAGCACTTTTGTTGGTTAAGTACATTATACCACTGCATCTATTCATCTCTACGTGGACATTTCAAGTTGCTACAAGGTTAATGCTTTTTCAATATCTCACTTGCTGTGGAGTGTGCATTCTCTAATCTGCCAAAATGCATTCAGTTGAATGAAGTTCTTTAATCCTCGTAATTGCTATATAAAATATAGTTATGGTATTTTTATTTGATGTTTCCTTTAAAGGAGTCACAGAAGTTTATCCAAGATCACTTATGGCAATTCTCCATTTTCCATATGAAGGTTATTAAACCATAATTAAAGTGCATTTACAGTCAACCGTGAGAGACTCTCATTCAAATTATATTGACAAATTGTATTATAAATCCCCATGGTCTTAACACATTAACTCCTCTCTCAAACCAAATTACAGAACAGAGAGCATTTGCATCTGTATGAACTAGGGGGTATGTAATAAACATTCCTTCAATATCTACTGGGAAGTGCATATTTTCCCCAAAGAATCCAGAACTGGAAATGCAAAGAACTCGTTTGTTTAAATAATGACTGCATTTTGGTTGATAAATCATGTCCATAGCTTAAATGCAACTGGCAAAAGGGAACTAAATTTAACTTTCTTACAGCTCCATTTAGTAAAAGGCCACACTGTACATAACACTTAAGTGACACCCTTCAGTCCTGATGAATTAATTTGACATATCCGAAGCGAATTCCCGTTTGTCCTTGGATCCAGTCAAACAAGACAAATACAACTGGGACAAAACATTCCGATGCAAAAGAAATGTCCTTTGGAGATTCAGAAGATCAGTTCGCTTCTGGGAGATGGTCATCATTTGGTGAGAAATGGACTGTGATGTGAAGGGAAAGACATGACGGAAGCCCTAACTATCCCTGCAGCAGCACCCAGAGGTGACCTTCCAGAGAGAAATGGGCTCAAAGAACTAACTCCATGAGAACATTCTTTGACAGGTTTCATTGTCACGTGTCAGAGTAAAACCAAAGTCATGATCAAGAATAAAAACACATGTTTTAAAAGAAAAATTATTATTCAGAAGTGACTGGGAAAAACCCATGAGAGTCAGTCTCTCTGTAATTAGGGACAAGAAATGTTTCTAATGAATAACAGAAGAGTTTATTTCAACCACAAATATATTTGTTTGTCTTTATCTTTTGAAATTCCAAAGCAAAATAACTATGTTTCTCCTATCTGCAATTATCTTTTATCTACCAAATATTTCAGTGTTTTCAACATCATTAAAAGATAAAGTTCTCCAAATGGGTAACCTGAGAAAATTCCTTACTAGCCTCACTAATGAGAATGGACAAATCAGCTTGTTTTGGACAGACTTGACTCATATAAAATTTCTGGAAATGCATTGTCTTTCAAATGGTCTGATAACATCAATTGCCTTAGACTAAGCTCTGCACAACCAAATATCTATCCAAAAGTTTCCTCACTTAATAGTGAAAAATAGAATTACACAATACATCATGTTTTCAAACTCTTTCTAATATTCAATGAGCTGTGAGTTCCAAATATTGTATATGAGTAATTTTCTTTAGATCTGATATCTGACGAGCTAGAAAGAAGGAAGAAAAAAGCAAGCAGGATAACACAAAATAGTGGCAGCTTTGACATTAGTCCTTTGGGTTTGAATGCTAGCTCCACCACCTAGCTGTGTAATCAAAGATAGCATTTGCTCTGATTCTAAAAATATAGAGGGATGAAGTGAAATTATGTATGACAGTGTATTTGATATAAAGCAAACACCAAATTAAATGCTAATTCTTTTCATTTTAGGAACTTTGAATAAATAAAATTATCTTTTCTCTTCTTATGAAGCCTGCATTTCTTGAAGTATAAAATATCAACAAGTCCTTAGTGTGTCTATTATATGTACTACATAAGGATTTCAAAAATATCAGTTGTCTCTCTCATGAAGACATTATCTTAAAAAAACAACAACTAGGGCACCTTTTAACTAAAAAATGCACATAGCTAAACACACAAAAGCATCACTCAAGTCTCAATGAACTCAGTAATAATAACTTCAGGGCTTTCACTTCTATAAAATTATTAATAATTTTTGTTATATCTTTTATCCCACTCTTCACAGTTTTTCCTCAAATGTACAAAGTCCTCCAGAATTCACAACTATCCGCTTTGCCCAAAGGCTCCACTGTTCTCCCAGGCCAGGAACCTCAGAATTATCCTGGTTGTTTTTTTGTTTTTTTTTTTCCTTTCCTTGCATTCCCTGGTCATCTGATTTTATTTCAAATGTCTTTCAGATTTCAGTCCTTTTATCTTCATTTCCACTGATTTCTTAATACAGGGTCTACAGTAACTCATTTATGTGCCCATTTGTTAATTCCAGCATCTTTACATACTACTACTTGTAAAAAACAATATTCCTATAATACCACTTTCACTTAACTAATACCCTGCTCAAGAACTGACAGTGGCTCCCCATGGCCTAGTTCATTAGGATCAAACCCTGTAGCTATTCCACTTGTCATTACGTTTCTGCTCTTCTCCAAACCATCCCTCCCATCCAGGTAAGTGAGGATAAAGTACTGGCCCAGACCATCCATTTTCTGTGTATTTTATTTGTGCAGTTTCTTCCCCTTGGAAAATTCTCTTACCATATCTATTATCTAAATCTTATGCATAGTCAGAAACCCTGACTGAGGCCTTTGATTCTCTCTCTCTCTTCCCTAAGTTTCAATTAAATTAGCATCCAATTTTCCTCTAAATTTCCACATATTTGGCCTCCTTAAATAAATGGTAAGTTGCTGAGGGAGATGTCTCCTAGTTTTCACACATTCCCCCTCAGCCTACAGTCTTTACTCAAGTAGCTGACGTAAGAACAGATGCTGGAGCACCAGACTGCTAGCTGCCTAGCCAGTGCTCTTTCTCCTCTTCTTGCTAATAAACTCCCTGTCTTTATTTGGGGCAACATAGTTCTCAGCCTCCCATGCAACTTGGTGATGTGCTGGCAGAAATTATTAGGTGAGGCTCCCAAGGGGATTCCTCTGAGGGGCTGGCTCACTGGGTAGCATATTCTTCTTGCCTGGGTGCTGGATCTGCAGGTGGAGTCCCGGCAGCCATTTTGCACTATGAAGTGACTTTTCAGACAGAAGCTACAGATGAAGAACAGAAAAGCCATAAGGGAGAAGGGACCTGGGTCTCAGATGAAATTGTAGGATTACACTCCTGATTTAATTCGAAAGGAGAGCTTCCTAATCTTTACACAATTACCTAACTTATATTGGTGCCAATTAAAGGGAAAAGAACCTTGGGTGTAAAGTGGCATAAAGTGAGGCGTAAATCACAATATTTGGTATAAGCAGGAAAAGAATAAAGTGGGAAAGGCTTCAAAACATGGTGTGTCTGGAGGTGCCCCCGCATGGCCCTCCTATCACCTTGCCATAGAAGCAGAAACCTGAGCCGGGAGGCAGGCGGAGTGGAAGCAGGGACAGGTGCACCGCGACCTGTTAAGCTCAGGGGGCTCACCCTGAATCAGAGGAAAGAAATTTGCTGGGGGACAAGTTTGGCACCATATGGGCTGGGGACTGGCTAACACCATACAGAAATCCTTGGTTAAAAAAAAAGTATATGTCAAGTAAGAATAGTCACACTAGGTGTCAATTCAACCTGAGAATCCGAAGCAGGGGGGACGGGGCAGGGTCAAAACTCCGTGAGAAAGCCCAAACTTACCGTTCACACTACGAGTAGGAATGCACATTGAGGCAAGCAGTGTGCTAGTCACTTTGCTTCTGTAACTGTGATTTAATTATTAAAATCGTTCTCTGAGATAACTATTATAAATATCGTTAGTAATACTCACCTACAGTCATCAGTTTTTAACATTTTGCCACACATTTTTTCTTCCCCTCTCTTTCACTCCGTGTGTGTGTGTGTGTGTGTGTGTGTGTGTGTGTGTGAAATGAATATTTTGCGGACTCACGTGATATTAAGTTGAAGACATCATGACACCTCACATGTATCTCCTGAGAAAAGGGACATTCTCCAACATAACCACATGCCATCAATTCATTCAGGAAATTCAGCTCCGGCACAGTAATTGCATCTAATATTCAGCCAATGTTCAAATTGCCCCAATGTCCCAATAACATCCTTTGTAATGTTTGTTCATTGTACTCAGTAGCACAACTCACATTGTACTGTCATGTCCCTTTAGTATCCCATGATGTAAGGAAGCTCCCTGACCTTCTATTTAGTCTTTCAAAACTTTGACCTTTTTGAAGAATACAGACCAGTTGTTTGTAGAATTGGAAGCTAACAGATTGGTTCCTTACAGTTTTTTAGGTTAAACATAAGATTTTTATAAAAATACTACAGAGGGGGTCCTGGCGGGTAGCTCAGTTGGTAGGAGCGTTGTCTGTATACCCAAAGGTGGTGGGTTCAATTCCCGGTCAAAGCACGTACCCAAGTTGCAGGTTAGGTTAGATCGCTGGTTGGGGCAAGTGTGGGAGGCAACCAGAGGCAACAAATCAATATTTCTCTCTCACATTGATGTTTCTCTTTCTCTTCCTTTCTCTAAAATTCAATAAAAATTTAAAAATGCTGCAGAGGTGATGTTCTGTCCTTTCCATGTATCATGTGAGGAGACACACTCTGCCACTCTGTCCCATTATAGGTGGGCAAACCTCAGATTA
Organism: Vespertilio murinus; assembly: GCA_963924515.1. NCBI lineage: Eukaryota > Metazoa > Chordata > Mammalia > Chiroptera > Vespertilionidae > Vespertilio > Vespertilio murinus. The sequence continues at coordinate 133,700,750 of OZ004704.1, read as the reverse complement.
AAATATATATATATATATATATATACATATATATATTTTATTGATTTTTTTCAGGGGTGAAGGGAGAGGGATAGAAAGCAAGAAACATCAATGAGAGAGAAACATAGACCAGCTACCTCCTGCACACCCCCTACTGGAGATGTGCCCGCAACCAAGATGCATGCCCTTGACCAAAACTGAACCTGAGACCTTTCAATCTGCAGACCGAAGCTGTATCCACTGAGCCAAACCGGTTTCGGTCAAAGCTACAGGTTTTAATGCTCTATAGTGCTAACACAGTCAACTGTTTCAAACACATCTAACATATTAGCCTGTGAACCAAGCATTAATCAGGCTAGTAACATTTTACTCAGCATTCATTTTCTTGTCACACCTTAAGAACACACCTTTCCCCTTCAGGTGTAAAAATAAAAGTCTTTTCTTACTTATGACAAGTTTTATGTCAAGGAGAACTGCTCCTACTCCGGATAAGATGCGGGCACGGCACGAGCCCTGATTCCTTCCACGTGCCCCTGCTAGAAGTGGGTGCAGGTGGGTCCCAGCACTGCCAACAGCACACAAGGGGAGAGCCCAGCACAGATCACATACAACCGAGTCACCCAGAGACGCTTGAGGAAGAGATGAAGCCAAACCCGAAATATGACTCCTGACTGCTCAGTCATTTCCATTGTATTTCACCTAATGAGGCCGGAGTCAAGCGGCCGGCCTGATCAGAGTCAGATGGGAGCCTTAGCGACGGGACCCCCACTGCCCTCCTGCCCCGACACCCTTTGTTACCTCCAAGTGAGCTGAGACCAGGCTGTGAACCATGTAAATAGAAGGCTTCCAGGTTAATGCAAAGCTTCAGCGCCATTGGAAAGTCTGGACAGAGGGTCATGCCGTCTCCTAATCCAAAGAAACTTCATGCAGCTCAGTAATAAAGTTTAATGAATGCTGGTCATTTTGAATCATGAGGCTGAGAGCCTAGCCAAGGGCTAATAGTTTCCTTACAGAACCTCTCCTCTAGCTGGGACACAGCAAGTATCCGAAAGCTGCACGGGAAGCCAGCGTCCTACATGAAATGTAATATTCCATACGCACGAATCCAAGGGGAAGTTTTTGAAAAGGGCAGTAAACATTTCTCACAAGCTGATGTTTTTATTAGGTGATGGCATGGCTTGTGCGGCATTTCATTAATTAGCTGCAAAAGGAACTTTCTTTCAACGCCATGTCAGACTTGACCTATTGTAATCATGTAAACATAGTACAAAGCCAGCCTGCAAAGTCGCGTCTCCATCTTTCTCAGAGCACATGCATAGAAGGTAAGCTAACAAGTTAACTCAAACTGACCCTGGAATAATTCACTTCTCCCAGAGAATCAAGCATGGATTTGTTTTATATTTTTAAATCTTATGTCCTAATTGCTTCGAGTAGCAACACTGAAGTGGATAAATTTATGAAAAAAAAGTAAACATCATTTTCAGGGTACAGGAAAAAACGTACAGAAAAATATAAAGATCAAATACAGCTCCCACGTGGATGGGCTGCAAACCTTAAATCCTTGAGATTCATTTAAAAACTGTAGTAGAAACCGTACTCCAGTTAACTAGTATATAAACTTAGATATGCTATAAGTAAAATCATATTCTAAAAATGTTCTTCTTACACACAGGAGAGATCTAAAATGTGCCAAGCCATGTTTGAGGCACTGGGATTTTCAGGAATGCAGAGAACATTTCCACATTTAAAAGTGCCTCAAGTTCAACTATTTCAAATAAAACTTTTGTAGAAGAATACGATCCAATTGATGGCCAGATCAACCCTCTTAACAGATCTGCCTCAAACTCCTCTCTAAACAAATAGGACCTGCCATGGGCTTCCACCTATTCTTGTAAAACAATTAGGTAGGATTTTAGACATTCTCTTGACAAGTCTGGGCAAGTCTGGGAATTCAGTGTAAATATGGATTTGAAGATTTATGGGGTGGAATATTGTGATCGCACACCAGCGCTTCTCCAGCTTTCCAGAGATCATAATTCCTGCCTCTGTTTATTATTCAGTTTATGGTTGGAACATAACAGATGATTCATTTTTAATGTGATAAATGTTTGGGGGTTTGTTTGAGAGGAAATAAAAGTTTATAGTTCAGCACTGGACATGGATAGTAAACTGGAGTGTAAGGCAATATATTTCTAAAACATGGTGATTAGGATATTTATTTGCTTCTTTATACCCAGAGCTCCAGTGAAGAGTGACTGATAGTGTTTACTTTTAAATCCCAAACCGCACTACTCTGCTTTGCAACTTAGTGAACTTTCTAGAAGAATTTCAATTTCCTCAAAAAATTCAGACTACTACTTTTTAGTTGTAAAAGGGTTTATAATACCTCATGTGAAGACAATGCCTACTAAACTATATAAAGGATCAGAGAGCAAGATGTGATCAAAACAAAGTATGCCAGATCTATAAGAAATTACAGTCCATGAGAAAAATAATACTTAGAAACACATCGTAGTCTCCATTATTTGGATTATCTACAGTGAGCCAGACTTTCATTTCAGTAATGTCCCCATCTATCACCCATACATTCAATATCAGACACCGTTCTAGTACTAGTGATACTAGAAGTGAACAAGGTGAAGTCTGTGGCCCCAGTGAGTTTTCACTTTAAGGAGGGAGATGCATGATAAACACATAGGCCAATACATATATAGGTCCTGGTCCCTTTCCACAGTTCCCAAATCCAAAAACTCAGAACATCCAAAAAAACCATGATTTCCCCCTAGGTTTGTGGCAAACTCAGTTGGTGGAAAAACCTTACCTGAAAAGGAAGTGAGGCTATCTGTAGTTTGTATGCCATTCAGTGTGAATGTATATGTGTTTAGGGTCAGAATTACTGTATTTGATTGTGGAGTGGCACCCCATACCCTACTGCAGTGTTTGTAACAGGCATGGTAAGTAAATATATTACATTTCTGAATTCTGAAACATATCTGTCTCCAAGAGTTGTTTTTTTTAAAAACAAAACAGTTTTATTGGGGGTATAATTGATATACAGAGAGCTGCACATTTTTAGTGTATGCAATTTGATGAGTTTAAAGGTAGATAAACATTCATGATACTATCAGCACAAAGTAACAGACATATCCAACTCCAATGCCTCACAGAGTTTCTGTGTGTCCCTCTGTTTTTATTTGTTGTGATAAAAAAACTTAATGTGAGATCAGTCCAGTTAACAGATATTGAAATGCACACTACCATATTGTTGACTATAGGCACCATGTTATACAGCGGATCTTTAAACTTATTCATATAGCATAACTGAATTTCAAACCCTTTAAACAACAATTCCCCATTTCTCCCACCTCAGCCCCTGCCAACCACCAGTTTATTCTCTGCTTCTGTGAGTTTGACTATTTTGGAAACCTCATATAAGTGGAATCACACAGGACGTGTCCTTCCATGACTGGCCTATTTTACTCAGCATAATATCCTTCAGTTTCATCCGTGTTGTTGCAAAAGGCAAGATTTCCTTCTTTTCTAATGCTGAATAAGACTCATTTTCTTTATCTACTCATCTGTTGGTAGACATTTCAGTTATTTCTACATATTGGCTTTTGTGAACAATGCTATACTAAAAATCTACAATGAAAATGAGAATGCTGATATCTTTCTGAGATCCTGATTTCATTTGCTTTGGATATATCACCAGAAATGGGATTAATGGGTCATATGGTAGTTATATTTTTAAATTTTTGAGTAGCTTCCATACTGTTTTCCATAGCAGCACCATTTTACAGTCCCACCAACAGTGTCCAAGAGTTTCAGTTGAGGAACTTAGATTATGTATACCATAACATCCAGAAATGAATGCATACATGCAGGGATGAATGGATAAACATATGTTCAGAAATATTTCTTCAGGTGAATCTGATCATTTCAGCCATCAGTAGATGTTGACAGTTTGCAATGTCTATAACCTAAAGCCAGGTTACTGGATAGTAACTGACCTTAACATTCATTAGTGCACTTATTAGTACCTACTTTGTCTACTGTGGAGACTAAAATTAGTATAGCATAGTCCCCATCTTTGTAAAATACAATCCAGTGGAGGAAATAGATACGGAAACAGAAGAATGTCACACAAATGTAGATAAATGCCGTAATCACCTATTCTACTTGGGAGAACTGGGCAGAGGAGGTGACATTTGAGGAGCGATGGAAGATGAGTAGGTATTTTCCAGACAGAGAAGGTAAGAGAGGGCCCTCCAGGAGGAGGAGTTTTATGTTTAAAGAGCCACAGAATTTGAGAAGGGCATGGCATGTTTGAGGAAAAGGTGAGAAGGTCACTGTGGCAGTAGCAGAGTGTGCATGGGTTAGATAGCTACGGGGCGGAAAAGATTCCAGCCAGGAGAAGGTCTGTCTGTAGCATTTCAAAGGAGCTTAGATTTTTAAAATAGGATCTTTTCAGGCATGGGGTGAGTGAAACACTCAGCTTTTGACTTGGTTTCATTTTTTTGTTTGTTTTAGGAAGCTACAGTGGAAGCAGAACAATGGGTAGTTTTGAATAGGGACCAAGCGAAGAAGGCAAGCCTTAGGGAAGAGGTGTTCAAGGCTAGGCTGGGGAAAGGGCGGTGCAAGCAGGAGGGTGGGCGTGAAAGACATTCCCAATGGACGCCCATGAGAAAGAGAGGAGTCGGGGTGTCTAAGCTGGAAGACTAGGTGGAATGAACTAGCTAGAGAAAAACACTATACTAGCAAATGAAGACAATCATATGGTATTGCTAAATATAACCCATCAAGCTGAGATGTCCTCTTAAGTTATCCCCCACCTCAAAAGGTCATCGATATTCTGTTTTACACAACTGTGGACCCTACTCATAAAGCACAAAAGGATTAGAAATTTTTTTTCTTGTAGTTAGGGACTTTCCAGTGGGACAAGCAAAAGAATTAGACATTAAGTATATTCTCCATACTGTCAAGGCCCAGATTCGTTTCCAGTGTCAATAAATCATCATAATTAACAACCTTTCAACCGAATGGATCCCAAAGCACTTTCCAAATTATGCAACTCTGGAGGTGAATTGCCTCAGCTGTCCAACAGCTGTCAGTAGCATTCTGCCACGGGGACAGAACAGGAGGGAGGATGCAGAATCTCTGTGGACCGCCTTGCAGCACTGAGGTCTGTGGAATGCAATTCCCCGAACCAAACTTGGCCCAGAGCAGGGTCTCATCTACTCTCAGTAGAAATGCAGTAAAGCCATTCTTATCCTTGAATGGTCAACAGATTTCTCTTGCTTACAAAGTATTTCTGTGCATGGAACCACAGTCCTTTGCCTAAGAAAATCAGTTACATACATTCACATTGCACTTCTTATTTTGGTAATGGTTTCCTTCATAGTGGATCAAGACATGGTGAGGTTAGGTAAAACCTCATTTCTTCTTCACATATTACGAGATCAACAAACAATTGTAAATTCAATCAGGATGTACGGAATCCTGTGTGAGGGGTGTGTGTGTGTGTGTGTGTTGTTTTTGTCTAAGTTTTTGAAGGAACATTTTTATAACCCGATCAAATTCTAACTTTTCATTTCTCTTCCTGTTAGTTCAGGCCCAGCTAGTCACACTAACCCCCCCAAACATATTCTCTTAATTCTATGCTTTTCCAACTAATGAAAGCAGGGGATTTGCAAAGTTCTAAAATCAATATTGTGAATATTCTTGGGGCTCCTAATTTATTGTAATATTTGGGATAAATAATGTTGATGTGCTACAAAGTGTAATGTAACATTACAATAAATGTTAAAGATAAAATATGGGAATTTAAGTTTGTGTGGGCCATTCAGGCACATCTCTAGGTAGTTCTCCTCTTTCCCTCCCTGTCCCCATCTGCCCATCTGCACTGGTGCCCCTTTCATTTGCTATGGAGAAGATTTTGGAGGATGTTTTATGAGACACTGCATAGTGAGTACTTTTATTTTTAAACCGTGGTCCTTTTGGACAGCGGAGGGATGAATTACGCATTTTTGAAATGACAGCCTGATTCCACAAACCCGATGCTAAGGAAATAACAGTGACGAGCAGGGCTTATCCGTGTTTTATAATAAGCAAAAGCTATCACTGCTAGTCTGAGAATAAGTGAAAACAATCCAACTCTAGTTGAAATAAATTATTTTAACATTACTATTCTAAAGGGAGAAGTAAAAACGTGGTGGTTCTTTTATATCAATTTAATAACATGAAAGTTTATGGATTGCCTATCTGTACAAAACAGTCAGCTAATAACTCAGAAAACACAAAGTAAAATAAGAAAGAAATAGCATCTCCAACGCTTTGGGTTATGCTAATACTTGGGCCAGCCCGGCTGTATCTCAGGGGGACACGGAGCTTATTTCCTGCGAAGCTCATGCCAGACCATCGTGGACTCATCGGGATCTGTCACCTCGCTGAGCTAATTTCTCAGAATCAAGGACTTTTTTAAAAGTTGCACTAATTTTACTTACTTTCAATTACTTGTTAATTCACTGCTTAATTAATTACTTTGTTTATATTAATCATCGGTTCCCATCTTTATTGTTCTCCAGCAATGTGACAGTCTTTGGATCAAGTGAGGGACATACATCTCCTGCTGCCACAGAACATCCAGTGTCCTGTAGTTATAGGTGAATGAACATGCAATTGGCAATTCTTTTATATAAAGTGCTGTGATAAGAGAAAGTTAGGGGCACACAGTAGCAGATGGATATGTGACCCTAATGCATGAGGAAATAGCCTTCCAGAAGAAGGTCTTACCTTCCAGAAGGTAAGCAAAGACCCAAAGGAGGAGGAGTTAGCCAGGGAATGGGGGAAGGACTGAGGTGGAGGGAAGAGACTGTCCCACGCGGAGGAACCAGTATGAGCAAAGGGATGCAGAACAAGGAAGAAAGTGGTGCCTGCAGCACAGAGTGCAGGAAGGGAGAATGCAGGAGAGGAGGAGAGTGCATGCAAAGGCCAGAGGGGACAGCCCTGTGAGCAGAGCTGAGGAACGTGGACTTTATCATGAGGGTAAAGGGGATCTGTCCCCCAAAGATGAAAAGAGGAGCCCGAACTTGACCTAAACAGATGTTATCCTGACTCCCTGGCTCAGAGAGAAAACAGATAGGCATGCATGCTCCCAATCACGCCAGTCCATATTTGCAGACAGGTAATGATTGCTACCAATGACTGACCCTCTCCCAGAAATTGCATGACATTTCACACACATGGCATCTATACAACTACTGCGTTGGGTGGATATCATGACCTGTATTTTACAGATTAGAACACTTGGGATCAGTTAAGTACGGTAATTGGTCAATTCACACGGTTAGAAAGTCATCAAGTCAGGACTCAAACCCAAGATTCTTGCTCTAACACTAAGGTTCTTGGCTTACCGGCCACACAGAGCAGCAGCAGAAGATGGAAGAAAGGTTTTGCCGACAGTCTCCCTTAAGAAAAAGCTTTATGACCACAGAAAGCTGCTTAATCAGAACTCAGATTTTTCTACCTTTTCTCTCAAAAATAATGTTCGCCAGGGTACCTTGTTACCACGCTGGAAAATTGATCGGTAGTTTATTGCTTTGTTATAACATATGACTCTCTCCACATCACCTATACTTGCCAGGTATTCATTCTCCCAAGCCATCACAAGGGCACAAAAGCCTCCAAAAACCTTTGAATAGATCTCAGCACCATTCCGCCAAAAGGGAGAGCAGGGACTCAGCATCTACTTAGGAAGCAATATTCTGGTCTTGATTATGCTCGATGGGACTTTTGCTTTCACTATTAAAAATTCAGACTTAATGCAAAATACAGGGGTACACAGAGGGACTGTGGAAGGTGACAGAGAATCATGGTTGTTGTTGGGTGTGTTTTTTTTGTTGTTGTTGTTGTTGTTTTTACTTATTCTTTCCCAGTGGAAATGCTGGAAATGGTGAAGATTGAGACATCCTGCAGTCTTCTTAAAGTAAGAGATACAATGTAAGATTTTAAACTACAGTTTTAAAAATGGCTTGGTATTCTTACTTAAAGGAAAATATTCTAATTATGAATAAGCTAACAGATGCAGAAGTCATTAATCGTTTATTAAACGTACCCTTTTCTATGAACAAAATAAAGTATGTAAGATAACCTGGAAGCCATATGTGTCACATGATTTGTTAGGGCCCAATCACACCTAATTTCAGTGGCTGAAGAAAAAGAGGCAAGCAATTAAGGGAGAGTTTGGTCAGCTTCTGTTCAACCCAGGACGGAAACCTGCACAGCTGGAGACAATTCTGAGCAAATTGATCAGAATTCCTTTACCTAACTAGAGCCTGGCTAACAAGTTGATACCCATGAGTTTGTATAATCAAGCAGGGAGAATTTAAGAACCCAGAAAGGCAAGTCACCTTGGAATATTCCATCGCTCTAAACCATGTGATATTAAGAACCTGGGACACTGGTTAGTCTGGGCAAAGGCAGACTCTTTTCTATAAATAATATAATTTGCTTGGTAACAAAATGCTCAATCAGGTGTCAGGAGAATTAGCCAGTTGAATGTGGCTGATTAAAAAAATAAACTGATAAACTAGACCAAAAAATGGGGACTAGAAAAGTTATGAAAATTATTACTCTTGGTGGCATAATATTTAGGTATTCAAAATATCATGTGTCCTATAAAGAAAAAAGAGTGACTTAACATTTAATGTGTGTCCTCCAAATGAGCAGCTAAGTCTTCTCTGAGTTGTTAATCCCAGAACCCCGCGAAGGGTGGCTTTATATATACCGATGTTTGCTTGCTCGCTTGCTTGCCAGCATGATGACCATATCCCCAAACAAAGTCTTTTCCTGAAATAGACCAGCTACTTTGAGGAGATTTCCCTAATTCCTAAATAATGAACATGGTACTCTGGAAGGATCCCAAGAATATTAAACATTTGGAAGAGTTAGTGAAAACACTCTTACACAATTTTTAACGATATAATAGATCTACCTGCCCCCAAATTTAGGATTATTTTTGCAGACTTTAACTCAAAGCCCAAAGTATTGGCAACACACTCACTGCTATCCACACGAGCATGCTATGCAGCCTTTCCTCTAGTCCCATGGTCGGCAAACTGCAGCTCATGAGCCACATGTGGTTCTTTGGCCCCTTGAGTGTGTGGCTCTTCCAGAAAATAACACGGCCTGGGCGAGTCTATTTTGAAGAAGTGGCATTAGCAGAAGTTTAAGTTTAAAGAATTTGGCTCTCAAAAGAAATTTCAATTGTCGCACTGTTGATATTTGTCTCTGCTGACTAATGAGTTTGCCGACCACTGCTCTAGTCCATGGAGCAGGAAGGACCCTTCCAAGCAGAACGACCTACACACGGAAAATCTGTGGAAATGATGATAAGGTGTACTCTGTTTCCACCAGCCAACCAAAGGGAACCTGGTGAGTTTGCTTTAGCATGGAAACACTCTTCCTGGACTCTACATCTTTTCTTAACTATACCACATTTAGGAAACACACACACACACCCCAAACTAACAATTAGACACACCTGCTTAAAGTGCCCTGCGCTCTGTTCACACTTCATGGTGTATCTTAAAGTGACAGCATATTAAAATGTCAATGCAATTTCTGCGCATTATTTGGCTATAACAGCTGAAGGTACAATTAGACTTCCTAACATTATGTAACTGAACTTGGCTCATTTAGAATGCCCCAAATTCATGTTACATGAAATATGTAATTTTCACAAGATATAAAAACTTAGAAAAATGGAAGGGTCCCTTCACATGAACTCATAAATCCCTATCTGCTCTCTTGTTTGTGTGTTAAGAGCATAGTTATAGTATTCTTTAGGAGTCTACCCTCATGTGTTAATCATAATGTATAAAAATTTCGATAAGAAAATCATCACTCTAATATTTCCAAGACAAACATACAGCTAACAATATTCAGTTTGAAAAATATATATTTAAAAACCATACAGGAAACACTCCTAAAATTTTACACAGAAACCAAATATGTTGAATTTAAATATAATGAACATTATAAACATGAAACCGGATCAAATTGCTTCCATGCAATGAAAAAGGAAATTGTAAATCTGTTAGAACATACATCCCTGCTAATAACTTGTGACATTCGTACTGTGAAAATCAGAAGTGCTGTAAAGTACTTAATTGTCTCAGTAGCCAAAATAAAACAGACTATTGCAAAGGAATTTGGCACTAAAACCAAAACAATTATTCAAGAGGAAATAGTATGATGAAATCGTCCGTTTGAAAATGGTAATGATAAGATATGAATCACATATTCCAGATAAATGTTTTGGCAGGGCTCTGCTTTTATTAAAATCTTCCAAGGACAACCCTAAAATTGCAAAACCTGAGAAGCTGTCTGAGTGAATGCTGTACTCAAGGAAAGCATTTCACAGTGGATCATCTGAACAGAACAGCTAGGCTATTTCAATTTATCAACCTCTCATAAACACTTAGCCCTCTCTGAAGCACAGTGTGACTAAGACACTCTGTTTTTTATATCTGAGCACTCATTTCTAACTTCTAGAAACCATTTCCTAATTTGTTAAGCAGCAGCAGGGCCAGCCTGATTCCCTACCCAACTCCTGCTCCCAGCCTACGTCACCACATCCAGGTCCTGTGCCAGGCCTGGCCACCATCTCACTCCCAAGCAGCCCCTGCTCTGCCCATCTGAACATGCAAATGTGTGCTTACTCCACTAAATAATCGTTTACAGGGAAACACACTTTGACGGCTGCAGTTGCTCCAGCTTGGCTACTCCTGGTTCTGCTGGACCAGTGACAAATGCCACAGATTTTTAATGGTTGGATCCTGGGGACTTTTATCAGCTAACACCCTATTTTTCAGAGGCCTTAGGTGTCCTCTGAGACCCTCCAACAAACACTGCTGCATTATGCATCCCCTGCTTTTGTTCCACTTGGATAAGAGAGCACAGTTCATATATTGTCTATTTCCCCCAATTTTATACAAAAGTAGGTAGACTGAAAATCTCTTATACTCCAGAAACCAGAAGTATATGTATAAAGTGTTCATTTCAACTCAGGGTTGATAACTGGTAGATTGACGTGACCTGTGTTAATTTAAAGCAATATTTAAGGTTGAGATATATCATTCTTTTAATTTACTCATCCCTTTGGCTAGCACTTATATAGTATCTATCTGGCACCACATACAGGGTTAGATGCTAGGAACAAATAAAAATGTGACATGGTCTCATATTTTCACCAAGGGGTCTACAAAAATCTAATAACATTATGGTGTGAAACATACACATTATATACATTATAGACATACACAAATTTGTACAGAGTCAGAGGAAAGAATGGTTAATTCAGCCTGGAGATATAAAAGAGGATTCATGGAGGTAGTTGTATTTGAGTCGTATCTTGAAGGACGAGAGAATTTCCCCCAAGGAGAAGCTGGATGAGAGTAACCATTGCAAATCAGTATTCCATGGCCTAGGAATTTGATTTGAGAATATGGTGTTTAACACAGAAATTAAAAATGGGAAGAAGAAGGCTTAAAACAATATAGCTGCCTCATCTGTACCTTCCTCACCATCGGCAGGTCAATTACCACCAACCCAGAAAGGTCCAGTGTACAGAGTCAGACTGCCTAGGTTCGAATCCTAGCTGTTTCCTTTATACAATTGCTTGACCCTAAGTTCCAGGTTTCTCATCTGCAAAATAGGGATAATGTTTGCTTCCTATGGGCTTGCTGGAAGGATTAAAATAGACAAATACCGTATTTGCCAGCGTATAAGAAGATTTTTTGGCCCTAAAAAAATACTTATTTGCCGGCGTATAAGACGACTGGGCGTATAAGACGACCCCCTAAAATTTCCACTCAAAATACAGAGTTTGTTATATACTCGCCGTATAAGACTACCCCCCACTTGGAGGCATATTTTTCAGGGCCAAAAAATCGTCTTATACGCCGGCAAATACGGTAGTGAATAACTATACATGGCACATAGCAAGTGCTTGATGAGGTAGTTGCTAATAATTTTTATTACTATTTTCATCATTTTGTGTAGTTACAGGTTGTGTTTGGAAAATAATACATGATAGTCTAATGCAGATAGAATGTATGTGCCTCAAAGTCAGTGGATTCTGAAAGTGTAGGTTGGGGTTCCTCCTCAAAAGGCCTCTTTGGCATACCAACGATTCCGAACTTAATCTCACCAACAAAGGGGGGCCATGGATGGCCATAGTGTTCAGTCGAGCACCTAACAAGAAAACTACAGTGTACAGAAACCCGCAGTCTAGGAAGGTGATTGTGTCTCTTGTAATTTTATAGGGCACGAGGCAGGGGAGGCATCTGGCCATCCTTGGAAACACGAAGGGAGAGGGGTATTAGCAGTTTGCCTGAGCTGCAGCCAATACGGGAGTGTGTTGTTTGTATAGGATTTAAAAAATAATAATAATAAGCTTTGGCTTGCTTTTTTTTTTATTATTATCACCATGTCCCGGTATTTATGAAAAATGTCAGTGATAAAATTGGTTCTTCGCTGCCCGGCAAGCCCCCCCTCAGTACCCCAGGCCTGGGAGTCTGTTTTGTGGAATCTGAGGAGGATTAACAAGGACCCAGGAGCTGGGTGTCCATTAGCACCTTCTGATGCTTAGGCCTGGGTTAATCCAGGAGCAGGAAACGGACCTCACATCCAACAGCCACGCAGAAAGTTTTAGTGGAGCTACTACGTAGTTGGGGAAAGAGAACAGGTCAAACGAGGAGGTACCATCAAGGGAATCTTGGGGTAAAGAGGCCAACTGACAATGGATGGTGGGCAATGAAGAGGCAGACAGAGACACATAGAAGGCTTAAACTAATGTAACTCCCTCCTCACCATGGTAAGTCACTTGTTGATCCAGAAAGGCCAGCCCGTTAGCCTTGAGGAACCCCAGCATCAACACCTGGTCAGAAAGGCAGTGTGTTGGCCCCATCCAGAACGGCTGCATCAGTGACTCTACGGCGAGGCCCACCTTCTGTGTTGTGGCAGCCCTCCAGGGACACTAAAAATTTGAGATCTAAATACAGTACCATGTCTTCCGGGTCATGATATCATAGTCTGATGTCTTTTGGGACCTTTGTCACATCAGTATTTATGCCTGTTATACGTGAGGCCAGTGGGTTCATCTCTTTGTTTAACCTAGTGGTTCTCAATGGGGGTAGAGAGTCATTTTGTTCCTCAGGGCACATCGGGCAATGTCTGGAGGTATTTGTTTGCCATGCTGTGAGGGAGGTAGTACTGGCATCTCGTGAATAGAGGCCACGGATGCAGCTAAAACATTCTACACAGCCCAGAACAGACCCCAACAAAGAATGAACCTGCCCAAAGTGTCTGCCGAGCCCAGGTTAAGAAACCATGGCTTACCTTACAAAGAAAGAGGTTTCTTTAGGATCCCTGTTAAGTTGGGGGGGGGGGGGGGGGAGGGAGGAAAAGCAAGGTGGGGAAGGCGGCACCCAATCTGTCCTCTTTGAACACAAATCCCCACTCGTGTGGGGAGGAATGTTTACTGATTTGACTGACTCTGTTTATTGTTGGTCCGTAAAGGAAGTAGGAGCTTTATGACCCCAACCGGGAACTGCTGGCTTTGTTTGCTCTCCTTCCGGTGAGCCTGTCCTTCTGTATATTGTTTCTACCCTGGCTTCATTCTTTGATTCCAAAGCAGTCAGGCCAGTCCTGATCTGGATCTCAGCTAAGGCTTGAGTCCTGGCTGCTCAGACAAGGCTTGTAAGAGGAAAGGGGGGCTTTGGAGCCTGCTCGTTCTGGTTGTGGGCACTCGGGGACAGCCTCGCTGAAAGGCAGAAGCTAAGACATCCTCCCTCCTGAAACTGGGAGAAGCCAGTGGAAAGGGGCCCCCTGCCCCCAGTTTGGAGCACTCTGTAGCTAATTAGGGTTGTGCCAGATCCGGGGGTTCGGGGGCAACCAATGTGTGGAAGCCCTGAGATCCCCACCCCCTGGCCCATTGCTGGTCCAGCAGAGGCTGGCACAGGGCTATTTACTGAGTGAATTTAGCTAGAACCTGCATGGGGCAGGAACTGTGCTTACCTGTGGAAATTGGAAACTGGATGCTGGAAAGATGTCCCACACAGAAAGTGTGGAATCAGATGTAAAGAACAAGCTAGAATAGTCACAAATATTTGGCTTGTTTTCTTTTTATGTAATTGGGGAGATGCTTCTCCAAGGAAACTCACTGCTGGTGCAAAAGCCATTTCATTCCCGGGAACAACTTTTGGCATCTTTTTTTTTCTTCTTTTCCCCACAATGATTTTTACAGGCCTACATTTCCACGAGGTCTTTTCACATTTACCACTGTTTGATGACTCTATAATGCACTCCAGTAGCCAAGTGAAATATGGTTCTGTTTTTAAAAAAAACATGTTGTTATTGATTTCGGAGAGAAGGGGAAAGGGAGAAGGAGAGAGAAAGAGAGAAAGAAACATCAATGATGAGAGAAAATCATTGATCGGCTGCCTCCTACTGGGGATTGAGCTCATATATCCCTGCCAGAATGGAACTGTGACCTCCTGGTTCAAAGTTAACGTTCAACTGCTGAGCCACATTGGGGGTTCTGGTCCTATTTTAATCTCAAAGGGAATTCTTTGTATTTAAAGTCTAAAAGTGTGCTTTATCTTCTGCCTAGGGGAAGGACCTGCCTGGATGTGGGATTTAGATCTCTTACGGTGATCTAACTGCGAGGGGGATGGGCCACGCTGGACGCTCCCTTTCTAAAGGACACCTCGAGCCAGTGAGCGAGGGGCCCTCCAATGGAAACACCTTTCAGGCAGCTCCGCGGGAGACTCTATTTAAACAGGTGACCTTGCGGGGAGAGGCTCCAGATCCCATTACCGCCGGCCTGGCTGCAGGCAGATTTGTTTTTATGAGCTCTCACGGCAGCCCCGGGGCCAGGCGTAAATACAGAGGAAGCTCGCGGGGACCTTGCTCCCTGCACACAGAGTGAGAGAAAATGTTGCTGAGGCTTTTTGAGAATGACTGCCTATTAGTGAGTGGCCAGAGACCAAAGTGGTCCTCATTCATTTAAACTTTTAAATGATTCAGGGGGATTAAAAAAAGATTAGATGTTTCAGCCTCCTGCTTCCTTCAGGGGATGGGTGGAAAGGGGAAAACAGCTGCTTGTGGATGAAGCACTTTAAGGGTCAAACATTGCTCTGCCCAGCGGTGCTGTCATCACTTCCCTCCCCCAGGAGAGGGGCACCCGCGTCACTGGCTGGGCAGGAGCCTCAGGCCTGAAGATGGGCCAGCCGCCACTCCCATCTTCTTTCTCCTGGAGCACCTACAGGGTCAACAACTGCAGTGAGCGCTGCAATCAAGACCAAAACTTTGTTTTTATTGGCTTTTTCAGGGAAACTATTTTTTTTTCTTCTTCACAATTTGTAAAAACATAATGCAGCCAGTAAGCTAAAAATGTGAATGTGAATTTCCAACTTTGCATAGTCATTAGATTCACCATTAGTCATTCCTGGTCAACAGGGAGGGTTATAATTTGACACCTGGCAAAAATCAGGCAGATTTCAGAGGATTTAGAGCTGGGAAATGAGATGGAAAAAACACCCTCTTTTTCACTAGGAGGTCCCATGAAGTCATGTTTGCAAACCACTTTTCTCTCCATCAAAGTGAACGGCCCATGATTCAGGGCTGTGATTTCCCTCCATCTCTGCCTGCTGGCCCTCCCTCACCCCTCCTGGAGCCTTGCAAGCACTGGCCAAAGAAAGGCTTCAGAAGGCTCCCAGAAGTGGACCTCTGGGAGGGAACAGAGAGACAAATAACTTCCCAACCTGATGCTTAAGCAACAAGAGGTCACCAGAAAGTTTTAGCATCAATTCTGGAAATATTTTCTGAGACATCACAGAGTCATGGGAGAAAAACGTTTTAGAATGACAGAATCCTTAGTTCCCCCCTCTCCATACAGTTCCAGTTTTCTTCTCTCCACCATCTATGGCCATTTTCTTTTATGTAATGTGATCAACATATTGAACCCTGAGTTAGTATTTTCTGACCCCTGACCTCTCGCAGGTGTTCTGGCTCATTTCCTGAGAGTTATGTTTGATTTGGGAATGCTTCTCTCTTTTCTCTCATTCCCTTGTTACAGTTTGAAACCTGGAACACCCGCATACAACACCCTGACTTTGCTGGACCCTCCCTGTGCTACCCAAGAAGCACTCCTAAATGTTCTCTCAGAACTTGGCAAGTAAATGGATAGGGACAGTTTTCTCACACTATGGGAAATCAAAAATGCAAACAATAAATAGTTCTTTTTCACTTCTTCAACCTGAGAATGAATTTCTGAATTATTTCTTTTTTCTTTTTAAACCTATGAGTTTCCCCATTCCAGTACTAAAAGAAAATCAAATAAATAAACTACTTAATTTTAAGTATGTAACATGAAATAGAAACATTAATTTGGAATTCTTTAGTGCCAACTACTAGCATAAATTCAAAAATCATTCTAAGATTATTGCTTCAAAAGCAGTGATTAGCATTTTCTTAAGAAATCTCTTTATCTTCCTCTATCTCCTACTCTCCCTCTCCCTCTTTTCCTCCCCCCACCTCAGATTCCAGGAGAAGAGACTAGAAAATATTTCTTTTGGAAGTCATGCATTATTTTTATTTGAAATAAAGCTGGAGCCCTGTTTGACACTACTAATCCTGTTTGTCTCTGAAAGAGAAAAAGTTTAAGATACCTAACAAATTCTCATAAAAAATATTTCTACACCTTTTAATTCAATAGAGTTAGGACAATCACTAAGATAACAAAAAGAACTACCTTGAAGAATGCAACAGCCTCTAATGTACAAAATAAACTAGCAAACAAAATAGAAACAGATTCATAGATATAGAGAGCAGACTGACAACTGTCAGAGGGGAAGGGGAATTGAGGGACTGGTGAAAAAAGGTGAAGGGATTGAGCAACAACAACAACAACAACAACAACAACAACAACCCATGCTTACCAGAGGGAAAGGTGGGGGAAGAGGGAGGTAGAATAGACTAAAGAAGGGGTAAATGGTGACTTGACTTGAGGTGGTGAACACATAATACAATGTACAGATGATGCATTATAGAATTGTACACCTGAAACCTATATAATTTTATTAACCAATGTAACCCAATAAATTCAACAAAAATTTTTAAAAGATATTTTTACACCTTTTAATTCAATAAGAGTTAGGCCAATTACTAAGCCAACAAAAAGAACTACCTGAGGAATGCAGCTGGCTCTGCCTACTCCAACTGGCACGATTAAGCAAAAAACTAAACAAACTAGCCTCATGAGCTGTGTAGGTAAAAATAAGATACTGTGTGCACTAAACACATACGTTAAGGAGCATCTAGGATGGCCACGTGAGGCCTATCTGTCACCAGCTTCCTGCCTACCAGTGCTCACATTTCCCAGGAGAATGAGTGCTTCTGTTCCTGGTCTAGTGGTTGGGGTGGTCACCCATGCATTGGGCTGAAGAAAGGGGGTTGAACCTTGGCAGAGACTAGACAGAACAGAGAGAGGTCCAGTGACCCCAGGTCCAGATGATGATTTCTCCTTGTGCCACACTCTTCTAGACACTGTGTACACACAGCAGTAAACTAAAGAAAGGGGGTCCTTTGCTTTTAGAATCCTTGTGGGGGCGGACAGCTAATGAGCACACAAACAAATCAACTTGAGAAGATCAGAAGACTAGAGCAAAGAAAAAGAGGGTAATGAGAAAGGAACCTAGGAGGCCACTTTAGATGAGACGACCAGGAGATGACAACTGAGCCAGGTATGATGGCTGAGGAGTCAGTTATTCCAGGCAAAAGGGATACCAAACACCCAGGTCCTGGGGCAGAAGAGAGCGTGGCATGTTCAAGGAACAGGAAAACTCCTCCACTGGATATGTGCTAAGACCATGTGACTTTTAAGCAGCAAAAACATGGCTTTAGAAACATAGAATATCAAATTGGAAGAGCCTCTGAGATCACTTGGAGGTTTGCCCTCAACTTCCAGGTGAGAAATAGTCCCAGAGCAGTTCCACTGACCCAGGCAGCTGGGCTGGCAGTGAAAGGAGGCCTCTGGTCTCCGGGCTTCACCTTCCTGCCTGACCATTGCCTCCCTAAGTGGATGGGTGTTAAATCATGTTCTCCTTTGACACTGAAAGCCTGGCCACAAAGGGATCATCTCTGCTAACTCGTCCTTTGGACATGAACATGGTCAGAATTCTAACCAGCTCCCACTTTAAAACATCAACAACAACAACAAAAATCAATACTTTTTCCTTGTGTGTACTTGTCACTTTTCAGAATTAAAAAGGACACAAATACAAAGATAACAGATTGTAAAGCCTAGTATTCAGCAGCACTGAATTACACCCGATAGTGAGCCATCTACCATGATACGTTGTCTTCTCATAGAAACGAGAAATGCATGTCCTGGATAGCATTACATTACTCCGAACTGAGGCTATTCAGTTTAATTTTGGATTGTTTTTGCTATAAAAGGAAAGTATGTAACCTATTAGGTACTCACAAAAGTTTCACTGGAGAAAATATTATTCAATAACCCCCAAATGGGAACATTTTCTTCTGTAGGAACTTGGCCCAGAGTATGTAGAACTGCATCTAGAGAATATACAGCTCTATTTATCATCTTGCAAACTTCTTCATTATGTCAAAACTAAATCTCAGCTGCGCCCTGACTGCAAAGCAAAAACAATAAGGCTATTTTAGCCATCTCAACAAGAATATTTTGAGAATTAATCGATTTTCCAGGAATGCTAAACAGTTTTATCAATTTCTGGTCAAGGTTCATAGTTATTATATTACATTATCAGCCTTAAATTTATGTTTGTCTAAAGAAATTTATGGCTTTTCTTTTTGCTTCACAAAGAGGAAAAACAATCTTCTAGAATATCCATGATAACCAAAGTTTTAAGCTGTGCTTCAATCCCAGCAATTTAGATTTCGTTAGGCTTGATTCCCATCCTATGCTGACCTCAAAGGCAGCTTTCCCGTGGGCATGGCCTGAGCTTCTGAGGCTCAGGCCACCGGAAGCTCAGGCCACCGTTAGAGCTTTCTCTTCTCAACCTTCTTTCTCAGCACCGGCAAGTTTTCTCACGCCACAGGAAGAGTCCAGCTAAGTATACTAAAGTGCTTCCTCTGTGACACTTGACATTTTATTTTATTTTTTAAAATACAATTTTATTGATTTCAGAGAGGAAGGAAGAGGGAGAGAAAGATAGAAACATCAATGATGAGAGAGAATCATTGATCAGCTGCCTCCTGCAAAGCCCCCCACCGGAGAATCAGCCTGAAACCCAGGTATGTGCCCCTGACTGGAACCAAACCCGGGACCCTTCTTCAGTCTGCAGGCTGACGCTCTATCCACTGAGTCAAACCAGCTAAGGCTTGACATTTTAATTTAAGGCTTATTCCAGCCCTTCTTAGACAAGCACCTGTTTTTTTGGTGTTTTTTAATTAATTAACTTTTCATTGATGACAGTATTACAGATGTCAACACTCTTCCCCTTCTGTCCCCCTCCACCCAGCCCCGCCCCACTGCAGGCTTTCCCCACACTTTTGTCTGTGTCCATGGGCCATGTCCATATGCATATAAGTTCTTTGGTTAATCTCTTCCCACTCTCCTCCCCATCTTCCCTTCTGAGATCTGTCAGTCTGTTCCATGCGTCCATGTCTCTGGGCCAATTTTGTTCCTCACTTTATTTTATTCATTAGATTCCACATGTACGTGAGATCATGTGATATTTGTCTTTCTCTAACTGGCTTATTTTGCTTAGCATAATAATCTCCAGGTCCATCCATGCTGTCAAAAAGGGTAAAAGATCCTTCTTTTTTTTACAAACACATAGTATTCCATTGTGCAAATGTACCACAGCTTTTTTATCCACTCACCTACTGATGGGCACTGAGGCTGTTTCAAATTTTAGCTGTAAATTGTGCCGCTACGAACATAGGGGTGCATATATCCTTTCTGGTTGGTATTTAAGGATTCTTAGGATATATTTCCAGAAGTGGAACAGCTGGGTTAAGTGGCAGTTCCATTTTTAGTTTTTTGAGGAAACTCCATATTGTTTTCCAGTGGCTGCACCAGTCTACATTCCCACCAGCAGTGCACGAGGGTTCCTTTTTCTCCGCATCCTCGCCAGCACTCGCTGTTTATTGATTTGCTGATATTAGCCATTCTGACAGGTGTGAGGTGATACCTCCTTGTCATTTTAATTAGCATTTCTCTGATGATTAGTGACGTTAAGCATTTTCTCATATGTCTATTGGCCATCTGTATGTCCATTTTGGAGAAGTGTCTATTCAGGTCCTTTCCCATTTTTTAATTGGTTTTGTGGGTTTTTAAAATAGACACAGCTGAGGAACATCCCGGGATAAACATCCCTGGATAAAACAATTTTCTTTTCACTGGTGGCAGATTTCTCATAGTTTAACTAGAAATCATTCACAATAAAATAAGTCTTATAGCCAAAAATATAAACATCTCAAATAGCCTTTGAATATCTACTGAAAATAGACATATTAGTTCCAAATGCATCTGTCATAAATCTATACTTAAAATAGATTATCTGAGAAAATTTTGTGATTGCATCAAATAATGAGAAAAATATCCCATTTGTTTTTAATTCAAAATGATCCCAAGTCAGTTTATTTTATTGATATATTTTATAGTCATATTAAGTTCTAATAATCCAAAATTGGAACCTAAAGCCATGGCTAAGGCAAAATATCTCATTGTAGGGGAACCCGTGGTGAGCATTGGCTGAATAACTAACTGAGTGAAGTTGCTGAAAATCTAAAAGCAGTTGGAATAAAACCCTAAAAGTGCCAGGGTGATGGTGCTCGTGTGGGACACACAAGATAGTCTTCAGGCTGATGCTCATTTTAGAATTTGCTTTCCTGTGGCAAAGATGGGAAATCCACATGAGCCCTGGCCAGGTGACTCAGTTGGTTGGAGTGTCCTCCATACACAAGGTTATGGGTTCAATTCCCATCAAAGCACACGCCTGAGCTTCAGGTTCAATTCCCTGTTTTTCGGTGCATGTGCGGGAGACAACTGATCAAAGTTTCTCACTCACACTGATGTTTCTCTTTTTCTCTCTGTCTGTCTCTCAAATCAATAAACATATCCTCAGGTGAGGATAAAAAGAAAAAAGAAGGAAAAGAAACCCATTTAAGAATTATTTACCTCTCAGCTTAAAAAAAAAAATGTCTGGAAAAGCCCATTGGCAGGCGTGGAGATGCACAGGTTGGTATACTGGTGTATATTCACTATATTTTAAAAATAAAAGAACACATGGACATTTTTCATGCTCTGGGCTGGGACCGTCTGAGCGGTGAAGCAGAAGGAAGAGAGAGGCATCAGAACAGAAAGTACCTCACGTCACTAGCTCAGGGAGAGTCTTCTCACTTATTTAATTAGTTGAGGAGTAATAGCTACTGTATTTAAACAAACACCAACTCTTTACTTTAAAAAAAAATATAGACAAAAAACACAATTTAAGCAGAGATTAAACACTTTACAAAGGTTCCACAACGCGAATCATAAAAATAGCACGCTCCTCCAGGGAGTGATTTTAAAAAGAATTCCATATACAAAAAGAAAGAAAAAAATAAAAAAAGAGAAACAACAGGTCAAGATTACAAAGTGAGTTACGGTTGATTTAACGTAATAGAACGTTGTTATTTTATGTGGGGGAAGCTGACTGGATTGTTTTTAAAGAAAGGATTTTCTCCCTATTAATAAATCTGAAAAATAATTTTAGCCTATGGAAGCGAGATTATTCTGCATAAGGTCTTTGGGACCAATTCCACCCCCCCCCCCACCTCTTCCTACTCCCCCCACTGCCTCAGAGCAACAGCCCCTCAGGTGCCCTCTCAGTCTCTCTCCTCCCCGTCACTGCTGGGCCATGGAAAAGTGATTAGAATGCTCAGCAGCAGCACAGGCCGGCATGTGTGGGGCGCTCCCTGTGGATATGGAAACAATTGCAATTACGTTCGGTGGGAAGGACCACCGAATGGGAGGGAGCAGCCAGGCTTTTGAGGGTGGGCCTTTCTGAGCTTTCCCTAATTCTGATACAACCCATGACGTCCCCAAGAGAGGCAGGACGCTGTCCAAGGAAAGCTCCCAGAAGAAACAGTAGTGAAATCTCTTCAAGGGCTGTGGTCGTCAGTTATCCGCAGACCCTCTGCCTGTCTCCAGAAAGTGACACCTATCCAGAATGGAGACATGCAGCCTTCTGGACAGGGTACAGAGCAGGATCGTTTTCTCTGGTTTAGGGTCACGCGGAGGTTATATTAGTCTTTTGAATGAAATCACTACACAAATGTGGGACCTCTTAGAGTTTGCCATGAACTCATTAGCCGGGATAAATTTAATTTGTCATAAAGCACTTAGGCAGGAACAAATGTCATTTGAAAGCACATGTTTATTCACTTAGCACATATTCACTACAGCCCTACAATGTGTCAGGCAGAACATAGTTCATTGCCACCTCTGTCCCCTCCAAATATGTTATCCATCCTGCGTACCATTTTTATTCAATTATGTTAATAAATAAAATCTTTACTGGAAAGGGAGGTATGCAGAGCTGCAGTGTGCCCAGCACCCAGCACTTTCTTGCTTTGGTTCAGTATCTACAAAGACATTTTAAATTATTAAATAAATCCAAGAGAAACCCTAAAAGAGTTATGAAGCCTCAAAAGCAAAGTTGAAATTACATTCACATGTATTAGGGGATAAGGTAATCATTTCATTCCATTATACGTTGCCGTTGGTTAAATTAGCTACATACACAGTCCCAGTAAAAATATAGTTTATAGGAATGCTATTCTGCTTCTTGATTGTTTTGCTTTAGACACATTCTCTCTGTAGTTACAAACAAGCCATGAGAGTGGTCTAGCCCTGGATTTCTATGCACAGTGAGAAATCAGGTAGAACCATGGTGTAGCCCTGAATGTGATTTTAATGTTTTATATTATGGTCAAATCATTGACATTTGGAAATAACCTTTTCAGCTGCCCCATTAATATTTTTTAATCCTGTCGCCTCTGCTACCTTCACTCTATACTCCAACTAAGCCTTTTCCACTGTTTTCTCCCCATTTTCAAAGGATTCCTTTTCTTTTTTTCTTTCTTTCTTCCTTCCTTCCTTCCTTTCTTTCTTTTTTTAAAGGGGATCTATTGGGGAAAAGCATTCTTTATTCCTTTGTTTCCATCCTGCTGTTCTGTTAGCCCCAATGGTTGTTCAACGCCCCCATCCAACCTCCAAATGAAGTGTTCAGTTTCAAGATCACAGCCCCCCCTTCCCCACACCCCTCTTCCCTCAGGGAGGCTGTAGATGTTCCCGAATCCTTAGCTCTTCGCTTTCTGCTGGGATCCCCACAAAGCAGCAGTTCACCACAGTCCATCCTCAATTTCTCTTTTATTAACATTTGTGGTGGGCTTATGCCTCTAAAACATTTTTTACCCATTAGAGCCATTCACCTTCTCTTCATAGTAAACAATACTCACTCTTCTCCCATCTTCTGGCACTGATTTTTGTCCCTGAATCTCCACTAGGAGGACAATATATGTTTTTGGGGTTTTTTTTCTGGCTGTAGATAATATATTCCCATATTGTTCCCATAAACCACAGAATGAACTCTTCAAGGAAACTTCTGCCCTTCCACCTCCATTCACTATTAACAAAGCAATTTACCTAAAACCAATGAGAACCACAGGTTAATGAGAGGTTTCACACACACACACACACACACACACACACACACACACACACACGAGAAATTATTTACGTGAAGACCTTTTACTGAACTGCCGATAGGGTATTCAGTGCTGGCTTCCAAAGGCTGACCAGTGATCAGTCTGGGCTCGCTGCTTAAGATTCACCCAAGAGGGTGTCGAACATAAATACTGGTCGGCCCCACCCCTGAGTTTCATATTCAGTGGGGTTTGGGGGCCTGGGATAGAGAGTGTAAATCAATCTCGCAGATCGAGTAGAAGCCCCATAAGCACATATGTAACAACACAGCGGTGCCAAGTTTTTAACCCATGTGAGTCTTTAGAATTCACACAGTGATTAATATGTTTTGAGAGAAGTATGATAAGACTTTTCAGCGCAAGTTAAGTCCTGATGGGAGGAAGGATGAGAGCCAAGGTCCACTCACTAGCAACCTCTGACTACATGCCTAGGAGGGGAGGTGAAGTGCTCCCCCCTCCTCCCCCCCCCCCCCCCCCGCAGCCACCGGAACACATGCCTTGCAGCTCTTCAGCAGCACGTGCTTTTAAAGGATCAGTCCTTGCAGGATCAGTAATTAATTTAGTTTGCACCTGATTTATGCTCCTTTCAAAAATGAAATAAGACACAAATTATGGAAATGGCAGAATACCTCAGTAATTCTCTCTTCCTGAAACACAAAGAACCATTTCCCTCCCTGAAAACAAAAGTGTGAAAGGGATCTAAGGTAAAACCTCCTTGGACTGTGACTTTGATAAATCTTTGAAGCTTTGAAAGCCATTTTCTGCCCACAGGCACAAACCTTCAAATGTATCTGTAGTAAAATTCCCTCCCACATTGGACCTTGCTTATTTAAAACTAGGGGCATGGTGCAGAAATTTGTGCACTTTGGGGGGGGAGGGGAGGCATCCCTCAGCCCAACCTGTCCCCTCTCACATCCTGGGAGCCCTCAGGGGATTTCCTACTGATGGTATAGGCCCGCTCCCAATAGTCTGGCCTCCCTTGTGGGAGGCAACCAGGCTGATCAGGAGAAGGGACCCAGCCCCATCACCCTGCTGCTGCAGCCACTGCCAGTCACCACAGCCACCAAGGTGTTTTCATCAACACGGACTTTAGTCCCTTCACACACACACAAAAAAAGACAACTTTGGGCATTTTCAAGATGTGTCTTTCATAGGATACACATTTATTTATTTATTTATTTTAAGTCTCACCTGAGGATATGTTTCCATTGACTTTTAGAAAATGTGGAAGAGAAAGGGAAAGACAGAGAGAAACATCAAAGTGAGAGGAACAATTTGATTGGTTGCTTCCTGCATGAGCCCTGATCTAGGCCCCGGCCAGGGAGGAACCTGCAACCTAAGTACATGCCCTTGAACCCAGACCCTGCTGTCTGCAGGCTGAGGCATTATCCACTGAGCCACACCGGCGAGGGCAGGATATGACATTTCTTAGCCCTCCAGCAGCGGACCTTCATTTTTTTCTCCAGGAGTGTGGTGGAAATACCCTAGATCACCTTTTTGGATTCTTATTACCCAAGTTACTAAGAATATTACCTGTGGCATACAGGAAGCTTAGCCAATGTGCAGTCAGAAAAGTGTTTCCGCCAAAACCGGTTTGGCTCAGTGGATAGAGCTTCAGCCTGGGGACTGAAAGGTCCCAGGTTCAATTCTGGTCAAGGTTAACATACCTTGGTTGCAGGCACATCCCCAGTAGGGGGCATGCAGGAGGAAGATGACTGATGTTTCTCTCTCATAATGTTTCTAACTGTCTATCTCTCTCTCTTCCTCTCTGTAAAAAAATCAATAAAATATATTTAAACAAAAAAAGAAAAGGTGTTTCCTCTATTGTTCACACCAATCATGGGCTGGGTGAAGCTTTAGGCCTGGGCAGGGGGACCCCCAGCTCCCTGTGATGGATCACAGGAGCGGACCCCTGCTCCATGGCAGGTTCTGCTCCTGCCCCCTCGTTCTGATTGCAGGCTTGGCCCTTCCCAGGCTGCTCTGGGACCACACGGCCTTACCTCACAGTGACCTGGGTGCCAGGATGTACAGGTGATGGGGGCCTATGTATGTGAATTAACGCCATCTTTTTTTGGGTTAATTTGCATACTCACTCTGATTGGCTATGGGCGTAATGAAGGTACGATCAATTTACATGTTGTCTATCATTAGGTAAGATTAACAACCCCATTCCAAACAAGAATATTCTTACAAAGAAACCACTGGACCAAGTGTCCTTCCCTTTAAAGAACTCCCTTCCCATGGCCCTGCAGGCCAGTGCTGCCCCATCCATTCACCACTAGCTACACGTGGCTGTTGAGCTTTTGGAAATGTGACTGACCAGTCAGGATTGAGATATGCTTTAAGTGTAAAATATGCACCAGATTTCTAGGGTTGGTATAAAAAAGAATATAAATTATCTCATTGATAATTTTTATATTGGTTACCATGTTGCTACAACAATGTTTTTGGGCAGTGAGGTTAAATAAGATATATTGTTAGAATTAATTTTATCTGTTTCCTTTTACTTTTTAAAAATGTGGCTCTTGAAAAACTTAAGATTACATAGGTGTCTTGCATTTTATTTCACTTAGTCGGTGTGGTCCTATATGGGGGTCCATCTTAAAGCTTGTCACATGTTCCTCAGCACCTTCAATCCCTGCTGCCAGGTCGGTCTACCCACCTCTTATCTTGGCAAACCCAGTGGAAACCCTCCCCCCTCACTCTTTCCCACTCAGTCACTGAAACTCCACCGAGGCTTGAGATGCTTTTGCCCTCCACCCTATCAATGAATTTATCCCTTTCTATTTCAATGGATTTTTACTTCTCACCTCTTTCATGAAACCTCATTTTTTTTCTTTCTTTCTTTTTTTTTTTTTTTGTAATGAAAACAGCAGAGCTGAGTATTATTCACTTTCTAGACATTCCAGTTTGGCCATAAAATTCATAGGGTGATTACTTCTGACGGTTACCAAATACTCATTTATTCAACAGCATTCACTGGGCACCTCCAGGAGGCCAGGCACTGTGCTAGCCACGGGGGTTACCTAATAATGTCAGCACATCGCCCTAAAATAAAGCATGGAGTGAGGTCAACAGGAACACATAGTCTAAACTAACGCTCTCTTGCCCTCAGACCCAGAAGGACTCTCTACTTGCAAATGCCCTTCTCAGGAAGGAATTAAATGCAGCGCTCACATAACACAAGTCTTCCAGCTTAGAAACTTGAAACTGAATGACCCAATATTAAGCATTTCCCCTCTCCCACACTTTATGCTCTCTCTTGTGTTTCCCTGACTACCTTATAAACTCCATTTGTCTTCCTTTTCCTTTGCTGAAACATTATATATATATATATATATATATATATATATATATATATAATCACATCTATACATTTATTTATTTATTTCTCACAATAATGTAGATACCATTGTTGTTCTCATTTAGACGATGAAGAAACTAAGGCATAGGGAAGTTAAGTAACTTGCCTGAGGTTATCTAGATAAGTAATGAAGCAAGATTTGAACCCAGGCAGCCTAACTCTAAATTTTTCTGGTTGGATGGATTCCCTCTAGAATTCATTAACTACTAGTTTATCCTCAAGAGAGAGCACAAAGAACACCAAGGATTGTGTAAGCTGTGGTGTCAAGGGGGAGAAGCTCGCCTAAAATGAAGCCTGCAGAGAAAAAGAAAAGCTGAAAGGAGTGGGAGCAAGAGTGAGCAGCTGAGAGAATGAGAGGCGATATGAGATATTACTGATTATTTTGTTAAAATCCTTGGAGAATACAAAGCCAGAAGCTACCTTTGGTCTTCCCAGTTATACATGTAAATAGGGTCTTTTGTCATTTGTAGCTACTGGTTCTTAACCGGAGGGTTGTGGACCCTGAGAAAGAAGATACCTACTAAAAAGAGCTTCTGGTGGCTAACTGGACTCAAAAAAACAACAAGGTGAAACAAAACAGAGCCTAGCAGCCATTTCTGCACAGGGGCCTCTCACGCACTCTGCACATCAGGGAGAAGCCGGGCCTGAACTACCTGCCTGCACTGTTTCTGCCACCTGAGCCAGGCTTTAAAAGGGAGTTCCCAGAGTTCTATTTTAACAAAGAAGACTGAGGTTTTTCTCGTAGAACAGCTACATCCCCATCAACCTCTTTACTCACCAGAGTGACTCCATTCTGACCAATCAGGATAGGGCTTGTTAGGCCAATCAAACTGTGAGGATTTGGAGTCTTCATTTGCATGAGGATGGACCAATCAAGGATCAGGGGTAGGGACTTCTCTCAATATGTCAGCTCCCCTCTGTCACTGAAAGTGCACTTTCCCTTTCCATCAAAGATTGAGTTTTCCTAGCGGACCTGAAACTCCGGAGCAGAGTGAACTGGCACAGAATTGAGCAGGCCCTGAGGTCTAGCCACAGAGGGGCTTGGCCCCAGGGCTGCCTCACAGCCCGGCAGTGCTCACTGCTGTGTGTATCACAATTGAGCAGTTTTGCACTGAATAAAGTTTCCTTCTTTACCACACCCCAAACTGGGGATTCCTGTTGGCATGGAATTGGCACCAATGACCATCGGTTGACAGGGTCCACCCACAATTGTACACAAAGTTCTCTGTATATGAACAAGACTATAAAACAGTGTATATGCATGCCTCTGGGGAGAACCTCAGAGGAGACTGAGTCTACCTAACTTCTATGTGTACAGCATTGTAGCCAAACCTCCTCTGCTAAAATCTGGAGAGGACACTTAGAACAAGGCAACTTTCATATGGCCAATGCTCACATTAGGTCTATTCCAGGAGCTACACTTGCATGGAGCAAGAAAGCTATTTCCTATAGAAAGCCAAGTGCCACATTGCCTCAAATCTCTCCATAAAAGATTTATTGATTACAACTTCTAACTATCTCTTAAAATGTTAAGCAAGTTCCTGTTAAGCATGATGAATTGAAAATGCATGCTTGCAATTAAATGTCCATCAATGAATGAAAAGGAAAATGTGACACACACACACACAAATATATGTATAATGGAATATCATTAAGCCATAAAAAACAAGGAAATCTTGCCATTTGTAACAACATGAAAGATGAATGGGCCTTGAGGGCATTATGCCTAGTGAAATAAGTCAGACAAAGACAGGAGAAATGGTGAAGATATTAAGAAAACACACACAAACCCACAAGCTCATAGAAACAGACAAAAGTATGATGGTTACCAGAGGGGAGGGTGGTCAAAGAGAGTAAAGGGGAATAAATAAAAAGGAGACTTGACTTGGAGTGGTAAACACACAGTACAATATTGTAGATGCTGTATTAGAGAATTGTCCACCTGTGATCTATATAATTGTATTAACCAGTATCATCCCAATAATTTCAATAAAGATCTTTAAACAAACAAACACCATGTGATCTCGCTTATAAGTGGACTCTAAAGCACAAACAAACACACACCCAAGCTCATAGATTCAGAGAACAGACTGATGGTTACCAGAGCCTGTGGGTGGGGGGTAGGCCAAATGGGTGAAGGTGGTCAAAAGGAACACATTTTCAGTTATAAAATAAATAGGTCCTGAGGATATATGGAGCATGGTAAGTATAGTTAATAATACTATACTGTATTTTTGAAAGATGCTAAGAGAGTAGATCTTAAAATTCTCATCACATACAAAAAAAATTGTAACTGTGTGTGGTGATGGATGTTAACTAGACTTACTGTGATATCATTTCACAATGTATACGAATTTGGAATTACTTACTTGTACACCTGAAACTGATATAACACTACATGCCAATTATATCTTAATTTTAAAAAAGCATGCTTATGTCAGCTTTTTCTCCAAAGCGCACTACAATGATAGGATGTCAGTCCTGGTTCTGTTTGTCGTCAGGCCCATTTCTCACTCTTCTCTTGTTTTGCTCTATTCTATCATGCAGAGGGACTGCCCTCCCCCCGTGTGGCTGGTTTCCCAGGCCTCCATGTGCTCAGACACAGAAGCACTGGTGGGAGATTGCAGAGTGTGGAAAAGGAGAAACCAGAGTATTTCTCATCCTCCTTGTCTGCCCAGGCAGTGGAGGTTAGGCAGTGGCTGATGCTCCTCAGAGCCTCCAGCTACAACTAGACCAGATTTGCTATGGTTTTAGCTTCTACAAGCCTCTGGTAACACCACCACCTCCCTTTATTCCTCCACCTGGGTTAACAGAATTGATCATTTACAAAGGGGGAAAAATAATGGAAAAAAATCTCTGTGAAGAAAGAATTTGAAAATACATTTTTTAGAATCTGTTACCTTTCATTCAGCAAATTAGTGGGATCTCAAAAGAAAATACTAGACTTCAAGAAGTAAAGACATTTATTTTAAGATATTGTGGAAAATTAGCCATTTCTATACTCATATTAAGTACACCAACCTTCAAGTAAACATTTCTCAGAAGAGGCAAAGCAGCTCATAAAAAACCTGTAAAGCAAGTGAGGTCTGGCCTGATGCATACTATGCCCCACTTGGATAATCCTTGAAATAATTTGGAACCCAGTGCTTTTGGATGTCATTTAGGAAAGTGACCTGCTCAAATAACTAATGCTACATGGTTTCAGACATTATCTCGTGTAGTTTAAAGTATATCTTACTTAGAAATGTAGTTATCTCCTATACAATATATGTAATATTGAAAATACGTTAGCATTATTTACTCTGTTCTGTCTACTCCTTATCACCTGAGTGTTAGTGCCCAGGGATAAATGCTACCTCTCTTGCATGTTCTATTTCTATTGCAAAATCAGTTGCACATATTTTGCGCTTTGAGTTTACTCTATAATTGTGGGTTTTTATTGGGTATATTTTTTATTATTATGCAGGTCAAGTACCATCCAGTATCCAGTTCCCTTCTCCGTTAGTGCACCTGGAAGGATTGTATTTTCCCTCCCCCTGAAGCTAGGCAAGGCCATGTGACTAATTCCAACAAATCAATGCAACTTTTGTGAAAATATCTACTTAACAAAGGAGATGTAAAGCCCCAGTAACTTGGCACATCCATTTTAAGAAGTATTCCATTCAACTCCAGTGTAAAGAAATATAGTAGTTATATGCAGACTTTTGACTGTGCAGGAGGTCGGCACCTACTTTGTTCAAAGGTCACTGTATTATAGTTTTTGAAATTCATTGTGATGAGATTCTTATTAGCTAATCAGACTGTGAGCTCTTTGAGGGCAAAGCTGGCCTGGAGCCCATGTAATACCAGATACTCAACACATGTTGCTAAATGGATGAGTGAAGGATTGAGTGACTGAATAACCATAGTTTCGATATGATATCTTATTTAAATCATTCTTGTTTCTCCTTCATGATCATTTGAACAATTTAAAAATGTAGGCAGTTTCCCTTAAGTAAAAAACAAAAACAAAACACTTTTATTCCTCAGCAAGAAGAGCAAAAATATCCTGGCTTTTCAAAGAAGATAACATGAAGTCTAAGAAAGACATGGCAGTGAATTTTACTTCCTCATAGTAGCAAGGTGTGGTCTTGGGGGGGAGGGGTTTGGAGAGGGCAATGGAAGGGGGGAAGGGACATATGTAATACTTTCAAGAATAAAGATTTATTAAAAAATAAAATAATATAAGTAATAAAATATAATTTATTTATTTAAAAAAGACAGTCCAGGGAGTACACACACATTTGAATATAACTTATGGTCTTGTTCTCTCTGTTAGGCTGTTATGGACTGAATATTTACAAACCCCTAAATTCATATTTTGAAGTCCTAACCCCCAATGTGATGGCATTTGGAGATGAGACTTTGGGGAAGTAATTAGGTTTATATGTGGTCATGGGGGAAGCCCCATGATGGGATTAGTGCCCTTATAAGAAAAAGAAGAGACATCTGAGCCCCTCTCTCTGCCATGAGAGGACAGGGAAAGAAGGTGACTATCTATAAGTCAGGAAGAGGGCCCACACCAAGAACCAAATTGACTGACACCTTGATCTTGGATTTCCCAGCCTCAAGAATTAGCCTATATAATAAAAGCATAATATGCAAATTGACCAAATTGCCGAACAATGGAAATGACCATCCGGATGACCATCTGGGACCATGCTATGACACCCCCTGGCACCAAGCCAGCCAAGGTGGGTGTGATGTGATTGGTTGGGGGCCTGGCCATCACCCCAGGATCACCCCGCAGAGGGAGGGCCAGGCCACTGACCAGCGGGCTGTGGCCAGTAGGCAGGGCCTCTCTCTGCAAGGGAAGCCTGGGTCCCAGGTGCTGACGGCCAGAGGGAGGGAAGGCTTACTCTTGCACAAGTTTTGTGCATCAGGCCTCTAGTGAGAAATAAATGTCTGTTGCTTAAGCCACCCAGTCTGTGCTATTTTGTTATAGAACCCGAGCTAAGGCAGAGGCCAATTTCTCATCTTCTCTACCTCTATTAGAAATGTAATATGACATGCATGCCATAGTACCTTTCCTTGCTTTCAACAACTTAAGATTCTTCAGCCTCTTTGGATAAATTAAGCAACATGCCCACTCAGTGACCAGCCTTGATCAGCAAGTACAGTAATCCCCCCTTATCTGTGGGGGATATGTTCCAAGACCCTCAGTGAACCTATGAAACCATGGATAGTACCAAACCCTATAGGTGCTATGGTTATACCTATACATACATATGACAAAGTTCAATAATTCAGGCAGAGGTTTAACTTTTTAAAATGCTTTCAATCATATGAAAGCTCATAAGATTTTTTCCTCTTGGTAAGTAGATTTAATATACTGCCCTTATTTGTATATACCTTTAAGAGCAAATGCGTTTTCCTGGAAACATGGCACTTTGCACTGGGAAATCGTTATAGGAATAAATTCTTTAAGTACCATTTAAGAAGTTTAGTTGAAATTTTGGAGTCTCACACCAAAATGCTGACTATTAAATAGTAATCTGTTATATAAAATGCCAAATGAAAGTCTGTTATAATAATTCACTAGATAAAGTTTAATTTTTACATCATTTTGATATATTTACCTCAACCAGTTTAGCCACAAATCATGCTGTATGGTTGTCATGTGAAGGCAGTAAAATATTATATACCTTCAGATGACCTCAATCCAGAAATGCTTTTCACTGTTCACATTTTATCCGTCAAATAGTATTTTCTTTAAGAAGTAAATACAAATGCCATTATTGGGAGAAGCTACCGGCCTGGGACAAGTTCTAGCATTTAGTGTTCTGACAGACCTTAATTTGGATATCAGCCAAAGTCAATAAAACTTGTTCATGCAGAACCTTACCTGGTTTTCACCACATCGAGGGGGTGCATCAGGCAAATTTCTACAAGACCTGAAAGATGATAAAGAAAAGTCCAATAAACACTTAGGTAAATACTGGTTCTTATTTCCTTGACCTTATTGATTTCTCAAGTTTGAAGATTCGAATAAGAAACTTGGGATATTGGCCATGACAACTAATAGTTGTAGGTTAGTGGCAAAAGATAAAAATATAATATGATTTTGTTACAGTGGAAGCAAGATATGGGAGTACTTATTGGTGCCCTGGCAAAAGCAGGGGCTGTAGGTAAAAGAAAATTGAAAGAAATCAGATATCCTAAATCCCAATCAACTAGGCAGAAATTATCGTATCTCAATCCAATCCAATAAACAGATATATGAGTAAGAAATGGAGGAAATAAAAAAAAAGGAGAAAAGAAGAGAAAGAAGGTCTTTCAACAACCACTACATCACCTACTAACATGGCAAATCATGAGCCTCAGTTTCAGGATTCATGAGATAAAGATTAATAGTTTAACAGAGAATTTGTATTAAGTGTTTATTGTGTGCCAGGCATTGTTCTCAGCAGAACTTAGTTTATTCCATTTAATCCCCACAGGAGCTCTTTGGGCATGGGACCATGCTCAACCAAACAAGCCACACTGGCCAGGGTCACATTGATGATCATTTAACATACGTTATCCCTCATGTGTATAATTATTGAGCAAGGACGATTTTCTATCATATTTACTTGAAGATAAGCAAACTAAAGTAGATAATGTTAACTGATTTGCCTTCAAGCCACCCAACCGTATTACAGGTATTTTCTTAAAGGCAGAGCACTTACCTCTCCTTTATTTTGAAACTAATTTAATTTGAGCTTATCTGTAATTTAGTTCTTTTCCCCCATCATATTTATAGACAGAAATATCTTTTATTCCCTTACTGGTCAGGTTCACGAACCTCAAGCACTTGTACTTTCCCAAAGGCTGGCTTTGCTTCCAAAGAAGCTTTAGAAAGTTCTCCCTGCTGTAGTTTATAAGTCATATGTATTGGTCCAAAACAACTGTCTTATTTTGGCCAAAACAAATAGGACTCAATATTGATTTCATTCCAGCAAGGAATGCTCCATAGTCATTGGTAACCAGTCACTGACCCAATCAGAGCCACTGCCTGGTCAATGGAGAAAGGAGCGGAGAACAAGGGCAACAGAATCCCCGGGCATAATAACAAGCCTCCGAGACACTGCTTCTGCTTTATGAATAAGCCTTATTATTCAAGAGTGCAGGGGTGGGTCTCTTCCTTGCAAACAGTAAGGTCTCAATACACTTCCTCTTGTTTGAAAATTCACATTCACCTTGAACATTAAATGACACAATAAAGCAGATGGATTTAATTGATATTTACAGAACATTTCATTACAAAGCTAGAGAATATACATTCTTCTCAAGTGCACATGGGACATTCTGAAAGATAGACCACATGTTAGGATACAAAATAAGTCTTTGCAAGTTCAAAAAGACTGAAAGCATATCAAGCATCTTCTCGGATCACAGTGACATGAAACTAGAAATAAACTACAAAAAAACAAAAACAAAAAACAAAACTCAAAAACATTCAAACACATGGGAGGTAAATAGCATGTTATTAAACAATAGCTTTAAACTAATGATTACAATGAGAACAAGGAAGAAATAAAAAAACTACCTGGGAACAAATAAAAATGAACATACAACAACTACAAATCTATAGGTTACAACATAAGCAGTCCTGAGAGGGAAGTTCATAGCATTACAGGCCTATGTCAAGACACAAGAAAAAGCTGAAATAAAGGATCTAACCCAACTATTAAAAGAATTTTAAAGAGAACAACAAGCAAAGCCTAAATAAGAAGGAAGGAAATAATAAATATCAGAGTGGAAATAAATGACAGAGGCTAAAAAGACAATACAAAAGATCAATGAAACCAAGAGCTTGTTCTTTGAAAAGATAAGCAAGACTGATGAACTTTTAAGAAGCCAAGAGAGAGGACCCAAATATATAAAATCAGATTTGAAAGAGCCAAAGTAACAACTGACACCACAGAAATACAAAGGATTGTAAGAAAATGGCAGGAAAAATTCTATGCAAACAAAATGGACAACCTGGGTGAAATAGATACATAAAGGCTGATTGCAACTAAAGAATTGTAGAAGTAATAATAATTAAAAAAAAACTCCCAGCAAAATACTATCAAATATAATCCAGCAATACATTAAAAAATCATGCACCAAGTGGGATTTATTCCAGAGATTCAAGGCTAATACAATAATTTCAAATCAACAAATGTGATACACCATATAAAATGAAGAATAAAACTCACATGATCATATCAATAGATGCAGAAAAAGCATTTGACAAAATTCAGCACCCATTTTTAAGATATATTTTTTATTGATTTCAGAGAAAAGAAGGTAGAGGGAGAGAAAGAAACATCAATGATAAGAGAATAATTGATCGGCTGTCTCCTACACACCTCCTACTGGGCTTCGAGTCCACAACCCAGGCATGTGTCTTCACCCATGGTCTCCTAGTTTATGGGTTGACTCTCAACCATGAGCCACACTGGCTGGGCTTCAGCAGCAATTTTTTTACAAAAACTCTCATCAAAGTGGGAATAAGAGAATCATACCTCAACATAATAAAAGTCATATATCGCTGAAACCGGTTTGGCTCAGTGGATAGAGTGTCAGCCTGCGGACTAAAGGGTCCCAGGTTCGATTCTGGTCTAGGTATGTGCCTTGGTTGCGGGCACATCCCCAGTAGGGGGTGTGTGGGAGGCGGCTGATTGGTGTTTCTCTCCCATCAATGTTTCTGACTCTCTGTCCCTCTCCCTCTCTGTGAAAGATCAATAAAATATTTTTAAGTTAAAAAAATAAAAGTCATATATGACAAACCTACAGCCAACAATATACTAAATGAATAAAAACTAAAAGCATTTGTCTTAAGAACAGGATCACGACAGGGATGTCTGCTTTCACCACTTTTATTCAATGTTGTACTGGAAATTCTAGCCATAGCGATCAGACAACAAGAAATAAGAGGCATCCAATTGGAAAGGAGGAAGAAAACTCATAATTTGTAGATGACATGATATTGTACATAGGAAACCCTAAAGACTCCAACAAAATTTACTAGATTTAATTAATGAATTTAGCAAAGTAGCATGATACAAAATTAACAGACAGAAATCAATGGCATTGTTATACACAATAATGAACTTTCAGAAAGAGAAACTAAAAAAAAAAATCCAATTTACTGTTGCAAGAAACAACAATAATAGGAAATAAGATACCTAGGAATAAACTTAACCAAGGAGGTAAAAGACTTGTACTCAGCAAACTATTGACATTGAAAAAAGAAATGGAAGAAGATACAAACAAGTAGAAGCATATACCATGTTTATAGAGTGGAAGAATAAACATCATTAAAATATCCATACTATCCAAAGCAATCTATAGATTCAATGCAATTGCTATTAAAATATCATCAGCATATTTCACAGATATAAAGCAAATATTTCAAAATTGTATATGGAACCCCAAAAGGACCCAAACAGCTGTAGCAATCTTGAGAAAGTTGGAGGGATCATGATACTAGATATACAACTGTACTACAAAGTCATTGTAATCAAGAGTCTGGTGCTAGCACATGAACAGCCATATAGATCAATGGAACAAAGAGATCCCAGAAATTTACCTATGCCAATCATCACAGCAATGCAAATTAAAATTATAATGAGGTAACACCTCACACCTGAGAATGGCTACCATTCATAAATCAACAAAAGGCAAGTGCTAATGAGTTTGTGAAGAAAAGGGAACTCTATACACAGCTGGTGGGAATGCAGACTGCTGCAGCCACTGTGGAAAACAGTATGGAGTCTCCTCAAAAAAATAAAAATGGCACTCAGTGATCCCACTTCTAGAAATACATCCTAAGAATCCCAAAACACCAATCAGAAAGGAAATGTGCACTCCTATGTTCATAGTAGCATTGTTTATAATAGCTAAGATCTGGAAACAGACAAATGCCCATCAGTAGATGAGTGGATTAAAAAATCCGTGATACATTTACACAATGGAATACTATGTGGCTGTATAAAAGAAGGACCTCTTAACCTTTTCTGCAGCATGGATGACCTGGAGACCATTATGCCAAGTGAAATAAGCCAGTCAGAAAAAGACAAGTATCAGATGATCTCTCTTATTATATGTGAAATCTAATGAGCAAAATAGATCTAGAGGCAAGGATGGATGGAACAGACTGACAGTTCTCAGAGGGGAGAGGGTTGTGGGGGATGGGAAGAGATTAACCAAAGAACTTGTTTACATATATGCATAAGCCCATGGACACAGACAATAGAGTGGCGGAGGCCGAGGGTGGGATGGGGAGCTGGTTGAGGGGGAAATAGGGAACATCTTTAATAATGTCAGCAATAAAAAATAAACTTAAAAAAGTTTATCCTGGAAACTCAGACTTTAGAATAGTATTCTTACCAACCAAGGCAGCAGATAGATATCTATTAAAGGCTTTTCTGTGCATCTTATAAGCATAAAGGAATAAGATACGAAGACACTAAGAATCAGTTTACCAAAGAAAGTCACACAGTTTCTCCCATTGACTTGGAATAAGAAAAGAAGCAAAATAATAAACACCAAACAGCACGAGTTGGTATAGGCCTTGAAAAGTTTACCACAGAACGAAAAATCCAACAATTCATTAAAACTAACAGAACTTGGAGAATCTGTTCACATTTATATATACTAATTAGTTTATTTGCAAAATTGTTCCAGTTTCATGTATGCTATATGCATTTTTGGTAGTAATATTTTAATAATTTTTCTTTTCCCAGATATTAGTTATTTGCATTTGAGGCAATTGCTTATTTATCACACTGACAAGCAAGCAAGAATTGCTATTAGATTTTTAAAACTTAGACAATGACTAATTTTATAAGGTTGTGCCTTATACAAATGAAGAAAGCCCAAATCAGATTGATATTGTGAATGTATCATATTGCAAGCGTTTTTAGTGTTCCTACAGATTCATGCCACTTCAGTGAGATTCAAATGAAACTGGTAATGGGGCCTAACATGGGTACAAAAAAAAACAAAGGTTAGTCCCTGAACCTGTACCTTGGGATGATAGTCCCTGAATACTTCCTTTAAAAAAATTGATTATCTTTTATTAATTTTAGAGAGAGGAAGGGAGAGAGAAACATTGATCTGCTGCCTCCCTCATACACCCAAACCAGGGATTGAGCTGGCAACCAGGGCACTTGACCGGGACGGTGACCTTTCAGTGCATGAGACTGCGCTCAATCAAATGAGCCACACTGGCCAGGGCGTTCTCTTCTTTGAATTGACTCAAGTACGTGCCTTCACCTGAGCCATTTCAGGGAAAGGATTAACATGGCTCTGTCACAAACCTTCCCCTGCCTCTATCTCTTTTGAGAAGGTCTCCTAGCCTGTTTAACCACAAATCTGCACTAAACATCAACCCCATCCCCTTCCTCTTATATAACTGAAGCAAACCTCTTTTTCTAAGTCCCAACACTATCATTCAATGATTAATCATGATTATGAAAGAACAGTTTCTTCTCAGTGTCCAATTCCCTGTGCTTGTCCCTTTCTCTAGAATGTTGTCCCTTAGTAAGGACACACACATTTCTGAGAATCCTACTTACCTTGAATTCTCAATTTGGACAACCATTTTTCCCCCCAGAAATCCTGGGGCAGAGACTGTTAGTTGTTTCCAAGTAAGCTAACCTTTTTCAATCTTATAATCATTATGAACTCTTCTTTCTCTCAAAACCCTTTCCCAATATTTCTGAAGATATCCATTGGCTTTACTTTAAAATACATTGGGACTTTTACCATCTCTCACTTCCTCCACTGCCCCTGCCTCTGGTCCAAAGCAGGCATGTCATTTCTCAGCTGATTAATCACAGCACCTCATTAACAGGACTCCATCCTTCCACCTTTGACCCCTTCCACCTGCTCTCTCCCAGCAGCAGGAGTGATCTTTTAAAAGGGTAAGTCATTCCCTGTCATTCTTCTGGTCAGCAATGGCTCCCCATTGCACTCAGAGAAGAACATGCAGAATCTGGGACTGCATACTTCTCTCACCAACTCTCTTCCTACTCTCCCACTCACTTGTTCTGTTCTGGCCACTGCCTCTTTGCTGTTTCCCAAACTTGCTAGCACTGCTTCAGCTTTCAGCTTTTGCACTAGCTGCTTCCTAGGCTGGGAATGCTCTTCCCCCAGGTTCCACTTGACCAGCTTCCTTCACATGGTCAGTGAGTAACCCTGACCGCTGTAGCAGAGGCCTGCTCTCCCCACCAGCACTGGTAAAACTCCATGCTGCTGTGTTATTTCCTTTCCCCATAGTACTTAGCAACTTTTAACACATTCCATTAGTACTCATTTATTATGTTTGTTGTTTCCGGTCTATCCCAGCAGAATATAACTTTCACTAGGGCGGAGATCTTTGTCTGTACTGTCCTGATATGCACTAAGTACTGAGAATGTGCCAGATACATAGCAGTTGCTCAATAAATATTTCTTGAAAAAATAACTGAATGATATAAAATATAAACCTACTTTGATGAGATTCCTTTTCAGTGCTATGAAGTGTTATGAATTTAGTTAATAGAAGGGGACTCAGTCATACAAGGCATCTACTGTAATGTTTAAAATAGGAAGTAAGTCTACTGACAGGATCTGAGTCCGTACCTTTCCTCTAACTAGAGCAGATATTTTCCAAAGATAATTGTGGTGACATTTTATAAAACAGAAAGCATCTTAACACCCTCTTGGACTACAAAAGGATAGTGGTGCAGACAGAGAACTAAGGCATTCAAGTATCCTTAATATGTCAGTTACAGGTAAAAGCTATGCCACCTTATCAAGCCCTCAAATCCCCTTCCTGGGCATTTTCAAATTAAATCCAAGACTTCCCTTTTGTCCTTTGAAATTCACTCTGTTCTAGCCATTACCTTAACTGATTTTGTTAAACATGTTTAACTCTTTAAAATATAAAAGGATATTTTTATTGTTTAAAGAAAACCACAGAGGAATAAATGGTTTCAAACTTCGTAAATCTGAAATTCAAAAGTAGGACAGATACAGACAGAACTGACATTTTTTCATCTACTCTACTAGTCAAGCAGATCATTACAACATCCTATTTGATAGCCTGCCCAGAAAATGTGGTAGCCCTACTGAATTATAAGCAATGTGAGACTCATAAAGGGAAATCAAATATTTTATGCTTTTCCCCAATAACAGTTAAGGCCCACTACCTTTGTGGCACAGTAAATTAATTTATGCACACAGAATTGGCTAAACAGGCAATGTGACTTGAAGATTTGAAATATGTTGTTAAAAGTTATGCGTTTGGGTAGGCCACAGCCCTCCTCGAAAAGTTTGAAGCAAATATTTTCCTAGATGGCTCCCATTAGCATGTATTTTTCTAACAAAACTAACACTAAGCAATAGCTGTTAGCACATATTTAAAGGGAGTAATTTCTTCAGAGCATCCTTCCCACCATAGAGTTTGTTATCTAATAGTCTTAAGAATTTAGAAAAATGCTAAGTGAAATAAGTCAGTCAGAAAAAGCTAAGAACCATGTGATTTCACTCAGATGTGGGTTATAAAACTGAAACTCATGGACCCAGAGAGCACTGGGGTCCTTACTAGAGGGGAGGGTGTAGGTAGGTGGTGGTGGTGGAGGGGCTTGGTATATGGTGATTTGACTTTGGGTGGTGGGCATTAGTGCAATATGCAGACATCGTATCATAGAAATGTACACTTGAAATGTATTTAAAGTATTAGCCACTGTCATCCTAATAAATTTAATTTAAAAATTGTAAATAAATAAACAAAAACAATAAAAAGATTCAATGCTCATTTAAAAAATTGAAAAAAAATATTTTTTTTATTTCAGAGGCATACACATACATTATGATCTAGAAATCATAGTAGCTAGAACATGTACAGGGAGTGAGAAAACTTGAAGCAGAGTTTAAAACTATGAGAAGTTTCCTAAAAATAAAACTCTGAATGCAAATATAGAAAGGTTGAAATTATTAAATTAATGATAATCTCACTTATTAACATAGTTTTTATATTAATTGTATTAATTTTTACTCAATTTTAGCACAATGCAATAGCTTTTTTTTATTTTAAAATATATATTTTATTGATTTTTTTACAGAGAGGAAGAGAAAGAGGGATAGAGAGTTAGAAACATCGACGAGAGAGACACATCGACCAGCCCCCTCTTGCACACCTCCTACTGGGGATGTGCCCGCCATCAAGGTACATGCCCTTGACCAGAATCGAACCCGGGACCTTTCAGTCCGCAGGCTGATGCTCTACCACTGAGCCAAACCGGTTTTAGCACAATGAAATAGCTTTAAAAGTTATTGTTTGGTATTTTAACTCAATGGAAGTTATTTCCCATTTTTATTTTGTGTTATTAAGTTCTATATTAGATCCCAAACAAGCTCCAATGCACTTAGGTAAATGGCCCAGTTTTGAGATGTGCTGATCATTTATGAAAAGTTAACTGCTAAAAATGGTCCTTAACACAATCAAAAATGCAAAGATAAACATCAGGGGGAAAATAAGCTGTGGAGTAGGCTGGTCAATGGTAAAATACTTTTAGAATTACATAAAAATGTCTTTAAAGTGAAGGAAATGAAAATAACTACGAATCAACTGTTTTACATGTGTATACAATAAATATAAAAACAGAAAAAAAAAAAGATTGTGTAGTATATTGTTTATCTAAAGTGGGGGAAAAATGTTCGAGCGCACCAGCATTTCAAACGGAACGCTTATGAACATGCGGAAGGGCAGTTGGAGGAGGGGTCAGGACTCGGTGGCGGGAGGGAGGGCAGGCTGCCAAGCACCAGGACTCTGCTTCTGCTCTGCAGACTTGCCCAGTTCTAGAGACTCTGTTTGCTCTCTGCTTTGCTATCAACCAGAAAGATAAAACATTTTGCTCTGCTTTAAGATTTTTTTTAAAAAAAATTGAAATATATTTGACATATAACATTGTGTAAATGTAAGCCACGCATGTTAATTTGATACATTTATGTATTGTAATATACAGGGTGGGGCAAAAGCAAGTTTACAGTTGTGAGTATGCAAAACATAGAGTTTATTCTTGGATTATTATTTATTAACGAGGGCCCAGTGCATGAATTTGTGCACCTTACAAGGAACTGTGTGCTGCAAGCCTACGGTAGGCACAGGGGCGGGTCTCGGTCCATCCTCCATGCCCCCACCTGGCCGTTCCAGCTCCTGCCACTCTCACACGCTGCTGGCACCGGCCCTACTTGCACCCACTGAAAGTGTGGAGCCATTGGGGAAGGTGCCAGCGGCAGGTGCCAGTGGCAGCTGATGCCCCAGTCGACCCCTCAGGAGCAGGGGGAGGTGGAGAAGCCTTCAGGGGTGATAGGGCCAGCGGCTGTGGCTCACACCTGCAGATGGTGCTGAGCGATCAGGGCCAGCACCAGGCACCAGCCGTGGGTGCAAGCAGCAGCTCCACTGCTGGCAGCAGGTGCAAGCGGGGCCAACCCCACTGCAGGTGCAAGCACCACGCGGATCTCAGTACATGGGAGCAAATAATTTTCAGTAACCACCAAAGGCTCTTCCAGATGACAGTGACTAGCACCCTGCCTTGGTCTGGTGCTCCTGTTCACCTGCTCCACCATCCCGCCGTGGTTGATGCCTGCCATGTTCCATGCATACCCCCTGGGGATCAACGCACATTATAGTGACCAGTTGTTCTGTTGTTCTGGTTGTTCCACCATTTGGTTTATTTGCATATTAGCCTTTTATTATATAGGATTATTATGTAGGATTACTGTATTATTTTTCCATCCAAACAACTGTAAACCTATTTTTGCCCCACCCTGTAGTTGCAGTTGTGGCAATACTTCGCACCTCTATCACATCACATAACTTATTTTCTATTTTTAGTGGTTGAAATAATTAAGTTCTAGTCTCTTCTCAAGTCCCATAGCTTCTACAGTATTGACCTTCCTTTCTTATTTTATTGAATTGCTTAGGAAAAAGGAACTCCCTATTATTACAAGAGTCAGGGACAGAACTCTGTCCCTCCACACCTTCAGTCCTATACTGAAGCTGGATCTTACAGGCCAGATGGTATGCCTCTCTTCAGAAACTGGCATTTGTGGCATCATCTTAATAGCTTGAAATAGGTCATAGTGGGAGCATTTACACTATGGAAAATGGCAAAGTCTATGTATTAGAGTTTTTATTTGTTTGTTTTCCAGAAAACCATTTGTTAAACATTTGCCAGCACAACACTGCCCAAATCTAACTACAAATTCTGTTTGCCTGGCCTAGTGTTAGGTTCAAAAGGTTTTAAAAGCATAGTAGTAAGGCGAAAGATTTATGCGATTTGAAGAGAAACCAGAGTGCACATAGGAACTGTTTGACATTGAAATTGGGTCTCAAAAGAAAGAAACTCACTACAGACTGATTCATATGCCTTTCAGCATGACGATTATTGCTTGTCTCATTTTTGATTCTTATAAGTATATTTCCAGTAGGACATGATCTCACTCATCTGGGGGAAATGGTGAACAACACAGACTGATGAACAAGAACAGACCCAGAGACAAGGAGCCATGGGTCAGACTGTTGGACCTCAAAGGGAGGGTGGGGATAAAAGGGAGAGATCAACCAAAAGACTTATGTGCATACTTATGAGCCTAACTAGTGGTCAAGGACAATGGGGGGTGGCGGCATAAGTGAGGAGGGGTGTGGAATTGGAATGGGGGGTTGAGGACAAATATGTGATACCTTAATCAATAAAGAAATTTTTTTAAAAGGGAAAAAAACTGCACTGGAAAAAAAAATCTAAAAATAAATAAATAAATAAATAAATACATACATATAAAAGCATAGCAGTATAAGAAGAGTTTTTGGTTTCCAGCTTCCTCCCCCTGCCCTCTTCCAAGGATAAGAGCCCCTTAAAAGAGAGGAGCACATAGGGGAGGGAGGAATGGGCATGTCTGGATGAAAGAAGGTGAAGATATTAGCCCAAAAATAAATATGCATAACCCATAGACATGGACAACAGTGTGGTGATGGCCAGAGGGAAGGAGGCCTTTGGTTGGGTGAAGGTGGGCAAAGGGAGGGAAAATGGGGACATCTGTAATAGTCTCAACAATAAAAAAAAAAGCTAAAAAAATAAGAAAGAACATTCTAGCCACTTTCCAATGAGTACAAAATTCTATTATAATTTCAATAACATTGTGAAACATTAAAATACTATTTAAATATAAACAAACAAAAAAAGAGGATAGAAAATATGGCTACAAAGCTGGTTTAACCCTTAGTCATTGGATAGAAGTCCAGAAACAGGAAGAAGGTCTTAGGCAAATACATAGCATCTTCTTGCTGGGTGAAGAATTCAGATATTTAGGTCACAAGTATGTAGT
The DNA here is from genome assembly GCA_963924515.1 of Vespertilio murinus. NCBI lineage: Eukaryota > Metazoa > Chordata > Mammalia > Chiroptera > Vespertilionidae > Vespertilio > Vespertilio murinus. Next base: position 133,656,220 of record OZ004704.1, on the reverse strand, counting down.
TCTTTCTTTTCTATAAGTCACTAAAACAAATTACATTCAAATAAAAAGCAGGATAAAAATTACAATGTCCTTTTCCCTCTTCTAATTATATTATTTCTTATAATCATATTATTCTTTGTTTTGATCTTTGAGTTTATAGTTTCACAAACATGTAACTAAGATCTTATAATCACTAGAATGTGTACATCTTAAGAACTTAAGATATTTAATTATCAACACACATCATATAGAAATGTTGAAAGTGTGAAACACTGAATAAAACAATGATACAAACAAATATAAGCCTCCAAATATGGGTTATTTCAGACCCCAAATAAGAACATTTTAAAAGATTTTAAACCACAGTATTTAATCCTCAAAAATAAATGAACACATTCATGTTCATAGAGGCAAGGTCAGATAGTAATTGATGAAATACATACTTGAAAAGACTTAATCATCTTTTCTAGGGAAGGTAATCCTAACATTTTGTCAAGAAACTTGAAGTGTGTTCTCACTTGAGCATTCTCTTCGTGGTTGAAGATTAAAACTCTGGGATTCTACAGGGTGCCTACAAAGTCTAAAAACATAAACATAATTTCAGGAGGTCATTTTCAATCTGCAAATAGGTAAATTGACATTATCTACTTTCCGGATTTTATAAATACTCTGTGGATGACTTCCTAGGATAGGACTCACTTCTATATTCACTCAAGGACTAGAGTTAGCTACCAGATAACTTTTGAATAAATACAAAGTGAAGAGCAATATTTCTGCTATAATTCCAAGTTCTTCAGATCTGTGATGCTACAAGGATCAATTTCTTCATTTTTCTCTTATATAGGAAAGTAATATGGGAGATGTGAAACAATGGCAGCATCTAAAAAGGTATCTGTAGTCCTGGGAACAATACTGGTGCTCCATCAAAATCCATTTTCTTTTTCTTCCATGGTCCATGATATCTCAGAAAGATAGCCTCCCCCAGCATCTCTCCTGAGTGGCCATGTGACTAAGTTCTCACCCATGGAGTGTGAGTATGCCTCTTTCATACCTACTTTGTCCTCCTCCTGCTAACTGGGACTTCAGTGTGGTAGTGACTCAAGTTACATCTTACGGATGATAAGGTGGTGCTCTAGGGGATGGTGGAACAACCACTGGAAGGGACTTGTGTCCCAGAGTGACTATGAGGAGCAAAGATTCCATGCTGACCTGAACTATTTATAGCAAGACTGGTATATGAAAGATAAATAAACTTCTTTAAAATATATATTTTATTGATTTTTTACAGAGAGGAAGAGAAAGGGATAGAGAGTTAGAAACATCGATCAGCTGCCTCCTGCACACCCCCTGCTGGGGATGTGCCCACAACCAAAGTACATGCCCTTGGCTGGAATCAAACCCAGGACCTTTCAGTCTGCAGGCCGACGCTCTCTCCACTGAGCCAAATCGGTTTCAGCAAACTTTTTATTTTTTAAGCCACTGTATGTTAGGTCTCTTTCAAGCAGTTAAGCTTTACTATAACACATATAGATGCCATATCAAATTGTACCATCACACAGTTGCTAACTATTTTATGAATTCATAAATGGTAACTTTTCTAAATTAAATTCAACTTACCACCAAGCAGGAAGAGAATTCCATTCTCTTCCATTCTCTTCCAAAAAGAAGAAGGGTGAGTTATGAAGTATGTGGAGACCAAGCCTGTGAGATTAGACCGAGTTCAGTTAAGGCTTCTCTGCCCTTGGAATGGGTTTTGGAGCACTTGTAATTGAGAACTGAATTTAGAAACAAGAGCTTTAAAGTGGATGTGGAAGATATGGCTCAAGTTGAACCATAATACCTTTATAAAAATGAGTAGAGTCTAAAATGCCATTGTCTAAAAAACAAAACAGTGCTGCCGAGTTTAATGTGTGTTTTTAAATAGCGTTTTCCATGGTGAGTACATATTCCACGTTTTCTGTTTTACCTTACCAGTGAACAGCTGGAGGAATTTGTGCGAGAGAAACAATGCTTTCTTATTCACGCAGGTAGTCAATTCCAGCAAAAATAATTTTCCAGGGCTCTTATGGTTGCTTGAGACAAAATTCAACACAACTCAGCTTAAACACAAAAGGGGAATTTGTTGGCTCATACTTGAAATGACGGAAATGGCAGGGATGCTTGGCTCCCAGACTTTCTCTCCCCTTCCCTCACTGCTTGTCTCTGCTTGTCTTTATTCTCTCCTGCTGGAGAGCTTTCCCAACACAGAGGCATACGCCTCAGAAAGCCCCAGTTCCCATCCTGTCATATTTAACATGCAAGAGGCAAGCGGGACTCTGCTGGTGCAACAAAGAAACTGCAGGAAGGCCTTTGATTGGCTTCACTTTATCACATGCAAATCCCTGGGCCAATCACTATGGGTAGGAAGTTCTGGATATCTTATGGGCAGGACTTTGGTAACAGAAAATGAAATTTTAGTCCATTCCATACTTCTATTCCTCTGGATCTATTTTATTCATCAGTTTATTTTGTTTTTTGGACTCTACACACACACACACACACACACACACACACACACACACACACACGAGTGAAATCATGTGATACTGTCTCTGACTGGCTATTTCACTTAGCATAATACTCTTCAGGTCCCTCCATGCTGTCTCAAAGGGTAAGAGGTCCTACTTTTTTTTACTGCTGCATAGTATTCCATGGTGTTAATGTACCACAGGTTTTTTATCCACTCATTTACTGATGGGCATTTGGGCTGTTTCCAGATCTTAGCTATTGTAAATTGTGCTGCTATGAACATAAGAGTACATACATTCTTTCTGACTTGTGTTTCAGGTCTTTTAGGACATATTCCTAGAAGTGGGACCACTGGGTTCAGAGACATAGAAACTTAGAACAGACTATTGATTCTCAGAGGGAAGGCAGGGGTGGATGGGTACATGGGAAGATATCAGTCAAAGAATTTGTATGCATATATATATGCATAGCCCATGAACACAGACTTAAGGCTTGGGGTAAAGGTCAGGCTAGAAGGGGTTAATGGGGAAAGGAGGGGATGGCAAAAAAAATTTTTCTTAAAAAGAAAAAGAAAAAATAGTTTCAGAGTGTTAAATATCTTTGTAACATTTCTTTCTTTGTAATTTGGAAAACAAGACTCACTTAGAATCCTATATAATAAAGAGGTAATATGCAAATTGACCCTCATGCCCTCACACAAGATGGCCGCCCCCATGTGGTCAAAGATGGCCACCCCCAGGGATCGGGCCTAAACTGGCAGTTGGATATCCCTCAAGGGGTCCCAGATTGGAGAAGGTGCAGGCTGGGCTGAGGGATACACACACACACACACACACACACACACACACACACACACACACAGTGGACAAATTTAAATAATACTCTTGCTACTTCCTTTTCTAAATACTAAAGTTTAAATCTGAATTAATTGACTCCCTTTCCACACTGCTAACCATCTAATGACAATGGACTAATTAATTGCACTTCATCTAAAACAAAACACTTTCCTATAAGAAACTCTAGTTTATAGTTTGGCTAGTCTACATCCCTGAGAGATTAGCAAACTTGGAAAGGAAATGAAGTGGCTCAAGTTTTAAATATGCATATACAGCATAAGATGTTATGTCAACTTGCAGATAAGGCCTTAGCTCACCGAAACTTGTCATTTAGAAAGTATTTATTGTATCAGGAAAGGTGTGCAGAAATAAGGAAGGCATAATTCCTGCTTGAAAGGTTTACATAATAACTCTGGAAGCCATTGCAATTGGGCATCATAATTATCCAACTCTAAACTGCTTCCTGGGAGGCAGACAGAGGCACCCTGGCTGTATGCTGCAGTCCGCAGTTCAGTTTGGCTTAGCATCGTGCACAAGAGCGTATCCCAAACCACTTTACAGAAGTGAAATTTCCATTCGCAAGCCAATATATGCTATACATTACAGAACAGCTGTGTGCAAACATTGCCTCATGGAAAGAAAAAGAAAAACCCAAGGCATTAGGTCATGAGATGGGAATCCAAAGGAGAACTTAGGAGGCTTGGAGCACTAGGGCGGGAAGGAGGGAGAAGAGGAAAGACTGATAAGAAAAGACACACACTAATGCGTAGGATTTAAAAATAGAGCTGTGAGAAGTTAAAGGCACATCACACACCTTCTCCCTGAAAAAAAGTTGAGAATCAGACAATCTTTTACAAGAGCCAAAGAAACAGTAGCAGAAGTTAAATAAACAGAAAAAGTATGAAATGGGAGCTAATAAACTTTCAAAGTGATGGTGTAATTGTGCGGGATTAGTAATCTCAACTAATACATGGTAAGGCAATAAAATGATGTTATTTTGAGTTAACCTGAACTATGGTGAGTGATTGGCTAGGAAGGTTAGGGTAACAGAAGTACTATAAAAGCTAATTTCATAAGCATAAACACTAAACATGAAGTGTGCATTTAAAATGAATATAGTTTTATAAAATATATTTAATACTAAGAAAACCAATTAGACAACATACTTTAAAATTTTCTTTTGTTTTTTAAAATACCACAAAATATCAGTTTGTATTTTATTTTTGAGCCCTAGAAGTACCAGTAAAAGGGGAACTGTATTTAAAAAATGATAACAGAGAGTTTGTTGTGTTTAAACTGAATCCTTAATATAAAGTCCTGCTTTAAATTTAAATAAAATTTTAATGGAAATTAATCCCAAGAATATGGAGGGGGAAAAATTGACTCTTTACTTAGTTTTCCTATTTAAATAATAGCAAAATATTTTTTAAAATTCAAATTTGCCATTAAATTTCTATGTCTGAATGGCAAATTTGCCATTAATTTGTCATCTACAGAGCAAAATAATCTTCTATGGATAAGTTTCATAACAAACACTATTTATATTCCATGAACTCCAAGATTATTCATTTAACAAGAGGTTTGTATAACGCCTTAAGAGTTATGCACTTCTTAATTGGTAGTTACAAAATAGTCATGGGGATATAAAGTACAGCATAGGGAATATAGTTAATAATATTGTAGTAACTATGTATGGTGCCAGGTGGGTACTGGAAATATTGGTGGGAAGACTTTGCAAAGTATATGATTGTCTAATCACTCTACTGTACACCTGAAACTAATACAAAGTAATATTGAATGTAAATTGTAAGTGAAAAGTACAATTTTTAAAAATGGAAAAAAGTTATGCACTTCTTTTAAGGTGATATACTCTTGAGCACCAAAGTTTTCCACATAAGATATGATTAAATCTATATCTTGTGTAAGTTTCATGTTTAGCATCTGCTCATTTTAATTTGGTAGGTATCTCATTTTACATGACACAGAAGTATGCATGGAAAGTAAAGAAATTAACTCCATGTTGTATTATTTCCCTCAATATTTGGAAATACAGGACACTCAGTTGGGTTGCAGATGCATTTGTTATGACTGGCCTTTAAGGGACATTGATGATTACACAGAGAATCACTGATTTTGGCAGCTTAACAAGAGTTTAGCAATGACTGACTATACATATATGAAAATTCCCCCCAGACTGGGTAAAATTAAGGTTTTTTTCTTTACCATTTAAAAAGTGGAGTATGCTCTTTTTAATCCACACTACCTGAAAAAAAAATCATTGTGTCTTAGAAGGAAAAACAATAGACTTTACAGGAATTTTTGCACTGTTATGTGTTCTAAGAATGACAAAAGAATAAAGGGTCCTCCCCTGCACCTCCTTCTCTCCGACAGGCTGGCTCTAAAGTGAAACAGTGCTGGATCCAGAGTCAGGATGATAGTCTTGGTTTAGCTGCTTGCTTGTCTGTGTGATGGAGGGAAAAACTGTACTGATTTCAGAACTCAGCACAGTGCCTGGCATCCAAGCATGGGATAAATACTGGTTACCCTTAAAGCTGCCATTATTATTATTTGTAACTCTGAACCCTCTTAGACAATCCTGAGGTTTCCAGAGACTTTGGTGATGAGGGTCCCAGCTGTGCTGCTAGGTCACCTCCCCAGGCCCAGTTTCATCTCAAAGTCCAGTCACTCCAGCTGCAGTAGCACAGATGGGATTGCAGGTGACCCTGCAGCTCAGGCAGGCTCTACACTGCTGGCTGCTGTCTCAGCTCTTCTCATCTCTAAGGAGGGAGACATTATGTACTAGAAAAAGAACACATGTACATGTACACACAGTGCTCTGAAAACCACGGTCTAAGTTCTGTATCAAGTTTCCAAGGGTTTTTAACTTGTAGTTGGACTTTGGAAAGAGGAAGGTGTCCATGATCTCCTAGTAATTACATGCTAATTTTTTTTTTTTTTTGGTGTTCATTTTTATGCAAGAGGAGTCTGTGACTTTCAACAATTTCTTCAAAAACAATGAGAATGATCGTTTGAAAATGATCAAGAACCACTCATTGAGCTTCAATGTTCTCATCTGGAAATGTGAATGACAGAAAACAGTCCTGTAGGCCTGACAGGCTTGTCCTGAGGACCCAGTTAAAGAGTGTGAAAACACACTATAAGTCATTCTACAGAAGCATTTGCCATAACTCACCTTGCTACCATTTTTTATCAGTTTGTATGAGCATTTCTGATTACACGGTGTCATCCAGAAGGAACTCAGTCTCCTCTACCTACTTTTTGAAAGCTATGGCATAGCTTTCCCAAGCAGTAAACATTGAATAGATGATCGAAGCACTTACCTTCAAAAAATAGTCTACAGATGATTTTTGTTCAGTTCACAAAGTGTTCTTTTAAAAATGAATTATCAACATTTACAAATCAGGAGTTTTCACATTTAAAAAAATCAGATTTCCTAGGTGAGTGGAAAGACTGAACTGTCTGGCATCCTTGAGTGACCTTCCTGCAAAGCAGCAACTGGCTGAATTGAGTCTAGGGACTATCACCTTCCATTGGATCTTGCCCTCTTGCTTGCCTCCTTTGACTATTTGGCCACATAGTGTCCCTAGCCTATAGGTGTTCATTCTAAATCTCAGCAGAGTGTAATTGCTATGAAGAGATATAAAAAAGTATCATCTTCCTCTTATTGTTCTCAGAAAGTTCTTTCAAACATCAAATGTAGAATTGCTGGAATAAACACAAAGGTAATTGAGGTCAAGGTATCTATATTGTCCACATTCATTGCTTATCCTACCGGTGAATTCTTGTCCTTTGAAAAAGAACATCCTGTAACAGGGATATTAAAGAACAAGACCAAAGCATGATTATAAGATCCAAGAGAGAGGCAAGTGGTATGACTGGGAAAAAGTCACAGGTTTTGCCAATGGGAAGTCCTGACTCTGACTCTGACTCATAATTTGACCATGCACAAGTCAATAGGTATGGAGAAATAAGCGCATTGATAACATTTCATTTGGGAAGACTTCAAATGAATCAGCAACTCAAAGGGACTTCCTAGTTTTGTCCTAAAGAAAAGTATCACTATTAAGGATAAGAAAATTGTGAAATATAGGGAGGGTATTGTTTTTCTTAAGTTTTATAGGCTACGAGTGATTTCACAAAGCTGATGTTTTTCTAGAAATTATGAGGAGGAAGAGCCACGATGAAAATTGAAAATGCATGGGGGAAAATTAAGCACCAGGAAGCTCTTGGTCTTCTCCTTTTTAAAATAAAAATTTTCTCATGTTATTAAAGGCCCCTAAATAATGAGTAGGCTGTGATAGATTACAATAAAGAATTAAAAATGACACAGGGAAACCCATTATATATGATTAGAATGGATTTTCTTCAAAACGGTTCTTAAACGCTAGTCCAAGATTATTTGCTCTAAGAAATACTTGATTACTTTTTAATTGATGATGTTGGAATTGGAATTTTGATTCAAAAGAAGATTACGCCAATTACCTCGACCTTGATAGATTCCAAGATTTATAAAGTCATTACCAAACTAAAATTTATTCTGGATCATGTGCTATAGTAAATGCTTCAGCTAATGTGATGTGGAGTAACAGAGGCTGTCCATTCAAACAGCATAATCTGTAGGAAGTTTTTCTAAACCTAATTGCAGGGGCCACTTGGGCTAGAGTTAGGCTGTACTGTAAACCTGTCATTCTCAGAGGGCCAAATTTCGCAGTGCATATTGAACCAATATTACTGCCATGAAACTGTGTAAGCTAGATTCTGTGCCAACGCAGTAAAATGCTCCTCAATAAACTTGTTTTCACAAGAAGTCTGACCACTCATGCGTCCCAGAGCTGCTGTAATCTTCATTGTTGAGGTTGATCTAGCTGCAGGGACATTATTCTATTTCTTGACATGTTTAAGTTCTCTAATGAATAAAGCTAACAGCTCACGGCTGCTTCGACTGTCACTTGATTACCCCAGAGGGACTTTCTTTTCTTTTCCTTCTTTCTTTTTTGTCTTTAAAATTGGCCTCTTAGTTTGTTTTTAACTACCTTGTGCACAGAGGTCTGAAGGGGAAAGCAGATCAAAGATCAGCTCAAAACATAAAAAGCAGCTGTGGTTAATTACAGGCAAATGAAGGACATCTGACTAGATTCTTTATGAGTCGCCTTGTCGCACATTCAACAGTCTATATCTCTGTGACCTTGTCCCTTGGTCCTGAACTGTCGCCAAGCCTGAGAAATATATACATCTCAAATTATATAATAGAAAAAAGTGAGCAATGTGCAGGCCGTGGTTTAAGAAAGAGGAAATAATGTGGAAGAAGGACGCAATGGAAGTGTGTTCTTGGGATAAGAACAAGTCACCTGAATTTCCACTCTAAAGTGTGAGTCTCTGCCCGCACTGAAAATAAAGTGGTTTGCCATAGGAGGTAGAGATAGATAATCAGATTATAAAAGGTAACATGTGAGAGGTGAAATGTAATACCTATCCTGCTCTGATTTGAAATAAAATGAACTAAGAATATTCTTAACAGTAACTAGTATTTAAATTTTTAAAAAATTTACAATTTTCCTATTTTTAAATGTTATTAAAATCTAAGTCATTCAAGTAAAACAACTAATGACTTTTTCTCATTTTAAAAAGTAATACATGTTCATTGTAAATACTTGAAAAATCCCAGAGACCTATAACACAGAAAATAAAATTCCCCCAAAACCCAGCCTCTGAGAGAATCCTGTTATGATTTACATTTAAATCAAGAGAAAAGTGCTGGGTATGTAACTACCTCAATAACCCAGTGAGGCTGTGTGGAGCCTATGTGTGTAGACAGCCACGATGGTCTGATGGCATGCACGATGAAGCGTAGGGTCTGAGTTCTAACAAGTCATCAACCTCTATCAACACGGAAAATGGCTATTCGGGTCTGCACTGCCCCCTTAAAAATGCATTCCAGCATGGATAAAAGAAAGGCCACTGCATCCTCTATAGTCCCCCGAAGTAACTGGACAGCTCCTGCGTCAGCCTGTTAGCTTACTTGTTACAGACCCAGAATGGTGCATTGTATGCCAGCTTCCACTTTCCTTTGACTGGAGGTTGGGGGCCAGTTATAAAAATCCCTACTTCACAGGACTGTGTAAGGAAATCCCAGATCATAACTCTAGGAATGCTTTGAAAAAAATGACAAAACTGTAATTATGTATTAACAATTAGTAGTAGTAATTGAGGCTCTATGGAAGCCACTAACTAAAAATGAATAAGGAGTTTTTATCATGTACTTGGAGGTATAATATATAAGCAAATAAAATATTAAGTAAAATGTGAAACTAAGTTCAAGTTTAGAAATGCAAGCAGTGTGCCAGGTAATCATTAACTGTAAAACTCTGAGAAGGTACAGGAAAGTAGATATGTAGGTTTTTGGTTTGTGTTATTTTTTCTAAGCAAACATATCAGAATTAACCAACATAAGTGATAGTTATTCTTTTCTAAGTTGTTACCTTCACAATTTACAAGCACATTAAAAAAAAAAAAAAGTATTGCCATGATTTAAAACACTTTTGGACTTTATGGAATTCCCTTCAGCCCATGGAATGCAATTTTTAAAAGCCTAAAGTAGTCATTTTGAAGTTAGATTCAGTTTCTGATAGAACAAAATATCAGATGAAACCAAGGGTGGTGAATACAGCTGCCTCAATCACCCCTCAGCAATCACCCCTAAGGGCTTCTCCACTTCCCCTGCTCCTGACGGGTGATCGGGGCAGCAGCTGCTGCTCCTGTGCTGGCCCCAATTGCTCTGTGCCATCAGGGGGTGCGAGCAGAGCCTATGCAGTCAGCACTTGGGAACTGCAGTGGCGGGAGTGGGGCTGTTGGCAGACAGGGAACCAGGTTCTGTGGTGAGAGAGGCCGGTTCAGGGTGCAGAGGATGGGTCGAGATCTGCCTTTGTGCCCACTGCAGCCTCGCAGCCCACAGTTCAAGGTGCACGAATTTGTGCACTGGACCCCTAGTCTATATATAAAGTCTATTTTAAAAAATAAAAGATGAGAAAAAGCACAAGGTGTTGATGAGAAATGGAAGGAAAGAAGATTTAGAAAGTATTCCAGGCAAAGGAAAAAAGACTATACATGAGTGAAGTGAGCAAAGTTTCAGAAAATGAATGGATTTCAGTATGCACCATGCTGTCAAATAGAACTTTCTGCAGGAGTGTAAATATTTTATAGCCTGTGCTGTGCAACATGGCAGCCACTAGCCTCATGTGGCTACTGAACACATGAAATGTAGCTAAGATGACTGAAGAAATAGTTCTTTTATTTTCCCTTCTTTTTTAAAACAAATTATTATTTTGAGAGAGGGAGAGGTTTGTTGTTCCTCTAGTTTATGCATTAATTAGTTATTTCTTGTATGTGCTCTGACCTAGGATTGAACCCACACACTTGATGTATTGGGCTAATGGGATGATGCTCCATCCCAAACATGTCAAACTCAAGGCATGTGGCCCACCGGCCACGAGTTTGACATGTTTGGACCAATTGAGTTACCCAGCCAGGTGTTTTCACTTACTTCTAGTTACTTTAAATCTAAATAGCCATTTATGGGCAGCAGATACCTTTCTGAAAAGTGTGGGATAGCTTATGGAGTAATGGGAGTCCTGTGAAATAGGGATGGAGAGCTACACAGGAGAGAGCTGGATACTAGATACTGCTTTGTTAAGGAACATTCAATTTATCCCGTTAATGAAAAGACTTAAGAAGGGAAGGAACGGCCAAAACCGGTTTGGCTCGGTGGATAGAGCATCGGACTGCAGACTGAAAGGTTCCAGGTTTAATTCTGGTCAGGGGCATGTCCCTTGGTTGTGGGCACATCCCCAATGGGGTGTGTGCAGGAGGCAGCTGATCGATGATTCTCTCTCATCAATGTTTCTATCTCTCTATCCCTCTCTCTTCCTCTCTGTAAAAAATCAATAAAATATTTAAAAAAAAAAAAGAAGGGAAGGAACAGACATGAGCAATTTATTTGCTTTTCTGCCTCAAGCTTTAGTGAAAGAATGGATTAGGGTAGGGATGATGATTTCCTTAGAGGCAGCGGTGCCAGGAAAAGATTATTGCATAATTCAGATACAAGATGTCATGATCTGAAAGGGTAGAAATAGAAATATTTGAGGGACATTTGAGAGGTGGAGAAAGGATGGATTGGTAATTAGGTTCAAGGGACGTAGAGGGATGGATATATGAGGCTTGAGAATGATAGATGGTGGTGCCATGCACAGAAGACAAGATTTGAGGAGATGATGAGCCTCCTCCTCATCTTACAGACACTTTAACATTTGGGACCCTTGCACATCTGGTTGGCAACTGATGCCATAGGAGGGGATGGGACCGTCCAGGTCCACAAGTGAGAAGAGGAAGTAGAACACAACTCCAAAAAACACCAACACCCTGACATGATGCTTTGCTTTTAAGTCAGTTTCATATCCATTCCTGCCTAGCATAGTAAGACATCATGATCTGCACTTGTGAATCTTTTAAATAATACCCCCCCCAAGTTCACAGTCTCAGTACATCATAGCTCTCTCTCAAAAGGCGAGTATTTTGAGATTCTCTCCCTACCTCACTCCCATTTCTATGACACATTGACACATGAAACGTATTATTCTAAATTTAGTGTGTGTGTTTTTGCTTTTGTTTTTTCATTCAGGACACAATTTCAGATAAAACAGAGTGACGTCTAATGCAAAAAAAAGTACTTGTGATAGAAGTTATATTAAACATCTTAAAAAGAAGTTAATAAGAACACAGTCGTTTAAAAAATCCACGTGTTTCTCCTGTAAATTTATTATCAAACAAATGTCTGGTGCTGTTCATACATCTGGCAAACCACCAAATAAACTACCAGCAACTAATTGCCTCATGCAGTAAAGAAATGTGTTGATTTTTAAAATTAAAATCATAATACAAATTGTCCTACCTACGTACAAACAATGGTGATACCACTCCAGGGAACTACTATATCACTTTGCTTTATCAACCCTTTTTACTATGCAAATCCAAGAGGGTGCCACTGCTCCTACATAAATCCTGTGATTATGCAGAGCAAAGGTGTGTAAGTGCTACTCTCAATGATTTAGGTCTTATTGGACTGTCAAATGCTCTTATTTGGGAAGGCATAGCAAAAAAAAAAACAACTAACTGAGATATCACTTATTGCATCTCAACTGGTTTTTAAAAACCTAGCAGACAATGCAAGTATAAGTCTAGGGACAATTGTAGATCACTCATATTTCAAGAATCCAACAAACACTTCATAAACAGATTATGATAGGCCCTGAATTGGGTCGTTCTTTAGTTAAAGATCTCTTACTAAGCACTTACTAAGGATCAAAGTATAGAGGGTTTTGAATGTGGAGCAGTGTGGATCTTACGGGTGTGAAAGAAGAAGGCATCGCAGTGTGGGAGATGAGCTATGGTGTGGCAGCAACACCGCATCCCTTTCAGGGCGGGAACACTGGCAGCAGGAGCAGAGTGCAGACTAGGGAGCTCAGGCTGGAGGCTTTTACAGCATCGTGGGTGAGAAAAGACCAGTGCCTCAAACTGGGAAGTGGGGGTGTGTGTGGGTGGGTGTGTGTGTGTAAGGGGGGTGCAGAGAAAGGGATTAATCAGGAAGATATTTAGAAATTGATATGGGGATTGAGAAAAAAAAATCCCGAGGTTATTATCTGAGGGGAGTGGGTAGGTATTTTTGATCCCAGTAATATCTAAAAATATCACGAAGTATTTCTTAGCCTCTAGTTGTGGCACTCTCCTAGAAGGATCCCAGTAGCGCTAAGCACTCATTAGTGGCTTATTTTAGAAATATAGTCATTTCTTCATTGAACGGCTCTGTCAAGTCGTTAATGATTTGTGGAACTCTTAACCAAACCAGGAAGAGCTCTTTAAATTAAGTCTTTAAATCAAAGCTCCGTTTATCATATTTTGTAAATTCTCATTTGATTCTCTAAATGGATCGTGCCTAATGTGATCTTTCAATGTGAGTTTTCTATTTCCTGAAGTGTAAGGAAAATTTTAGTTGTTTTTTAATACAATAAAAGGGAAAGTAAACTCCACCTGTTAGTGTTCCATGAATCAAAATACCATAGATTTTAAAAAGCTCTAGCTAAACTAAATCATGAACCTCTGTTCTAGTTCAAAGATGGTATCTCTTCTATTCCTCTTACTGTGGTAGTCTCTCCTTATTCCCGAGACCCTCAGGGGTTACCTGAAACCACAAATAGAACTGAACCCTATGTTTTATATATATATATATATATATATATATATATATATATATATATATATATCTATGATAAAGTGTAATTTGTAAATTATGAGCAATAAGAAATTAACAATAACTAATAATAACAGAATAATTATAACAATATACTGTAATAAAATTGTAAATGTCGTCTCTCTCTTCAAAATATCTAATTGCACATTCACCTTTTCACTTAGGGGAGACTTTACAGCTTCTCTTTGGCATGTGTGAATTGCCACATAGCTACTCTTGTGCATTGGGCCGTTATTAAGTAAAATAAGCATTAGTTGAACACAAGCACTGCCATGCGCTGACACTTGATCTGATAACCACGATAGCTACTAAGTGCTGGTGGGCGGGGAGTTTATACAGCATAGACACGCTGGGAAAGGGATGATTCATGTCCCAGACAGGACATCACAAATTTCATTAACACTACTCAAATCCGCCTGCAATGTAAAACTTATGAATTATTTTATTTATTTCTGGAATTTTCCAGTTAACATTTTCAGACCATGGTTGACCATGGGTAACTGAAACTGCAAAAAGCAAAACTACAAATAAGGGCGGTACTACTATACTGCTACTATTAATAATAATTTTACTGTTACTCTTACTATAACTACTACTATCTTCTCCACCACTACTAAAACTGGCTAACAGGGAGGAGAAATAACTTGCCCTAGGTCACAGCTTTTAAAGGGAAAAGTTGGGATCCAGTCCTTTTGTAGAGACGGTGACTCAGTAGTCACCAAGGAACCCTACTTCTCAGTATTCCTGCCTTGGTGCAATGCCCTCTCACATGGCTTCCTTTGAACGATAAGACATTGTGTGTCATGTAGGCAAAGGCTTGATAAGCCATTTGCACATTGGTGTTTGCTAACAAGCTGGTATACTTCTTGTTGGGACCCAGTGGCCATAGGCTTAAAAGCCCAAGCACATGGAGAGGCCACGTTAAAGACACCCGAGGCCCTCCAGTTCCAGCCAGCAGCCTGCACCCCCTTCCAGCCACGTGAGGGGTCATCTCAGCCCCGCAGCCCAGCCACCTGTCATTGTAACTGCACGGTGGGTTCCAATCAGGACCAGCAGAACTGCCCAGGTGAGCCCAGGCCCCCACAGGACTGTGAGAAATGATAAAAATGGTGGTTGTTCTAAGCAACTAAATTTCATGGCGATTTGTTATAGGAAAACAAACCCAAACCCAATTAGTTTGGCTCCAAAGTCTATGCTCTTAGTCATTTTGCTATCTTGAATTGAAGTTACCTTCTAAATCACACACACACACACAAAACACAGAGGGTTTGGCAAAAGTAGGTTTATATTTATAAGTATACAAAACAGATTTTCTTATACTATTATTTTTTAATTATTGTATTATTTTCCATATGAACAATTGTATATATATATATATATATATATATATATATATATATATATATACTTATGCTCTATCCTGTATGTGTGTGTGTGTGTGTGTGTGTGTGTGTGTATCTATATATACATACTGGATTTATTTACAATGTATTTATTATAAGTACAAATTATTTTGCATCTATATATTTATAACATGTTTTTCTGTGTGGTATACTATATTACTTATTGTTATAAATTTCTACCTTAAATACAAAATGTATCCTACAAATATAATACTAACAAACTACCTATCCAGTGCCAAGAAAGTTCAGTTTTACCACAAGAACTAATTTGTAGAAAGGATTAGACTTATTTCACTAGCTCTTAAGAATTTATAACAACGTTTAGTCACTGATTCTATCATTTGACAAACAGTTCACATTTACTACACAAATACTATGTGCCTGTGACAATGCTGAGCCATCTACAAACATTTGCTCCTGAGCAACCACAAGGGTGCACAAGGAATGGAGATTACTGGGACCTATGGCTGAGGTTACAACTGGCACAAGGGAGGTCCTGAGTCCTACTCAAGTCATCTAACTTTAGAGTCCACGCCATCCCCCCACATTCTGTTGCACTTCATGCAGCCATACCAGCTGCAGGCACTAATAAAATCCTAGTGGGTTATGACTATATCTAGTCTCATTGAAAGGCATTCAAAAGTGTTCATTCCTAGTTTCAATTTGAATTCTGCATTTTAAGATAAATCTATAGATTACTTTTCAACTAATATACATACAACCACAAGTTACTGTTCAATGCATATGATTCTTTTTTGTACATAAGTTTGCCCACATGTTAGTTTGCAAAGACTTTAAGCCTCTGCCTGACTATACACAATGATTAAATATTAGCTCAGTCCTCTCCTCCTTAGACAACTGGCCAAACTGGACTATCCCAGTGAGGGCAGATGCAGCCTTCTCTCTCATATAATGTATCCCAGTGAATTCTAATGTTCTATTCGCCCTCCTATCTCCTAATTCTCTGCACCCACACTGGACTGTGAGGACTTTGAGAGCAAGAAATGCATTTTTAAAATATCGATATTGTCATAGCATCTTTGGTGAAAGAATACGTCCCTGGGTAGAACAGCTTCCCTCCAACATTTCTTCCTCTCCTCCTCATCAGCCACCCACTGAGGCGCCATTCCACCTGCCACTGGCCGAGAAGAGATAACAGTAATAACATAACTTCAAGTAATAATGCAACTCTTTTGATTATTTATGGTTACTTGGTTTCCTTTTCATTCCAAAAGATATTTTTACTTATACCGTATGGATTCAAGGATCAGAAAGTGATATTTTAAAAGGGAAATTCCTAATACAAAGGCTACGGTATTAGCCTCTATATTACTTAGATAGTTAAATCCCAAAACATATCTTGAAAAGAAAAAAGTCTTAAAGTAAAGGTAGAAGTAGTCTGATGTCTGAACTGAATTCTGAAGGGTAAGAATGAGTTGTATGAGCAGATGTTTACAAACCTTTCCACCATTAATGTTAGAAACACAGGGGTAAGAAATCTGAGTGAAGAGGTTTCTAGTCTATGTTAAATCATGAACCTTTTATGGATCGTTAAATTCTCATTAGAGTAAAATAATCATGGCAAATATTAAGTATTAATAATTTTAAATATCAAATTAAATATTGAAACATGAATGGAAAACACCACATGGGTATGTCTTTGATAGACATGGACATTCAGGATCAGGATCAGAGAAATCAGAATATTTTAAAGTATCACAATAAAGTAAGGCTTGATTTGTAGTCTAACAAGGATCGAAAGACTCCAAGAAATATTAGACATTTTCAACACGTGATTATGTAGAATATTGCTAAGTCATGCCATGAGAAGTCATAACAACATTGCACAATTGCAATTAAATAAGGATTTCCCTTAACAAGTTACTTTTCTAAGGCAGCTATTTTACCTAAAAAGCTAAATGCCAAATACCTAACATTGACAGAAGGTGAACAAGAACAAATGAACATAAACTTTCTAAAAATCAGAAAGACTTAAAGAAAATCTTGCAGCTTAGAATAAATACATGTGCAATTTGCTTCCAAGTTCCCTTATACCTGACTGGTTTTAATCACCATAACAAAAATTAATAAATGATTTGTCAGTGCTCTAGGAGACAGTCTAGTCTCCATCTGGTACATTTGGGGCTTGTGAAAACATTTTCCTGTGACAGAAAACATTGGTAGGGTAAGCTCTTACAGCTGAAATGCAGCAGTTGATTGCCAATGGAAGCTACAGGCAAGGATGATTAATATAAACAGGCTTTGCTGGTGCTTCGCAGCAGCATTACATAAAGCAGTGCTATTCCAGGAGACTTTTATATTTTCATTTCCAAGAGTCCATAGGGTAATGGATTTTTTTCCTTCATCTTGTTTGATCTTTGATATTTAAGACCAACTTCTGTGTTTTGTTTATTTTTTCTTTGCATTGGAAGAAGAACATAAAGTGAGTGACAACACATAATCAGGGCTAATTGGTATTATTTTCAGAAAGAAAAAAAGGAAACACCTTTTATGATGAGCCAAATGCAAACATTTTATAAATAGGGTATCTTGCACCAAATAATCATGTCAGTAAAGAAAGTGGTTATGCTGCATGCATGGAAGTATTTGTTAGTTTCAGATTTAATCACAACAAGTGGTTTTAATTTATATTTCCCTGAAATTTGGCTATTACACAAAGCAAGTACTTTAAAAGACTAAATGATTGTCTTTTCCCTGAAGGAAAGAAACTAAAAGTTGATTTCAAACTGCAAGAAATAATAGAGACAAAGCATTTTGAATAAAAATAAATAAAGGGGGTAGGTAAATCATCCGGTGGCCAGTTTGTTTAATACAAGATTATTTAGTTTCCTTTTTTAAAAAAATAGTTATTTCATTTCATCCTAAAAATAATCAGAATGATGCAAGCTAACTATTCTCCTTAAAATTCTACCAAATATGTAGGGGTCTTCTTGTTGCACTTTTGGTAAGGTCTGTGTTTTGGAAACAGGTGATGACAGCAGTACTATTTTGTGTTATTTTAGCCGTCACTAGCCTTCCTAGTATTTTTCACCACTCCCACTTGCTGGCAGTATATCATGGCACAGTTTCAGCAGAATTCTACTATGAGCTGTGAGCTAACTGGGAAATGTCAACATATAAAGCCATGTCTAGAATTAACCTGTCTTTAACAAGGGCAAACTCCCACACTCTCTCAGAACTTAATTACATCAGAAGCATAGCAAAAGGGAGTGAGGAGGGATGGATGAGAAGATGCTAGAGACAATTCTAGAACCAAAAGACAAGATAATCACACAAAATCCACCATGACCACTTAACTATGAAACTACAAAATACTGTCCATCTTGTCCGGGAACAAACCCTTCTGAGGAAGAACCGCATGGCTATGGGAGTCAGACTCTATCCCTGCAAAGTGGAAGGATCTTGCCCGTCAGCTTATTGAGATGCATGCCATGCACCTTCCTCTGCAGAACATCTGACTTTAATTGAACAGCTATTGAGGTTCCTGCTGTGACAACACTTTCAGGCATCAGCCTTGCCTGTGCCATCTGCCCATGTTCCCTTTAAAGACAAGAGGTCAACATTCTAGCTCAAGCCCAGCTACACACTGCATGACAGTTTCTCTTAGCACTGCTCCACGCCTGTTGACCTTGAAAGATGACCAGTAACCACAGAACAAATCGGCAAAGTCTCCGAAGGTCATGGTCCCCATGGGACCTAATCAGCACATCTAATTTGTCAGAGTCAAATTAAGAGTCATACATCGCTGCGTGCATACCTAAAATCCTTTTCAGACAAGAAGTGGATTTAAGGGTTTCTGTGGAAAGACTATGGAAATAAAAAAGTTTTGGTAAGATTTCAGAAAACAAAGAAATAAAAGTTGGTAAATAGATTTAAAATATAACCATTGATTAAAGCACTTTCTGAATTCTCAGTAACATGATAAAATTTCATCAAAAAAAGAACAGAGATCTAAAGATCTGATGTTGTCAGTACAAATGGCTTCTGATGGTGCTAACAGCATCTTGGGGATCATAAAATAGCATAAAAAGCTCAGCTGCTATCTCTTGATGAGATTATTTCTCATTTGGGCTATTTATACTTTGTCCTCTAAAAAATTAATTTATTGTGTACAGCCCTGCCAGGGAAATATATACTAGGATCCCAGTGCAGGAAACTTGTGCACTGGGGCTGGGGGTCCCTCAGCCCAGCCTGCCCCCTCCCACATCCTGGGAGCCCTTAGGGGATGTCCTACTGATGGCTCAGGCCTGCTCCCTGTTAGAGCAGCCTGGCTTCCCTTTGTGGGAGGCAACCAGGCTGATCAGGGGAAGGCGCCATCCCCATCATCCCACTACTGCAGCCACTGCCAGTCACCACAACCACCATGGTGTTTTCATCAACACGGACTCAACTCCCTTTACCATGTAAAAATGACAACTTTCTTTAGGCATTTCCAAGATATGTATTTCATAGGCTATGACATTTCTTTCTTTCTTTTTCTTTTTATCATCACCTGAGGATATATTTCCATTGATTTTTCCCCTTTCCCTCCAATTTCAGGCTCAGCCCCTTCCCAAGTCTACAGCCTTCACCCCAGGCTATAGGCTTGGGATGTGGGCACCCCCGTCCCCCAAGCCTAAAGCCTCTGTGAGATGGCCATCTGGGAGCGACCTAGGTGCACAGGAGGTTCCTGGAACCCAGGTATGTATGCAAATTAACCTCCATCTTTGTTGGGTTAATTTGCATACTCACTCTGATTGGCTGTGATAATAGCGGAGGTACAGTCAATTTACATGTTTCTCTATTATCAGGAAATACACACACACACACACACACACACACACACACACACACACACTCTAGAGGTCCGGTGCATGAAATCTGTGCACTGGGTATGTGTGGGAGGTGTCCCTCAGCCCAGCCTGCACCCTCTCCAATCTGGGATCCCTCTCACAATCTGGGACTTCTGGCTCCTAGAAACTTGCCTGACTACCTGCCTGATTGCTCCTAACCACTTCTGCCTGCCAGTCTAGTCACCCCCAACTGCCCTCCCTGCTAGCCCGATGGCCCCCAACTGCCTCCCCTGTTGGCCTGGTCACCCCTAACTTCCCTCCCTTGCTGGCCTGGTCACCCATAACTGCCCTCCCCTGCCGGCCATCCTTTAACAGCATGGGGGTATCCATCTTGTGACAATGTGGGGGTGGCCATCTTGTGGTAGCCACCTTGTGATGACGTGGGGGTGGCCATCTTGTGATGATGTGAGGGCGCAAGGGCCACCTTGGCTTTTATTAGTATAGATTCCTTATTCTTTCTTGTGTATACATAGTTTAAAGCTACTAATAATGTTCTAGCACAAAACAAGTAAAATGCAATGTTTTTCAACATAATTTTGATTGAGGCTTCATTTAAATCCACTACAATAGTTAACAACTGCAGACGCTGATAGGGTCTACTTAAGACCATAAAAAAATGCTACCTAATTGTATGTCACCATAGCATAGCTTGTTGATTTTGTTTAATTAACATAAATTTGAAGTTCAATTCATTTTGAAAAAATGGGTACAGACTTTGACAGAATCATAGCAATCATTAAGGTAATTAGCATATAACTACTGCATTTGAACTGTTGGCTTCAGGATTTGGATGTTTAGATTTGATCTTTCTAAGGTCCAGACCCAGCTTTTAAATTGCCTCCTGGACAGCTCCCCCTGGATATCCTGTGGGTACAACCTTGATGTGACCAGACCAGAAAATCTCATCTCTCTCTTCCCTGAGCATACCCCCGCCCCCAATCGATCTGTTCCTCCTTTCGCTCTCCCCATACATTTTGCATGCAATAATTTAAATCAGACTCCTGGACTTGGTCCTAGATGTCCTTAGCCCTCATGGCCAACCATGTCTCTAAATCCTGGGATTTCTAATTCTGATTTCTCTCATGTTATCTTCCCTTCTCTCCATTTCTACTGTGCTTATCAGGCCTTCATTATTTCCTGACTGGTCTTTAACAATATCTTCTACTTTGGCTCCTTCTGCTTCAAATTTCACTTCATTCTTCTTGCATATCTGATATTGCTGAGCCATTACCTCAGTGGTTGCCCACTGCCCATAGAACAATGACTCATCCAAACCCCATCTCTTTGTACAGGCCTCCAATCTTCAACTCTCCTGGGTTAACCTCCTGCTTTCTGACCCACAGAAGTAACTGCAGGCTTTGTTTTACCCTGGCCCTCTTGACACCACGGTTGGGAATGCCCAACCTGATGAATGCCACTGGGCACTTCCAAAGCGAAACCCCCTTCCTACAGTTCCTTGTTTATACCTTGTTTCTTATGACGATTTTTTACACATAGATTCCCTTTCCCTCCAAACTGTAAGCACATCAAAACCCAGAATCCTTGTACTGTGATAGATGTCTAACATGCATCCAATGCATGTGCACAGGAGGCAGTTGAAAATGTTGAACAGGCAAATAAACAAAAGAATCAACAAAACTCTGAACAATGCTTCAATTCTTAGATTCAAAGCTACATAAATAAGACAGAAAATATAGAGGCAAGTTGATGGCATTTATAATTTAAATAGATCCTAATCAAACATTAGTGAATTAGTATTTATAAGGAAAAAATTAAGTATTTAAGATATACAATGCTAAATATCTAAAATGCTAAGAGGTATCTTACATTTATGTTGTTGCATTACTAGAAAAAATTAAAAATATTTGCAGATAAACCTGAAGTTTCAGAAAATGCAAATTTTGTTTTTCAATCAGTTACAACCTAAGGGCAATTTAAACATTCTCATCTAAAAACAGAAGCTGGCATCATGATGCTATAACCTTCTTCCATTTTATGACTACACGTGTTTTCAGAGGCTGAGGTGTGTCATTTAGCATCACGTTTTCTGCATGAACATCTACAGTGTTCAAGGCAATAGACCTCGGGGAAGAGACAAAAGCTCCACATGTAACTGTGATGAATACGTACGGTCTCTAGAAAGGAATATAAAATGGAAAGTCCCATAAGTTCCTTAGCTCAGGCCAGCTTTCTTACTGCATAAGATTTACTATAAAGATTGAGCTAAAAAAAAAAATTGCAAAAAGTCTTAACATCAGTATTGCAGATGTTAGATGTAGTTTGAGCTCCAGATGTCCACAAATAGCCTTGCTACACTGAGTCAGACCCATGGGTCACCCACCCAAAATCACATGTCTTCACGGAGATCAAGGGACGATTATGGGATGCCATAGTTTTCCTCCAAAATGCCAAAACTCAACATGATAAGCAAGTACTTCTCAAACAATTCCAGTTTCCCAAATAATGTACTGAAAAGCTATCATCCTCAAATTGATTTAAATCCTTCCTGAAAAACAAAATGTATTACAGACTCCCGATCTGGACCCAGGGAACTGGCTGGACTTGAATCAGAATTGCTTGCAGAATTGCAGGATGAGAAGTCCGACACAGAGGGCTTTAAAGGATTTCTCCAGGGGCAGGGAAATACTGTCCACAGTAATTGTGCAAATCTAGAGCCATTGTTAGAAATCACCTTAGATTTTATATGAATAAATTTCATACTTTCTCACTGTAAACGCTCAGAAACCAACACAACTGTAA
Source organism: Vespertilio murinus (assembly GCA_963924515.1). NCBI lineage: Eukaryota > Metazoa > Chordata > Mammalia > Chiroptera > Vespertilionidae > Vespertilio > Vespertilio murinus. The sequence goes on along the minus strand of OZ004704.1, from coordinate 133,633,560 downwards.
AAGCAGAAATAAAATGAAGAAGCTAGAACTTTGTCATACATGTTTATTACCTTAAAAAATAACTAATGGAAAACATTCACACTCACACACAAAAGAAACCCCACCAAATAGGAGTGAAAAGAGAGAAGCTGTAAAAGGATAAGCCCAAAAGATCCTTTTAAGTGTAAGACACATAAATTTTTCTTTTTCTCTAACAACCCTCCTCTGTGAAAACAGGTTTTATGTGATCAGCCAGAACTTCTGGATAGAAACTAAAATACTAGGAAACAGAGAAACAAGAGGAAGAGTCCAGTGTAGAGTTCATGTTCTTCCCATTGCTCTTGAAAATATTTATCTCAAAAAGATAAATAAGATAAATTTATCATTCTTATAAGCTCAGATGCTGAGGTCTTCTCTAAATCCTTTTAAACCAAAATTCTTTACCAAATCCACTTTGACATTAGACGTAATACTTCATTTTAAACTGCTTCACAATAAGATTTAAACAGCTATTTTCATGTTAGATATTAGGGAATTGCTATTAGGTTATATTTTCATTAAGGTGTCTTTATTTGTGTTTAAACATGATTTATGTATGGAGTGGTCATTCTGGGTAAAAACTCTTAAAACCATCTTCAGAAGCACTGAATTAATTTTAAGTGCATTTTAACCTTTCATGAACACCTGTTAAGAGTTATAGCAAACAAACACTGAAATAATATTACTCCAGGGTCAGAATATCATGATGGTACTTCTTATGTCCAAAGCCATTTTTTTTAATCTCCTGAAATTTTAAAATTTCTTCTTGCTATCCCTTCCATATATAGAGAGACTTGAAATATTCAAAGGCCACATTTTTGGTAATTATTCAGGAGGCCAAAGAACAAATAGTAGGAAATTTGATTGGATCAGAGATATACCCTCACTTGATTTGCAATCAACATGTTTCCTTACTAAAGACCACAGACCATATTATTGTTTTACATACCTAAAGACAAAAATACAAATACTTGTAATGAATGAAAGTAAAGATCTTGCCAATGAAGTTCATTCTCTGTAAGTGAAATTACACTACCATAAAAAAAAAAAAAAAACTCTTATTCTGTATAGATGTCCTGAAGATATTTTGTTTTGTCAGTTCTCCAGAGTTTTCTTTTCTGATTGCTCATTTCAACTCTGGAAATCAGTCAAATAAACACAAACACTCAAAATATAGCTGAAGAAGCAAGTTTTAAAGTTCTGCTGTTTGGGGGAAGTAAACCAGTTAATGTTTTTTTCCCAGATACTGTGCTAATTTTATAAACTGTTTTTCTAGTTATATTTATGGCAGGAAAAAATGTGCTTTAATGTGTGGGTACATATATGAAATATATATATATCCTATTACAGAGACAAATGCAGGAAAATTTCAAGTAAAATAACTCTTGATATCAAATATACTTTTATTTGCAGAGAAAATTTAGAATTATTAAACAAACTTCCTTTGAAATGTTATGTTCACACAGAAGTGGCAGGAATGTGATGTAATTTTTAAAATTTGGATTCAAGTAGTAATTTTAACTATATTTATATTTACATCCTTTTAAAATCATGGAAACTTAGTCTTTATAATCAGGACAGGTACCCTAACAGATTCTCTAAACAAACACATGTAAATATTATTTGAGAGTCTCCACATATTGAGAAGGTACCAGGTGTCTTCAAAAAACTGGGTCATTCCCAAGCATAGACTTTCTATCACACCATCTGTAAGTGCACCTGGAAGAAGTGCCATAGATAGGAAAGACAAAAGTGTTTTATATCATGAAGGTACAATTTGGGTTTTACAGATAATCACAGTAGATAAAAGCCACAAAAATAGAAGAGGAGGAGCACTAGTAATTCCACTAATACTATGGGAAATGTTATGGCACTTAATCAGAAAGAAATTCTAAAATTCACCAAAGTTAATCCACTCATCATTTTTGTTCAACGAATATTTTTCATATACTATCTTTTTAAAAAATATATTTTATTGATATTTTACAGAGAGGAAGGGAGAGAGATAGAGAGCCAGAAACGTCAATGAGAGAGAAACATTGACCAGCTGCCTCTTGCACACCCCCTACTGGGGATATGCCCACAACCAATGTACATGCCCTTGACCAGAATCAAACCCGGGACCCTTGAGTCCACAGACCGATGCTCTACCACTGAGCCAAACCGACCTCGGCTGTTCACATACTATCTATGTATTAGGGAAACAAATTACTTTGATAATTATTGATTCATGGTTTACAATCAATCACATATGGGAAAGTGAATCTGCTTGCTTTATTCCATAAAACAACTTCAGGAGTTTAGGTCTGATGCAGTCTTAAAATTGGGCCTCCTTTAAGGTTGTTTAACAACCTCTACTCCTAACATACAAGCTAGAAATTGTGGTCCAATGAACTTTTCCCTCAAATGAGGCAATATTATTAGCAATTATTTCTCCATTAAAGATAATATTATTTTAGTTGTTCAATCAGAGAATATATATTGAACACTTTCTACATGCAAGGCACATGCTAGGTCTTAGAGATGCTAAAATGAAATCCTATATAATGAAGGGCTAATATGCAAATCAACTGAATAGTGAAACAACCGGTCGCTATGACTTGCACTGACCACAAGGGCAGATGCTCAATGCAGGAGCTGCCCCCTGGTGGTCAGTGTGCTCCAAAAGCCGGGCTCACAGCTGGTGGGCGCAACAGAAGTGGTGGGAGCCTGTACCACTCTGCAGCAGCATTAAGGATATCTGACTGAAGGCTATCAGTTGACATCTCCCGAGGGCTTCTGGACTGCAAGAGGGCACAGGCTGGGCTGAGGGACACCCCATCCCAGTGCATAAATTTCATGCACCAGGCCTCTAGTGACAATATAATAGAAAAAATTACAATATGTTTATGAAAATTTGACAAGTTAATTTTTGTCATGGAAATGCAAGATATACATGGAACTGCAAAAGCCAAGAAGAGCCATGGCAATCATAATAAGGAACAAAGTTAGAGAACTTATACTATTATATATAAAAATGTATGGCAAAGCTATAGTAATTAAAACAATGTGATATTGGCATAAGGATAAACTAAGAGACAAATGAAATAGAATTTAAAAACCCACAAGTAAATCTATGCATATAGGATCACATGATTTATAACTAATGTGACACTGAAGAACAGGAAGGAAAGGAAGGTCTTTTCAATAAATGGTACTGGGACAATTGAATATCTCTATATAGAAGAAAAATGAAAACTCTTATATTACACTATATACAAATATCAAGTTCAGATGGATTGTACATTTACACATCAAAAATGAAACAATAATATTTTAAAGAAAAACTCTGTAGAAGGCAATCTTCAGAAATCTGAGGTAGACAAAGATGTATTAAACAGGTCACAGAAAGAGCTATATAGGTGCAGGGGGATAAATTAAGTCATATTATTATTATTTTTCATTTCACCAAAACAACAGTTGTGAAAGTGAAAAGGAAAGGTATAGGGTGGGAGATGATATTTGTAATATGTATACCAACAAGTGATTCCTATCTTGAACATGTAAATGATTCTTACAAATCAATAACAAAAAGTCAGAACAAAAAAGGATGGAAGATTTAAATCATCTCATATAGGCAAACACATGAAAAAGTTCTCCAATTCATAAACCATCATGGAAATACAAATTAAATCCACAATACAAAACCACAACACATCCATCAGAATGGCTAAAGTGAACACACACACACACACACACCAATGTTATTGAGGATGTGAAACAATTGAAACTCTTATATATTGCTGAACTATCTATAATAATAAAAAGGTAATATGCTAATAAGACCAGACATCTTCCAGGCGTCATTCCGGACATCCTTCCTGAGGAAGCCAGGACTGAAGGGAAGCCAGTTGGCTCCCAGGTGCTTGCAGGCGGCCCAGGGGAAACCAGCCTGAATCCTGGGTGCCAGAGGGAAGCTGGTGCCGGCAGCTGTGAGAAGGAAGGCCTACTCTTGCACGAATTTTCATGCATCGGGCCTCTAGGAAATTGATAAAATTACCTTGGAAAATTGTTTGGCAGGTTCTGCTATAGCTGAACACACCCATACCTTATGACACAACAGTTCTATTCTAGGAATATACCCAATAGAAAAAGATATATATATTCACTAAAAAGACATGTATAAGTAATAATGTAATAAACATAATTTCCTCAAATTAGACCATTAGACTTAGAATGTATAAATTAATTTACATTATAATACTCTACTGCAATGGAAGCAAATGAACTAGAGAGGTCCATGTAACAAAATGGGCGAATCTTATAAATAAGATATTGAATTTAAGGAGGCAGACCCACAAAAGCACATATTGTATGATTCCATTTCTATAAGGTTCAAAAGAAAGCAAAACTACTGTAGGGTAGAAATAACAGAATAGTGGCTAATGTCCCCTGGGAGGACATAGTAAGTTGAAGGGGATAAAAGAGGCCTTTGGAGGAGAGGGGTGCTGATTATGTTCTGAAATACTGGTTTTGACATATGTGTTTGCTTTGCAAAAATTTTGTTAGGCTGAACATGTATGATTTGTGCACTTTTCTGTATGTGTGCTATAGTACAATTTAAAAGTCACTTTTAAAATTACAGTATCAAAACTTCCAATTCTGTCCATGATTTGGTCTCACAACTGAACTTGACCTCCCACCAAAAACAACCAGACAGAATATGGAGCAGCTGTTTCAGACAATTAATTGATGACTAGCAGCGCAGGGCTCTTTTCCCTAAAAGAAAGGAAACAAGGTTATCTCCACGGTGGCCCCTGCATTTCTCCTGGAAACAACTTCTAAACTGTAGTGCAGGAAAGGGCAACCCAACCAATGTATCATGGTCTTGTCCAATTGAGGAGACAAAGATTATAACTTAGTAAGGCCAAGACAGCTACTATAACTTGGAAGACAGAAATCAAACAGGAATCATCTGTGCAGAGAAGGAGCTCCAGAAATCTTCATGGGAGTCCTTTTGTTTGTTTGTTTGTTTGTTTTTCTAAATTATAGGGTGGGGATGGATAGATAGATAGATAGATAGATGATAAGAGTCTACAAGACCAGGCAAAGAACTATGAAGAAACTGAAGCTAAAATATTCAGAGTCCATGAGGGCTGGGATATGTTCATATATTTTATTATATATATATATATATATATATATATATATATATATATATATATATATAAAATCTTTATTGTTGAAAGTATTATAGAGTTCCCTCTTTCCCCCCCATTGACTCCTTTCACCCTGCATCCACCCCTACCATGCCTTCACCACACTTGTGTCTGTGTCCATGAGCTATGTATATATGCATATAAATTCCCCTGTTAATCTATCCCCACCCTCCCACTTCCGCCTTCCCTCTGAGATTCCTCAGTCTGTTCCATGCTTCTAGGTCTCTCAATCTATTTTGTTAATTTATTTTGTGCTTTAGATTCCACATAAGAGTGAGACCATGTGATATTCCTTTTTCTCTGTATTGCTTACTTTGCTTAGCACAATACCCTCCAGGTCCCTCCATGCTGTCTCAAAGGGTAAAAGATTCTTCTTTTGTACTGCTGCATAGCATTCCATGGTGTAAATGTACCACAGCTTTTTTATCTACTCATCTACTGATGGGCTGTTTCCAGATTTTAGCTATTGTAAATTGTGCTGCTAAGAACATAGGGGTGTATACATTCTTTTTGATTGGTATTTTAAGTTTCATATGATATATTTCTAGAAGTGGGAACACTGGGTCAACTTAAATAGCCAGAGCAGAGAGACACCATTAAAACATGGGATACTTAGTGAGTGTCCAGAAGGGTCATATTTTTAATGGGACTAAATTAGCTCTAGAATAAGAGATACATCATATCTATCCTTAAAATCCTAAAAACAAGCTCTGAAAGCACCCAAGATGATCTACAAGTATCTCAACTGCATGTAAAACAAACTAAAAACAATTTTAAAAAGAACAGAGAAATCCAGACAGTAATGTAACATTTACAATGTCTAGTGTCCACTCAGAAATAAAGATGCTGGAAAACAATACCCATAACCAGGAGAAAATTAAATCCGCAGAAATGTACCCAGAATAAGAGATAATGAAATGAGCAGATAAGAACTTTAGAGGATCTATAGTAAATATTACAAACTGTTTAAAGGAAAACTATAAACTATGTATTTAAGAAGCACAAAAAATCCCAAATAGAATAAAGAAAAAGAAAACCATTCAAAATCACATTATTTCAAATTGCTATAAGGTGATGATAAAGAGAAAATTTTTAGATGCAGTCACAAAAAACAAAAACAAAACAAAACAAAAAAAACAACACATCAGAACAAAAATATGTCAGTAGAATTGTTATCAGAAATTTATAAGACAAAAACATTACACAAAGATCTTTAAAGTATTGATAGAAAAAAACAGGACCACTTAGACTTCTATAGACAGAGGAAAATAGTCTTAAAAATAAAAGTAAAATAAAGATTTTTTTCCATACAAAATTTGAGATCATTCAAAACTTTTCAGCTCCACCCTGTACTATGAGAAATACTAAAGGTAGCCCTGTAGGCAAAAGAAAAATAATATCGGGTGGATATCTGGCTCTACACAAGGAAATGAGGCATATCACACATGATAAATGTGTGAGTAAATACAAAAAAATATTTCTTATTTTTAAATTTACTTAAATATTAGACTGCTTAAACAAAAAAAATAGTAACAATGCATTGTGGGTTTATAACACTTAAAATATGGTGCATGACAGCAATAGCACAAAGGACAGGATGAGAAAAATGGAAACATTCTTTGGTGTCTTTAGGGCTTGCTATGTACAAAATCATGTGAACTGCAAGAAGAGATAATTTTACTTCTACCTTTTGGACTTAGATGTCTTTTATTTCTTTTTCCTGCCTAATTGCTCTGGCTAGAACTTTCAGTACCATGTGGCATAGAAGTGGTAAGAATGGGCATCCTTGTCTAGTTCCTGATTTGGAGGAAATGTTTTTCATTTTTCACCATTGAGCATTATATTAGCTGTGGGCTTTTAAGCTATGACCTTTATCATGTTGGGGAACATTCCTCCTATATATAGTTTGTGAGGAAATTTGATCCCTTGTGCATTGTTGATAGGAATATAAATGGTACAGCACCTATGGAAAACAGTATGAAGATTCCTCAACAAATTAAAAATAGAACTGCCATATGATCCAGCAACCCCATTTCTGAGTGAATATCCAAAAGAATTGAAAATAAGTACTTGAAGAAATATTCACACTTCCATATTCATTGCATCACTATTCATAATAGTGGAGATTTGGAGACAACTCAAATGGTCATCAACAGAAAGAGGAATAAAGAAAATGTAGTGTATACATACAACAAAATATGATTCAGCCTTTAAAAAAAAAAGGAAATCCTACTATTTGTGAAAATATGCATGAACCTGGAAGACATTATGATAAGTGAAATAAGTTAGTCACAGAAAGACAAATAGTGCATGATCCTCCACTTATATGAAGAATCTAAAACAGTCAAATTTATAAAAGCAGAGATAGAGTGATGGTTGCCAGGGAATTGGGGGGAGTGGGAAATGGGGAGTTTTTGCTTAACTGGTACAGAGTTTTAGTTGTGCGAGATGAGTAAGTACTAGAGAGCGTCTATACAACATAGGGCTTATGGTTAACAATGTGGTATTGTGCACTTAGGTGTCTGTTAAGAGAATAGAGCTCATATTAAGTATTCCTACTACACTGAAAAAGAGGAGGGGGGGGGGAGAGAGAGAGAGAGAGAGAGAGAGAGAGAGAGAGAGAGAGAACACAAGGGACACAGGAAACTTTTGGAAGTGATGGATATGTTCATTACCTTGATTTTTGTGATGGAATCATGTATGTATGTGTATGTAATAACTCATAAAATTGTATACATTAAATATGTATAGTTTTGTATAGAAATCAAAACTGAATAAAGCTATAAAATAAGTAAAAATGTATAGTTAATGAGGTGATAAAGATAATAAAATGCAAATAGTAAAATATCCTTCATCTCTCTATTCTTGCATTCAATCCAAAAGAATGCAAGAATAGAATGATGAAGGATAAATAAGTGTAGCAAAAGAAAACAATTGGCAGAATAGTAATCTTCAATCCTACTATATCTATAATTATGTTGATTGTAAAAGGTTTAAAACATTATATGACAGAGACTGTCCAATTAGATTAAATAAAAAAATAGGCTGCCTAGTAGAAGTCCACTTAAAATACAAAAACACTGATGGGCTGAAAGTCTACAAAAAAGGTATGTAGTGCAAAATCTAATTATTAAAAATACAAATAAAATGGCTATGTTAATATTAGACAATGTAGACTTCAGAATAAAGAATATTATTATACATATAGACATTTTATAATGATAAGAATCAACTCATCAAACACACACACACACACACACACACACACACACACACACACATACAATAATATAAAGGTACATTTTACCTAATTACAGAGCATCAAAACACATGAAACATCCCTGGCCAGTGTGGCTCAACTGGTTGCAGCATTGTCCCATGCAGTGAAAGGTGCTTGCCTGATTCCTGGTCGGGGCACACACTCAGGTTGTGGGTTTGTTTCCAGGTTGTGGTGCATGTGGGAGGAAACCTATCAATGTTTCTCTCTCACATGGATATTTCTCTCTCTCTCTCTCCCTCTTCTTCTTCTTCTTCTTCTTCTTCTCTCTCTCTCTCTCTCATCAATCAAAACATATTTAAAAATACATGAAACAATAAAAGAACTATAAATGGAAATAGACTCATTCACAGATGTAGTTGTTAGTTGAAGACAAAACCAGTAAGTATATAGAAAAGTTAAATATCATCAACTAATTTGACAATACTGACATTTATAAAACCCTCACTCAACAACTGTATACTAAACATTCTTTAGTGTACATAAAACATTTACAACATGGACCAGATGCTGGGCCATAAAACTAGTTTAATAAATTTGATGAAATTGAAATCAGGAGAAAGTTCTCTGACCATACTAAATTAAATTAAAATCAACAATAAATAAGAAACTAAATAATACAATTTAAAATTACTCAGGTCACAAAAAAGAAATCATAACGAAAATTAGAAAATATGTTTAGCCAAATAATAATGAAAACCCATACAATTTTACCTTGGTGTAGGCAGCAATTTAAAAGGTGATTTTAAACAAAGAATTTAGAGAAAGACATTTGAGGGAGCAGAGTGGATGGGGACCCTAGTAAGAGGAAGAAGAAAGATAAAATCAGTAGAGGTAAGTGTGACACTCTGTGGGAACTTGTCAGAACTATCTAAAGATATATGTGGAGTGACATTTATCTTAAGATGCCAAATTAAAAACAAAACTAGAGGTAAGGTTAAAAGAGAGCAGAGAGCCGAAACAGGTTTGGCTCAGTGGATAGAGCGTCAGCCTGTGGACTGAAAGGTCCCGGGTTTGATTCTGGTCAAGGGCATGTACCTTGGTTGCGGGCACATCCCCAGTAGGGAGTGTGCAGGAGGCAGCGGATTGATATTTCTCTCTCATCGATGTTTCTAACTCTCTATCCCTCCCCCTTCCTCTCTGTAAAAAAAAAAAATCAATAAAATATACTTAAAAATTTTAAAAAGAGAGAGAGAGAGAGAGAGAGAGAGAGAGAGAGAGAGAGAGAGAGAGAGAGAGAGAAGAGAGAGCGGACAACATGGGTGATGAAGCTCCTAAAATTAGTTTGTGAAAGAGCACCTGGGTGAGGACCAACTTGGTGGACTTGGAAGAGATCCACATTTACAGCACAGGCGCCAACAACAGCTTAGGTATTTAAATACACTGGCATACTATACTGCAGTAAAAAAGGAACTCTTACCATTTGCAACAGGATGGATGGAATTGGAGAGCATGATGCTCTAAGTGAAATAAGCCAGTCAGAGAAGTATCAATATCACATCATCTCACTCATTTTGGAATATAATGAACAACATGACTGGTGAACAAAAACAGATCCAGAGACAGAGAAGCATCCATCAGACTGCCAAGCCTTAGAGGGAAGGTAGGGGAGGGTCGGGGAGGGGGAGATATCAACTAAAGGAGTTGTATGCATGCATATAAGCCTTACCAATGGACACAGACAACAGGGGGCTGAGAGTATGAGTGGTGGGGGAGGGACAGGGGAGCTAATGGAGGGATGAGGACAGGTATGTAATAACTTAATCAGTAAAAAAAATTTAAAAAAACATTGGCACTAGTAGATTACATATCTTAGTCATTTTAGATATTTAAAATAATCTGGATATTTTTAATCCATATGAAGCTATTTATAATCCAGACATAACCTGAACTTTTTCTTTATCACTTATTCTCTCTCCCAAAGGTCACCTCTTACGTTTGGAGTTCTAAAGACCAAAAGGTAGAGGGACAGAGGGGCTTCTTTCCTATTTTGTTTTCCTGGCAAACATGATATTGGCAGCTCTGCAGCAGGGCTAGGCATTTGACATTCTGTTACTGTGTCCCTAATTTTACTCAGCATACATTCTGATGCTCCCTCCATCTAGAAGATCAGGAAATAGTCAACTCTACTGACATGGAGTCTGGTATGCTGTGTGTGTGTGTGTGTGTGTGTGTGTGTGTGTGTGTGTGTGTATGGGGGGCGGATCTTTATCTTTCAAAGCAAACTCATTATATCCACAATGCTCCCGCCCAATCCAAACATGGAAATAGCAGCCCAGACTGACTTGAATCAAAAATAGGAGTAATGAAATATCTGCTCTGCGGAGTCTGAGATCACAGATGTGACAGCTATAGCCTCAGCAAGAGAGGGTGAGCAAGGACTTGGAGGAAAAAAATCTCCTATTCCCCTGGCCTTGTAGAAACCAGCCTTCGTTAGGAATTCCTGGTCCCTGGCACACAAGGGAGGCAATGGGAGGCAGGGCTCTAAAGGTGATTTCTTCATGACACCCCAGAGGCCCCGCGGCACTAAGGCTGGCTTCCTAAAGCACCTAATCTTTCCCGGGGAGAGGCAGCGTCTCCCTCCTGATGCACAGCCTGGCTCATTATGACAGCATCAAGTGAATGCCCTTGTCTCTAAAACAACTCCGAATCATTCACAGATCCCGGCAACATTCACAGCATAAGACGTTATAATAGTCACATGTGAAAAATAAACAGGTACTCCAAAGAGGACTAATTCACTTAAGGAATAATGCCAGAAACATTAAACGTGATGGCTTTACTTTTAAATAAAATGTGGTTAATTTGATTACTATTTATTTTGTTTTTTGCCAGATTTCAATCAATTTTTATGGCAGGATTAAGCTTATAAGTAGAGTGTGTTGCTGTTGGGGTTTTTTTTTAAATAATGGAAGCACTTTTCAAAACTTTTACCATGTGAACTAATGGGAGGTTAAATGTTGTACACTGTGGATCTGTGTTTACCCTCAGCTGTATTTATTCACAATGCATGCACATTCAGGTCTGGGTTAGAATGAGTAGGTATGTGTATTGCAGACTCTCATTAATTCATAACAGCTTAAATTGTGATTTTTATTTGGCATCCTACTGTGGAACCCAGTAGAGAATGCCGAGCTGCTCAGCTAAACATTTTCAAATCCGTGACTCCCCATCTGGTTATTCACTTAGAACAAAATCCCTGCAAAGAAAATCCTCTTCCTAAAACGTACCCCATTTTCCTGGCTCTGAATCATTCTGGAGAAATGGGAACAGTTTGCCTAGTTGTTCACGGAGTTTATTTGCAGGAAAAACTAACACTATAAAGATCAACAGCACTTAGAGGGAAGTAAAGAAAGAATTCCCTCATTCTGCACAATGGCAGGCTTGTTAGAAATAACTATACGTCGAAAATGGAAATGTTGCACTTATTGTTTTGAAGCATATTTTGAAAACTTCACATCACCATAAAACAATCTCATATGACTCTATTAGCAGGTAAGGAACAGTTATATTAACATTATTGTGTTTTATTGAAAGTTCAAAGTAATGGTAATTTAGTACCTAACGCCATGTAAGGCCTCCATAAAAAATAAATTAAAACAAACAAACAAACAAACAAACAAACCTATTCAAAATAGGTAAGCATACTTGAGTTTCCTGGAGAAGAATGAACTACGCTCTACCTAGCAAGATACGTGAGATAGGTCTGTAAAAATATTTGTCATATTAATACTGGAACATCCTGCTCACCGTTCAAGGGACTTTTGCTCCTGACAAAAAGACAGGGAATTGTCATATTACCACCTTACATAGGTCCTTTTAACAGGACCTTCTATAGAGATACTCTATTTGGATTATTAATGTTTAAATGTGCTTTTCATTGCGTTAGTCCATATTGGCTGTCCCTGACTTTGAGAAGAATGGAAAAAGTAAACATTGTAATTATTGTGTTTTTTTTTTATTCTTAAAAGGTAAGTCTGTTTCCAATTAGACAATATTAAATAAAAGAAGTTGGGTTTTTTTTATGTGTGATAATGGAAAAGTGATAGAAATTGTATAAGTTAGAAATAGCAGGCTTGGCTATAATGTTAAAAAGAATAAACATCATGTAAATATTGAATGTTAAAAAACATGCTGTTTCCAAATAAAGGTGGTTCCATAAATCTTTTACCTTTAGAATACAGGAAAAAAATATTTAAGGGGAAAAGGTGAGTCACCTTGGTTCGCTTAAGAAAGAACTGTGACAAGAGGCTGTAATATACTTTTCTCCAACATGGCTGTCGTCAATTCTTTCTCTCTATGTGTGCGCAACCATTCCTCACGTTAGTACATTGGCTGACTTGGAGAAGAATGGAAAAAGTAAACATAGTTACATTAAAAATGGTGTGCAAATAGGAAATGGTGCTACACTGTTAGCTAAGAGAGTACAAAGTACACATTATTTGCAGGATATTTTTGGCAACTCCTATCAAACTTCAAAATGTACATTACATTTGTAGGTGTCTTTTCTATAGAAATGATAACAAATGTGTCCAAATGCATACAGTACAAATATATATGGTTCCAATGCATGTGAACTAGAGGCTACTCCCTCATGCAATGGACTATGGCACCAGATGACTTCCAAGATTATTTTACAAGAAAACTTGTAGCTTCCACCAGAACTTTTGCTACACTCACCCCTGGGGGGAGCTGACCACCATGCAGGAAGTCCAGCTATCCTGAGAATGCCACGAAGTGGGAAACCCAAGACAGCCAATGAGGAAGCAGAAAAAGGTCTCACCGGTCAGGACAGCCTGTCACCGCACAGGGGAGTTCAGAAGCCCTCCGATGGTTCTAGCCTCAAATGCAGCCAGCTACACCCCAAGTAAGAACTGCCTTCCTGAGCCTACCAATCCTCAGAAACAGGAGACATGTTAATAAGTTGTTTTAAGCCACTAAGGTTGGCAAGCTGAAAACACTATGAAAATCAACATTAGTATAGTTCTCCAAATAGCAATGAACGGTATTCTACTGCTGAATGTTTGAAAAACCAGTGATACTTTAGAATAACTTAAGGCAGGAAACTAATGTTCGCTATTCCACAGGTTGCTAAAATCAGAAAACTGGGAGTCAGTTAAACTCTCTCCTTTCACCCAGTGCCCTCATCCAGATCAGTCGCCAGACTCTCCAGTTCACCTCTTACTATCCCTTGATTCTGCCTCCGCCTCCTCACTCACATTGTGGCTCTCTTATAGAAAATTTGAACTGGTTTAATTACACAACTAGTATTCCTTCCTTCAGACCATCTAACACCCTCCCCTCCCGCATCAAACCCCTGCGGTATCATCTATAACCCAAACCTGTACATTCTTCATACCACCACTCTAATGATCGTTTTACAGAAAATTCAAGCTTCTCATCTTTCTTTTTTTTTCTTTTAATATATATTTTATTGATTTCAGAGGGGAAGGGAGAGGGAGACAGAAACATCAATGATGAGAGAGAATCATTGATTGGCTTGCCTCCTGCACACCCCCTACTGGGAATCGATCCCACAAACTGGGCATATGCCCTTGACCGGAAACGAATCCAAGACCCTTCAGTACACAGGCTGACTCTCTGTCCACTGAGCCAACCTGGCTAGGGCCAAGCAAGCTTCTCATCTTTTTACCTAAAATCCTTCAATGGCTCGCAATGACTGTTACAAGAAAGTTTAAACTCATTCTAACACATGAGAGCCTTTATGATCTGGCCTCCTCCTGCGTCTCAAGTGTCAACCCCACCATACTCTTCCCCGTATGTCCATCTTACCACATCAAAGTTCTTGTAGCTGTCTGAGGGAGTTAGGTATCCAGCTCTGTATTCTGCTTAAGTCACCCATCACTTTGCCTTTTTAAATAATTCCTATTCTTAAAAATTCGGCTTGAATGTCCCCTCTTCCAAGAAGGCTTCCCCGATTTTCTAAATTTTGACACCTCTCCTCTGGACTCCAATGGATCAGTTTGCTTTTCCACTTGTGAGTTCAGTGCCCTTTGAGTTAATTTCCCAAATAAGTGGCTTGGATCATGTCTGACACATATTAGGCTCTCAATAAACATTCCTTGAAGGAACAGATTATTTATTGAAAGTCATGGTATTTTCATTTATGCAGGGATAAATAACAAATATCACTTTCCACTGTGAGTAGGAAATGGTTTCTCTGAGGACCAAATAGGAAGCTTCTCAGAGGAAGTCTCCTGAGCAAGGATGAGGATAGTTTTCCAGACAGAGGGGAGAGCTGGGGTGTGCTAGGAATGTGAGGTTGGCATGATGGGCAGAGATCAGACGATGGGAGGCTTTGAGGAGGATATTATACTTTAGTATGGAGACAATGGGGAGCCATTAAAACACGTTAAGCAGAAGAGAAACGTTGGGGTTACATGTTAGAAAGCTTCAGCGTGGAGAATCGGTTGAAGGAGGGATAGAGAGCAGGGAGGAACCGTGAGGAGCCGAAGGCAATGATTCAGGTGAACTCAAAAGCCATGGAATTAGAACTGACAGGATTTATTAACTGGCTGGATATAAGGGAGGGGCAACTAAAATGCTTCTCAGAATTTTTGCTCTGTATCATTTTCCGGGTGGTGATGCCAAATTAAAATACAGTTAAATTAAAACTGCTGTGGAAATAGAAAATGATGCTCCACTGCTGGTTAGGAGTATAGAAAGTACAAGCAGTTTGCAGGATATTTTGGCAATTCCTATCCAACTTTAAAATGTACATTACATTCTTAGATGTCTTTTCTATACAAATGGTAACAAATGTGTATAAGCACAAATGGTTCAAAAATGTTCACTGTAATACTGAAAATTTAAAATATTTTTTATTGATATTTTACAGAGAGGAAGGGAGAGAGATAGAGAGCTAGAAACGTTGATGAGAGAGAAACATCGACCAGCTGCTTCTTGTACACACCCCCACCGGGGATATGCCCGCAACCAAGGTACATGCCCTTGACCGGAATCGAACCCGGGACCCTTTAGTCTGCAGACCGACGCTCTACCACTGAGCCAAACCGGTTTCGGCAATACTGAAAATTTAGTAAAAATCCTTATGTATATCTTTAAAGGGATAGCTAACTTTAAAATTTTCCAGTTATAAAAATAGTCACAGGGATGTCAAGTACAGCTTAGGGAATATTGCCAATAATATTGTAATAACTAGATGGTATTAGATGGGTTCCAGATTTATTGAAGTGACCACTTCCTAAAATATACAAATGTCAAATTAATTTGTTGTACATCTGAAATTAATATAATTTTGTATGCCACCTGTAATTAAAAATATTTTTTAAAAAAATAAAAATATAGTTAAATTAATATTCAAAGGACTTTTAAGAAAGTAACCATGTATTTTGAGCTAATTAGAGACATTGTGTAATATAAAAAGCACTAGAGGCCCGGTGCACGAAATTCTGCAGGGGGCAGGTGGGGGTGTCCCCCAGCCCAGCCTTTACCCTCTCTAATCTGGGACCCTCTCACAATTCAGGACAGATGGCTCCCAACTGCTTGACTGCCTGCCTTCCTGAATACCCCTAACTGCTTTTGCCTGCCAGCCTGATTACCCCTAACCACTCCCATGCCAGCCTGACTGATGCCTAACTGCTCCCCTGCCAGGCTGTTTGCCCCCAACTTCCCTCCTCTGCTGCCCTGGTCACCCCTAACTGCCATCCCCTGCAGGGTAGATTGCCTCCAACTGCCCTCCCTTGCAGGCCTGGTCCCTCCCAACTGTCCTCCCCTACTGGTCATCTTGTGTCCACACAGGAGCAGGATCTTTGACCATATGGGGGCAGCCATGTTGTGTGTTGGAGTGATGGTCAATCTGCATATTACTCTTTTATTAGATAGGATAGAGGCCTAGTGCACCAGTGGGTGCCAGCTGGTTTGCCCTGAAGGGTGTTCCTGATCTGGGTGGGGATTCCCTTGTGGTATGGGGTGGTCTGGGCGAAGGGCCTGTGGTGGTTTGCAGGCTGGCCACACCTCCCAGTGACCCAAGCAGAGGCCCTGGTATCTGGGATATATTTACTTTTTACAATGCAAACTTTGTAGCTTGCTGCTCACTCTGTGGTAGCAGCCATTTCTGTTGGAATTTGTTTACTTTCTATAATTGAAACTTTGTAGCCTGGAGTGGAGTCTTAGGCTGGCAAGGGCGGGCAGAAAGCTTGGTTTCCTCTGTTGCCAGGGAAATGCCTCCCTCCTGCTCTCGGTGGCTGTAGCCATCTTTGTTGGGTTTATTTGCATACTGGCTCTGATTGGCTGGTAGGTGTGTCTTGTGGGTGTGGCTTGTGGAGCAGAGTGATGACCAATTTGCATATTACTCTTTTACTATGTTTGAAAGAGAGGATCCAGACACTGGTGTTCATTTGCTATTAAATACTCATGAAGTGTGATTCTTTTGGATTATGCTATGGATTCTCAGTGTGATCCCAAAGAGTTATTTAAATTTTATGCACCCCAGTCTTGCAAATTCTTTCATACACATAAGAAAAAGTGCACCCTAGACTATTCAATGAAGCAATTCAAAAGGTAATTTGTGTTTCTTAAAGACAAAATGAAATACAATCTCAATTTCTAGCTCTATTAAACTTTTTTTTTTTTAAGAGAAGAAGGCTTATTTGATTTCAAATGGCTCTTTCAGCCCTAAAGATCAATAACTCCCTAAGTCAGAACACTTGGTTGGAGCTACATTCTACCCAGATCAGTGGCTGATCCTCAATAAGAACCACGGGATTTATGTGGAGGTAGGTTGTCCTATTTAAGTACTTCCTACTGAGTGAAATAGTACTTCCTTTTAGTTGTCTTACTAGTCTTCTGTTCTTTATCATAATAAGATGTTTTTAATACAGTGTCTTTCATTTGTTTAACCAATATTTATTGAGTGCCTACTATGTGCAGGTACCACACTGGTGCTGAAGAAACAAAATTAAATAAGACACACTTTCTTTTGTTGCATTTCTAAATGGTAAGTCATATTCAAGCCAAAATACATCATCTTATAAAGTAATATTTATCATGTACATGATCCTGCTCTAGGAACCATGCCAGGCTACCCCATTAAACTTGATGGTCCTGAGAGTAGTAAAACTATATACTGCATAATGTATTTATAGTATATAGCAAGGCAACAAGGTCCCCTGAAGGGAAGGCAGGAAAACTGAAAAATCACTGTGAGTGCACTTGGAACTCAGAACATTTGCAAATTCTCTGATTACTTTGTGACTCCATTTCTTTATTTAAAAAATTAAGATAATAAAGCCTACTTCTAATATTTTTAACAGGACATTATTAAGATTACATAAATTAAAACATTAAATACTTTTCAATTAAAAAACACTAAATAAATATTAGGTATTGTTGTTTGGTAGCATTATATGAAATTACATTAAATTCAAAAGTCTACTGTAGTTATTCTAATGCAAGTTTAAATCCCAAGATGAAAGCAGGGTGAGTTGAATAACCAAAGTCAAGACATACCCCTAATCAAAATTAAAATTGAAATTAGCTACATGGTGGAAACATGGCTCCTCACAGAATTTAACAAGATGTCGAGCTTGTGTCCGTAAAGTTGGGAAGATGAGCTTGAGCTCCACTTGGGTTGACCATTCCTGGATTTTAAAAATGAATCTTCATCTAGTTGCAGTTTTCCGAGAAAAATTGGTGGAGATGATGCCTCCATGGAGGGTTATGCTACCAGCTCCCAAGTGCTCAGACAAGGACACGGCCACACCAGGGGATTTGATGCACATCAGCTTCAACAGCAGGACCATTTGCTCATCTTGAGAGGTCAACTGTAATAAAATTCATTTGTCTCTGCTCAAAACATTATTTAGGTTTTTCTCAAATGTCTCATTATCAAATATGCAGGCCCTTGAAAAAGATAATTCGTGACAACATTTTTCTTGATAAGATACTCAAAGCTAAAACAGATGACACCAAGCAGAGAAGCTAAACTCATTAAACATGCACCACCTCCACATTTAGAACTACATTGAGTGGCCAGATTATTATGACCACCCCATCAGTACTTCGTTGGGCCACCTTTTGCCTTCAACACTGTGGCAATTCTTCTTGACATCAACTCCACGAGATGTTGAAAGGTGATGCGAGGAATCTGACACCATGCCTGATGAACAACAGCACTGTCCAGTTCTGTGAGATTTGATGGTTGTAGAACCAGCTACCTGATGGCTCTTTTAACTTTGTCCCAGAAATGCTCAGTTGGATTGAGATCTGGTGATTGTGGGGACCACCTAAGCAAGGTAAAGTCTCCCTCATGTTCTTGAAACCACTTCTGCACAATATGAGCACCATGGCATGGCACATTGTCTTGTTGGAAAAAGCCATCTCCACTGGGATACGCCATACATGATAGGATGAACTTGATCAGCAATGATACTTAGGTATGTTGTGCTATTCAGACGTTGTTCCACATGAATTAAAGGGCCCAAATCATCCCAGGAAAACATGCCCCAAACCATAATACTGCACCCACCAGCTTGAAGGGTTGTACTCATGCATGTGGGGTGCTTTCATGCTGCTTCCGCCAAATTCTCCCTCTGCCATCTGCATGATGCAACTGGAAACGTAATTCATCGGACCACATGACTTTTTTCCAATGCTCCACTGTCCAATCCTATAATGGTCTGGCCCTCTAGCATTTTCAGTGCAAAATTATAACTAATTTGCCTACAAACATCAGGTGGTCATAATAATCTGTCCACTCAGTGTATCTCTGAGCTCAGCAAGAAGAATCAAGAAACTGTTCTTCTCAAGTCCCAGGTTGGAAACCTTCCTCACTAGAGAAATACCAGCCTTAGCTATATGGAAGTCTTCCTTTCTCCTTCTGCTCCTGCACTGGAGATATGAGGATAAAAAGGAGCAGAGCAAGCTTTCTGTTTGGATTCCAAGAATTTTGCACCATAAGTTTCCTTGAAGCTAAGCATGGCTGAAAGTTGAGAGCAAACCACAGGAACAGTTTTCAACTACAAGCTAGCATTCCGGAGAGTGCATAAACAGGGAAAGATTAGCTAGAAAAGTGTCAAACTTGAACTGGATTTTCAAAGTTCCAAAAACAGTGTTTTTAGAGTATATATTTTGTTAGACCCAAATTGTTTTAAAAATAGGCTTCTTTTGGACAACAGGTGGCAATTACATCATTATTAATCTTCCACGACTTGAGTAGATAACTGCTGTTTGAATCTCAGGCATTTTACTATTGCTTTTAATCCAGGGACCTCACACACTTTTTGGAAAGGTGAATAGATCTCTTTAGAAAGGTGGGTCTCTATAATTAAAGTAAGCAAGAGTAAGCACACAAATTCTAGTAACTAACACAACGTCTTGAGCAACACATCCCAGGGCTTTAAAATTTGTGGTCTCAAATTCTCCCTCTTACCACATGGGTATCTCTTTTATCTTAGGAGATTAAAAAAAAAAAAAGTAAAAGGATGTCATCCCTTGGGAATTAACTCTTCATTTATATTAAAACTATAAATCACCAGCCACCAACCAATAACTGAAATTAATGATCCTAGTTCCTATGCCATTTCCACTTAACTTCTAATTTTCCAGGACTTAGGGGGTGAAAGGAAGGTGGTAGACCTCTCTGCTTTTAGTTTATAAAATGTAGTTATTAAATCTCACTCTTGCTCTCGATTTAGATTTTACACACACACACACACACACACACACACACACACATACACCGTAGAGGAGCTGAGATTTTGAAACTTCGATATGCTTAATGTCGCTTATTCCTAAAATGTTGTTCAAGGTACATTTATTAAACACCTACTATGTTTTCTAGTACACTTGATTTTTTTCACTTTTGGGGTTTCATTTCATAAAATGCTTCAACCACCCTACCCACAACTATCCAGGGAAATCATACATAATATTTATATACATACATATACACACGCATACATACATATCCAGCTTCTAAAACATCCAGGTTTCACAGCTTTCTCCTAAGGGCTGTTACCAGGACTCTAGTAATCCTATCAGAATATTTAAGATGGGGTGATTAACTCAGGAGATCCCAGAAGGCTTCAATCCATCTAAATTCCATGCTTTGCTACTGCCACCACCAAATATCTATTCAGGATCCTAAAATTTTGGGCTGGTCTAGATTTCCGAACTGTCCACACAATACCCAGAATGTTGTCCTGGCCAAGTCCCTTAATCTTCTGCAAGGATCTCCAACAGGATAATTTTTAAAATATATATATTTTATTGATTTTTTTTAATAGAGAGGAAGAGAGAGGGATAGAGAGTTAGAAACATCAATGAGAGAGATTCATCGATCAGCTGCCTCTTGCACACCCCCTACTGGGGATGTGCCCACAACCAAGGTACATGCCCTTGACCGGAATCAAACCTGGGACCCTTCAGTCCGCCAGCCAATGCTCTATCCACTGAGCCAAACCGGTTTCGGCTCTAACAGGATAATTTTAAATCATAATTACATTTTTTTTTAATTTTTCACGTTTCCATTTCAGTTTATCCTAGCATGGAGCACGCTGCTCAGGAGAGGGGCAGGTGCTCTGTTCACGACACCAACTCTAGCACGGCAGCTGTCGGAAGGATTCCCTCACTGTGTGAAAGATGGCATCACTGTGCACACTACGACTCTCTTCCCAGGCTAGCCCTGGCAACTAAATTATTTTTAGGAACAAACAGACTCATATGGGAGCCACCTACTACCTACATTCACCATAAATATTTAGTGGAGGAGAGCCACATGATGTCAATATTGTCACAGTTTAAAATCTGATTAATTAGAAGGTTTAACTCCAAGTTTTCCTCACCGCCATCCACTTGACTACATCATACTATTTTAAACAGAATCAAACACTGCTTGTAAATCTAGCAAAGACACCTGGAAATGGAGTTGCACCCTTCAAATATTATTGTGGTACATGCTTATATCAAACTCTGAAAAAATGTTATGTACAAAGATTTTTTCATTTTCTGCATTTTTAATTTCAGAATCTCTGTAAAATAACATATTTTTAGGCTTTTCTTTTATTATACAAATATATCCGGATCCCCTAGAGACAAAATAAAAAAGGGAGGACATCTTATAGAGCCCTAAAAGTTTAAAGAGTAGAATTCTACATGCTTCGGATGTCAAGGAAGAAACAATTTGTTTCTAAGTGATGGGATAGTTACTCAAAGGTAAATTACCCCACGGTTTCTTCAGCTACTGGTCCCTGGCATTTATCTATCTGTACTATCAGTTTTACAAACCCCAGGCTAACAATCACAGAGGTTGTGAGAACTCCATCAGGGGAAATCAATCCTCATCAGGCTAAAGAAACTCACGTCTGCCTTTCTTCCAAGCTGAATCACAAACAGTCCACACCCATCGTGATCCCTCTTCAAATAATTTCTTCATTTACCTGTGTGGCACTTCCTGAAAGCAAGGAAAGGGCTTGATGGGATGAGCTATTATCTCCGCAGGATTTGTGAAGGACCCAAACAGACTGGAATGCTTTTCATTGCCCTCCCCCTCGCCTCCCCTCTCCATTCCCTGCTCCCAGCTTGTGCTGTTTGCCTTTTCTCAGTTTCTGTGTTGCTTAGGCAGATAGATAAGCCCTTAAATGATTACTACCACCCTGCATTAGCTTACAAAGACACTGGCAATTTTTCCACTTTTGGTAACTGATTTGTGATAGAAGTGTTGACGATGCAAAGAGATAACTAAGTCACAGACCAGAACTTCTCAGAATAAATGAGAAAAAAATTACCCAAAGACTCTCTGGGAACCGTTCCCTTCACAGATCTGTTCAAAGTGTGTGAAATGTGGGACAAAAATCTATTTTCTCTTCATTTTAATCAGCAGAAATACCAAGAACAATAATATAGGCATATATACTATTTTTAAAGTATATATAATATATATATATATATGATAGTTTTACATTTGATAGCTTCAATATGATAGTTTTAAAATGAATTTTATTTTTTTCCATTGATTTTTTAGGTTATCCAGAAGAAAAATCATATAAATTTCTAAAGTTGGTGTTCTAGAAGAATCACAAACTTCGATTTTCATTTTGATACATAACAACTGTGTATCCAGAGAGAGCAGCTTCCCTTCCCTCCTGCCACATGTGCATTCTGCTGCTCCACGTCCACTTGTAATCGTGTAACTGGGAGTACAGGGAAGCAGCCAGAATCCTTTCTACAGTACAGGGACAGACAGATTATTACATTTCAGCTCGAGAGGCAAATAGAAAAAATAAAGGCAGGAGAGTTTGCTAAATGTGCTTCCTTTCAGAGCACTATTAAGTTTTCTCTTGCTGGTTGATTGAAAGCCTGTTGTTGAACAAAACCTCAGGTTGTAGAAACGACTGTGTCTAACTAAACTGCAGTGACGCTGGCCGTGCCCTGCCCCACGCTGGCCCACGCTGCCCCACGCTGGCCCACGCTGGCCCACGCTGGCCCACGCTGCCCCACGCTGCCCCACGCTGGCCCACGCTGGCCCACGCTGGCCCACGCTGCCCCACGCTGGCCCACGCTGGCCCACGCTGGCCCACGCTGGCCCACGCTGGCCCACGCTGGCCCACGCTGCCCCACGCTGGCCCACGCTGGCCCACGCTGCCCCACGCTGGCCCACGCTGGCCCACGCTGCCCCACGCTGGCCCACGCTGCCCCACGCTGGCCCACGCTGGCCCACGCTGGCCCACGCTGCCCCACGCTGGCCCACGCTGCCCCACGCTGCCCCACGCTGCCCCACGCTGGCCCACGCTGGCCCACGCTGGCCCACGCTGGCCCACATTGCCTGGCTGCCTAGAAAGAACACGCTGATGAAGACCCCTCAGAGGAGTTGTTCTCCCTTGGAGTAATCTGGAACGGACAGGTGTTCCCTCACTGACTTTTCCTTCAAGGACAACAGACTAAGTTAAGAATGCCCACACCAATGGTTGGCAAACTCATCAGTCAACAGAACCAAATATCAACAGGACAACGATTGAAATTTCTTTTGAGAGCCAAATTTTTTAAACTTAAACTTCTTCTAGCGCCACTGCTTCAAAATAGACTCGCCCAGGCCGAGGTATTTTGTGGAAGAGCCACACTCAAGGGGCCAAAGAGCCGCATGTGGCTTGAGAGCCGCAGTTTACCGACCACGGGCCTTCACAGTAATGCTTTGGCTTAACCACACCAAAAAAGCAATGACTGGGGCAGCAGAGTAGAGAGTGACATGGCTTTCCTTTGGACACGGGCTGCCTAGTGGCAACATGCATGTGAGGTACATTTAAAAGGGCAGCACGCACTCCTCTGACTCTCTTTCAGCACCTACCATGTGCCTGTCACTGCTCAAGATGACAGGAATGCAGCGGTAGAGAATAAGAAATAATAAAGATAATACAGAATATTTTGTATAATATAGGAAACAAAGATAAAAATAATAGGATAGAGCAACAGAGCAGAGAGAGACAGGCTGATATAGATGCTCCATGTAATGAAAAAGAACTAGTCATGTGAGGAGGCAGAAGGGCAGTCCAGGCAGAGCACAGCGGATGCAAAGGCCTGAGGTGAGACAGGACAGGAAGTGCTCAGAAAACGCCTGGAACAGATGAGAAGGCCATTTGTTGTTGTTTTGAGGACTGAGTTTCTGATAGATAGCTAAGGAACAAAGAAACAAAAAGTATGTAATACAGTGTGTGTTAGCTAAATATGTTTGTTTTTAAATCAGTCCTGTTACTTTGGATATTTTCTGAAGAGAACACTTCATTATTCTTTTTTTTCAGGCACTAAATATAATATTTGGCTTCTCTCTTCTCCCCCCCCCCCCTTGAGTGCTCTGAAAAGGCTGTGATGAGGCCTGAGATGTCTACATTTTCACTATTGATTTAGATTTTTTTCTCAAACATAGACTCTGAAAGCATGTTGTTAAGCTATATGCCAGTCCCACTGTTGAATGTCTTTACCTTTCTTAGAGAATCCTTCTCCTGGCATCACCTAGATGTTGATTAAAACCGACTCATGGATGACAACAAACCAAGTCCCCACGGCACAGGGTGGACTGTGCCCAAGCCTTTGGCCCAGGCTCCACAGGAGTCTCCTGACCCAGCACTCCAATGAGGCAGGTTTACCCGATGCCAGATGGCACAGCTCTTCTCGGGGAAAGACCACCTTGTTTGCTGGTGGGGCCTGCGAGGCGCTGGTGGAGACCATCGAGCTCTGCACAGTGTTAGAGGGACAGCCGGGGGGGGGGGGTCCTTGGCATCTCTCACTCCTTTCCAAAGCTGCGTCCCACCAAGCTTTTGTCCACATGTAGGACCAAGTGGGCCTTCTTCTGCTTGATTGATTTTGATTTTTCAATACATAATAACAAATGATTGCCAAAACAATCAATTGGATCACTGAACAGTCAGTCTAATTTGATCACCAACATCACATCTGGTTATTGTACTCATCCTAATGACCAAACAGAATTTACCATGAAGAAATTTGGGCTCCTTAGCAATCAGTTAATCTCATAAACTTCTAAACAAGAACCTGATGAAAAACAGTCAAGTTAGGATTGTATACAGAGGTATGGCTTATGTGATGAGTAAAACACAAATTTATTTAAAAAAAAACAACAACAACCACCAGAAATCTATTTTTCTCATTACATCATTGGAATATGTCAACCTATAATATATTCAAATTTAACTCTCTCATGCTTAGTAATTATGCACGACTTTCGGCTTCTGTTTCTGAAAAGTTTTATGTGAATCAGATTTTTGAAAATCTCATATTTTAAATAAATTAACTGAATTTACTACTTAAATTATGAATCTGTTTATAATCAATGAGGTGCCCTCACGCATGTGTCCGGTGTATATATTAATTTCATATAACAGCCTTTGCTTAATAGTGAGGTGTTGTTGCAAAATTTTGTTTCCCATATAATTTTTAACAACGTTTAGTAAACTTTAATCTGTGGTCAGACATTTCTGAGGAAAAAAAATAAAGGAAGTCTTGTTTCTCTATTTAAAAGAAGTAAAGAGGGACAGCTTGTTGTTTTCCTAATCCAATAAGCTGGGACCAGAGGGGGAGTGTAAATATGAACTCTCTAACATGCCTGCTTCCCTTTGTGAGGGTTTGGGCCGTAAGATGATTGAAAAGAATATATTCCCATGCATTGCTTGTGAAGACAGCGTTTTTGCAAAATGACTCTGTTGGGTAAACATGACCATCCCTCCTCTTTCTTATTCCCGTAACCTTGTTGTCCTCCTAAGTCTTTTGGTCGCACCATCTCCAGGTTACTTAGAACTTTCTCAAATCTCCCAGAATGCAATCCCTCTCCTTTCTTGCACTTTCACAACCATCTGCCTTTTGTCATCCTTAGTGAAGAAGCCTTTTTTTTTTTTAAGTATTTTATATCAAATAGACCAATGGGTTCTTTGAGGGGAAAGCACTCGATATTTATACACATATGTAAATAAGTTGTGCACGTACAGTTCTACTTACGTTTTAATCTCCCCAAAGTGGATTCAGAAGACACAGGATTTGAAAGAAACAGCACCATTTAAAGACACTTAGAGAGCAGCAGCACTTAAAGAGCAAAGTCTGAAATGAATAGATAGAACACCTAGGCAATTTTAATCACTAAGAATGTGAACTGTAAGGAAGAAGGAAATCTAATTTCTGACTATTTCACATTTCTTTTTTACACTCAGAGTCCCTTTGCACTTCAGGTTTCCCTATAGATCGGCTTTGGCATTAGCTCTCCGAGACGCACTGAAATAGACTGTAAAAACACCTTAGCTGTCAACACACCTACTTTCCCACATCATTTTATAGAAAGGGAATCTAACAAGAAAGTTTAAAACGTAGAGTCTAAAATGCTTATGGCAAAAGTTTCATAATTATACTTAACTTCAGTTAGCTTTAAAAATTATCAGCATTCTCTTTGAATTAATACACTATCAGCAGTCTCTGAATTATTACGTTATAACATTATCTTACTGCACAACTAAGCTAGTTTGGAGTTGAAGGAGAACAAAAATGTGTTTGAAACCAATGAGATTTTTTTGTGTGTGGTCTCTTTCAAATTCAAATGAATAAAACTAAATTGATTTCAAATTTTTAGTAAAATCTGTCAGATTAAAAAACAGGAATTTACTAATCTGAATGTAAATTGGGTGTTTGTTTGTTTTTTAATGTTGAGTTATAAACCCAAACTCCTAAAAATAGGAGAACATGGTGGAAATGACAACATTTTAAGTATAAAGGCATGGGTGGTGTCCTTTTACAGACGCCTAAATCAAACACAGAAAAAGCGATGCACTGCCAGGACACTCGGCGCACTTTCCTTTAATCGCCATACATAGTTAATAGCCTGACATTTTTTTGAAAATAAATTGCAAAGATGCAAGCAACTCAATTACATAATATCTTTCCATGCAACATATCAAAAAATGAATTTAATTATCCTGTGGTTTGGATTGAATTCAACACTAAAATCTTTTTATTGAACTTCATAGCAACAAAGAATTTTGAACTTACAGATAACCATCTGTGAAGTTAGATAGAACCCTGACCATACTTATGATTGCCTGATGCTGAAAACGGACAAAGTACAGAATGCAGTATTCCAACCAGGATTTGGGCCGATCTGAGAAACTCGAGAAAAGTCCTGGGAAGGAATTACAGATAGAGAATGACTGGATAGGTCATTTGATCTTGCTTCTGAGACTGAACTTAAAAAACCTGTTTCAGATTAAATAGTACTTCATTGCTTTCTGTTTTCTTTTCTTTCTTTTTTTCTGAACACAAAATATTTCCACAGATTAAAAGAAACAATCAGAATGGAGGTAATAGAATTATTCAGTATGTATTATAATTATATAGGTCCAGAAGGTTCCTGAAATTTGAATAATTCAAATTTTACTCCAAATGATACTAAATAGTATAAAACCAAACTCTCAGAGCACACAGTGGACTTTTCTACAGTGTGTGATCAGTAACATCAATGATTCTATCCCATAATATACCATAAAACAGAGGAAAGAAATCATCTAACAGTTTTAGAGATCAAGCTATGCCATTAGTCTAAATATACAATTTAGGAAGTCACATTTTATGACTCTCATGAATTTCCAACATTATTCTTCATACAACTGTACAGAAAATGTTTTGACTATATATTTGACATTTAAAAAAATGGGAATGATGACAATAATACTGACTACAGCTTTAACTTACATTATCAAGATAACATCAAATAAATTTAAAATTTAGAGTTTTGATATAAATCTTGAATATCATTCCCACTATTTAAATAAATACTTTTACCACATTAATTTGCATTTATGGTATTTTTTTAGGTAGAATATCTATTATATATATTTAGTTATGGCATGGAATATTTTATTGTATTTACCTTACATAGTTTAGGATATACAAAATTAAATAAAACTATGTGTTCCCAGAATAATTTTATATGCTGTTCTTCTTTAGTAGTTAAAATGTGAACTGCTAGTTTTTGAAAAATTCAAGTTTTTATTTTAAAACTAAATTTTAAAATAATGAAACCTTTGAGAGTAGGTGAAAATACTTAATTTAGAATACTATAACAAGTGATTGAATGTATTATCTTCATTTTGAAATACATAAGAATTTTTCAAATAAATTTGAATATAATGAAGCAAAACAAATGATACATCAAATTATATATACAACTCTAAAGGAAGAATGACTGTTATCAAGTTGAAAAAAATTACTTAATAACAAACTGGTAAGCATCTAAAATTTTGTTCTTACTAAAAATATGACATGCTTATTTAAATTTATTTATATTACACAGTTGTTTAATTTTCAGTAATTTAACTATTATACATTGTTTCACAATGAATTCTGTATTCAGATTAAAAATAAAAGACCTTGCTACTTGTAATGAGGTAAATTCATCATACTTGAACAGTGTTTGAAACTGAAATTCTTAGAGATTAGAAAGCCAGTCTAATGTGAATCTTTTTGGTCAAGTTTAGTAAAAACTAACAAACAAAACAAATAAACAAGACATTCAAAGTCCATGGGTGGAGGATTGGCTGAACTACCACCTCCAGAAAGAACAAAAGCAGGGAGCAGAGCTGTGCTGGCACCTAGTGGAGAAGGCAGACAAGAGTTGTTAACTTTAGGGTCTCAGAGGCATGCTGGGAAAAGAACACATTATTTTTTATCTATGCTTTCTATCACATACATCTGAAAAGAAGATAAAAGAAAAGTATCTGGGGCGATTTACCTAAATATGCCACCAAATTTTATGATTTTAATTTTCTCCAAAGACAAAGAGAAAATTTGGAGGGGTGAGGGTGATGAGGAGTAACAAGACCCATTGTGGTGAAAAATACAACAGTGAAAACAAGGAGAGCGCAATTTTCTTTTCCCTTGATATGTTCTGCCAAACCTAGCCACACTACATTATTCTCTGTCAGGCAAACATGTTTTATGAAATCAAGTGACGGCTGTTTGTAAAACTCTGTCTGCATTTGGGACATAAATCACCAAACACTATTACACATATATCTTAACAGAAAATTTTGAATTTTCAAATGTCAATATTTTGAGCAGAAGTATAGTTATTTTTCTTCACAGCATTTTTAGTTAGAAGGGAAGACTTAAATTTGAGCCCTGACTCCAGTATCGTTTGGGACTGGGAAAAGCTCTGCCCTCGAAGGCAGTGAGTCCCCAATTTGATGTGAGCAAGCGAAGGCAGGATCACTATTACTCACCAGGGGAGTCACATATCAGCTAAGTTTCCCAGTGACTTCTTGATCTCTTCCAGTTGTGAGGTTCTATGACTTCCTAAAGAAAAGGTTTAATTATATTTTTCTACACTAGGAAATGGATTTCAGTTCACTGTCCCTATAAATGTTCAAAGGACTACATCAATCCCCTAATTTTTTTGGTTATTCATGGAACGATTGGTGATGATTTTATAATGAAGACACAGAAGGGTCAAATCATACTAAGGTTATAACGAGACTTACCTTGTGGTAAGTTAGGTGTCAAATTTTACGTAATTGAGTACTGACTGAAGTTACTAACGTGCAAGTACCCCATTGTTTACTCTACATCTGCTTTGCTTTACCAAGCAGCTACATTGGTTTAGCTGGTCTAGTTCTTAGCTAATACATGATTAGGGAGTCCACGAACACATTTTTTTCCTGTTAATAACCTTTACCTCATCTTTATTCATGGAGAGCAACCTGTTTTCATCCTTTGTATCAGCCTGATATCTCACACCTAACCATGTGCCTAAGGTTTATCCTATATGCTGTACTGATGCTCAACTTCAAAAGCCAGTATCTTGGCTAATAAATTGGGTTTATTTCATGGCACATTTTAGATATCTAACTAGAAGTTTATTTCAGAGCACATGGATGACTATGCCCAGTGTCAAACTAGTGGAGGACCGGCTCTGCCCCTCGAGGTCACTGCTCTGCGGCCACAGGAGGAACAAAGCCCTGGTGACTGGGTTCTTCTGGAACTGCAGACTGCCAGCAGAGCCCGCTGGCTCCATACAGCGTACCCAGGACTTAACTTGAACGCTCTCCCAGGTCAGATCGGAATGGTTTCTCTGAGAAAACACGTAGGTAGAACAGCGCTGTTCCTACACCACCTGACTGTGCCTTCCGGTTAGCAAGTATCCTTTGGCTGGCTAGGAAACCTCCTAGTAAGAAGTTTGATTAATTAATTGAGAGAATATGCAGCAATAGATCTTTATATTATTTGAAAATGTTTTTAGTAAATTTATGGGAAGAAATAAAAGGGGAAAAAATAAACTGATAGTACTAGTTCACTGGCAAGAGAGGCTTCCTTCAAAGGACATCTTAGCCGAAGCCGGTTTAGCTCAGAGGTAGAGCGTCGGTCTGCGGACTGAAAGGTCCCAGGTTTGATTCCGGGTCAAGGGCATGTACATTGGTTGCGGGCACATCCCCGGTAGGGGGTGTGCAAGAGGCAGCTGGTCGATGTTTCTCTTTCATCGACATTTCTAGCTCTCTATCTCTCTCTCCCTTCCTCTCTGTAAAATATCAATAAAATATATAAATAAATAAAAAAACAAAGGACATCTTAATGCCCTCTGACATCCCACATTCACATAAATACAACCTCTGCCCTACGCCCCCATCACACAGCCAATCACATCACAGAGCCACCATCTTGTGTCCACCTCTGTGCTTTTTCAGGTGACCTTGATGAAGAGGCAAAGGATTTTGTCTCCGTAGGTCAATTGTTAGAATCGGGTCCTGAAGTCTGTCCACAATGGGGACCATGGCCCAGCGTGCTATGGGACCAGATAGGATCAACCAGAGCCTGCCATTGGTGGCAGGGGAAAGACCTGAGACAAGCAGCAGGGGAAAAAAAGTGAAAGCCACAGTGGGCTCAGCTAGACTGCTATGGAAATCCAGAGCAAGGGACCTGCCTGTAGTTTAAGGTGGGGATGTGGAGATGACAGTGCCAAGGGAGACTTCCCGAAGAAGGTGGAGATGGTCAGGACTTGGGAAACCATGCAGGGAGAAGAGCACACTGCAATCAAGGAAACCTGCAGATAGCGGCAGGATATTTCTCCCCCTCAGCCAGACAGTCTGAGGAGAAAGACAGCTGCTCCAGCCCCAGCACCACTCGGCACAGGCGGGAACAAGTGACTGCGACCAAAAACCACTGCACATTTGTAAGCAATCCCAGAGAATTTCCTGGTGGCCTCATCAGCAATGATAAATTCCATGTCTCTCACTTTCTCCCAGCACATTTTGTCTTTTTTTTTTTTTTTTAAAGTACAATGAACATTTCTGCAGAAACCAAACCAACAAGACTGAGTGCCCTAAAATTAGGTCCACAAAAACCCCTTCTTTCCTCTGACCAAGATTATTATTCTAGTTTGCTCTGGACTGCCTTTGAGTGTAAAAGCAGAGGCCGTTACTCATGAGGAAGCACTCCCACACTTGTTTCAAAACTACTGAATAATGAGGGAAATTATCTTCACTTAACGAAGAGAGCAAAGTTAAGCATATTGCTACAAAAGGAGGTAGAAATGTGAATTAATACCGTGTAGCCAAGTTATATATTGTATTTTTAACCCATTTAAAACAAATTTAAACCAGATGGTCAAGCAGATCCATTTCTGGTCATAGACCCAAAATCACTGAGAGCAGGGACTAGATGAGATACTCGTATACACATCTTCATGGCAGCACTATTCACAATAGCCGAGAGGTAGAAGCAAGTGTTTGCCAGATGAATGCATAGTCAAAATGTGGTATATACATACAATGGAATATTACTCAGCCTGAAAAAGAAAGGACTTCTGACACGTGCCACAACATCGGTGAACCCTGAAAACGTTGTGCTAAAGGAAACAAGCCAGTCACAAAAGAGCAAACACTATGTGATTCTGCTTCTCTGAGGTAATCAAGTTCCTAGAGACGGAAAGCAGGATGGTGGTTGCCAGGGGCTCGGAGGAGGGGAAATGGAGTCATTGTATAACGGGTAGAGAGCTTCAGTTTCACAAGATGAGAGAGAGTTAATGATTGCAAAAACAATGTGAATACACTTAATGCCACCGAACTATACAATTAAACATGATTAACATGGTACATGTTATATTATATGTATTTATCACAATAAAAGCATACCTAATATTACTCAATAAAGAAAAAAGTTTTAAAAAATTCACCGTTCAAAACTAGGTGTTTGGATACATGAATATAAACAAGTTCCCTGCCTATGATGTACCTACAATGTGAATGATGCGCATGCTTCTGTCAGCACAAGATAAAGGCATCAGATAAACTAGTGCATACCTACCTTGAGTATGTTGTGAGTATAAAAATATTAGATTCAGAACAAGAAATAAGTAGAATGATATTAGAAATCAAAAGTAATGTATGAAATAAGTTTGCAAATGCCAAGTTACTTCTTTATTTTCACACTGTACTAATATGGTAAAAAGCATATTAAATTAGAATGTTAAAAGCTTGAAGTAGTGTCTGAAATCTTACACACTGTGAATATAAGCAAGGATTAACTCCCCTTGCTTCTAAATATTTTTTGTATTTATTAGCCATTAGTCATTATGATTGCAGGAGGAAGTGTGTGTGTGTGTGTGTGGTTATTTGGAATGTAATTCATTAAGCTTAATTAAGAGTACCATAAATAAACTCATTATTTATCAATTATTAATGCCAATAAATATATAACCCCATAGGTAAATAACAGCAATAGAAATTCCAACAAAAACTTAGTACTTGTGTTTCTAAAATGTTCAATGAAATTAACATGTGTTCCTTTAGACTTCTATTTTATACATGGATCTGCCTGCCTGATATAATCAGTGTTCGGAAAAAGACCTGTTAAATACTGAGTAGGTAAAATTTTTCTTCCATAAATCATGGCTTCAAATGTGTTGTCACAATTCTCAAATGTCCAATTAATTAAAATCCAAGTAACAGTTGTTTTTACTCAACAATGGTCCAGCCTAGCAGTCCACTGAAAGATGGCCACCCCTGCAATCTTACTCCCTCTAGGCTGTCAGCGTGTCAGGGCCGGAGCATGAAATCCAACTTGACAGATAATGGAAATGAGCTATTAACACAAACCAACCTGTATTCAGACCGTGTTTTAATATTTCATATGTGTTTTCTGCCATAATATTACAACTTTTTTCAGTGTGTCAGGTAGCAACTCCACTCTGGAAACTATTTTTTTACAATATGTTATTTTTTTTTAAAATGTTTAATTAATTAATTGAGAGAGAGAGAGAAGTTTGTTGTTCCACTTATACATTTATTGGTTGATTCTTATATATGCTGACTGGAGATTCAGACGATGCTCTAACCGTCTGGGATACCCAGTCAGGGTTATAATATGCTGTTTTGTTTTTAATGCTGAGAATTTACTTAATTCTATATTCTGCAATCCTCCTCACCCTACCTTATGTGCTCAGCAAAAGTTTCTAAAAGTTATTTAGTAGCTGGCTCTTCGGCTGTTTCAACTTGACTTTTAAACAGCCCATAAGTGATAATGAGGAAGAGAATCCAATTACATCTACCTGCATAGCTCAGCTGCACACCAAGTAACAATAAACAGGCATTCTTAAATCACAGCATTTCACTGGAAATGGGGCAGAACCTGTGTATTTTAACAACTTTTTACAACTAGGAACCACTACAGCATTTATTTTACTTTCTCAAAGAAACCCAGAGAAGATTCGTAATTTAAACTAAAGGGTCTTTCAGCCTGGAAGACAAAAAGCAGTTCTGCTTCACACCTGAGTAGTAATGCAGGATGTGTACAGGTGAATTCAGAAGACTGGCTTCAAAGATAGTTTGTCCGAGGCCAGTATGAAACATATGATCCTTCCCAGCCTGAGATCGTTTATTATCCAGCAAAGAAAGGCCGGGGCTTTGCTCCACAAACACAGTGGTGGTCCTCAGCTTACGATGATTTATCATGTCTGCTCTGAAATGCATGACACAGACTTTTCCGAAACGGTCTCTCACATACAGACACCCACATCTGATGGTGTTTGAGGTCTGATTTACTTCTGTGCCACTAAAACCAGAGCGTTTTGGTCACCTGCACACATTTTCCCTTTCAAATGTGACACTCAAGACACATTTTAGGGAGTACTCTATTTTAAACGATATATATCTGAACATATGTAGCAAAAGCATCTCAGGTTTTATTGGATTAGTAACCTGATATTCATTTTTCCTCTTAGAAGGGACTGTTTTGAAGACTTAGAAGTATTGCACCCAAAACACATTTTAGGCATGCCTCTATTTTAAGTGATATATGTGTAGAATTAGTGAGAACTTCTCAGGGAATGTTGGATTAGTAACTAGATATGTATTTTTCCTCTAAGAAGGAGCCATCATTACTTCAAGGTATGAGTATTTTATAAGAGCACAGGAAAATATAGTTTTAATAAGAAAGGTGCTTTAGCTCTGATGGAAATTTGGACACATTAATTTAGAAATCACAGTTCCTAAGTGTGCAATTATATCTTCAAATCTATATCATGCACCCTCGCAACTATAGGCTAAGCTATAAGTTCTGCCGTATGTATATTAGGTGCTCAAAACATGTAAATGAAGTCAAAGGTTCCAATTTTTTAAAGTTGCTACCCTAGTTAGCTGAGATAATACAAGTCAAAAACTTGTATTTTTAGAGTTTACTGGTGTACAGATTTACATACTTTCCTTAGATACACGTGGTAGCATAAGTTTTGATGCTACATTTGAACACAGGTGGCTTATGTTAAGCTTGTCATTCTCAGCAAGGATCAGTTACAGACCCATCGAAGATAGTTTGGCATAACTGGCAAACTTGCACTCAGAGAACACTGTTCTGTAGTGCTAAATAGAAAAGAGGTAGGAAAAACTAATAGGAAAGCACTAAACCAAAATCTGCTTGAAGATAATGAGAGTAACTAGACATCTAGTAGAATATAATAAAACCAGTGGCCCAGTGCATGAAATTCCTGCACATTAAAAGGGAATTAGATGGGATATTTTAATATTGCTATTTGCCCTTTCTCTATAATAGAAGTGTCAGAGATGAAAGAAAATTAGTAAAATATATATGAAAATCTCTTTCCTGTCAGAGTCTGGGGCACGCCATGGGACCCAGAGTTAAAAAATTGCCCACCTGTGCGTGCCTCACAATTGTGTGAGACCCACCCCCGCAGGATGGGAGGTGCAACTTCAGGTCCCCCATCAAGCCCCATTGGGCAGGGGACACAGCCTCAGGTCCCCTGGCCCAGAGGGCGTGATGACCATTTGCATAATAGCTCTTTATCATATAGGATAGCCAACATTGAAAATCAGAGTAAAGTTACTCCAGGGTAGCAAATAGTTATGAAAAGTTTGGCTTTCTAATAATGCTCTATGTCTGAGGCTGAATATGACAGCTACTAGTCATAATTGTTGGTTGAGCAGTTGGACTATGACTAGTGTTACCTAATTTTTTTAATGTGACTGAAGTTTGAGTTTACATATGTGGTTTGCATTATATATCTGTTTTACAACAGTTGATCTAATGGATAAAAGTCACAGAATGTGAAAACTGATTTGAGAACTTAGAAGTCACCTTGTCCAAATTCTGCATTTTTATAAACAAGAAAATAGATAAAGCAATGAGTTCTGGCTAAGCCCAGAATTAGGGGTAGATTCTTTAAAAGACCACTGTCTGCCAATCTAGCTCTCTTCCTTGAGAGCATCACTCAGGAAAAACAATGTCTTATTTCAGTCACCACAATCAAAGGTACCCTATTTTCAGGCAACTTCTTTTTTTTTAAATATATTTTATTCATTTTTCACAGAGAGGAAGAGAGAGAGATAGAGAGTTAGAAACATCGATGAGAGAGAAACATCGATTAGCTGCCTCCTGCACATCCCCTACTGGGCATGTGCCCACAACCAAGGTACATGCCCTTGACCGGAATCGAACCCAGGACCTTTCATTCCGTAGGCCAACGCTCTATCCACAGAGCCAAACCGGTTCCAGCATTTCAGGCAATTTCAAATACCTTACCTCATCTTTTGCCATATAATGTAAGAACCTTTTATCTTGACTTATAGTCATCTATGCAATTGTCTTCATTTTCTTGATTCTGGTGGTGGACACTTACCAGAAGTCATGTCTTTATTTACTGTTACCAATATTTGTAGGTATTTCAATGAACCTTTTAAATTCATGTCATGCATTAAAATAAGTTAATTAAAAAGTGAACAAGTTTGTAAACCAAGTAGATTTAAAATAAGCTTTAACCATAATAAAGGTTAAGTCATCGTTCACATGAGCTCCTTATATTTCTCAGGAATTTTCTAGCATCTTCCCTTTCTTTTCTGTCATCCCTCATCTCCTCCAGGCCTCATGCCCAAACAAAATGCTTCTCCTTTCTACATTTATTTCCATATTTATGTAATTTTTACCTTAAATAACTAATTTTATTGTCATTGCCATGATACCAATCTTAAGTTTAATGTCCATTTCCAGATTCCCATGTCTTGAGAGTCTAGAGTTGAGATACAAATGAAAAACAGGATAAACTAGAAATCTTCCTCCAACACTGAAAATATTACTCCTCAGCATGGGTTGAAGCACTTCCCAAAGCAGGTAAATAGACAGCGGGCTTCTTTAAAGAAGTAGCAATGATTTTCTCTAGGACATCTACTGATGTGTGTGAGTGTGTGTGTGTGTGTGTGTGTGTGTGTGTGTGTGTATCCTAATATAAAAAAACCCAGTGGCTGTAATGTCCAAAACAACTGGATGGATGACCGAACACAGGCTGTGTGGGGCAACCAGGCTGGCAGAGGGGTTATTGAGGGGCAACCAGGCCATTGCGGGGACAGTTTGCGGTGATCAGGCAGGCAGGCAGGTGAACAGTTAGGAGCCAGCAGTCCCGGTTTGTGAGAGGGATATTGGGCTTAAACTGGCAATCAGACATCCCCTGAGAGGTCCTGGATTGGAGAGGGTGCAGGATGGGCTGAGGGGGACCCGCCCCCCATGCACAAATTTTGTGCACTAGGCCTCTATTTTATATATATAATTTAAGATCATCCTGAGGTGGTGTCCATCGGTTTCTCCTTTTGTGAGGCATCAATTTGATCCTTGTCAATCAAACACCTCAATGACTCCAGTTGGATTGTGGCAATTTCTTATGACTCCCAATATTTGTCATAAAAGTCCATCCAGTTATGAATAATGAGAAACATAATACTAGAAATAATCACGAAATGTTTGCAGATTCTACTTGAATATCCTTTCTGCACTATTCTTCGCAACCAGGCCCGGTGATTATCAATTTGAGATTGGTATTAAATGCAGCTCTTTCTGAAACAGAAATGAGCAAACACCCTTCAAGACAAAACACTCCTGGTTGGACTTCTTGACTCTCTCATTTTCTAGAAAAACCTGGAATCCCAGGAATCAAGGCCCCAGGGCCTCCACGCCTGTCATAGAGTGTGGCAGGGCATCCCAACCAAGTAATGAGAAATATACATTCCATGCTTCCCCACAACAGCTTTCCAGGAAGTCCAAATGCAAAGCTCCATAATCTAACTCCCAGGTCCCCTAGCTATGGTTGCAGGAATCACACTGTGAGCTCTTCCTGCCCTTGAATCTCCAGAAGAAAAAATGACACGACCAGAAGTCAATCCCATCTACCACACCCAATGGAGGCAGCCTTCTCTATCTGTCTCAGAGGCAATGTTTTGGTGACTAAGCTACAAAATTACATAAAAAGAGCAATAATTTGACTTTTTTCTTACCATCAAAAAAGAAAAAAATTTACTATTATGAAGATAAATAGCCTATCAATAATTGTGTTCGGGTTTAAGCAATATAACAGCACTGTCTTTAAATCATTGCAACATGCTTTGTCTCAAAATTCCAAGTTCTCGATTAACCAATGCATAAAATCTGTCGATTACTCTGTCCATGTCACGGAAGTAAATAAAAGAAATAGGGCTTTCCTTTTCCATAGACCTGTTCATTAAACAAAGTTACTTATTTTGTCTAAATATGTGTGCAAAAAACATATTTTTGCAAAGAATTAAACAATTAAAATGTAATAGTATTTCAATTGCTATTAAAATTATATATTCTAGAGCTGGTTATGCCTTTTTGAAAACATTGTGTTCTCTAAGCCTCAGTTTCCTCAAACATAAAATAAAAGCAACGGTTTATTTGACCTCTAACATATCCCAAAGTGCCATGATTGAACAAAAAAAATTCTTTCTTGAAACTCAAATTAACTGTAAATCTATCTTTAAAAGTCTGTTACCTCTGACACTTTGCAATTCTAAATTTTAAGCACATCATGATACACTAAGAAAATAGGCTAGTTCTACTTAAATTTTAGCCATTGCAAAACTGTCCAGTTGAGCTGTGGTTTTTATTTAATAGCAAGGGAAAGCAAAACAATGTCAACTGCTTGTTACTATTTTCTTTCTAGAAATAGAGACAAGGCCAATCTCTTTGAAGGGAAAAGTCTCAAATTTGTAGACATTAACTAACTATGTGTGTGCTTATATAACAGTAGAATATTTTATTTTAATACTTAAATATCACTGTACATGCTCACATTGTTTTTCAAATACTCTGCCGTGTGGTCAGGTAACAATTGGCATTTTGACGTTAATGTAGAGTAAAATTATCCTGTTCAGTACATATTTATTGCTCTTAATCCCTATTCTTTACTGGATGTGCCCCGGATCCAGAGGAAGTGGGGTTGTGGTGCTTGGACATTTGCTCCCTACTTGTAGGCACTAAGGCCCTCGAAGTGAAACTCCTGACCCTCTAGCTATATCTCCAGAGTTCTGCCAGGGATGTGGATCAGTGAGGAAAACTTGCCTTTCAGGTGAGTGGTAGGTGTTAAGAATCTCATCAACTTCCGTGATTCTTTATCAATGAGGCAGATAAATTTGAAGTTTTTTATTATTATAGTGGAAGCACAAACAAATCTATTTATTGCAGAAACATATCTCATTGAAGCGGACAATGCTATACATTGTTCTGTCTCTAATACTGAACTAGGGTCAATTTTGTGGTAAAGCATGGGTGAACACCAGGAGTTCACAAAGAAGACGTGACTAGGAAATGTTTGCAAAAGAGTATTCAGTGATAACTTTGCCTGTGAAGAATTATCTGTGAAGACACTTTATGCTACTTAAAGCTAATTACATTTTCAGGTAGTCTTGCTTTGGAAAAAAATAAACTAGATTTAGTTTCTAACCATTATCAGGATTTGGAAAATAGCTAAACCTAAGATAAAGGCCACCTCAAATATTGGTGGTCCTCAAACTATAACATTTCACATACCAATAAATGTATTTTTAATCTTGAGAAGTAACAAAGAATTACCAAGTTTTTATTTTGCTAGGCAAGGAAAAATTTTATGTTAACTGTTTCTACTCTCACCATTATTTCATGGAAGAAACGTTTTAATAGTACAGAAGTAGAAATGATACATCTTTAAAATGACAGTTCTTTAACTTAATTAATTTTATGAAGTTGTACTCTTTTTCTATTTTACACCACCAACAACTCATCCTGAATAGGCATGGTTTAGGCAACAGCATTTTGGAGTCATTGCTTTACACTGTATAGCCTTTTCTTAATCCTACCCTATCAGGGGACCTCTTTTCTTTCTATTTCCCTTAACATTTGCTCAGATTAGTTCTATTTTAGAAGCAATCACATAGGTGTTGATTTTTATGTGTCCTACTAAACAAGGATAAGGAATTTTTTTTTTGTCTTCTGACTTCAGTATCTAAGATAATAAATTCTGTTAATCTTTTTATTAATAAATAAATGAGTGAGTGAGTGAATAAATGAGAGAATAAACTAGTGGAAAAATAAACAAATGAATGAGTGAAACCCAGGCACACCAAACATCACACTTACTCAATGCCATGTGTTAGCCTGTGTTTCCCTGCTGGGGGAACAGATGGCTGTGGTAGCCTGGTGTCTCC
This sequence comes from Vespertilio murinus, assembly GCA_963924515.1. Taxonomy (NCBI): domain Eukaryota; kingdom Metazoa; phylum Chordata; class Mammalia; order Chiroptera; family Vespertilionidae; genus Vespertilio; species Vespertilio murinus. Next base: position 133,593,565 of record OZ004704.1, on the reverse strand, counting down.
TACAAAGAAAGTACGTAACAGAGATTGGCCTTGACCCACCATTGTGGATATAGGGCTGTGTTCTGCACACAAACACAGAATCAACTCAGAGCTTCAAATTGTAGGCTTTTGGGATATCCAGAGATTTCACCAGCTATGACTCTGCATTCTGGAACCTCACAGAATTATTCACTGGCTATATACAGCCGATGCAGGAGAATCTTGCAATGGCTTCATTTTTGCCTAAGCTTCAGGTAGTCTTGCTTCAGCTACAATGAATGCTGGGTAAACATGAGCAAAAAAAAAAAAAGAGGATCACAGTGAAATGAAATATTGTCTTCATCCTTTCAGTTCTTGGCAATACAGATAATGAAATAGGAAGTAGAGCATCTATATTTTTTTTGTGGTGAGGGATGTCTACTAGTTGATGTTCTTAAAGATTCCTATAATTACATGATTCTTGGGCAAAAAGACCATACTCTCCATAGTGTCATGTTTCAGGTATGACGAACAGGATATTCGAGAAGACTTTGCTCACTCATATGACAGGGTATTTACAGAACATTTAGATCTGGCTACTCATCTGTCATCAAGCTGTGGCTACCCAGTGTCCTCTGGATCCTTCAGTGGTATTATGGAATCTGATTTTTATCAGTTTGCTATTCTATCTTTACTTGTACCTATTTAGTTTTGAAGTATCAGTTTCCTGTGCTATGGTCCGTGTCTAAACACTGTTTTTGCTTATCAGTGGTTGAATGTTGGGAAATATTTGGTTAATGATAACAGGACATACTATAAGCTATTACTAATCAGCAATGTGTCTGAACTTAAAGACATTTCTTAATCATCAACTTTTGAATTTCATGTAAGTGTAGCAGAGTACTTCTGGCTATTTGGTGTAAGTGGCAGGCTGGGCTAAATAACAAAGATTGCATTCATATTTCTGTGTTGTAACTCTGAGATGCACATTAAATGTGAGTATGGCATAAACAGCTGATAAAATCAAACAACAGATCTGAAAGCACATATAAAGTCTGGAATATGGAATAATAAGGAAACATCAAAATAGAATAAAACAACGTATAAAAAATTGTAAGTGCTTAGCTTCAAACTGAAAAATGTGAATCTGTGCCTACTCTAATATGCAATAGATGATACAACTAAAGAAGTAAACACTTTTTAGATAATTTTCTTTATTTCAGATTGCAAGTAAATGGCTCAAAGTTAGTGTTCTTCACTGACAGAAATTATTTTGGCACAATTTTTTAGTATAAAAATTTTCTCACCATAAGATCATATATTTTATTTATTTATTTTAAAATATATTTTATTGAATTTTCACAGAGAGGAAGGGAGAGGGATAGAGAGCTAGAAATGTCGATGAGAGAGAATCATCAACCAGCTGCCTCCTGCACCCCCCCCCACCAGGGATGTGCCCACAAGCAATGTATATGTCCTAGACTGGAATCGAACCCTGGACCCTTCAGTCTGCAGGCTGATGCTCTATCCACTGAGCCAAACCGGTTTTGGCATAAAATCATATATTTTAAATACTATGTTCAGTATTAACTGAAAAGAGTGGGTATAAATTTATCACTTTGGAAATTAACATAATAATATAGAAATTTATTCAAAAATAATAATTTACCATTTGTGCATTTTAACCACTATTATGATTAAAAAATAAAACTTAGTAGATAGTTAATACATGCTTAAGTGTGTACTATGTATAAATATTGTGAAGAGAGAAAAATGAATTATGAATTAATTACTTGATTTTCCGTCTACCGGACACTTTACATGGGGTAATTTGCTTGTTAAGTAGCATTCTGACTTTATTCAGCATCCATACTTTGTTAGAAATTGAAGGTTCAAAGACAGATGCAATATGACCTTATAGAACCACATTATTCCGGTGTCCAAAACCCAATTTGTCATTCCATTTCTTCTGAATGTGCTCGCATTATTACTGACTCTCCCAGTCACTGGCTGAAACTTGAAAGTTTATCTCGATGTATCATCCCCAGTAAAAATTGTCTCTGATCCTCTGATGTGAGCACTGCCTCATGTTTCTCCTCCACTGCCTCCCACACCCCCTATCTCCATGTTATCTTACAGGAATTCTTTCTCTCCTCAAGGCCTCCCTACTAGCCCCTTCACCTTTGGTCTCCTTACCCTTCACCCCATCCTAGAGTACAGTTCTGATCAAGTTGGTTTCTGTAAAGACTTCAAATTCCTCTCAACTGACTGTGGAAGAAGGTCTGAAATCTTTGGCCAGGCTTCTCAAGGTCCTTGTTGATCTGGTCCCAACTTATGATTCCATTATTTTCTGATTTTTTTTCACTTATCACTTCCTTCCCTTCATCTGTAGATGTCTTCATTTTCCTTGTGCCTGTGATCCTTTTTTTCTAGTTCTTCCTGTTCCCTGGAGGTTAGAATTCCAAGCATCCTTTAAGGCCTATTTCTAGGAAGTCTTTCCAGGGCCCTCTAGTAAGAATTGATCATTTCTGCATTTGTACCTCCCAACTCCATCTATAACTTTCTAAAGAGATGGATCACATTCTACCTTATATTGGGGGCATTTTTTTTGCACTGTTTTACCTACTACTATGTAAGCCATTTGAAAGTCCCTTGCCTAATGCATCTTTGTATCCCCCTTAAAACTTTATGCAATGTAGGCAATTCAAAAATACTTATTGAATGAATATATGAGAGAATGAACAGCTGAGCAAAATAACTTAAAAGTGAATGAAGATGGAAATAAAAAAATAAATTGAAAGGTATAAAGATCAAGAAAGAAGAATGTACAGCATTGAGAGGTTACAATAACTATATAACCCTAAAATAACTAGGGATAATGGCTGACATTTTAAAGAAGTAATTTATGCTAAATACTTGGAAATTTTTCCCAAAGGGATTACTTTTGTATAGTGATAATTTCCCACTAAGTGATGAAAGGAAATTATCACTTGGATTGATACTAAAAGTTTTCCCTATTTTTCATTATAACTATTTCCATCCACATGGGAAAGAGCACCATGGGGACAAGTCTGTGCTACCATTCAGTGGCTTGGTTGAGTTGTTGGTCTCTTATATTTCTGAGTTTTGTGATTTTTATCTACAGGCACTCTCAGTAGCAACTCACCATTAATCATGGGAATTTTAACTGTGGACACATTAGAGATGACAAATCAAGATTAAAGATGTATGATAAATGTAGTAAAAACCTTCTCTGCTTAATTTTTCATATTTACCCATCAACAATTGCACCTCTGGTAATGAATACTTAGGCCTAAGACTATTTTTAAAGAGGGTAATCCATCTTGTGGAATGATATCTGTGAAACAACTTAAGAACTGTTGCCTGTGAGGGGGTGGGACACAGAAACAGTCTCCACAAAATGAAAAAAGTAGAGGTTGTTCAAATCCCAGTTTGGTCCTACCCTTTGGTGCTGGTCAATAAAGTCGGTACCAGATATAAACAAAACATTCCATTCAACATTATGTCAACCTTCGCAAAAAGGTCATCCATCACTGTACATTAAGGTTCTGAGCACCTGTAAAATCTGATGTGCATTCTTTCAGGCCATTTTTTTTTCAACTCTGTGTCTGTCAGAGATACCCCCCACCATATACATATTATTTATGTTGGGAGTAGCTTTCTAAATGTCACCCAAATGAATTAGGATCACGCTGAGCCTCGGAGTTAAGAGTCGCCATGTGCATTTATGTGTTTTCTCTCCCCGAATACTGACACATTTATATCCTTTCCCCGTCTGCTCTGGCTTTGGCTGGGATGCATAGTACAAGCAGTTTATTTTACTATGACATGGTGACAAAATAGAACTTTATTTATGTGAAGCTGGTTAAAAATGCCCTGGTCAAAAAATATGACACCAGTTAAGGAAATCTAATAAAACCTCTTGCAGAAATAGTGTAAAGTATAGAGTTTTATTTGGAACTTAATGAGGTTAGCAATGCATACTGTACCTTACTGTGTCTATCAAATAACGTCAAGTTAATGTTGCCAAATGTTTTTTGTAAAGTAGCTCAATCTCTGTCAATTTAGCATCTTCTCATTCACTCATTCATCCATTTATTCTCTCAACAAATAGAATATTTATCCCATATCTACTTTATGTAGCTGAAGAGAAGTTGTGTTAGCTTTTAGATATAGAAATTTAAACCATTTTTTTGTCAATATTTATGAGTTCTCTAAGGGGCTCGGCAGAAGTCACTCACTAATCACAGAAATAGCCATTGAAGTTGAAAGAAAAACAAACCCTGAAATTTGGTTTTATGAAATTTTTATGCTAAAAGGCCTTATCATTTAACAATTATTTTTCAGAGTGACAAGTATAGATACAAACCACATGAATAAAAGGCAAAAATTCATAGGCACCCCCAACTTCCTGCCTCTGTATGCATCCAAACTGAAATGAAATCAGAGTTTTTCACCCCAATTTGTATTGCACCACACTGAAAGGCTGAATTCAAATGACGCCTTCTGCTGCTCATAACGTTTTGGCCATTAGAGAGCCTTTGCAGGTTATAAAAGAAGGTCCATCTCATTTTAGAGACACAATACACTCTTCCATGACCAATATCCCCTTCCCATCCTTTCTCCTCTTACTTCCTGCTTCGTCCTCGTTCCTGGGCCAGGCACTGCTGCCAGCTAAGATCCACTTAAAGAAGGGCCAATGCAACCTGTGGAGGCCCTAGGGAGCCAGAGGTGCCTTCCTCAGGATCATCAGGGTGCCTGGGGGAAGTGCTCATTGCTGATGCCAGGCGTGAACCAGGCCGACCGTGGCTGGAAGCTGAGTCCTGGTTCGCTAACAGGCTCCATGACCTTGGGTAGGGGAGTCCACCTTTCTGAATTTTGTTTCTTCACCTATAAAGTAAGTTGTTTGGGGGTAGGGATCCCTCCTGCGACCTGACAGACCCCTCTCCAGACAAGCACCAACAGTCAGAAACCGTCTCTCATCAACCACAACTAAAATGTCATAAAACTCCAAATTTGAAAAATCATCACATTTCCTGAACAAAATTGAATTTGATTAGGATTTCAAATACAGCTGCTAGTATAAATATCACATAGAAACATCAATATTCCTGAAAACAAAAAAGTGCCTGTTGATTTACTTTCAATGTAATTCATTATGTCCACCTTAACAATTAGCATTAGTATAGGCTTCTGGCCATGTTATGATACTTATTTTATTATATTGATCTTGTTCTTATAATTATATTCATTTATACAGAATTTTGCTTATGTTCAATCTATCTATATCTATATCTATATCTATATCTATATCTATCTTTCTCTTCTCAATAACTAAGCAAAAGTCTAACATTTCCATTGGAAGTGATAAAATACAGTATTGGTTATCTTGAACACATATGGCATAGGATATGATTTGGTTAGATATTACAGAGGAAAAGGAAGAAGTTCTTCAGAAATTACTTAAGGCTATTTTTTCCCCCTTACTCAGGCATTAGGCATTCACATACACATAAACAGCTACCAAGGATAATTCAACGAGGTTGTTTCCAGGTGTGTTTCCCAGAGGGCCAAACTGCCTCCATCATGTCACGTCACCCAAAATGGGCCAGACAGCACACAGCAGAAGTACAGCCAGCTCCCTGGCCTCCCGTCTGAGATGACACTCACTCAGAAACGTAGGCAACTACCGCTCCAGCAACATCTAATTTTCTATTTCGCCGTATGTAATCAGTACACACTTATTTCACATACCAAGTAAACTGGGTCTGAAAAAAGTTTCATAATTAAGAAATTATTTAAGAGACTGTCCCTCTAGTAATCTCTACGATGAAACTCCTTTGAAGTCTTCCTGCAGCATAAGTTTCATATGGTCCTTTACGCAATGAATACCAAGCACTAGTTCAGAGGCAAGCTTCCTGACACTGGAGATATTAAGTTATTAACTGTGCCTTGTGGAAACTAGTCTCGTCACTAGGTGTTCAGGCCTTACCCAGATATGGGAGACTGACAATCTCCTCCCACATACTACTGTCAGGCTCACACACGCATGTGTGTAGACACACACACACACACACACACACACACACACACCTGCAAAGGAGCCAGAGTTAGAAGGACACTGAGTAAAGGCACTTGGTTTACAAGAGCTTACACGAGGCCGCCATACAAATAAGTCAGACAGAGTGAAAAGAGCCTGCAGGAAGCTTCCAGAACAAGACCGTACCAAAGCTGTCCTCTGCAACCAGCTTCCTGGTAGATTAGCACACTTCTTCAGGCCTGCTGTTTACAACTGGCTTGCTAGATTGTGCATACGGACTTCACGAACTTTTAGCCTTTTTGTTGCTTAGTAGATAAATGGCTCTAACATCAAGACATGGAATAGGAAAGTCACTGTCATGAACTTCTTGTGGTTGCTTCAGCTGTCAGCTGAAAATGTCTTCTGAGGGAGTCCAGAGTGTGTGGCATGAACCCAAGCCTCAGATTTGCTTTTAGTAGGTATTGCTGTGCCCCACTCCTCCAAGGCCCACTGGGCTGAGGGGACAGCCAACTCACTGCTTCCTCTGCCACATGCCCAAATGCCTCCACATCCTCTCTTCCTCCCCTCCATCAGGAGTCCATGATAGAGTGAAGGCAAGTGGAGTTAACTGGTTGGGCTGCTAGAACCCAAGCTCTTCCTATTGATTCTGCTCACTCATATTGACATTCTCCTCTCCACTTTTTCTAAAACCCCAAGAAATGTCTTTAAATATTCTGATTCTCTATACCCTCCTCCTGACTACAGGTGGAGGGGGCGATGCCTCACCTGCTTTTACAACCTTGGGAATAAATCCTCGGAAGCTGAGCACTTCCAGTCTTTACTGTGTTCTAAGAGCCTGGAGGAAGGATAGGCTCTCCACAAAGCCACAGGGAAGGAGAAGAAAGGGCATATGCCCCAGCTGACCTGAGACACTTATAGAAGAAAATGAGAGGAAGAAAGGGCAACTCAATTTTCTGCTCATTTTTACCTTCTCATCTTTGAATTTCCTGAATCAAGATTCCACAAACCAGAGCACAATCCCTGTTTTGCTCCAATAAACAGACCAACACATAATGGATGTTTTGGTAAAAAGCAATTTGGATGTCTATCTTCTCCTGAATATTAAGATAAGAGAAAATATGGCTGCCCTAACCGGTTTGGCTCAGTGGATAGAGCATCGACCTGCCGACTGAAAGGTCCCAGGTTCGATTCCAGTCAAGGGCATGTACGTTGGTTGCGGGAACATCCCTTGTAGGAGGTGTGCAGGAGGCAGCAGATCGATGTTTCTAATTATCCTTTTCCCTTTCTCTCTGTAAAAAAATCAAGAAAATATATATTTTTAAAAAATAGAAAAGATGGAATATTTGAGAACAGATTATTGAACTGTGAACCAGAAAATGGGCTGGAATCCTCCTTCTAGCACTTACTGATCTGAAAGTGTCCCGTAGGTCACTTAATCTTTTTGGCTATTAAGTTCCCCATCTGTCCAGCTGAGCTAAGGACTCCCTCCCTGCTCTGCATGACTGTTTTGAGCATCAACTGAGATGAGGCAGGTGTGGAACCTGTAAATGCCTAAGGTAGAGAGGTGTGTGGGTGTGCCTATTTTTGTTTGGGTTTTGTTTTTAATTTAGAAGGGAAAATGGAAATCTAAACATTTAATCTGAAATATGGTCAGGTATTTATATAGCCATACTCCATTTTCACAGGTCATCCCTATTTTTATTCTTGTGAATCCTGTTCTTATCTAATTATACTCCCCTCCCACCCCCCACCCCCATTTAGTAGTTTCCCACTTACCCACAGATGTATTTGTGACTGAGAAAGGGATCTGGAATTTACAGGATAACAATGAAGATCAAGTCAGGATTTTAAAAAATTTGTTTTTGTGAAACAGAACTAGATATCTGTTTGGGGCTAGTGGTAAGGAGTGGAGAGAGAGGAAAATAGGTAGAAGCAATATCAGATAAATGCCTTATTTTTTTCAAATCATGATAACATAATAATTATTTTTATTTCATGAGACTGCCTTTTTCATATAACATCCCTATGTTGTAATGTGAACCCTGTGCTGATGTCATGCTCTTGCTGTCTCTTCTGTGTTGTATTTTATCCTCCTTGCCCCAACCTGCCACCTCCATCCTTCCCTTCCCTCCCTTCTTTGAGCCACTTTCCCTGAAGACGGCCTCAGCGTTATTCTCTCATTTCTTTTCTGGCCGGCGCCTCCACAACAAATCCCTCTAGAGCGAGAAATGTAAAGCTACAGGCTGTAGTTATATGCACAATCTTGCTCAGCAGCATCAAACAAAGTTACAGCCAAAATAAGCAGGAAAGTGTGTGAGAACATCTATTTAAAAAGCACTGCTGATTCCACTCTCCAAGCCACGCTGAACATGGAGCTTCTCTCATGCTGTGCGACTCTTGCGCTGTGCCAATAATCAGGAAGAGGGAGGTTCACAAAGGAGCCTGATTGCTCAGGTGGAATTCTGACAGAAATGATGCTGTGGCTGCTGTACTAGTGTTTAAAGTTCCTACAATCTGCCGAAACCGGTGTGGTTCAGTGGTAGAGCGTCGGTCTTTGGACTGAAAGGTCCCGGGTTCGATTCCGGTCAAGGGCATGTACATTGGTTGCGGGCACATCCTCAGTGGGGGGTGTGCAGGAGGCAGCTGGTCGATGTTTCTCTCTCATCGACGTTTCTAGCTCTCTATCTCTCTCCCTTCCTCTCTGTGAAATATCAATAAAATATATTTAAAAAATAATAATAAAAAATAAAGTTCCTACAATCTGGTAATGTAAGCTTAAGACAATAGTCTCAAATTTTTACGTGCAGATTTATCTGAGTGAGCTTGTAAAAAACCCACCTCCAGAGTGTCTGAGTCTGCAGATCTGGGCTAAGATCCGGGAACTGATAGCGTTAGCAAGGCTTCCCCAGGGTTTCAGATACAAGACATCCACTTTAAAAAACACTTCTCTAAGGTTCTGCTGAGAAAGTGGCCACATCATAGATGGCTAGGAAGATCTTCCACGAAGGCCTGGCCCCAACAGGGTGACTTTGGCCCCAGGTATCATGCTGACCCCTTACTGACCTTAGCCTTGGTCTTGTCCCACAAGCGCTGGGGCCACTCCCCTTCCTGCCATCCATGCTCCACAGCTGGGCTCTCTAGTTGACACCCAAAGCTACTGTCCATATATGGCAAGAGCAAGGGAAATGCAGATCCTTCCACAGTGATGAAACAATGTCTCAAAAATGCCCTCTGCACAGGGATATTCCACCAGAGGTGGAGAGGCATCCCCTCCCTCAAGCTGGGGAGATAAGAAGTATTCCCTGACCCTCTGCTCTGAACTCCTCGATCCGCCACAGGCTGAGGCAGTCGTGAGAGGCATCTTTATGTTCCCTCCTTCCTCCATGTCTTAAAACCTAACTCCCAATAGAAATAATATTTCCCATAAATGAGAGCAGGGGAATTAGAACCCCAGGCCAGCCTATGAACGATACCACCTCTTGGAAGTATTTCAACTCCATCTCCACTGTCTTGGTCTGAGATGGACTCATCATTTGTCTGGGCAATTGCACCAGTTTTTGGTTTTTTTTTTTCTTTTTCTTTTTTATTTACTTATTTTTAACTTTTGTTTATTTTTTGAATTTATATATTTTTAAATTTTATTTTATTGTTTAAGTATTACATATAGTAGTACATATATCTCCTTTTTTTTCTCCCATAGACCTTCCCCAGGCTCCCCTCCCCCCTGTCACATGCCCTCATCCCACCCTCCTAGTGTCTTGTGTCCATTGGTGTGCTTATATGCATGCATACAAGTCCTTCAGTTGATCTCTGCCCTCCCCCCCCACAACACTCCCCAGCCTTCCCGCTCCACCAGTTTTCAAAGAGGCTCGCTGCCTACCTTCTCTCCTATCACTCACTCATCACATTTCAAGCCTGCTACTAAAGCTATTTTTCTCACATGTACATTTTTTTATTAGAGTTAATATCCTTGTTTCTGTCTATGAGATTTCATGCTATTCCTTAGTGCAATGTTTTAAAAATATAACCAAATAGCATAAAATATAAATCAGTAGTTGACATATCTGTAAAATAACTAAAAAGATAGTAGTTAACTAAAAAAGATATTATAACTAAAAAAAGATATTAGATATAATAACTAAAAAAGATATTATCTTTAATCAAACTGGGGAATACTTTCCAGATAAAACATATAGAATGCCGCTGAAACCAGTTTGGCTCAATGGATGGAGCATCAACCTGCGGACTGAAGGGTCCCAGGTTCGATTCCAGTCAAGGGCATGTGCCTTGGTTGTGGGCACATCCCCAGTGGGGGGGGAGGGGTGCAGGTGGCAGTTGATCGATGGTTCTCTCTCATCAATGTTTCTGGCTCTCTGTCCCTCTCTCTTCCTCTCTGTGAAAAATCAATAAAATATATATTTTTATAAAGACAATAGAATGCCATCCAACCATTCTCATTTCTAAAGATAAGTCTCTTTTAGGGTTAGACATACCAAATACAATGAAATTCTCTTTTAATAATTTATAATTTTATTACGTCCTTAACTCTAGAATTTGAAGTAGAGGAAGTAGATGTGTTGTTTTGACTACACCATATTTTTTTTTGGTAGTGAGGTAGAACTATTCATATAAATAGCAGTAATTTTAGTTTTTGGCACAAAAGTTATTGCGAGACCTGCATTGGCAGCACTTGAGTTTTTATTTTATTATTCCATATTTTTTGAGTCTTTTAAGAGGTTGAAAGAACATCAAAATGCTTCAGAAATATTTCCCACTTTCTTTCCATTACAAATAGGCTCCCTTTTCCACCAAAGGTTAGTACTTACCCGAACCTAGTATATCAAAGTGTTTAGAGAAACTATAAGTGAAAAAGCCATTAAGCTTATTCTATTTTAAATATTTCCCCCTTTTCCTGTTTTATTCCCCAAAGTCGTGCAGAAATGCTGCTTAGATCATGTGAACAGAGGATATGATACAGCTCTCCTCGGATTATGGTGATTCTGAACAGCATGTTAGCAAAGAAGGTATTTATGCCTGACAGAGTAATGGGAAAATTTATATTTTAAAATAATAGATTATTCATGCAGGGACCATAATAGCTCTTTCTGCCTTCAACACAAAGAGATACAAAACCACGCAAGGGGTTTCGATGAAAATAGCTGAATCAACGAGCCTGGACATGCAGCTATTGTACCTGGTATTCTGTACTCTCTCGGGAGAAGGCATGTTTTCACTTCGCTGGTGGGAAATGAGGCCACTACAACCTTTAACCCTTCCTGAAAAATGAGCCACCAAAGGTTCATGTGGAGAACTGCAGCTACCCTCATTCCGAGCCAGGCCAGGCTTGCTCCGACTTCCCAGGCCTGCTCGGAGAGCCAGCAGCACCGGAGGCCTCTCATCGCATGGCACAACCCAAAAGGACCCTAGTCAGAACATCACTGGTTTTTGGTTGTGAGGAAAGTTACTAACTGGAGTGCAGAGATACTCGAAATACTTAGTGAAGTATGGCTTTTCTTGTCTACTGGGTTTGCTGCATCCACAATTCCACAGAACTTTTCTCCATCTCTCCCTTGAAAACTCTCATTGAAATTGCACCTTTCTATAGACACAACAAATACTTAGTGATTTCGTTTTCCAAGACTGATTATGCCCATATTCGATTTTCTAATCTAAATGCATAAAAAAACTAAAATGGGTAAATATATATTTAAATAAATAAGGTTTTATTACTTTCTCATAAATACTAATTATCATGCACTCAAACTGTGTACCAACAAAATGTTTTTAATTATATGCACCCTAATTTGTGAATAAATAGCTTCTTTATTATCAGCATATTGAGTGTAAGCTAATGAGCATGAAATGCTTAACAGTCTTTCTATGTAGCAAGTTAATCTTCCTACGTATATGTATTACTTCATTTGCTCAGCAAACCCTTTCTGTATGGATTCTGCAGAATAGATCCCTCATGCATGTTCACAAATTCTTAATTTAATGGGGTCCACATGACCATTCTCTGGGTGAGAGCCATCACAGAATGCCTCTTTCAAGTGTTAATCTTGAAGGTGGAACAGTCAAGCCCTGGAATCAGGAGCGGCTTTGTAGTCACATTAGAAACTTGACTTGAGCCTTTGAACAAGTTACTTATATCCATGGGAAGCAGTTTCCTCAGTTACACAACAGGAAGAGTAATCCCGGGAATAACTCACTAATGTGAGTAAAGCTCTTAAAGATCCTCTCATGAGAGGTGCAGTAAAAGGACAAAGTAATATTATTGGTAACTTGTCAACGCTCAAACAATATGCTTAGATATTAAGCATTACAGAACATAAATATAAGTAGAAATGCTGCCTAGAGTATAATCACATAATCCCTCTTAGTGTGCTCACCCAGAACTATAATTTAGTTATGCATTTCTAAGAAAATAAACTATTCAACATCAACATAATCTATTCAGCTTCGTTTTACCAGAATTACAAACTTGCTTATGATGGGGAGGGCAATACTTTTCTTATATCTGTTGCATCAATTTAGTTCTGATTTGTTTTATTAGCTTATTTGTTTTATCTAGCCATGTGGATATGTCTATAAGTGGAGAAAAGGCTCTTCTAAGTTACGTACAGGAATGGTTCCGGTTGCACTCTAACTTTGTCTTCCAATTACCTGTTCCATATTCAGTTTTAAATGTTTGTGGTAACTTTCAAAAGACATGGATCAATTAGTTATCAGATGTGCTAATTTGATTCTTTTTGCAAATATTTGTTAGCTTTGTTTCCCTTTTGGAATCCTCAGAATTGATCAAATTGAAGGTAAACTGAAAGTGCTTCGGTTTGGTCCTGACCTATGAAGTGGAGTTATGCTTCAATCCAAGGACTTCGTATTTTATATTACAATACTATGAGTTTCCACATAAACATTAATTCACAGCTCTATAGTTATTGTCCATCTTTTCCATGCCACTAAACTTATAATCTTAGGTTAGTTTCTATTTAAAATGATTCTCTTCTCAACCAGATCAGTGAATCTTAATTATAATTGTTGATAGTTTAAGATGCAAATTTTTATTGTTTTTAAGATTAGTCAATAGACATTTAAATTTCTTATTTTTTAACAAAGGACAAAGATCCCATGAGAGAGTGATATTTAAAATTTTTTATTGATTGACTGATTGATTGCTTTTAGAGAGAGTGAGAGTGAGAGGAGAGAAACATCGATTTGTTGCTCCACTTAATTATGCATTCATTGGTTGATTCCTGTATGTGCCCAGACTAGGGATCAAACCTGCAAGCCTTGGAGTACCTGGATAATGCTCTAACCAGCTGGCCTACCCAGCCAGGGCAAGATAGTGATATTTACAGAGAATTTCATAATCTCTAACATTTCAATGTTTGAATAATTTCATTTTGGTTTTGGTAAACAGATACACACAAATTATATACAGAAATATTTTCCAAATAAAAACTACAGCATTCCCATTTATCCCATCAGAAATAAAAATAGAATATTAGGGAACAGGTCCAATATTTCCTAATAGTACACTAGACCAGAAATAATTTCCTTCTGGGTTTATTTTCTGCTCTCTCACTCTGATAAATTTTTGTTAAATTGTGACAAATAATTTTCATATTCATATGAAAATATTATATTCTATTTAATACGAGAGGCCCAATGCATGAAATCCATGCAAGAGTAGGCCTTTCTCCCACCCCCCGTTGCCAGCACTGGCACCGGCTTCCCTCTGGCATCTGGGACCCAGGCTTCTTTTGCAGCCCCGGTTAAATCCCGAAGGTTGTCCTGAGGACATCTGGTCTAATTAGCATATTATGCTTTATTATTATAGATAATATTCAAAAATAAAATACAGTCTATAAGAGAGCCCTAACCATCTGACAACTTTGTAATTATATCTTTGGTTTAAGATAAGAACTACACGGAACATAACCAAGTGGATAGCTTGGTGGTATCACAGGCATGAGAAACAGCTGAACTTCCATTTTCAAAGTGGCTTCTCTCCTCCTGTTCTTCTGCCTCATTTACTACCTTAAAGAAACATTTCAAGGAAGTGCCCAAAAATGTGGGGTGAGTTTCCCATCAACACACTGGTCTATAATTTCACAGACATTCCAACCTTCCCCACTATTTTCACTATAGAGAATGGACCTCCAAGCAACATGAAGGCAAATCTGAAAAATTCCTCAGTTGATACAATGAATTGTGTTGTTTTTTTTTTCTGTTCAACTCAGTTACCTTAAGGAAGAGCCCTGTGTGTTCTGGAGTAGAGTCAGGTCAGTTTGACCTACCGTTCCAACTGATCTGTGGATCAGAGTCAAAGTCTTATCAATTTCTTGCTTTTCTTATAGGAAATGTTTCTGCTTCTCTCTTTGCTCCACACTATACTCACACCTCCCAGCTCTTACCATCCATTGACTAACTTCTGTCATTTGCCCTGCATAAGAATTCTTGGGCTCTGTAGTTTAAGTAAAAGTTAGCAAATCATGGCAGCAAAACGATTTCTTCTAATGAGATTCTAAAACAACACGGAGCCTTTCTGGTGGAGGACTGAGGGGAACTGGACTTATATCCCTTGAATTTCTCTTTTCCTGACATCACCGTGAGAAACTCCTGCAGCAATGTCACAGGGAAGGAAAAAAAAACCTCTAAATTAGATAGAAAAGGAAACCTCCAAGTGAATTTTTTATTTTCCTGAATACTTAACTCCTTAGCTCCATCTAAACACAGGAGTCAACAAAATGCAGTTGCTGCCATCCCAAATCTTGAAAGGAGTCTTAATATTGGGTTAATTTTAGAATGAAATAATAAGATTTATGGTTGGTAGATCTATATGAGTTACCACTAACTGAGGGTCAGTTACACTTTAATCTTCATGATTCCACAGATTGGATCCTCTGAAAAGCGTGACAATGAGACCTTCCTCCCCTACCTGTGATTCTCCCACATTCCCACAAGTGAATACTTTCCTCTCTGGTCTTTATGGAATGTTTCCTATTTAGATGATAAGACTCAGGAGGCAGAGATCTTGTCTATGTTAATCATCTCTACACGATAGCAAAGGACTATCTGTCCTAAGCACCTGGTAGCCATTGTTTGATAGCGTCGATAAGAGAGAACTTTATTCAAATACATGTATTCATTTGATACACATATAGGATATATTTTATGTCCTTTGATTATGATCAACCTTTTCTCACACACAAAAGGAGACATACTTGTTACTAAACAAGCAACTTGCTCTTAAAATGTACCTCATACTATGAATGTTGTGCATTGATTTGTGCCTATGGACAGGATATGATGAATTTCTGTTTTCTTAATGATATAGAAATTAAATGGCAACTGTATCCACCAGCAACAAATATGCATTGAGTAGTGGGCACTGAAGGTACAGTGGTGAAGATGACAGCCATTGACCCTGCCCCTGACAACTTTGCAGTTGTGGCAGGGAGGATTGTGTCAAGGAAGGACCACTATCTTATAACCGCCTCAAGTTGGGAGCACAAGCCTAAGCAAGAATGCTGGGGGACTTCTTCATATATTGAGAATGCAAAGATGAGTAGTGATAAAGAAGACAAGTCAAGGAGGCAAGAGCATACATAGTCAAGCGAACAGCACTTACAAAACCTCTGTAATAGAGGCTAACTTGGCAAGTACCAGGACCTCAGAAAAGGCCAGGGAGGAATAATCTCCTAACACGAGGTAAAGTGAAAATGCTTCTGAAGGCAAAAGAAAGGTCAACCCAATTCTAAAGCAACTTCTTCTGTTATTCCTCTTTATGCAACTTGATTCTTTTCCCTCACTGCCCTTCTCCCCCGTGCCCACAGCACGGCTCAGCCCCTGCCTGAGAGTGGGAGGTCCTGCTGATTGACAAGCAGTCACCGGTGAGTCACAGTCAGTCATTCCTGACAAACCCATGTTATTATTAAATGTAGTGGAGCAGTGAAAGCAATGGTTAGAAACGGAACAGAGGGAGCCTGAGAAACGCGGTGAGGCAGCCTGGAGGAAAGCCACCTCCATAGAACAGGAAGTCTTTTCTCTTTTCAGAGCATCATCCATCATGCTGGGGGAAACGGCAGGAACGTAACCTACTACTTCTTAATAGTCTTCTGCACAGAGTGTGGCTTTGAAGCAGCAGCTGCCCACAGTAAATTTCACTGACCCTTAGAGCCTTTCCCCAAGTTTTCCAACTGTTTTGTCTCCTGAGCTGCAGCTCGGTGTTGGGTCCAACTTCCAGCACCTGACAAAACTAAGGCCCCTCCGCGGATGAGAATGGAAGTGTTCAGTGATGTTGTCTTTTCTGTGCTACCCCGACGGTGAGACATGATGCCATTCCATCTGGCCATAAAGTGTATTCTTTCCCAGGGAGAAGAAGCTCAGCACGGGGTTTTAGATGAGAATCCGGTATTTTCCTGTACATACAGCACAGAAAACACAGACCACGCCCAGAATAATGTAGCCAAGAGGGTCGTCTTCTCAATAAAGCAGAATGGACAAGTCTACTATCAACGAAGGTTTTAAAGTTTGTTTAGGCTTGATTTCTTCTAAATTATGAAGTTGCAGAGATAAAAATCAAAGGAAGGTTCCAGAAGAAAAATAGTGTGGAAATTCAGAACATTCAGTTTTTTTTTTTTCTTTCTCTGGGCAATTTTCATAACAATCCAATTACATTTTGGAGAATAGGATTCTTATATTCAAAGCAGATGCAAATTAATTAAATAAGCAAATATGTGGCCTTGGATGCCCAAGGATGATGACCTTTTGGGTGGAGCTGCTTTCCCAGGAGTTGGAATGGGTTTGTTTAGCTCTTGCTATCCTGCCTTACAGTCTGGTTCCTGCTGTGGGCTACGGAAGACTTTAGTGAAATGAGGGGTTTGGAGCACAGGGAATCTACTTGACACTTAGGGGCCTGATATCACACTCTGGATGTTATTACTGCCAACTGAGCTAAGTATAGAGCCCCCCAAAGACACTTTTATACTTCAATTCTTTCATTCCAAACAGGTGATAGAGGCAGATGTGAACGAGAAGGTTTTGGTGGCACAGGTTCTGAGCCACACTGTCACAGGTAAAATGTTTCTCAGATGCTTGCAGTGGTTCTCAACCTTTCTAATGCCGTGACCTTTTAATACAGTTCCTCATGTCGTGGTGACTCCCAACCATAAAATTATTTTCGTTGCTACTTCAAAACTGTAATTTTGCTACTGTTATGAATTGTAATGTAAATATCTGTGTTTTCCGATGGTCTTAGGCTCGACAGCAGTGATTCTCAACCTGTGAGGCGTGACCCACAGGTTAAGAACTACTAGCAGGGTCTTCTAAGACCATGAGAAGACACAGATATTTACATTATGATTCATAACAGTAGCAAAATTACAGATATGAAGTAGCAACGAAAATAATTTTATGGTTGGGGGTCACCACAACATGAGGGACTGTATTAAAGGGTCTCGGGATAGAAAGGTTGAGAACCACTGCTTTAGAGCCTCCAGTCAGGGGAAGAACATGAGAGGGAGCAAGGCTCCAACGTGCATTATCTGATTACCTTGAAAGGTCTACATAAATTCCTATGAAGTTTATGTGATTGAACATTTACTTAATGAAGCCATCTCCTTTGGATCCTTCTCATTCTCAGAAGAAAAACAACACAATTATATATCAATCATTTTTTTTATTATAAAGAGAGATTTTAAACATGTAGCCAACTATCAGTTGGGATTGTTACCATGATCATATGGCGATTATCATGGTGACTGTCAGCTGAGCAAGGATCATGGGCCTGGCACTTTTCATACCCTCTCTCCCGAGGTCAGGAGTCCTATGTTGTTTGAGATGGCATGTTCTGAGTAGGTGCTCAAGAAACATTTGCTGATGAAATCATAAATGAATGGATGAGCCAAAGAACATAATTCCTCCACAAGCATGAAAGTTACTGAGTCAGGATCATGACATGGCATGTGCATACTTTTAAGACAGCTTCAAAGTAAAGGAAATACTCAATTAATCTGATATCTTAATTACTAGTATAATAAACCCAACTAATTATGAACTAATATGAACCAATAACTAGCAGGGAATTAGCAGTAATGACAAACAAACAGCATTACTAATTAGCACTCTATCTCAATAAGCTGAGTCAAAAGTAAAACCAGTTTAGGGTGAAGGAAAAAAAAGCTGCACATGGGTCTTCAGAAATAATATTAAGTTCTAGAAATTTGAGACCGATCCCACCCCTTGCCTGAGTAGGCTGAATATGTGAAATATTTGTTTTGTAAAACGCTCAAACATCATCAGTTTCATATAGTTTAACCTAATATTTTCATGTACATATCCTTGTACTAAACTAAAAATAAAGGCAAGAAATTACTATGGGTTAGGTAATTACTAATCTTTTACTCTAAAGAGATCTTAAAAGGAATTATGTTAAATTTTCCAGCTTCTTTACATTTATTCAATCTATTTTTTATATATAAGATAGTTTTTAATCCTTACCAAGGACAGGCTTTTAATAATTTTAGAGAAAGAGGAACATCAATGTGAGGGAGAAACATCCATCCATTGCTCCCACATGAGCCCCAATGGGAATCGAACCCTGGTAACCCAGGCATGTGCCCAGATCAATAATTGAATCCAAAATCTTTTGGTGTACAAGATGACATTCCAACCAACTAAGTCACCTGGCCAGGGCTATACAATTTATTTTTATATATTCATTTGTACACTCAGCATTTACAAACTGAATATGTTCAATCAATCTCTGCTCATGGGAGCTCAGACCTCTTAGCAGAGGAGATAAACATATACACAAATAAAGCTCTTCAAGATTTTTAAAGTTCAGGTAAGTACTCATCAAGGCAAATAAAATGAACTTTCCAGATTCCTTCAACATTTCCTCATGAATCCATAAATGTTAATAGTAGGCTTTTCAGGGGTTCATTCCCACTTTCTTTCTCAAAGTACAAGTCCTGGTTAAGAAAGAGAGGTGTTGAGTTTTGTAGTATTGAAAAGTATTGAAACTCTGGCTGTGTGTATTTTGTTAAAAAGAAAATACATGAAGACATTGGATATTAATATATAATTATATGAAATATATATATATGTATATGTATATATATACACACACAATTAAATATATATATAATTTCAACATATAACACATTTATCAACTACCAAGCATGTATAAGACATCTCTGGGCACCATGGGAAATACAAGAAAAATTAAGGCAATGGTCCCACCTTCATAGATCTTAAATTCTAGCCATAAATAAATAAACACAATAAAGGGGAGGTAAGGATTGACAGAGTAGGAAGGAGGAGCATGTAAACTGAAGATAGAAGAATCCAGGATGGCTTCATCGAGAAGCAGTGTTTGAGCAGGCTCTGAAGAATGACCAGGATCCTGGTCCTGCTGCTTGTTCTGTGGGGGAGACAGTAGAGAAGCACCGAAAAGTGTGGGGCAGAAATAAACAACTGTTAGAGCCATGTTTTAGGAAGAAGAATCTGGCAGCTGTGAGAAGGGTTGGAAGTGACGGGGGGGGGGGGGGGGGGGGCCAGGAAAGCTGAGGTGGTACATGTGGTGGGGATGGTGGTAATGGCGTAAAGCTGAGTTATAAGTCCGGAACAATGGAGGAGGAAAGTGGTGAGGGGATGAGTGCGATGCCTGTGATTATGGAACTGAGCAAATCAGTGTGAGATACAGGAAGCTGGCTTCATAGGATGTGGTGACCAGTTAAAACAAGAGGAGGAGGCATAAGGTGAAGAAAATGTCAAATATGCTGGCTAGGATGACTGAGTGGTTTCCTTACCAAACAGGGTGACATGATGAATTTATAGTGTTGGAGGGATATTGATGTACAGATGTTCAGCAGGGGATATGGAAGACAGATTTGGGTTCAAGAGAGAGGTCAAGGACAGTTTTGGAGTAAATTTCCCGGAGTTGAAAATTGATCAATTTACTGATTCAAAAAATATTACATAACTAATAAGAGAAAAGGTTTTCTCTAGGAGAATTAAACTTGAAGTACAACAAATTATAATGTGGTTAAACAAATCCAAATTGATCATAAAATAAGTTGTTATTGTTTTTTACCCTCATCCAAAGATATGTTTATTGATTTTGGAAAGAGAGAAAGTGGGGGAGGGAGAGAGAGAGAGAGAGAGAGAGAGAGAGAGAGAGAGAGAGAGAGAGAGGTGAGAGAGATATTGATGTGAGAGAGAAACATCAATCAGTTGCCGGTACTCGCCCAGACTGGAGATCAAACCTAGATATGTGCCCTGACAAGAAATCAAACCCACAGCCTTTTGGTGTACAGGACGACATTCCAACCAACCAAGTCACCTGGCCAGGGCTAAAATAAATTTTAAAGATCAAAGGAAACAAAGTAAATGTAGAAATGAACTGAAAGCTCATAGGAGAAAGAGAAAAAGACATGGCACAAGAAAACATATTTAAAGGATTAACACTGGGAGCCTAACTGGGGCAGAAGGAGAAAGAAGTGTGGCAAATCAAATTTTGAAATAAAAATTTTCAAGGACAAAGTAAATGTGGTGGTAAAGTTCACTAAGAGTCCATAAGCCTCTGGGACAGCCTTATTCACATTAGTGTCTCTGAGACTACATACTAGGGGGTGGGGGGGGTGGGGGGGGGGAGGAGAACAACATATTAATAACAGGATTTGACAAATTCCGAAAAAGTTAAGAGGAAGTGAAACAAAAGGACACTAAAAAAAAAAAAAAAAGAAAGAAAGAAAGAAAGGAAAAAAAAAAAAGAAACAAAAGGACACTGGGATGGGCTCACTAGAAATATTTGTTTGAAAGCTAGAAGGAGATTTGTTTTTCTAGTGTTACGTAAACTAATCACCAGTATTTAAACTTTACTGACTCCTAGTAATCCCAACTTCTACAGTGACTTAGACGTTAACAGACGGGCTCTTGCATTGTTTCCACACAAAGTCAGTGACTGCCTTTTCTTGTTAGAAACATGAGTCACTCTTGATCTTAAATATCCCCTCTCCTCCTCCTCCCTTTTTATTTGCTAATATAATTCTGAAGGAGTGGCGTGCACAGACCTTCACTTTGACAACTCTTCTGCATTTGAGAGAGAACTTGTCTTTAAACACAGTAGGCACACGTATTACTACTTTTCTTAATAACATCAGAAGGCTGCTGAATATTCTGAGCCTCCTAGTACTTTGCTACAACAAATTACATACCTTAAAAAATTGGACCAGTTTGAAGTCTAATTTTGCAAGAATATACATAGATATCAGTAGCTGCATAAAATTTAAATTGAATGGAGCTACTGTAGCTTGGCCATCTGACACACAAGAAGCAATCCAGTGTGCATGCATGCCTGCCACTTTGTGCAGATTCAAGGTGGAGCTCTGGTGAGAGAGTGAGTAAACTGGGAATACATGGAAAGGCACAAATTCTGCAGCATGCTTCAATGTATACCGGTTTCTATGTGAAGATTTAATAACATGGATCTATATTTTTTTCTTTTGTCAACAACCAAAGGCAAAGATTAGAATTAATCTTTAAATGTGGTAATTACTATACTATATTTAAGCTACAAGTATGAACCAGGAGATCTTTTAGCCAAAAGCTTTAATATTTATAGCAAAGGAAATTTTTAAAATTTCAATAACTGTATCTGAGTCTAGTTCTTTAGGGGATATAAAAAAATTAATGTAGAGCTTGAATATATATAAAGTAAGAATTCAAGTAGTAGTTAAAGACAATGAAACTTGGACCTGTGATGAAAAAATAATAGTGTCCAAAATTCTAGCAAGGAGATAATCAAGCTGGGTCCTCTGACTTCTTGACATACCAATGATACGATGATGATGATGATGATGATGATGAAGATGATGACTGCCATTTTTAAAGCACTTTCTAGGGCTGGCTGGCATGGCTCAGTTGGTTGAACATTGGCTCATGCACCAAGAGATCACAGGATTGATTCCTGGTCTGGGCACATGCCCGGATT